>JAGTTD010000005.1:22211419-22856334 GCA_018398585.1 Simmondsia chinensis
CCTTCTTAGAGTTTCCTTTGACCGGCTATAATGCGTTAACCAAACCCTTGGCTTTGACTGCCATTTTTGGTTCGCCTTCTTAGAGTTCCCTTTGACTAGCTATAATTAGTTGACTAAACCTTTGGCTTTGACCGCCTTTTTTGGTTTGCCTTCTTAGAGTTTCCTTTGACTGGCTATAATGTGTGCACTAAACCTTTGGCTTTGTCCGAGAGTTTTGTTTGACTAGCTATAATGCATTGACCAAACCTTTGGCTTTGACCACCCTTTTAGGTACAACACAGAGTTTCATTTGACTGGCTATAACTCATTGACCAAACCTTTGGCTTTGGCCGCAATTTTTAGTTTTCCTTCTTAGCATTTCATTTAACTGACTATAATGCATTGACCAAAGCTTTTGCTTTGACCTCACTTTTAGGTATAAAGCAAAGTTTCACTTGACCTGCCATAATGTGTTGACCAAACCTTTGGCTTTGACCACCACTTTTGGTTTACCTTCTTAGAGTTTCGTTTTACTGGCTATGATGCATTAACCAAACCTTTTGCTTTGACCGCCACCTTTCCTCTATTCACCAATTTATGTTGTTGACCACCCATTTAGGCATTGACCGCCGCTTTCCTCTCCTCATCATTTTTGTTTGTTGACCAACCATTTAGGCATTGACCACTGCTTTCCTCTCTTCATCAATTTATGTTGTTGGCCTCCCATTTAAGCGTTGACCACCACTTTCCTCTCTCCATCAACTTATGTTGTTAAGCACCCATTTAGGCATTGATTGCTGCATTCCTCTCTTCACCAATGTAAGTTTGTTCACAACCCGATGAAGCATTGACCACCATTGTCCTCTCCTCATCACCATCTATACTACTGCGGCCACAATATTCAGATAAATTATATTCATAAACTAACCAAACGGTAGGAAGTCCTGTCTATGCCTGGCGACAACTATAACGAATTTATTATAATATATCTTTCGCATAAAAAACCATACTTCGCTAGATCACTACCTGCAAATTGTCAAGTCGTCAATTAAGCACAACAATTCTAAAATAGTATCAATAAAGGAATGAAGTCATTAACTGTGTCTTTCATGATGCCAGAATACACAACGAACACAATCCAACATTGACACATAGTGCAAATCAAAAGGTATATATAAGCACCAAGTTCAAATGCGGTGAAAGCGCTTATAACAAGATGGCAAAGTTACATGATTCACTCTATGGACTTTGCTTGGACATGCAAGAAACCTCATAGCCTCCTTGGAAATTGCAAACCACATCTATTATCTATTTCCATCCTGACTAATCCAATTACTCCATGAATTTCTCATCTACATATTTTATTCTCCACAAAGCAATTCTGAAGCATACTGTTCGTCAAAGGGGAATACAAGACACTGTTGCCACCCATAAAAGCTAAGCTACTCGCCGCTTGTGTCATTTAATCTAAAAGACGGAAGCTCGCCATAACCATCTCTCAAAATTAGAAGTTGCTAAAGGCTAAACACCTTCGGGAAATATTGAGTCTGCACTAAATACAAAACAAAACTGTCTAAAAAATGGTGAGGACTGAGAGAGTTGGTTGTTATCCATGATTCCTTTCTATGGGGATGGTGTAAGTCTTTTTAAGACTGGGGGCCTCCGCCTTAGTCGTTTCCTTAACAGTGGCGTAAATCTTTTTAAGACTGGGGGACTTCGCCTCAGTCGTATCCTTAATTGTTGCATAAATCCTTTTAATACTGGGGGACTCCGCCTCAGTCGTTTCCTTAACAGTGGCTTAAATCTTTTTAAAACTGAGGAACTCCACCTTGGTCATTTCCTTAACGGCGGCGTAAATATTTTTAAGAGTGGGGGACTCCGCCTCAGTCGTTTCCGTAACAGTAGCGTAAATCTTTTTAAGACTGGGGGACTCTGCCTCGATCGTTTCCTTTGTGGTGGCATAAATATTTTTAAGATTAGGGGACTGTGCCTCTATCATTTTCATAACAGTGGCATGAATCATTTCAAGATTAGGGGACTTTGCTTCAGTCATGAGTTGGACTTCACGTCCTTATCTTGGTAGTGTAAATCATTGTTTTGGCTGGGGGACTTCGCCCCTATTCATAGCTCGAACTTCATTTCAAAGGTTGATTAAATCAATTCAAGACGGGGATACTTCGCTCTAATTCACAACTTTATCCCCTTATCTTAGTAGTATAAGTCATTTCAGGACTGGGGGACTGCGTCCCAACTTATAACTTTGACTTCCTTATCCTAACAGCGTAAAATCTTTAGGGCACTTCACCCCCGGGTGAAGGGCTAGATATCATTTTCGTCACAAAGGGTAAACCATTCTAAAACCGAGAGAATTCATAATCAACAATGAGTGAGAGTAGATTTCTTCCGCATGATGCAAATCATGTTACAGCTACTATAAGTCAGGAACTACTCATCCATGAGATACAATCCCTTTCAAAGCTAAGTGAGCTTCACTCTCAATCATGTCTCTTAACACGACACAGCGACATACTAAAGAGACTTCGTTATTCACTGCAAGTAAGAGATCAAGCTGTAATTAAGCAACTTAGCCTCATATCTTGTCCCAATAAAACATTTCCAACTAAAAATTCCAACATGGACTATGCATATTATTGTACCTAAACTGCTCACACTTTAACCAACTTTTTGCTGAGCTATTTAGTACAACTGCCAATTAACAACTTGGTAAGGGCGATATAAGATTTCATTTTCATCTGTTTAGCGCCACCTTCACGATCACATACATTCTGTGGTAACGCCTAAATTGTACTTCTAAACCACGAAAACAACTTCTTGACAATCATGACAACTCAATAGTAAAAACCCCTTCGGAGGGTGACAAACTAAATAACTAACAATAAAGAAAAAATAGTTCAATATCCGCTATACTCTATTTTAAGGTTGTCTTGAACTTCCTTACAAATAATCTAAAACTCCTTTCACAGCCTATTCGATCTAGCAATGATCACTGTCAACAACGGAGCACACAATAAAGGATCACCGTGTCCTTAGAAATGGTTCTCGATCCTAAGGATATAATAACCAGATTGATATGTACAAAAGAATGTGTACGCTATATCAAGGGCATCATTGAAGGTCTTTTGTCATTAACATTCTATAAACTCACCTTATAGAGTTTTTTATATTCGATACCAACATAAGCGACATACCACAAGCCATCAAAAACTCGTCATTGGTAAGTCATACATTATGCATAAATACTTATCATCCCAGCATTAGTGAGGGTTCTTGTGTTTTATTTATAACCACTCAACTTGAGCAATGCCAAACTCATCATTTCGTAAATAAACGTCTTGGCCAAATGAACATTAACTGTTGATGTCCTATGAGGAAAATATACCAAAAGTTTGTCACTTGAAAGATAATGGCCTTAGAAATTTTTTATTCCTGGCAATATTGTCTTAGTTTTGATATTTATTCCCAACCTATCCATTATTAAACAAGTGTGTTATGCTGACATTTTTGGTTTAATTAACTTCCTCGAGTGTGCCTGATTTTATCCAAATATTCTGCACGTAGCCTTGACTGTTATCCACGAACATACCAATCACCATAGTCCGCCTTGGTGCATTCACCCGCAACGGGTGCAATACTTATCACCAGGGTCTGCGCTAGTGCAATCACCCGTAATGGGTACGATACACATCACCATGGTCCGCCAAGGTGTAATCATCCGCAATGGGTGCAATACTTATCACTAGGGTCCGCCTTAGTGCAATCAAACCCAACGGGTGCGATAATTAACACCACAATCTGCCCTAGTGCAATCACTCACAAAGGGTGTAATGCTTATCACCATGGTCCGCCCTGGTGCAATCACTCGTAACAGGTGCAATGCCTATCACAATGGTCCGCGATAGTGCAATCACTTGTAATGGGTGCAATGCCTATCACCATGGTACGCCCTGGTGCAATCACCCTACTTGACTCCATGATTCGCTTGAGGATTATTGAAAGATAGTATATTGAGCACCGATATCTACTTTTTATTCAATACATATGATGTATAGTTTATTGCACGGGATATGCAGGGTTAAAAGATGCACTAACCTTCATGACATATGTAGTAATAACATACCCATCCCTATTAGACTAGTGTGACATATCCATCATCCTAGATCTTAAAATATCGGGGTATAATTGTTGTATTAACCTCATTCAAGTACGTAGCATATGGATCACTTTGGCAGAAAAGCAAGCGCGAAATACTTGACACTCTAACCTCATTCGAGTGTGTTACACATATCGCTCATATATTAAATGAGTATATTAAATCATCTGTCTAGAGCTCCGACCAAATATCGAAATGCATCATACGCACTAATTTATGGATATTACAAACTAAATGCGCACATAACTAGTGGCTGGTGTTCAAAAAAAAAAAGTGGCTAGTCATGATAGTGATATCCTCATATGCTTATCACATAAAACTCAAAACGCTGCAAGTGCTTGCAAGAATAAAGGAACAAAATGTTGTAAATGCTCTAAAGTTCAAGAGTCCCCAGAAGCTCAGATTCCTCTAAACATTTCTACACAAGTGAAAGAGCGTTCTATTAAGATCCTTAATGGACTAAATGCCTTGCTAAAGTGAACAACGTGCTAATCATTTTGGTTTATGATTGAGCTAAATGCCTTGCTAAGATTCATGATGGGTTGTGCGCCCAACTACAAGTTGCAATGATTTAAACATCCTATTACAGTTGAATTCAATGATACTTATCTTATTTAGGTTATACGCCCTATTTACTTCGATTAAGGTTTAAAATACACATGAGTGGCAATTACAAAAAGCTAGGGCATAATGTTGGAAAGCTCCATCACGTGGGCAAACATTGTGCACTAGCATGTCACAGCTAAGGAAGGATGTGCAATCCACTCCATGGTCGAACTTTGAATGATCGAAGTTCGCCCATGGAGTAGAGGGACTATATATTTATAATGCTAGCTTGGTATTTACCCGACCAGAGAAGGCTGCCCAGAAAAGGCCAACCAGAGAAGGGGCGCCCAGTGAGGGGCGACCAGCAGAGGGGCACCAAGTAAGGGGCGATCAGCGAGGGGTGCCCAGACCCCAGACCCCGAATCAGCTCTATAAAAGGAGAGAAGACCCCTCACAATAGAATCACTCTCTCTTAGGCTCTCTCTCTCCCCCAAAGGCAAGCCTCGTCTAAGGTAGACCACCCCATGCTTCGTCCTCCCGTCATCCTTTACGACCGTCTCTTAAGGGCAATGAATGCTCAAACTTTTATACATATCTTGGGCCAGGGAATATCAAGTAGGGCGTGTGGCTAGAGCTTGAGTTCGGCTCATCTCTACGTACCTTGCCTCATACCAGACTCTCATACGGCGAATAAGCTCACTGGACAAATTCGTAGTAAAAAATTACAAACAAGCTCCAAAATCTTGGAAAACTTTACTCAAGCATGAAACAAATTAGTAAAATTCTTGGATGTCTTCTTATTTCTTACCAAGGAAAGGTAACAGTGATACTAGAAGCATAAAACCTCTCCATCTACAAACTCGATCAACTGATTAGAAAATCTCATGACCCATGGAAGATTTTAAGTAGAAAAACATAAGAAAGGTAAAGACATATCATTTAAATCATCTCTAATTGACAAAGATGATGAATGCGATGTTGAAATTGCCATGTTGCCAAAAAGGTTCCACAAACTCCTTCAAAAGAAACAAAATTAAGAAAAATTTTCAACAAAGGTTAAATATTCCTCCAAGGATGAACTGACTTGCTTTGATTGTCAAGAAATCGAGCATCTAAAAAAGGATTGTCCCAAGCCAAATTCAAGAAGTCATTCAACAAATTCAAAAATAAGGACAAAAAGGAAGAAAGAAAGAAAGCATTTGCGGTTTGGGGAGATAGATGATGATTTTGATGAAGAAAGGGAAGATGGAGTGGCCAATTTTCATCTCATGGCCATTAATGATGAGAATAGTGAAGAAAATGAGGTAATAATATGTACTATGACAAAATTATTGTAGGATTTCATGAATTATATGAAGAATTTGAACATTATAAAACTGGACACACCACTTTGAGAAGGCGTCTAGACAAAGAATCAAAATAATGCTTATTGTTTGAAATTGAAAATAAATACCTAAAAAATGGAACTTTTTAATGAAGAAATTACAAAATTAACCAATGAAAACAAATCCTTGGGAGAAAGACTTCATTCATATGAAAATAAGAAAGGAAAATCCAAAAAAGATGATTCGTTAATGAGGGAAATTGAGTCTTCAAAAGAAAATGTAGAAGAACTCTCAAATATCTCAAACAAATTTTTCCAAAGGTAAGAAACACTTGAGAAAATACTTTGTTCTCAAAGATTTGTTTACAATAAAAAAGGAATTGGCTATAAAGGAAATGTCCAAAAGAAAAAGTTTGAATGTACTTTTTGTCAAAGCCTCACCACCTATAAACTCTACAAGATGTCATTTTCAAAAGAATTTGGGAAAGAGAAAATTAGTTTGGATCCTAAAAGGATCTTGACCACCAAACCTCAAGGTTGACAAATAAGGACCCAAATAAATTTGGGTACCTAAAAGTATTTGAATTATTATAGGTTTGTATAAAGATTGAAAGCAAGAACCAAAAGTGGTACTTAGATAATGGTTGCTCAAGACACATGACCTGAGACAAATCCAACTTCACTTCAATCATACTAAGCAAAGGAAAATGTCATTTTTTTAGTGACAAAAAGAAAGGAAAAAGCATACTCATTAGTAATGTTGCTTCTAATCCTTCTCCTTGCATTGAAGATGTCTTATTTGTTGAAAGTCTTAACCATAATTTTATAAGCATTAGTCATTTATGGGATAAAGGCCATTATGACAATTTTGAATCATCTAAATGCAGAGTAAAACATGTTTAAAAAAAAAATTTGAAATTTTGCTTTTTGGTCTGAGATGTAAAAATGTCTATATGATTGATCTTTATTGTGTAGATTGGCTAAAATATTTTAATGCCTTGAATGAAAATGATCCTTGGATTGGGCATAGAAGATATGTACATGCTAGTATGGACTTGTTTTGAGAACTTTTGGAAAATGATCTTTTTAAAGAATTACAAAAGCTTAAATTCAAAAAATATCATATTTGTTATATATGTCAATATGGGAAACAAACAAGATTTTCATTCAACTCTAATAATGTAGTTTCAACCTCAAGGCATCTTGAACTCTTGCATGTATACTTGTTTAGTGGAAAGCAATATAGATTTGCAATTGTTGATGATTACTCTCATTTTACTTGGTGCTTATTCCTTTATCTTATGAGAGAGGCATTTGATAAATTTGAAAAGTTTTGCAAATGTGAGCAAAATGAGAAAGATTTGAAATAATCATTTCAATTAAAAGTGATCATGGAAGGGAATTCAAAAATGATGATTTTGAAAAATATTGTGATTATTTTGGAATCGGCCACAATTATTCGGCTCGTAGAACTCCTTAAAAAATGGAGCTGTTGAATGAAAAAATACAACTCTTGAATAAATGGAAAAAACCATGCTTTGTGAAAATAATTTGCCAAAATCGCTTCTGGCCAAAGCCATTAACACTGCTTGGTATATTCTAGATCGAGCTTTGATAAGGCCTACTTTGAAGAAAACATCTTATGAACTTTAAAAAGGAAGAAAACCAAATATAGCACACTTCAAACTTTTTGGGTGTGAATACTTCAATCACAACAATGGTAAAATTAATCTTAGTAAATTTGGTCCACAAGTGGATAAAGGTATATTTATTGGATACTCTCTTACTAGAAAGGCAAATAAGGTCTACAATAAATTGACAAGAGCAGTAGAATAGCCTATGTATATAGTATTTGAAGAAACTGAAAACTTGTCCTCTAGAATTTCTTGTGATGATGGTGATGTAGTGAGCAAACCAACAAATATCACACCCTCATCCGAGGAACAAAAGGCTAAACTTGAAGCACCAATGGATGAGCAAAAGGAAACATTGAAAATGTAGAATCCAAAGAGGAAAAAGTACCATGTGATTGGAAATTTTTGAAGGATCCCCTTACAAGCCAATCATCGGTGATCCCTCCCAATGTGTAAGAATAAGACATGCCTTGAACAAATATTGCCATCTAGCCGCATTCATCTCTCTTGGAGAACCTGGGAGTGTAGAAGAGGGCCTCGAGGATGCGAATTGAATTGTGGCAATGGAAGCCGAGGTTAATCAATTCAAGAGAAATGAAGTGTGTGACCTTGTGGATGGACCCAAAATCATCAAGACATCGGTACCAAATGGGTCTACTGCAACAGGATAAATGAAGAAGACAATGTAATAAGAAGTAAGAAAAAATTGGTAGCTAAAGGCTATAACCGAGAAGAAGGTGCAGACTATGAAGAGACTTTTGCACCCGTTCCTAGATGAGGAGCTACTATACTCTTATGTGCCTTTGCATCATTTACATATTTTAAACTTTTTAATATGGATATAAAAAAGTGCATTTTCAAATGGTTTTATTGAAGAATAACTTTATGTTTAAGAAGCACCTGGATTTAAGAATAACAAATTTCCCAATCATGTTATTAAACTCAAAAGGCTATTTAGGGATTGAAATGAGCTTCTAGAGCTTGGTATGAGAGATTGAGTTATTTTCTAATGCAAAATGAATTTTTAAGAGGAAAGGTTGACACCACACTTTTGATCAAACACCCTGAGATAGATACTTATACTAAGTGGACTCTTCCCTTAGTTTTCATGACACCGTTTCTCACAAACTGCTCTCATACTAATTTCTGACCAAACACTTCTCTCAAGTATCTAATGATATCCATTATAGTTGTGCTTTTAAGAAGTAATACTAGAAAACGTTCGACATCTAATATCCAAATTTTGCAGCTGACTAACTCTTTAGTCCAGTTCTTTTCAACTCAGTAGATTTACTAGCAACAATCCAGAGAACCCTCCGCATCTCCTAGTGCTCAACATGTACTAAAACATACCACATTATAGTGATCAAAACTGCACAGAAAAGACATACCAGTATTGATCGCAATGCATAATTTGACAACCAATTTGAAATCAAAAACTTTAAAACAAGTCATATAACATACTAGAATACTTTTCTTACTTTTAGGAAACAATTAAAGTTTCGAGTTCACATTCCAACATTTACATGTCTGCCGTGGAGACCCAACCGAACCACCAATAACTCCCAATCGGCGAGGCCAAGTTGAGATACCAGAAAGGTGAGAACATTTTTCTAGGTATAGTGTCCCAAAATCCATATTTATTCTATTAATATTATTTTATTAAAGAATAAAATTGAAGTTCCAGTCATTTCCTTGTTAAATTTGAGTAAGCGAGCATTTATACTACACGTGATTTTCTCTTTGGAAACACCCATGAGATGGGTGTAGTCCTCATACTACAATTTACATATTTGTTCTAAGTGATTTATGAGATTAACCTACAGATAGACTTCGAACAAATAGTATAGATTGTTGTTTGAAAGATTCGTAGTCAAAGACAAGTTTGGACCACTTGTATGCTAAGACTATAACGTGGCACTTTAGATGACTTGTCTTGGTTATGTGGATGGTGATCCAAAAGTGTTAGGTTGGTGTGTTTAATAAGATTGCCACACTGAGTATGCACCATGTCAGTTATTTGTTTCTAGACCACTATCAAAGATGAGTGATTCATGTTGTACTATTTGAACGACTACACTAAATGTTGAGAGTATTCTAGACTTGTGTATGGAGCGTCAGTTACTTTGGTGTACTATAAGTAAGGTTTAAACACACGACTGAATTCCCGCATACACTAGGTGTGACAAGGATTTGGTATTCAATAGGGAATCTACAGTCTCTTATGAGATAGAGATGTCCCCTTAGTTGATTCGCAAATATTTGAATAGTTCGGAATCTTTGGCCAAAGTATTCCAAGTGTTTGACATGTTGAATTTATGCTATAAATATGTTCAAGTTTAAATAAATTATTCAGTGAAGGGCGGGTTGGTAACCAATAGAGAAGCTATGAGAAGGATAATGGTAGTAGTTATATTTATCCTTTGTCATGGACATCTAGTGGAGAGATTGTTGCCATCAATAAAGTCTATTAGGGAGATATCAGAATAAATGTTGTAAGTCTGGAGTGCGGTAAGATTTGTTTAGTGGAATTAGGTTTCATTAAATGGTAATTAAATTATTTCATGAGATTATTGATTTAACCTATTTTGAGCTAGATTTAAATTATCCCTGTGGTCCCTATGCAAGCCTATGCCTTTGTTGCCATTGGAAAAATATTAAAGAGTTCATGAGATGAATTAGAGTCGATTCCAAAAATAATGCTTACAAATAAAAAAATAAAAAAATAATGCTGAAAAAAAAATAATTCCAAATCTACTGTTGAACCGCGTTTATAAAATGCGGTTACAGTAAACCGCGTCAAAGAAACGCGTTTCAACTAAAACAAAACCGCGTCCCTTTTTTTAATAAACTGCATGGAGAAGACGCGGTTATAACGAAATAAAACCGCGTCTTAACCATGCGTTTTAACCTAACAAAAACCGCGTTCTCGAGACGCGGTTTAGGGGCCTTCCCCTACCCTCAGCTGGTATTGTTAACGCGGTTCACGATAAAATCGCGTTTTGTTAACGCGGTTTATTTGGTAAGCCGCGTTTTTACAATGCTGTTCATTTCATAGTGAAACGCTTTTTGTGAATGCGGTTTATTCAAATATAAACCGTGTTTTGTAAACGCGGTTTTCTGTTATTTTAAACGCCTCATGTTGACGCGGTTTAGTATAGCCGCATTTTGTAAACGCGGTTCAACAGTAGATTTGGAAATTTTTTTTTTCAGCTTTATTTTTTTATTTTTTTATTTTTCAGCATTATTTTCGGAACCGACTCGATGAATTATTTATCCATAACATTGGTAAATTTAAGTTTTCTAAAAATTCTTCATACGTTGAATAAAGTTGAAAAATTAAAAAATAAAATAATTTTGAAAATAAAAATTTGCAAGATGAATTTTTTACGTGTAGATAACAGAGCAAAAAAGTATATATATATATATATATATATATCAAAAAAAAAAAAAATCATGTTAACAACTTGCGATTCATGTCGCGCACTAGGCATCCCTACAACAATCCATGTGCCCCCTGGCAGAACATTGGGGTGCCGCCACGTGGCACTTAGTGAAAGGGCAGTTCTGCTCAAGCTGAAACCCCCCGTTTTAATGAGTTTTGAAATCAAACGCTGCATTTTGTTTGTTTTAATTGGGTTATTTCTGCAAATCCCACATTGACTTTTTTATTTATTTTAGTTTCGTTATCCTACTATAAATAGAGGTATCTATTCCAAGGGTTTAGCATTCAATTGAAACAAATTGTATTAGATTTCTGAAAATTGTTTTGGAGACCTAAATGGAGAGAAAATTTTTCGATGAAATTCTTCTTTCCATAGTTTAATATTCTTTGAACTCAACCCTCCGGGCAGCTTGAGGTCATTGTGTAGAAGATCGCGGGGTCTCGATTTTGGTATTCTTCTGAAGAAGATTATTTTCTTTCTGGTATTTTTACATTAGAGCAATTCCAGGTACGTTTTCTTTGCTTCACTTTTAGTTTTTGCTTTTCTATTTATTTATTGTATTCATTATTATGCCTGTTTATGTTTATGTATTGTTATGAATGTATTAGAGTAAAAGGCATGTGGATCAAAATTGAGAATTTAGATTCACAGATTTAAATTATGAATTTAAATCTATAGATTTAAAATTAGGAATTATAAATTCTAACCCCCTTTTGCTGTATAAACTTTTTGAAATTATGGAGAATTTTTGAAATTCGTCCCAACAACCCATATTAGAGCAAAGAGATTTATAGAGATAACCCTATTTCCGGGAGCTCTCGCACGTGAGGTGTCACAAAGCTTGACTCTCCGACTTGGGGCTTAGGCAAGGAGAAGAGTCTCCTACTCCAAATGCTCTAATAGGTGCCTTTTGTTGTGACCATAGTTGAGAATAGTAAACCCAATAGTTGGCATCAGAATTATTCTTTCCCAATAATTGTTATTAGATCCAGTCTCTGATTACATTCATAATATACATGAATAGGTATAATAAGATCGAAATAAATAGATTTACGATTTAATAAATGGAGATTTTATTAAATAGGAAAGTTAGTTTAATTTGACATTGATTATAGTCTACAGTTTGATTTAGATTATTTAAATCGATAATGAATTAATAGTTAATGCAAATGATCGTATAAAGTAACAATTTAAATTATTTAAATCGTTGATGAATTAATAGTTAATTAAGGTTATATAAAGTAACAATTTGAACTGTATAAATCATTAATTAATTAATAGTTAATTAGTTCATTTAAATTGTTTAAATAATTAATGAATTATTTGTTAATTCGGATTTGTCAATTCGTGAAATTATATTCATATTATACGCATGATGGGAATTTTCATATTTAATCATGATTTTTAAAATTGGATAAAATTGATCTAATGAGATTAGATTTAATTAGTTTTTACAAAATCGGATAAAGTTGATCTAATGAGATTAGATTCAATTATTTTTAGGAAATTGGATAAAGTTGATCTAATGATATTATATTCAAATTAATTTTAAATTAAATACTTTAATATTTAAATTTTTTTTTAAAATTTTATATTTATTTTTAGGGCATGTTGATGTTAGTACTGGTTTACATAATAATTAAATTAATTATTTTATTAATTAATTTCTTTTTAGAATGAGATTATAAAGTAGATTATGAGATAATCTAAGTTGTGAATCAGTGTTATTTTTAAATAAAAGTTAATTTTAAATTGTTTTATAGTAAGATTAAAAAATACACTATAAAATAGTTTAAGTCAATATTATTTTTAAAAATAAAAATAAATTATATTAATTAATTTAGTTTTGGAATAAAATTCTAAAATAGACTATGAGATACTCTAAGCCGTAAATTACTACTGATTTTAAATAGAATTAATTTTATCAATTAATTTAATTTTTGAATTGGATTCCAAAAAGAAATTATGAGATCATCTAAATTTCGGCATTATTTTAAATAAAAAAATTAAATTGATTTATATTAATTTATTTAGTTTTAGAATGGGATTTTACAGAATAGGTTGTGAGGTAATCTACGGTACCCTTTTTTAAAGTAAAATTAAATAATCAATTTTATTGAATAAATTTAGAATGAGATTCTAAAGTTAGATTATGAGATAATTGATGTTGTAAAACGATAATATTTTGAATAAATTAATTAATTAATTTTGTTTAATTTTAGAATGAGATTCTATAGGGGGTTATGAGATAATCCAAGTTGCAAATGCAAGTTAATTAAAAACCACTAGTTTCAAAAATCAAGTAGGAGCAAGATTTCAATTGTTGTAACCTCACAGTCTCCACTACCTGTCTAGCCGTGTAGTTGATCGATAGATGTCCTTGTGGAGGATATAGGTTTGCAGATTACAGGTTAGACCTTTATTGGGATAAACCAAAGTGCAAAGAAGCGACGCAACCATGCTGCCATGGAGTATTACGTGTATTTGTATAGAGGCTTAGGAAATGGTTTACACTTGACTAGTGTGATGCATTAACCTCCCCAAGGAGCTCTGTTGTGCTATGTTAGAGACTAAGGTAAAGTGGTGAGTTAATCATTTTTAGTAAGAGCTCCAAGAAAACTATTAAGATTAAAGAACAAATGTTGATCTTAACCTAGTGGAAAAGAGAGTAGGAGATGAAGCGAGAAGTGAAAGAGATAAGATATAGAGAGAGAGTTAGATGAGAGAGAGAATCAAGATATTTGTTATTTCATTTGATGAATGAATCTAACAAGATGAAATAAGCTATTAATAAGCTCCCGAAACCGGCTGGGATACGTTGGACCAAGGCTCTTAGCAATTGACTTGAATAAACCTCAGCCACCACGCTTGACTTGCTAATTGACCATTAAAGACTCAACAAGAATTCAAAAAGAGGCACCTACAACCTTAGCTAAGGCCAGTTGCTACAGACCACAAAATGCAACGCTACAATGCTTTTTACAATTGACATCAACACATGTTATAAGATGGATCCATAACAATTCCCTCCCCTTGAAAGCATTCTTATCTCAAGAATGGAAGGTTAGGGGTTGGCTCTTCAAGAACTTCATCTTCTCCCAAGTAGCCTCTTCTTCTTCCAAATTAGTAGAACGGACTAGCACTTCTTCCACTGATCTCCAAGAGGACTGTAGTAGCCTTGAGTTCAGAATTGTGGTTGGGGCCTGCAGCAATGCTCCGCTGGTACCAACTTCTGGAGCATGAGTAGAGCTTGTTTTGCCTTTCTTAACTTGTTTCTTTAAAAGAGAAACAAGAAAAGCAAAGTGAACATAAGAATCAGGAGGCAATTCCAATCTATAGGCCACTTTTCCCAGCTTTTCAATAACTTCATAAGGTCCAAAATATCGAGCACAAAGCTTAGTGTTCTTGCGTACGGCCATAGATGCTTGTCTATAGGGATGAAGCTTCAAGTATACCATGTCACCAATATTGAAGGAATTATCAGCACGCTTCTTATCAGTAGAATACTTCATTCTTGCTTGAGCTTGTTGAGGATTATCCTTAAGAAGTTGCACCAATTGCCTTCTTTGAAGCAAAAAATCATATACTTCTACAACTAAAGAGGCAATTCTTTGCAAAACCAAAGGTCAAGGAGGTTCATATCCATACAAGCCCTCGAAGGGAGTACTGCTTATAAAGGAACGAAAATGAGTATTATACCAATACTCTGATAAAGACAACCATTTACCCCATGCTTTAGGATGACCGAAAACCATGCTCCTTAGGTACTGCTCATTGCATTGATTTACACGCTCTGTTTGGCCATCAGTCTAAGGATGGTAAGAAGAGCTCAATGCCAATGTGGTGCCCATAAGAGTGAACAATTCCCTCCAAAAGTGACTGGTGAAAAGCTTGTCTCAATCAGAAATTATGGATTGTAGTAATCCATGAAGTTTGTATATGTTATCAAGAAATACCTTCGCAAGTCTTTCAGTTGTAATAGGTCTTGCCAAAGCAGCAAAATGGCGGAACTTGGTAAAGTAATCCACAGCCACCCAAATGACCTCCTTACCTTCTGATTCAGGCAAGCCTTCGATGAAATTCATACTTATATGTTTCCAAGCTCAATCAGGAATAGGTAGAGGTTGGAGAAAACCTTGATACCTACTGTCTCTAGCCTTTGTTTGCTAACAAACCTTGCAAGCTTGAACAAACTCCTTAACATCTTTCTTCAATCCAGTCCAGCTGTAGTATCCCTTGAGCCTTTGATCTATTCCCTCAATGCCAGAATGGCCACCCTAGGCAGAGTCATGAGAAGCACTAAAACTCCGCTATCTCAAATCAGTGGAGGATCCAATGTTCAACCTTCTCTTCAGCCTAATGATACACTTGATAATAGATAATTCAACATCAGATGCAAGAGAACCGGTCTTGTTAATGCTGAAAGCTGTCACACATTCTTAAGCAAAACTGTCATCCTCATAAGACTTATGGACCTCTTCAACCCAAGCTAGAAGTACAATATATATAGCCCCACGAAAACTATACTCAGCTTCTTCCAATCTTCAAGACATGGCATTTGCTGCTTGGTTTTCTTTTCCCTTTAAGTACTCAATTGCATAATCTAGACCAAGCCTCTTCATCAACCCTTTCTTCTGAATTCTAGTCACAATCCTCTGCTCAAGTAAATGCTTTAAGCTTTGATGATCAGTCATGATGACAAAATGATGGCCGTCCAAGTAATGTCTTCATTTCTCAACAGCCAAGAGGATAGCAAGGTATTCCTTCTCATATGTAGACAACTCCATGTGCTTAGGACTCAATGCTCGGCTTAGGTAATCTGCAGGCCTCCCTTTTTGAGATAACACAACCCCAATACCTCCTCCAAAAACATCAGTTTCTAGCACAAACTCCTTCTTAAAATTAGGCATTGTCATGACTAGAGCTGCACACATAGTGGCCTTCAAAGCTTCAAAAGCATCTTGAGCTACATCTGAGCACTTGAAAGCATCCTTTTTTAAGAGATTAGTTAATGGCTTAGCAATTGCTCCATACCCAACCATGAACTTTTTGTAATAACAAGTCAATCCCAAAAATCTTCTCAATTGCTTAAGTGTTACATGTATTTGCCACTCTTTCCTGGGTTGGACTTTAAAGGGATTCATGGAAACTCCTTCATGAGAGATCACATGTCTTAAGTACTCAACTTGTGACTAAGCAAATGAGCACTTAGATGGCTTTCCATAAAGTTTGTGGCTACGCATCCCCGTGAATACTTTCCTTAGATGACCCAAATGTTCCTCCAATGAAGCACTGTAAATCAGAATGTCATCAAAGAACACCAACACAAATCTCCTTAAGAATTGTTTCAATACATCATTCATTACTACCTGAAAAGTAGCCGGAGAATTGGTCAAACCAAAGGGCATTACCACAAACACATAATGCCCATGGTGAGTTTTGAAAGCTATTTTTTAAACATCTTGCTTCAAAACTCTGATATGATAGTACCCCTGTCTCAAATCCAATTTAGAAAAGAAATGTGCACCATGAAGTGCATCCAAAAGGTCATAAATAACTAGGATAGGAAATTTATCCTTCACTATAAGCGAATTAATCTGCCTATAGCCATTGCACATCCTAGCCGTGCCGTCCTTCTTCTTAACCAAAATGACCGAAGAAGCAATTGAACTGTGACTCTGTCAAATGAAACAAGTCTTAAGCAATTCCTCTACCCGCCTCTCTATCTCAGTCTTCTTTGAGTGTGGATACTTGTAAGGCCTCAGTTTCACTGGTTCAGAATTAAGCTTGAGGGGTATTGTATGATCCAAGCTTCTCTTTGGAGCCAATGAATCTAGTTGTTCAAACAAATCCTTAAACTCTTCAATCAAAGAACGAACTTTAGGATGAGATAACTCCCCCAACTCTGTGTGTTTAATTGCAAACAGCTAGCCAACCCACGGATAAGATCCTTTCTTGATTCCATCTTCCAAACTTTTGCCTCTAAGCAATTAAAGTTGAGCTCGTTTAGCCATGCCTTGTAATTTGACAGTGGTTCCTTGCCTCTCAAATGAAATTGTCAGCTAAGCAAAATCAAAGATAATTGGATTGAAAGATCTCATCTAATCCACTCCAAGAACCATGTCACAACCTCCCAATGGTAAGATCCTGAAATCACACACAAACTTGTGATTCTGCATTGACCAACTGAATTCCTAACACTTGGTCTAAGTACTAATAGAATTCCCATCTGCCACGGTCACTGCTAATGGTTGTGTCTTGATCATTTCATGCCCAACGTTCCTGACTACTTTTGGATCCACGAAACTATGAGTATTGCCACTGTCAATCAAGATAACAATAGCTTTCTTCCCTACTTGTCCCTTGATTCTTATGGTGTTATGAGATCCATTTCATATCAAAGCCTTCATAGAAATCTCCACTTCATCTTCAAGAGCCTCATCTTGTGATTTTTGTCCTAAACTATCCATTCAGAATCATCATCTGCTTCATCTCCTCTTGCTGACATAAGGAACTTATGATTACATTTGTGTCCCAAGAAGTAAGGCTGATTACGTTAGAAACATAGTTTTTGGACCTTCTTGGCATTAGAGTGAGTAGACCTTGACCTTATTGATCCCTTCTAATACTGATGCTAATGTGAGCTATTACCTCTGTTCCAAGGTCCATCATATGATGCCAGAACAGTAGCTTCGAACAATTTAGCCTTAGCATAGGCTTCAGACAAAGATCTAGGACCAAAGGCCTTAACAAGATTCTTAATCTTTGGTTTCAAGCCACTAATGAAACTCGAAACATAGTAATCCTCAGTTGCATTAGGATAAGCAGATATCATGCTTGCTCTTAAGTTTTCAAATCTTGTAATGCACTCTTTCACAATGGTAGTTTGCACCACCTTGTTGAAATTGCCCACAATATCACTTGAATCTTCTTCACCATATCTCTCAAATAGTTCCTCCACAAATTTAGCCTATGACAATGAAGGATTGCTTCTCAAAAGGCTATAAATCCACACCTTGAAGGTAAACAGCTGCCAATTCCACCTTCTCAACCTCACTAATGTGATAAAAGTGAAAGTATCATTCACATCTATTTATCCATGATTGAGGTAGCTATCCATCAAAAGGTTCCATTTGAATCCTTGGCTGCCTGAAATCACCACTCCTGTTGCTGGCAGAAGCATCACTAGTTCCAGAATTTTGTTGTTGCAGCTGTTTTGTTGGACGATCAACTTGTCCAAATGTAATACTTGCTGCTTGAGGTTGCACTAGATTAGGTGGACGATCTGATTAACCAGCTACCACACGAGCTGATTGCGGTTGCACAACCTCTAGAGGATGAACTTGCTGGCTGGCAGCTATTAATACTCCAGTACCTGAAGATACATTCTGCCTAGTGATTTGTTGCTGCAAGCCTAAGATCTTATCCTCCATCTGCTAAGAATGCTGAACCAAACAATCAACAAAATTCTGATCTTAACTTAGCTGTATCTGTTGCATTTGAGAGAACATTTCCTCCATTCGAAGCCTCAATTGATCAATTGGATTAACCTCAGCTCCTGCTGCTACATTAGCACCAACAACCGAAGCATAAGTGACAATCACAGTGGCATTTGCAGCAGCATTTGCAGCCTCAGATCGAGTTGTAACACCACCAGCCATAGGCACTTGCTTCTTGTGCCTCGCAAGCTCTAACCAACCAAGGAATGATCAATCGGCAGCAAACACAAGCTCCGATACAATTGTTAAGATTCAAGAACAATCTTGATCTTAACCTAGTGGAAAAGAGAGTAGGAGATGAGAAGAGAAGGAAAGAGATGAGATATAGAGAGAAAGTTGGATGAGAGGGAGAATCAAGATATTTCTTATTTCATTTGATGAATGAATCTAACAAGATGAAACAAGCTATAAATAGTTCCCTAAATCGGCTAGGATACATTGGACCAAGGCTCTTAGCAATTGACTTAACTAAACCTCAGCTGCCACACTTGACTTGCTAATTAATAATTAATCGACTCAACAACAATTCAAAAAGAGGTGCCAACAACCTTAGCTATGGTCAATTGCTACAGACCACAAAATGCAAAACTGCAATGCTTTTTACAATTGACATCAACACAAGATATAAGATGGATTCATAACAAAAATATGTTAATTGAGAAGAGTTCTCAACCGAACTAACTTCGTGCGACCCCGCTGCCGAGGAGTAAGGAGTGGTGTGGTTGGGTCATCATTGTCTTCACGATAGTACAGTTTGGTGGATATTTGACTTATTGTGTATGCTAAAATGAAAGAATAGATATCACTGCATTATACATGGCCCTAATAAGATAGTTACACATTTATTTGCACTTACAGTTTTAAAATAGCTGCGACTGGTGCACTTCACTCAATTGAGAAAGATAATGCCTTAAATGGACCGAATTACTTCACCTGGAAAGTGAACCTAGACATAGTATTAGTACATGAGAGTCCTAAGTTTGTTCTCACTGAAGCTCGACCTACGGTGCCCGCTAATAATTCTACGGCTGCTATTAAAGAGCATTATGAATGCTGGAATAAGGCTAATGAGTTAGCGAGATGCTACATTTTGGCCTTTATGACCTGTTTACTCTAGCATCAGATGCTTGAGATGGAAACAATAAATGAGATGATCAAACATTTAAAGGAAAGGTTTGGTGGTCAAGATAGGGCAGCTAGGCAAGAGCTGATAAGAAGCTTTTGAACATAAGGATGTCGAAAGGGTCGCCAGTTCAAGAACACTTCATGAAAATGATGGCGTCCTTGTCTGAGTTGGAGATTCTAGGTCCTAAAATTGATAGTCAGTCTCAGCAGGACATCATCCTCAGCTCTCTGTCCAACTCTTTTACTTAGTTTAGGCTCAACTACACAATGAATAATAAGGATTATTCATTGCCTGTGCTGATGAAGGAGCTACAGGTAGTAGAGGGTGTTATGCAAGCAAAGGGGAATGTCCACTTAACTCAGGTATCAAGGACTAGTGGGAGCAAGCTCAACAAGGGACTGACTGAAAAGAAAGGCAAAGGCAAGGTTGCTAGTGTATCGACTAATCCTAACAAAAGGACTGCAAAAGGAAAGTGTTACTTTTGCGGAAAGATGGGCCATTGGAAGAGGAACTGCACAAAGTACATTGCTACTTTGCCTACAAAGACTGCAAAGCCATCTGGTGAAGATATGATGATATCTCACTTGGTTGAGTCATGCGTAGTTGAGAGTCCACTAGGTTATTGGTGCGTGGACTCAGGTTCAACTAACCATGTCTATAATTTGTTACAGGGGCTCAAGCTAACTAGGAGGCTGCATGATGAGAGCTGTACCTAACGATTGAAGACAGTACAAGAGTAGTAGTCTTAGTAACAGGAGATGCTAGCTCATACTTTATTGTTATAGTTTTTGTTATTAAAAGTTTTGTTTATTTGTACCTGCATTGGACAGGAATTTGATTTATGTAGTTCATGAAAGGATAATTGTTATTTGGTTAATTTTGATTGTGAACCTTTTATTACAAGAAATAACTTGTTTATTCGTAAAGGTGTATGTGTGTATGATTTATTCATGTCGTTTTTTACCAAAAGTTATTTTGTATATGAATAATACAAAATACTTAAAGAAGGATTTTTGCAACAAAGGTACAAAAAAAAAAGCAAAGTAATATTATAAGAATTAAAGAAAAGGACACTAATTCTGAACGTCTAGACACAACTCATGACGCAGTGGATGCATTAGATGCACCTACTACTAAGGTTGAGTATGTTCTAAGTGCATGAGAGCCTAGGTACAGTTGGAGGATTGTTAGGGCACCTGACAGGTTTATGGCGGGAGCCTTATGGTTGGCCGTGACATTAATTTGATCCTCTCAGCTACAATGAGGCAGTTAAAGACAAGGTTGCTGACCAATGGATTTTAGCAATGAAATTGTTAGCTTCCAATTCGAAATTAGAGGTCTAACGTTGTAGAAGAAAGAGTTGAGATGAGAAGAGAAACAAAAGGGGATGAGAAATAGAGAAGGAGATGAGAAAAGAGAGAGAAATTCCAAATGGAATTCTGATTTTTATTAATTGGATGATGAATTACAAGCTTAAGAGCCTATTTATACAAAGATTAGAACATTGCACCTAATCAACTAAAAATAACCGACTCAAAGCTATTTTGGCGCCAAACAACAGCACAGCCGCCAGATTTGACCAGCCCTTGACCAACCGACCTCCCTTGGCGCCAACCCGACCCCAACTAACACTTGAATTATTACAACTCGACAACGGAAATCAAAAACAAAAATACGACCAGAAATTACAATTAAAATCAATCGATTATAACATTCTCTCCCTCTTGAGAAACTTCTTGTCCTCAAGGAGTAAAATTTGGTAATTGACTCTTCAAGAAATTGCAATTCTCCCAAGTCATCAAGCTCTTGTCCAAGTTGCTCCAAGTCACCAACACCTCTTGCACAGCCCCATGATCATGCTGCAGCGTCTTTCGGGCCTTAACAGCAGCAGGTTGCAGTACCAGCATCCCATTTGATTCTGCATCAGGTGGCTTGCGAGCAACGTCAGCATCTTTCTTAACCTGCCTTTTAATAGGGAAACATGGAACACTGGTGAATGTATGAATGTGAAGGTAAGTCAAGCTTCTATGTAACATTGCCAACTTTCTCCAAGATTTTGTATGGGCCAAAGAACGAGCACTTAGCTTGACATTACGCTTGACAGCCAAGGAAGACTGTCTATACGGTTGTAATTTAAGGTAGACCATGTCTCCAACTTCATAGTTTTTGTCTACCCTTTTTTTTCGGTGTAAAATTTCATTCGTGCCCGAGCTTCTTGGAGATTATCCTTAAGCACTTGCACAAAACGTCTCCTCTGCTGCACTAAATCCTTTGCTGCAGAATTAGTCCCACGCAATTGTTGCAGCGACATTGGTGAAGGAGGAGGATAACCATACAAAGCTAGGAAAGGTGAGGTGCCAATTGATGTATGGAAGTGAGTGTTGAACCAAAACTCCGCCAAAGAAAGCCAATGATTCCACTCTTTGGGCCTTAAGAAAATCATACTCAGAAGGTATTGTTCTACACATTGGTTGACTCATTCGGTTTGGCCATCCATTTGAGGATGATAAGAGGAACTAAGTGCCAATGTGGTACCCATCAACTTGAACAACTCCCTCCAAAATGTGCTTGTGAAAGTCTTGTCTCGATCTGTAATTTGTAAATATTGTCAAAGAAGATCCTTGCCAATTTTTCAGCGGTAACAAGTTGAGCAAGAGCTATGAAATGGCTATACTTGGTGAAACGATCCACCACTACCCATATAACCTCCTTGCCTTCAGACTTTGGTAATCCCTCGATGAAGTCCGTGCTAATATTAATCCATGCTCCATCCGGAATAGGAAGTGGTTGAAGTAGACCCTTGTAATGATGATCTCCCAACTTCGTTTGTGGACATACTTCACAAGCCTTCACATACTCACTCACTTCTTTTTTCATGCTTGGCCAAGTAAAGTACGCTTTAACCCTTTGATACGTGCCTTCAACACCGGCATGGCCTCCCCAAGATGCATCATGAGAAGCTTGTATTATCTGATTCCTCAATTCAGTAGCTGAACGAATGTACAACTTGCCACTGCATCTGATCAGACCTCTCTGCACGGTTATATCAGCACCCAGATTGCCCTTTTATGCCCCTTTCACGAGAGCATTAGCAACAAAATCTTGGGCAAAACAATCACCCTCATATGTCTTGTATATCTCTTCCAACCAAGAAGGAACCACCATGGATAAAGCACTACACTAGCCACTGTCAGCATCTTCAAATTTCCGGGATAGAACATCGGCAGCCACATTCTCTTTGCCTCTTCTATACTCAATGTCATAATCTAGGCCAAGCATCTTCATAAGACCTTTCTTTTGAATCCTCGTCACAATCTTTTGCTCAAGGAGATGCTTGAGGCTTTGGTGATCCTTTTGAATGATGAACTTGTGACCTTCCAAGTAATGCCTCCATTTTTCCACGGCAAAGAGAATTGCTAAATATTCCTTCTCATAGGTTGACATAGCTTGATGCTTAGGACTAAGGGCTTGGCTCAAGTAAGTAATAGGCCTTCGATTTTGAGAAAGAACAGCCCCTATACCAGTACCACTTGCATCGGTCTCCAAAACAAAGCTTTCGGTGAAGTTTGGCATGGCCAACACTGGTGCAACACACATTGCAGCTTTAAGAGCTTCAAATGCAGCTTGAGATCTCTCATTCCATGCAAAAGCATCCTTCTTCAAGAGTTCGATTAAAGGTTTGGCAATAGAACCATAACCCTTAATGAATTTCCTATAATACCCGGTCAATCCCAAAAAACCTCTAAATTGCTTCAAGGTGATCGGAATTGGCCAATCTTGCATTGCTCGGATCTTATTAGGATCGGTGGAAACTCCCTCTTGAGAGATGACATGACCCAAATACTCAAGCTTATTTTGAGCAAACGAACATTTGGACAACTTTGCAAAAAACTTGTGTTGCCGCACCATTACAAAGACCTGTCTAAGGTGAGTGAGATGAGCTTCATAAGTTGAACTATAAATCAGTATGTCATCGAAGAAAACGAGCACTGACTTCCTCAGAAAAGGCTTGAAAACGTCATTCATGGTTGCTTGAAAAGTGGCCGGAGCATTTGTTAAGCCAAAAGGCATAACAACAAACTCGAAATGCCCATGATGAGTCTGAAAGGCTGTCTTATAGATATCCGGATCGAGGACCCTGATTTGATGATACCTCTGTCTCAAATCCAACTTAGAAAAGAAGCAAGCTCCATGCAACTCGTCAAGTAAATCATCTATGACCGGGATGGGGAACTTGTCCTTCACTGTTAAGGCATTTAACCGTCGATAGTCGATGCACATTCTAGCCGAACCATCTTTCTTCTTCACAAGGATCACAGGTGAAGCAAAAGGACTATGGCTTGGTCTAATGAAACTCATGTGAAGAAGCTCCTCAACTTGCCTCTCAATTTCTATCTTTTGGCCATGAGCATACCGATATGGCCTGATCTTGACCGGATCAACATTTGCACGCAAGGGAATGGCATGGTCCACACTCCTTTGAGGAGGAAGACTCTTAGGATGCTCAAAAATGTCCTCAAATTCTTCCACTAAGGACTGAACTTCTGGTTGAATAGCCTGTTGCAACTCTACCGCAGATACCATGAACAAATGCCCAATCCATTGTATTACCTTCTTCTTGATTCCATCTTGCACACGTTTGCCATCAATCAACTTGAGTTGAGCTTCCTCTGATATGCCTTTCCAGGATACTTTGGTGCCATGAACCTCAGATGCCACGGTCATCTTATCAAAATCAAACAAAACCGGGTTGAAGGTTCTCATCCAATCCACCCCAAGCACCATATCGCAACCTCCCAAAGGAAGAACTCTGAAATCAAAGGTGAATTGATGATCTTGCATAAACCATGGCAATGCTAGGCACTTGTTTTGAGTTGTTAAGGAGTTTCCATCAGCCACCATCACCGCCAAGGGATGAGTCTTTGTCACCTTATGCTTAACCTTCTTAATCAACTTTGGATCAACGAAACTATGTGTACTCCCACTATCAATAAGGACAATGATGGAGTGTTTTCTAGCCCTGCCTCTGATTTTGATAGTGTTATGAGCTCCACTACCGGTCAAAGCCTTCATTGATATCTCCACTTCATCATCACTCAATTCCTCTTGTGAAGTATAACCAACACTGTCATATTCTGCATCTGATCGGTCACTGCCAGAATCAGCTTCAGCACGGGACCCTTTAGCGCACATTAATGCTTGAGATTTGCACCTATGATTAGGATGATATGGTTGGTTACAACAAAAGCATAACCTCAATGAACTCTTGTCAACAGCTCGCTTAAAACCAGCACCAGAATTTGTTCTCGGTTGTGGTCTGAACTTACTGCTAACTGCTTATTTTTGTCATTTGGTTGAACTTGAGTGGCTTCAATCAACTTTGCCTTGTTGTATGCACTTGAAAAAGTCTTAGGACCAATGGCTTTCACCATATTCATGATCCTTGGCTTCAATCCACTTACAAAGCATGAAACATAATAAGATTCAGCATCCTCGGGAGCTAAGGACAAAACTGACAAAAAGTTAGCTCTTAAGTTCTCAAATCTTATCATATGCTCTCTCATGGATGAAGTTTGAGTCAACTTGTTAAAGCTATCCACAACATCCGTTGATTCACCTTCTCCATAACGTTCACACATTTCTTCTACGAATTGGCCCCAAGAAAGATTCAGTTTGCTCTTCAACAAACTATAATACCAAACCTCATGATCTCCATGGAGATGAACTGCAGCCGGCTGAAGTTTTTCCTCATCAGGTATGTTATAATACAAAAAACACCGATCACATCTCCATAACCATGATTCCGGTTGTCTACCATCAAAAGGATCAATTTCTACTCTTGGTTGCCTCTAATTACCAGTCCTACCCCAAATGTATTGGTGTTATTCACTAATCTATGCTGGAAATGTCGATCAGGAGGTCTGTCCAGGTGCTTAAACTCATCAATTGCGATTCTGTGCTGCAGAACAGAATTCTGTGGCCTGACATTTAAGTCTGTTTTCAAGAAATCTGATCTGTAATGTACTTGTCGAGAAGCATGATCCTGATGATCTACATCAATTTCAGGTTGCAAGGGTTGATTCTCAGCTGATCTGATGTGAATTGAAGGTCCTACATCAGGTTGCATTATCAGAGTTTTTCCTCGAGTCCTACAAACTTCTTCGGTTCTGTCAGCCGTGCTTTGCTGCTGATCTGCTTCAGCCTGATGAAGGATCTGACTCGCAGGCTTCAAGATTGCATTGACACTTGATTCTCCTTACTTATTCACCTGATCTTGCAAGTGCACAAGCTTCTTTTCAATTTGTTGTAATCGTTCCTCCTTATTCGCATCTTTATCCAAATCATCTGCTGCATCCTCAATGTTTGCTGAATGCTGTCATTCTGCTACTTAATCTCGATATTCTGCTGATCAAACTTAGCATTCTGCTGATCAAACTTAGCATTCAACAGTTTGAATTTGTCATATAACTCCCTGTGGTGATCAATAGATGCATCTGCACCAGAATCTGTAACCGCAGCAACATATGAGTTCGGACCAGATACATTTGCTCCTCCAACTCCTGATCTGGTTCTTACGCCTTTGATCATGTTTTTCTTTGCTTTTTCTAGCCTCAATCAATCAATTGATTGGTTGAACCGGCTCTGATACCAATTGTTAGCTTCAAATTCGAAATTAGAAGTCTAACCTTGTAGAAGAAAGAGTTGAGATGAGAAGAGAAGTGAAAGGAGATGAGAAATAGAGAAGGAGATGAGAAAAGAGAGAGAAATTCCAAAAGGAATTCTGATTTTTATTAATTGGATAATGAATTACAAGCTTAAGAGCCTATTTATACAAAGATTAGAACATTGCACCTAATCAACCAAAAATAACTGACTCAAAGCTATTTTGGTGCCAAACAACAGAACAGCCGCCAGATTTGACCAGCCCTTGACCAATCGACCTCCCTTGGCGCCAACCTGACCCCAACTACCATTTAAATTATTACAACTCGACAATGGAAATCAAAAACGAAAATACAACCAGAAATTACAATTAAAATCAATCGATTCATAACAGAAATATGAGATAGGATCTATGTATTTCAATCAGGTCTAGAATCTTGTAGAGGCGCCTGTTGGCATTAAGCCCATTTGTTGTAAATGGGTCCACTAGAGGAAAAGAGGAGTGGATGGGAAGATAGAGACCTTCAAGGCAAAACTGGTTGTTAGGGGTTTTACCCAAAAGGAAGGAACACATTATGATGAGACCTTCACATTAGTAGTCATGCTAAAAATCCATAAGGATACTCCTATCCATTGCAGCTCATCATGAGATCTGGCAAATGGAAGTGAAAACAACCTTTTTGAATGGTCGTCTTGAAGAAGACATCTATATGGTGCAACCAGACAGTTTCATTGGCAAAAATCAGGAGCATATGGTATGTAACCATAAGGAGTCCATGTATGGACTAAAGCAAGCATCATGCTCATTGAATATTAGATTTGATGAAGTGATTAAATCTTATGGTTTTGAGCAATTGGTTGACGAACCTTCCGTGTACAAACGACTTTAAGAGAAAGTAGTAACTTTCTTAGTATTGTATGCCGGCGATATACTACTCATTAGGAATGATGTAGGGTTGTTATCAGCTGTAAGGATTTGGCGAGCTTGTTCCAATTGGCTATAAGGATTTTCAATTCCAGTCAGATAGAGATGATAGATGTACAACGTCTAGGCATGTCTTTACCCTTGGAGTAGGAGCCATTAGTGGGAGGAATGTCAAGACGTATTGTATTGTTGACTTCATCATAGCGGCTAAATACGTTATAGCTTTAGAAGCAGCATAGAGGGCATGTTGGTTCAGATAAAATAATTAATCGAGTAGACTTTTAAATCATACACAAAAGAGATCGGTATAAAGCTTGTCCTAAATGGGATTTGGGACAAGTGGTAGGCTGTTAGGAATAGTATTCTGAAATCTAGATTTATTTTGTTAATATTATTTTATTAAAGAATAAAATTGAAGTTGCAGTCGTTTCCTTGTTAAATTTGTGTAAGCGAGCATTTATACTGCATGTGATTTTCTTTTTGGAAACTCCTATGAGATGGTTGCAGTCCTCAAACTATAATTTACATGTATGTTAAAAGTGGTTTATGAGATTAACCCTCAGATAGACTTGGAACAAATGATATGGAGTGTTGTTTGAAAGACTCGTAGTCAAAGACAAGTTTAGACCACTTGTATGCTAAGGCTATAACATGACACTTTAGATGACTTATTTTGGTCATGTGGATGGTGATCTAAAAGTGTTAGGTTGGTGTATTTAATAAGATTGGCACAATGAGTTGAATCATGTGAGTTGCTTGTTTCTAGACAACTATCAGAGATGCGTGATTCATATTGTACTGTTTGAATAAGGA
This sequence comes from Simmondsia chinensis, assembly GCA_018398585.1. Taxonomy (NCBI): domain Eukaryota; kingdom Viridiplantae; phylum Streptophyta; class Magnoliopsida; order Caryophyllales; family Simmondsiaceae; genus Simmondsia; species Simmondsia chinensis. The sequence continues at coordinate 22,239,546 of JAGTTD010000005.1, forward strand.
GGAACATACCCAGTGCCTCAAGGGCTCCCGCCTACGCCGGGTCTTGGGGGGGGGGGGGGCGGATGTACGCAGCCTTCCCCCTTCAAGGTGTTAACCTGAAGAGAGGCTGTTTCCTAGTGCCCCCACCCTGAGGGTGAGGACTTCCCAGGAGGTCACCCATCCTGGTACTACTCTCGCCCAAGCACGCTTAACTTCGGAGTTCTAATTGAGGTCTAGAGCATCAGTTACTTTAGTGTACTATAATTAAGGTCTAAATGCACGACTGAATTCCCTCGTGCACTATGTAGCGACATGAAATGTTACAAGGATTAGGTATTCAATAGGGAATCTACAGTCTCTTGTGAAATACAAATGTCCCTTTAGTTGATTTGCAAATATTTGAATAGTTCGGAATCTTTGGCCAAAGTACTTCAAATGTTTGACATTTAGAATTTATACTATGGATATGTTCAAGTATAAATGAACAATTCAGTGAAGGGCGAGTCAGTAACTGATGGAGAAGTTATGAGAAGGATAATGGTAGTAGTTATATTTATCCTATATCATGGACACCTAGTTGAGGGGTTTTTGTCATCAATACAGTCTATTAGGGAGATATTGAATAAATGGTTTAAATTTGGAGGGCAGTGAGATTTATTTAGTGGAATTAATTCTCATTAAATGGTAATTAAATTATTTCATGAGATTATTGATTTAACCCATTTGAAGTAAGATTTAAATTGTCCATGAGGTCTCTAGGCAAGCCTATGTATTTATTGCCATCGAAAAAATATTAAAGAATTCATGAGATGAATAAAGTTGAAAATTATAAAATAAAATAATTTTAAAAATAAAAATTCATAAGATGAATTTTTTACATGTGGAAAACAAAGCTAAAAAAGTATACAAAAAAAAAAGTCACATTAACAGCTTGCGATCCATGTCATTTTAATTGGACGAACCAACACGTGATACATGCCTACAGCTATCCGTGTTCCCCTTGGCGGACCAATGGTGTGCCGCCACATGCCACACAGTGAGAGCGCGGTTCAGCTCAAGCTGAAATTCCGCGTTTTAATGAGTTTTGAAATCAAACGCTGCGTTTTGTTTGTTTTAACTGGGTTATTTCCGCAGATCCCGCATCAACTTTTTTATTTATTTTCATTCAAGTATCCTACTATAAATAGAGGTACCTATTCCATGGGTTTAGCATTCAATTGAAATAATTTATTTTGGGTTTCTAAAAATTGTTTCGAAGACCTAATGGGCGAGAAAATTATCTATTAAAATTTTTCTTACCACAGTTTAGTATATTTCAGAGCCTACCCTCTCGGCAGCTCGAGGTCGTTGCGTAGAAGATTGTGGAGTCTCGATTTTGGTATTCTTCTGAAGAAGATTATCTAGCATTTTTATATTGGAGCAATTTTAGGTACGTTTTCTTTCCTTCACTTTTAGTTTTTGCATTCCTATTTATTATAGTATTCATTATTATGCCTGTTTAAGCGTATGTATTTTTATGATAATGGGGACTATTCGGCAAGGCAGCCCCAGGCATCAAGTCAGTCTGGTGTTGTATGTCTCTCAATGGCAGCAATGTATCCGGTAACTCCTCCGGAAAGACATCCACAAATTCTTTCAACAAGTCGCAACTGCACTCTGTATCTCCCCTAGATTTGCCTTACTCTCTTTCCACATCCAAACAAATACAATCTTGCTTTCACCAAATTCTTGGGCAACCAAAATCTCTTCCTTACACATTCGGGTTTGCATCTACCAATCCTCGTGGAACCTTATCCTTCTTAGGCAACAAGATACTCTTTGTTCCCTCAAAGATGAAGCTATATGTGTAGTTTCTTCCATCATGGATAACACTCCTAGCGTATTTGTTAGGAACAGTGTCCTGAAATCCAGAATTATTCTGGATATATTATTTTAATTAATAAATAAGATTGAAGTCCCAATCGTTTCCTAGTCAAATTGTGTAAGCGAGCATTTATACTTCATGTGATTTTCTTTTTGGAAACATCCATGAGATGGGTGTAGTCCTCAGACTATAATTTACATGTTTGTTCTAAGTGGTTTATGAGACTAAGCCTTAGATAGACTTGAAATAAATGGTATGGATTGTTGTTTGAAAGACTCGTAGTCAAAGATAAGTTTGGACCATTTGCATGTTAAGACTATAACGTGACACTTTAGATGACTTGTCTTAGTTATATGGATAGAGATCCAATAGCATTAGGTTAGTGTGTTTAATAAGATTGACACATTGAGTTGGACCATGTGGATTATTTATTTCTAGACTGCTATCAGAGATGAGTGGTTCATGTTATACTATTTGAATGAAGACTATAAATCCTTAGGGTATTCTGGACTTGAGAATGGAGCATTAGTTACTTCGGTGTACTATAAGTAAGGTCTAAACGAATGACTGAAATCCCATATACACTGGGTAGCGGCGTGAAGTGTGAAAAGGATCAGGTTTTCAATAGGAAATCTACAGTTTCTTATGACATAAAGATGTCCCCTTAGTTGATTCATGAATATCTGAATAGATCGAAAACTTTGGCCAAAATATTCCAAGTGTTTGACATTTAGAATTTATACTGCGAATATGTTCAAGTATAAATGAATTATTCAGTGAAGGGCGAGTCGGTAACTAATGGAGAAGCTGTGAAAAGGATAATGGTAGCATTTATATTTATCCTTTGTCATGGGCATCTAGTGGAGGGGTTGTTGTCATCAATACAGTCTATTAGGGAGATATCGAATAAATAATTTAAGTCTTGAGTGCAATGAGATTTATTTAGTGGAATTAAGTCTCATAAAATGGTAATTAAATTATTTCATGAGATGATTAATTTAACCCATTTGGAGCTAGATTTAAATTGTTCCTGAGGTCCCTACGCAAGCCCCTATATTTATTGCCATTGAAAAAATATTAAAGAATTCATGAGATGAATTATTTATCCATAAGACGGGTAAATTAATTTTGTCAAACATTATTCATGAGATAAATAAAATTTGAAAATTATAAAATAAAATAATTTTAAAAATTAAAATTCATAAAATGAATTTTTACATGTAGGAAACAAAGCAAAAATAATAATAAATAAGAAAAATGAATTAGCTTCGTGCAATCTCTCTGCCGGGGAGTAAGGAGTGATGTGTTTGGGTTATCATTGTATGCGTGATAGTACAGTTCCGTGGATATTTGACTTATTTTGTATGCTAAAATAAAAGAATATATATCACTGCATTGTACATGACTCATATGGGATAGTTACACGGTTGTTTGCAGTTACAGCGTTTTCACCTAATGAGACATAAGTCGGACTCTTTTGAAAAGTTCAAAGAGTACAAGCTGAAGTTGAAAAGCAATTATGTAAATAGGTTAAGTCACTTCGATCAGAGCGAGGTGGTGAATATCTTTCAAGTGATTTTTTATATTTCCTAACTACAAATGGGATAAGATCTCAACTTTCTACTTCGGGTACACCGCAGCAGAATGGTGTTGCAGAAGGAAGGAATAGGACATTGTTAGAGATAGTAAGGTCCATGATGAGTCATGCTACTCCACCGATCTCTTTTTGGGGTTATGCCTTAGAGACAACAACATATCTTCTTAACTTAGTTCCATCTAAGCCAGTTCCTAAGACACCTGTGGAATTATGGACTGCGCGAAAGCCAAGTCTAGGGTACCTTCATGTTTGGGGGTGCCCAGCGCATGGGTTGAAAAAGAATCCTGAAAGGTTGGAATCAAGGACAAAGGTGTGCCTGTTTGTTGGTTACCCTAAGGGAACAAGGAGTGGTCTTTTCTACAATCCTTCTGATTAAAAGGCTTTTGTAAGTACAAATATGAAATATTTAGAGGAGGATTTTGTAGTAGACTACAAAAGCAAAAGTAGAGTAGTGTTAGACGAATTGAAGGAAAATGACAATAATTCTGAACAGCTAGACACAACTTAAGACATAGTAGATGCATTGGATGCACCTACTGATAGGAATGAGAATGTTCCAGGTACACGAGAGCTTAGGTGTGGTGGGTGGATTGTCAGGACACCTGATAGGTTCATAGTGGGAGCCTTAGTGGTTGACCGTGGCATTGAATCTGATCCTTTTAGCCACAATGAAGCAATTAAGTCTTATAGTTTTGAGCAATTGGTTGAACGAACCATGCGCATACAATCGACATTAAGAGAAAGCAATGACTTTCTTGGTATTATATGTCAGCAATATACTACTCATTAGGAATGATATGGGGGTGTCATTAGATGTAAGGAATTGGTTGTCATAATAGCTCAATATGAAAGACATAGGAGAAGTTACGATTAACTTCTACGAGGTCATAAGAGTAGGATGTTGGGTCTTTCTCTAGCCACTTATATTGAAAAAATATTTCAAGGTATTGTATGGAGGACTCTAGGAAAGGTTTTTTACCTTACAGGCATGGAGTCCCTTTCTCTGTTTTGAGTAGTGCTCTAGGACACCTCAAAAGGAAGAGCAATTGAGGAATATTCTATATGCTTTGGTAGTTGGAGTCTCAGGAATGCCATGTCGTGCACGAGACTTGATGTCTGCTATGCTATGGTACAGTAAGCAGGTGTTAGTCTAACATGGGTCCAATGGACTAGGTCGTAACGAAGTGTTTTCTCTAGTTCTTGAGAAGACCTAGAGATCCTATGCGGATCTTTCAAAGTGACGAAGTCTTTCCAGTTGGATATATTGCTTTAAGACTTTCAGTCAGATTAAAATTCAAGGTGTTCGACGTCTAAGCATGTCTTTGCCCTTTGAGTGGGAGCCATTAGTGAGAGGAATGTCAATCAGTATTGTATTGCTAATTTCACAATAGAGTAATTAAGCTCACTAAGGGTTAGGCTCAGTAGACCTTTGGGACAAACTTAAAAGGGGTGAGTATAGAATTTGTCATAAATTGGATTTAGGACAAGTGGGAGATTGTTAAGAACAGTGTCCTGAAATTCAGATTTATTCTGGATATATTATTTTAATTAATAAATAAGATTGAAGTCCCAGTCATTTCCTAGTTAAATTTGTGTAAGCGAGCATTTATACTGCATGTGATTTTCCTTTTGGAAACATCCATGAGATGGGTGTAGTCCTCATACTACAATTTACATATTTGTTCTCAGTGGTTTATGAGACTAAGCCACAGATAGACTTGGAACAAATGGCATGAATTGTTGTTTGAAAGACTCGTAGTCAAAGACAAGTTTGGACCACTTGTATGTTAAGACTATAACGTGGCACTTTAGATTACTTATCTTGGTAATGTGGATGGAGATCCAAAATTGTTAGGTCAGTGTGTTTAATAAGATTGACACACTAAGTTGGACCATGTGAATTACTTATTTCTAGACTACTATCGGAGATGAGTAATTCATATTGTACAGTTTGAATGATGACTCTAAATCCTGAGGATATTAAGGACTTGTGCATGGAGCGTTAGGTATTTTGGTATACTATAAGTAAGGTGCAACCAAATGACTGAAATCCCACGTACACTGTCTATTTGAATAGGGAATCTACAGTCTCTTATGAGATACAAATATGCCCTTAGTTGATTCGCGAATATTTGAATAGTTCGAAAACTTTGGCCAGAGTAATCCAAGTGTTTGACATGGGAGTTTTTACTGTGTATATGTTCAAATATAAATGAATTATTCAGTGAAGGGCGAGTCAATAACTAATAGAGAAGCTGTGAAAAGGATAATGGTAGTGGTTATATTTATTCTTTGTCATGGACATCTAGTGGAGGGGTTGTTATCATTAATACTACCTATTAGGGAGATATCAAATAAATAATTTAAGTCTGGCGTTTTGAGCTGTCTTTTAAGCGAAACGACACGTTATGATGTTAACTGGCGAATCCCACATTGACGAATTAGCTATTTTTCGCTCTGGTAGCCTACTATAAATAGAGGTGCTTATTCCAGAGGTTTGGCATTCAATCAAAACAAATTATTTTGGGTTTCTAGAAATTGTTTCGGAGACCAAATTGGAGAAAAAAATTTTCAGTTGAAATTTTTCTTTCCTCAGTTTAATATTTTTTGGAGCCCACCCTCCGGACAGTTTGAGGTCATTGCGTAGAAGATCGTGGGGTCTCGATTTTCTTGGTATTCTTTACAGTTGGAGCAATTCTAGGTATGTTCTTCTTTCCTTCTTCTTTTAGTTTTCGCTTTTCTATTTATTTATAATATTCGTTATTATGCCTGTGAAAGTTTATGTATTGTTATGAAAGTATTAGAGTAAAAGGCCTGTAGATCCAAATTAAGAATTTAGATCTATTGATTTAAATTATGAATTTAGGTGAGTAGATTTAAAATTAGGAATTTTAAATCGACCATAAGTTTAGAGTGATGAATTCTAAACCTGTTCTTCTGCGTTAACTTTATAAAATTAAGGAGAATTTTTTGAAATTCATCCCAACAACCAGTATTAGGGCAAAGGGTTTATAGAGATAAACCAATTCCCCGGAACTCTCACACGTGAGGTGTCACGAAGCATGACTCTCCGACCGGGGGCTTAGGTAGAGAGCAGAGTCTCCTATTCTAAGTGCTCTAATAGGTGGCTATTTTTGTGATCATAGTTCACTTGTGATCATAGTTCACAACTGTGAACCCAATAGTCGGCATCAGAGTTTATTTTCCAACAAAATTTATATCTTTTTCCCAACAGTATTGCCACGGGGCCTGCAACAATAGATGGCAAGCGTCCATGGTGACTATGTCACACCACACCCTATCCAATACTTCAACCCAACTGAGAAATTAACCAAGCTTCGCTTCATAACAGTTACCTGGTTTCCCTTCTTGAGCTATGAGAGCTTGTATGGACATGGGTGTGCTTCCATCTTCAAGCCCAACTTTGTGACAGCCTCTTCGGAAATCACACGTCTTATAGATACCCGAGTCAATCACCATGCCGAACACTCTTCCGCCAATGGTGCAGGTAGTCTGAATGACATTTTTCCTCATTGAACCATCCCCCTCTTACTCCATAGGCGCGAAACAAGCTCGCCTAATTATAAGTAAATGCCCATCGTCGCCTACAATGACATTCATTTAATGTGCCAACTTATCTTGTTCCTCCTCTTTGAACACCACGCTATCTTCATCACGGAGTTCTTTGATGTACAAAACTTTGCCCAGTCAATCATCTTTTCGACACTCGGCGGCGCAGCGCCCCATCTCTCCACACTTGATGCAATAAGTTCTAGAACTTCTTGCCAAGTCTTGATTAACCGGCTTACCAATCTTGGCAGCTACCGGCTTAATCTCCATGCCTTGATTTGGAGGTACTCTTACTTGGCCATGCCTGCTAACCTAGGTGTCCCAAGTACCGCAAGTTGGACGTCACCTTTGTTGCTTCTTGGCGTTCATTGCTCTCTGACTTACTTATGAGACTGAAAAGATGTCGAACATGTTCAACACATCCTGTATGGATTCCTTCAATCCGCCAATTGCTCCTCCGTCTCTTCCAAGTCATTCCTTGTGACTAACAAATAGAATTCTGCTGTGTACTCCTCCACAGACCTAGAATCCTTAGGCAAACTTTGTGGGAGCTGATACATCACCGTGGCATGATTTTGGGGAAGGAGGGCCCCTTTCATGTGCATGTTCATCTTCTCTCACATCTCTATCTTTGCCTTACCTAGCCTAAGGCGGGTATGCTTCAGCTGCTACCACCATGCTGTAGCTCTACTACTCAACTGGGTGCCAATGGCACCTGTTTTCACTCTGGAACCTCCTTGAATTCAAGACATCCTCCACCGCAGCTAGCCAATTCCAGTAGTCTTCTTGGCGTCCTCCACCAATGAACTTCGGTATTTCAATCCGGGGACTAGATTCCCACCTCCGTTTACCAACATCGGCAATGTGCCCAGTATTGGGCCGATATCTCCTCATGCATTGATCCGGTATCTTAACTTCTAGGAATGGGTTGCAGAAGCTTTCGTCTGTCGCCCTCGTCACCCACTGCCGATGGGTTTTGAGGTTGAGCTTCCAATGCTTGGTTCGGATTCACCCCCAATTGAATTAAGCACCACTCGATACACTGGAATTGCTCCTCCGAATCCTCGATTCTCCTCTCATTCTGACATTGACCATCACGCTCGTAACATCTCCGATGGTGGCATATCTTTGTTGCCCATGGGCCATCTCAGAAGTCATTATGGGCTCTGATACCAATTAATGTAGCGCATCGATGAAAATTAGGGAATTGGAAGGTTCAACAGCCTTCTTTTAAATTCTTATTATGAAAATAATGAACAGCAAAGGGGAAAGGTTACTCAAATTCTCACAACCTGAGAATAGAAGAAAACTCTAAAAAACAATAAAGACATATATTTGAATGACGAAAACCATAGGTTTCCTCTAACATAAATAGAGGAACCATTTGACCTAGAATAAAAGACTAAAAATAAGAGATAAATACAAAGATAAATAATTAAATCTACTCATCTAATACAAAGCTTCCTAATTAAGGTTAAAGTTTATTCACCCAGCTACGTCTACTCCGGCTACCTGCATTCCTACTCGCAAACTCCCATACCCGCCAAGACCTACTTGCCAACTTGCCAATATTGGTAGTCACGGGCTGCATTAGGTTTGCTCTACCTAAATCTTATCAAACTCTAACTCATTGAAGTTATTGCAAGTCAAGGGTGCCACACTTAAAAACCGGATTGACTTGGGCCTGTAAGTGGACTTTTGAGATCTTGAGTTTGTTTTCACCACAATTCCTAACTTTTAAGTTTACAAGGTAAGGTGCATGTGGGCTCAACTCGGTCACCCCAACAGCTACTTTTGCCAATACTTATTCATTTACTTTTCTGTTGAAATATTAAACCCAAAAAATCCCCATGAAATATAAATAAAGTCTACTTAATTGGAGTATGGGCAGAATCCGTATTAATATTGCAAACCAAAGTCGGATTCACCAAAAGCACCAACCTTTTTTTCGAGGTTATTGGTTGAAGTCAAACACGTGCAATTCTAAATTTAGACTTGCTTCCAAATTGCTACAACTCCCATTTGTGCTTGTTTGTTTGATTTTGTATTTACGACGACCACATACACATTAAATAGACAAACGGAGCAAACACCTGGTTGAACCCATGATTCATTCCTATTACAAAAGTAACATTAGCTTTTCTGTGCAGTAGCCATGCTTTAAGCCCGAATGGGTATTTACGTGAGGGGACATGTTAAGGTATAAAACAAATCCTCGACCTTCACCCATCAGCAAGTAACCAAGATAGACATTGTTAAGAATTTTGTTACTAAATAATCCAATTTTGTTTATTGTACCTAAAAAAAAATTATTGATTACGTTTAACTCCGCTAATGCACATGGTAAATATGGCAACGGCATGAAGCGTAAATTATTAGGAAACCTAGGAGCAAATCCATTCTGGCTTCCAACATTTGTGAGATCGAGTGGGGTAATTACTTGCTGGTATCCCTGCCCTTGACTACCATGTCCTTTCTATTAGTATGCTTTGAATCTTAAGGGACAACAGTTACAACTCTAACGTCCCTTTTGGTGGACACGTGTCGCTTATTCGCATCCTTTGATTGTGTTTTGTTAGGAGTAATCTTAGCCTTCGATTATTAAGTCGTTGATGCAAACCATGCCATGTCACCCGCCTCATTAGCTACCATGTCATATGCCATGTCACCCGGCCACATCAGCCCTAGAACCCCTTCTATCCTATAAATATCTAAAGTTAGTTAGGATATTTTCATTATGCAAGATATGTGTGCTTAGCACCCCTCTCTCTCTCTCCCTCCTGGTTTCTCTCTCTTCTCCCCGTATCTTCTTCTTCTTCCTTCCCCTTTCTCTATACACTTGTAATTACATACTATCGAATATATATATATATATTTAAAGGTAAAAATAATAGGAATTCTTAGTCTTAGAATTGAGTTGGACCAAAATAAAGATTTTTTATTTATCGTGTGATATTTTTCTCGAATTTTTGTTTTTTTAAATTTTATTCCATAGTGATTTAAAGAGATTTTCATTTTTGAATGAAGCTGCACGACATAGTTCTTTATTATTATTAGTATTAGTTTACTCTTTGTTGATTCGAAATTACAAGATACGTAGATGTTACAGATAATGAGTCGACTTTTTTTCTACCTCTATCACTTTATCTTTGTTAGTGACATCTATCATGGAATGATTGATGAATTAAAGACATTCAATTGAACTTATTCTTTCAAATCTAGCTATCCTGTAGGCCTTGGTATCGAGATCGTGTATTGGATTGTGTTGCATTAGTCGCAGATTGATTTATTTGGATAGGATCCATCTTGGATCCCATCAATTAGTACAAGAGCTCAAGCTCCTCAGCCGTTGATTATTGGGTTGAACCGGATTCAGTTGTGGTGTTTGGTCAGATTGTTGGTGGTGTGAGCTTTGATCGGAGTCATCGGATGCAGCTATGACCAGAATCCATGGTTGACGATACTCGCAAGCAAATGTCATTAAGAGAGTGTCACGATCCTTGACCGTGACCTTGTCCTGACCTTGTCATGACAACACACTGAGACACATATTAGTAATTTATTTTCTATATTTTACAATTTTACCTGAAATATTCTAGAACGCTCTAGAGACTTCTTGAATAGTCCTTATATGTAAAAAATAGCCAAGTAGTAGAAGTACTCTTGGGGTGTCATAGCCTTGTCCTAGGCCTGGCCCAATTCCTTGTTGTCTTGCACCATTTTACCACACAGTTCTTGGCCCATTCCCACTAATGCTTCTAGAATATTACTAAAGAAATATATAGGCTAGTTGAAGGGTCCCCCCCCCCCCCCCCCCCCATTTTCCCTCGTGTGTTTCCCGCCCTTAGGCATTTCACGGCCATGGCGACTTGGTTTGCATTTAATTAGGTTCATGTATCAAGCTCTAGTCATTATATATTGGTAGTTGGCATTAAGCACTATAGATATGTATATGCTGTGTAATGCATCAGTCATCCAATCCAATCAATTATCAATGAAATGAAATATCATTTTCTCTCTTCCCTCATCTTTATCAGTTCCACCGAATTCTCTCCCTCAACTTATTCTATCTCTAATTTCTTTATCTCATCTAAAATCTAACTCTATTTCTCTTCTCACCTAACACCTATTTCACCATTGCGAGCCTTGGTTCGTAAATATCTAGTCACCAACTCTCGAGTTTGTGATAGAGAGCTCGATGAAAAGTTTGATCGAAGGAATGATGTGCTAGATGTGAAGCTAGATCATCGATGTGATGAGATCAGGAAGAACATGACTAAAATGCACCAGATGATGAACAGCTTGTCCTTGGAAATGAGGACTATCATCGGGTTGGTATCTCCTCAAACAGCACCACAGGTACCACTGGCTCCATCATCTCTACACGGTTTGGAGCACCGGTCGTTGTCTCCAGCTCCACGCAGAGATGCTCACCGAGGTAACTATCACTTCCCTACTCACATTACAAAAGTAATGTTTCTGAGGTTTAGTGAGGGTGATGTAGTGAGCTAGCTATACCAGCGTGAGAGGTACTTTATCCTCGATCAAACCCCGAATGATCAGAAGTCCATGTTGGCGAGTGTGGCAGTAGAGGTTGCAGCCTTAAGGAGGCATAACGCCTATCAACTGTCATGGCCATTTGGAGTGCCCATCCCTTGGGATGTGTATTCGGCTGAAATCCGTGTGAATTTTCTCCAGAGCCACCCAGAACCAGCTTACCGAGCTCACTTAGCTCAAACAGACAAGAAGCTTATAAGACTATTTAAGGGCTTTTGAGCCTCTAATGACCCGTAGTGGCCTGAACGAAGAACAATGGGTTGGCATTTTTATTTTGAGGGGAGGGGTGTGAGGACTTGGCAAGTTGGCTTAAGATGTTTAAGCCCAATACATTATAGGAAGCCACCACACTTGCTCAGTTATAAGAGATGAACTGTGACATATATTAAGCGGGTTATCGGGAAGAACCATGCCTATCTTACCGTTACCGAGTACTACTACTCAGGTGAACCCAAACCCGCCAACACGATTCCCACCAACTAGGCCATTAGCGCTATCAGCCCCGCCAAATGTGGTTCAGCTAGCACGAAATTCGCCACCAGCTAGGACCCCTAGGGATCTATCTCCAGCAGACATTGATGACCTTCGAGTAAGGAACCTCTGCTTTTATTGTCGCGGACCGTTCACGCCAAGGCACCTACCCCCCATGCGCCAGCATGTACATTTGTTCTGGATTGAGGTCATTGATGGCGAGGTAGACGAAGAGACCATTGCGCCAAAACCGGATCCAGCCCCTGATCCTCTTATCTCTATACACGCCCTTCATGGTATGGCGCAATGTTAATCCATGAGATTGCAAGTCCATTATGGCAAACGAGCTATGAGTACTCTTGTGGACAGTGGGAGCACCCACAACTTCCTCAATGCACAATTAGCTCACCAATTGGGGTGTTTTGTAGATGCTAAACATCAACCCTCAATCACAGTCGCTGATTGGAAGCAGGTCTCATGTGGGGGTATATGCTGATCTTTTTAGTGGACTCTTCAAGGAACCCTATTTACATCAGATGTTTTACTGATTCCCTTGTCCAGATGTGATATGGTGTTGGGCATTCAATGGCTCCGCAGTTTGGGGGAAGTTAAGTGGAATTTTGGCACATTACTGATGGAGTTCTGTCTAGGCGCCAAAGTCTATTCCCTTCGCAGTATTCACCACAAAGGGCACAAGGCTGTTTCTAAGAATACACTTTCATTGCTTATGGCTTAACTGGTAGCATTTTTTTTCCATCACCATTGATCCGCCTCCGCGACACTCCTTGCTAAGTTTACAAACCACCAACCCTTGTCCAGTGGATGACCCTCACTCCTAATAGACTTTACTCGATGGTTTCCCTGAGGTGTTCACTCCAAGTACTGGGAACCTACCAAGAAGACCGGGATTTAATCATCATATTCCCCTCAAAGAGGGAAGTGACCTGGTTAAGTTGAGGCCTTATCGATACCCTGCATTCTAAAAAGATGTCATTGACTCCTTGATTCAGGGGATGTTGGCGGCAGGTGTGATTCAGAACAGCAACTCCCCTTTCGCAAGAGAAGGACGGTAGTTGGTGCCTCTGCGTTGATTATCGTGCATTGAATAAGATGACGGTTAAGGACAAGATCCCCATTCCCATCATGAAGGAACTCTTGGATGAGTTGGGTGGTGCAACTTATTTTTCCAAGCTATATTTGAAATCCAGATATTGGTAGAGCCACATGGCATCTGAAGATGTGTTCAAGACGGCTTTTCTTACTCACTCTAGGAACTATGAATTCACTGTGATGCCCTTTAGTTTGTCTAACACACCATCAACCTTCCAAAGTTTGATGAACGATATATTCTGGCCCTTATTATGGCATTATGTGTTAGTCTTTTTTGACGACATTCTCGTCTACAGCGCCACATGAGCACAACACTTGGAGCATTTATAGTCCATCTTGGGTATATTCGACAACCATAGTCTGGTCGCTAACAAAACCAAGTGTACTTTTGGGGCACGTCAAATCGAGTATCTGGGTCATCTTGTTTCGGGAAGTGGAGTGGCTGCTGATCCCAGCAAGTTGGCGGTAATGGTTTAATGGCCATGGCCAACAACCGCTAAGCAGCTTTGGGGGTTTCTTGGTCTCTCCGGCTACTATAGATGTTTCATTGCTCAATATGGAATGATAGCTTAGCCCTTGACTGACTTATTAAAGAAAGACAGTTTTGGGAGGAATTTCAAAGCCAAAGAATCCTTTCAACTCCTCAAACTCGTCTTAACATCCGCTCCCATACTCACCTTTCCGGACTTCGCCCAGACGTTTATCATTGAAACCAATGCATTTGGCATTGGCATCAAAGCAGTCCTTATGCAAGAAGGGAGGCCCCTGACATTAGTAGAACCTTGGTGCCAAGGCACATGGCACTCTTAGTTTATGAACGGGAACTGCTTGCCATCATCTTCGCCATTAGTAAGTGGCAACAATATGTGACAGGGCACCATTTTGTCATTCGCACCAATCAGCAGAGTCTAAAGTTCCTCCTTGAGCAACATCTTTCCACTTTCCTTTAGTTCCTTTGGTTAGCGAGTCTCATTAGACTGGACTACGAGATAGTTTATATGAAGGGGATTAAGAATAGTGCTCCTGAGACCCTGTCCTGCCTTTCAAGCTCAGAGGCCCTTTGCATGGCTCTGTCCGCCATCTCCTCTGACCTTTACAGCACCTTGCAAGCATCTTGGCACCTAGACCCCGTTCTTAGCACAATTATTGACGACAAGATAACAGAACCTTTATCCCATCCGCAGTTTACTTGGCATTAGGATCAACTTAGACACTGGAAGTCTAGTTGTAGGTGCTATTGCCACCTTCCGTAATTCAATTCTTTTGTGGATGCAAGACTCACCTCAAGGGGGACATTTAGGTGTAGAGGCTAATTATAGGTGAGCTCAAACAATTTTTTACTCGCCGTGTCTCAAGAAGGACATTCAAGAGTACGTTCACAATTGTTCAGTTTGCCAATACAACAAGTATGAGTTAGTGGCGTCTCCGCGATCGCTACAGCCGTTGCCTATACCGAATATCGTTTGGAGTAGAATTTTGCTGGGTTTCATTGAGGGTCTCCCGCCATCTTCTGGGTTCACGGTAATCCTTATGGTAGTGGATAGTCTTAGCAATACGCTCACTTCCATGCTCTTCGCCATCCGTACCTTGCCGTTAATATTTCTCAATAGTTCTTAGATCAAACATATCGACTGCACGGACTTCCCGACTCCATCGTTAGCGATTGGGACCGGATCTTTGTTAGCGCGTTCGAAAAGGAGCTTTTCAATCGCCCCGGAACCCAACTCAACCTTTCTTCGTCCTATCACCCTCAGTTAGATGGCCATACCGTGGTGCTCAACAAATGCCTTGAGACTTACCTACGAAGCATGGCAGGTGAATGCCCCCGTGACTGGCACCATTGGCTCCCTTTGGCAGAATGGTGGTACAACACCACTTTCCATATTGCATCCCATGCTTCACCATACGAAGTCCTCTATGGCCAGCTGCCAGCAATTTACCTTCCCTAATGAATCCGCAGTAGAGGCAGTTGATCGCAGCCTAACCGCTAGGGAAGAGTCTATTAGGCGTCTCAAGCTTCATTTGCACCGCGCCCAAAATCAGATGAAGCAACAGGCGGATCATCGACGTACAGACTGCGAGTTCCAGATTGGTGAGTATGTCTGGCTTAAGATGCAGAGCTACCGCCAATAGAGCGTTGCCTACCGCCAATTTCATAAGCTCGCTCCATGGCATTATGGACCTTTCCGGATCCTCGATCAAATTGGCTCAGTCACCTACAAACTCGAACTCCCAGTACACGCTGCCATACACCACACAATCCATGTTTCTTTCCTCAAAAGATGCTACTAGGTTCCTGTTACCTCCACTCCGTTGCCTTCGACTTGGCCGCCAGCTCCGATTTTGCCCCAACCTCTCAAGTGCTGATACAATGGCAAGCTCATTCACCCAAGGATACCACTTGGGAGATCCTCCACGACCTTCAACTCTACTTTCCACACTTCAACCCTTGTGGACAATGGTCTGGTCCAGGAGGGAGTATTGATGCAAACTATGCCATGTCACCCGCCTTGTCAGCTGCCATGTCATGCCGTGTCACCCTGCCACATCAGTTCTAGGTCCCCTTCTATCCCATAAATATCTAAAGTTAGTTAGGATATTTTCATTATTCAAGATATGTGCGTTTAGCACCCCTCTCTCTTGCTCTTCTCCCCCTCTCTTCTTCTTCTTCCTTACCCTTTCTCTATACAATTGTAATTACATACTATCAAATATATATATACAACGGGATAGCAATCTAGCTATCCCGTAGGCCTTGGTATCAAGATCATGTATTGGATTGTGATGCATTTGTGATAGATTGATCGATTTGGATAGGATCCGTCTTGGATCCTCTCAGTCGTTACAATGCTAGAGATAGTGTCCTTGAGGAAATGGAACGGATAGAGTTTTGGCTATGTAAGGGTCATTTTTGGAGGAAAGAAAAGGACTCAATTCTTTTTTTTTGTTTTGGCCTCTCTCCTTGGGTTCTCCAAAAACCATAAATGTAAGATAGCAACTCTTATTTCAATGGCTTTGGTGCTTCGATCATGTTGAGAGGTTAAAGATCCATGGAAGCTTAGTAAGGAATCTGACTTGTAAGCCTTATGTCTGTATAGTATTTGCATTTTATGTCTGTAGGGCCATTTTTAGGGTTTGAACCATGTTAGATCTTATGTTCTTGGTTCAATTTTGTTTCTTTTGTTGCATTTATTTTAGAGGCTATAAATTTTAATCAATATTGCAAATTTTTATTTTCTATATTCATAGTCATGCTCCTAATGATCAATAATTTTTTTTCTAAAATTAATTTATATAAGTACTTTATACTAATATTAACATCAATTCAATATAAAGTTTATTAAATTATATGAAAATTTATTGAATTATTTTATGAAAATTTATTAAATTTGTGCTAATTAATATCAATACGAAATTAATATTAATTTTAATTTTATTGATATTAATATAAAATGAATATTAGTTTTAACAAATTAATTCATATAATGAATTTAGTATTACGAAAGTAAAATTAATTTATATTTTAATTTTTAAATTAATATTAATATGATTTTAATATTAAAATGCATTAGTTGTACGCAATAATTTAATAAAATCGGATATTAATTTTATACTAAGATGAACATTAATTAATTTATAAATTACTTTCATTTAATATTTATATTTAAAATTAACATGTAAGATGTTCATAACCACCAAGGCAAAGCACAACTTGTTAGTAAGGAACCATTTCTTAATGGAAAATTTTCATAAAACCACCTTACTTTTCTATGTGATCCTATAAAACCACCTTAATTTTTTTTTCGTTGCAGGAAACCACTTTACTTTTGCAAAAAAATTACAATCACGTACCTTATGACAGTTTCCGCTAGCTTCGTTAATTCAAATGCTGCGTATTGGGCTTCTTTTGATGAAAATGACGTGTTTAGGCATTATTAATGTATTCAACAACAGTTATCAAATGACCATTCTATCCTTGGTTAAAAGAAAATCACTCTCTGCGCTTACAAGTTCATAATAGCCCACTAAATTTTACAATTAAATATAATATATGTCATCAACACTTCAAATTTAGCCCTAAGATTTTGTTATTATACACAACTCACCCCGCCCTTTGTTACTAAATATAATGCACTCATTAAATGTTAATAAATTCAAAATTAAAAAATATACAAAATTAGAAAAACAAACAAATTATGAAAAAATATTAATATTTTTTAGCTTTGGTTTTTTAACCAAAAATTAATTTTTTGAAATTGTTCTTCAAATTTTTAATTTTTTGCTGTTTTTAAATTTAATATTTATTAATCTAATTTGAAATTTATATGTTTAAAAAATTTTTATATTTTATCTTAGAATATTTTTTATGAAAATTAAAAAATATTTTATTATCTTCTAAAATTATAATGGTTTTACTATAATTACCTAAAAGATACTGTGTAAACAATAGAAAAAATCTTCTTCTATTTTGTTCAAAAAATATAAAGCTCCTATCTTTTTACTAAAAAATGTACAATTTCTATCTTTTATATAAAAGTAGAAAATTACTTATTTTTAATTTGATAAATTTTTTAATTTAAAATTTATTAATCAAATTTTCTCTAAATTTAAAATAATTATCATATTTTTAATTTTTTCAAAATTTGTTTTTAATTTTTTTAATTTAATATTTTTTTTAATTTCAAATCTAATTTTTTTATTTTTTTTGAATTTTTCATATATTTTTAATTTTCTTATATTTTTAAATTTCTTATATTTCTGATTTTGATGGGTATAATTTTAATTCAACAAATGGTAGTAAATTAATAATGCTTAAACATGTCGTTTCAGTGAAAAGAAACCCAATACACAGCACTTGAACTAATGAAGTTAACGGAGCCAACAGAATCTATCATAAGGTGTGACATTGTAAATTTTTTGTAAAAGTAAGGTAATTTTTTACAAAAAAAAAAAAAAATTTAAAGTAATTTTATGAGACCACCTAAAAAAAGAGTGGTTTTACAAAAAAATTTCTTTCTTAATTATGAATAAATAAAGAGTATGTCAATTCCGGTTCGCTCCCACCAAAGGTGACAAACCCTTATTCATGGTGGCAATATCTACATGGATTAATTATTTATTTTAACCAATATTGGGAAAATATTTTTGATCATTTCAGAAATGACCTCTTTGAAGTATGGTAAAATTTGATATGCGAATCACAACTGTAAGAATATGATTTGGAAAATATTAGTACATATTGATTCGTTGTTTATAAGTGTCATTGTTGACAATATATTTTCCTCTACGTGACCTTCATAATTTTATATATAAAATTGTATAATTTATTATTGTTTCATCATGATGTCATGATTTTTAAACTATGTACCAAACATACGAATAATACTTAAATAAGATACAATAAATGAATACAAGCATAAAATGAAGGGTGACTCAAAAGAGAGCCCTATGACGTGAGCTTAGCACGGAGCTCTTTCCGCAAGATCTTTCCGGCGAGTGACTTGGCAATTGAATCAACAAAGTACACCTTGTGCAACTTCTTGTAGAAAACCACCTATTTTATTTTTCCATCAAGAAGAAACAAAAAAAGAAACTTTGTTAGTTCATACCTTAATATTTCATATTGAATGTAATTTTTGAAGTACATATAAGAGAAGATATTGGCATCGGAGTATTGCTAATCAAATTTAACACTGTTAAAAAAAATTTTAAGAATGTGCCTATTTCATGAAAGTTTCTCTAATTTTTAAAATAATTTCAACAAAGTGTTTGGTAAGAAAATGTATTCAAAGTACTCGTGCATGTTTTCTTAAGCAAGATATCAACCGAATTTTCTATGCAATCAATAGGGGGATTGCAGGTCCTCGAACAAGGAAAAGGAAAAAGACAACCGCAACTGGAGCAACAACATGTTCCGAAGGAAAAGGGAAGGAACAGTTGGCAGTAGAATCCTTCTTGAGAATGAATAAATTCTCAGCCCTTGTAGAAAAGGGGAAGAAGCTTGGTAAGCGTAGAGGGCTTTAAAGGAGCGATGGTGGATCATAGGACCACAAATAAGGAAAAGGAAAAGGCCGTCGAAAAAAAAAAAAAATAGGCTTTGTCTTTTATTTTGTAAGCATTTCGGGTATAGTGTAGGGTGTTCCCACTCTCTATGGAGGATATTGCCAGAAATGTTGATTGTTAAAGAACTGGACGAGCTATCAAACCCCATCTTCTGCGGTGTAGTTCTGTTGAACCTCCCTCTTGGATACCTTGATTTTTGAGCGAGTTGCTCGTAACCCTCTGTTACTTCTTCTCTCTTGCTAGTGTATGTATGTTTTGGTCATGCCCCTAGGTAGTGTTCTTGGTGTGTATGTGCCTCTATCTATGTTCAATGTGGTGTAATGTAGAGGGAAAGTGGGGCATAGTTCTTCTTGGTGTAGGCTACTGTGAATTTTGGCTCTGCGTACATACAGTTAGTATTTGCATCTTGTTTCCATTTCTTGTTATTCTCTCTTTCCCTGCACTCTGTGTATTTTGTATCTTTTGGTGAGATGCCAGCTTTTGTATTGTAAGTTTTCCTTGCTACTTATCGGGAAAAAAAAAGGTTGGAAGAGACACAAACAAGAGAAGAGAGGGAAATATGTTTTAGGATTTTAATAAAGTTTTAGTTCCCTGTCAAAGAATAATATGATAGAAAGTATACTCAAAATGATGTAGCGCCTAAATGAAAAATTGGGGAAACGGGAAGGATTCAACAGTCGTCCCTTTAATTTTACTAATAATCAATACATAAAAGAGGAAACATAAACTCAATTCTAATTCTCACACTCAAGAATAGAAAAAATCAAATAACTTATAAAAATAATCTAGAAAGTGAATGAATCAAATATATATTCCCTCTAGTACAAATAGAGGAGCCATTTGAACCATAATCAAATTCTAAAAGATAATTCAAAATTTAAATCTAAAAGATAAAGCTAAGACCCTAATCAAACTCTAATTCTATCACTGCCATCTGTGCCCGCCAACCCTGTCATCCCGCCAAGCTATCTGCCAAAGGAGGCGAGGTTGCTTCATTCTCTCCTGTTTGGAGAAAATTCGTCCTCGACTTTGTTGACGGATCATTTGGGTCAATTCCACCCAGCCATATTCCCTTATGCCTAGACTCAGTCTTGCCAAACTCGAATTTGTCAAACTTACCCAGTTGTGGTTTGTTGTCCTAGCTTACTAAGACGTCGCCCTGCCAAGGTGTAAACGACATCATTCTCTCTGGGCTGAATATAATTCGCCCTCAAATTCGCCAACAGGTCTTCTCGGTTGTCCTTACCAAGTTGAGTTTCCTCAAGCCAGCCTCCCACCTTGTCGAGCTCTAGTCCGCCATGCTTCTCCCGGTGCCGGTTGTTGATCTCTTCTACCAGCACAAGTTTTGTTGTTTGTACTGCCAAGGTGTAGACGACATCATCAGTTGGAGTTTGTCCTGCCATGTCTCATCTTCCGTTGGTGACAAAGGTGCCGTGAACCCTTAAAGCTTGTAAACTAGAAGCGCCTCTAGGTTCACTCGGTGTTGGAGCCTACCCCGTAACTCACCTCCGGGTATTTGACTCTTCCACCACAGATTTGCCCTATGGCCAACACAGCTCTAGGTAACTCTTTCGGCACTTCAACGTTCTCTGTTTCTCCATCAAGATATCCCCACAAAGTTCCATCCTTAGTTGGCGTCAATACAGTCGATCTTCCATTCTGATTTATTCAGATGTAACTCCTAGCCAGTAGTATCCATACTTGGCGCCTGACATCCTCATACACCTTAAGGCTCACTCAGTATTTCCCCCTTCTACTCGGCCAGGCATCTTCGACAACTCAATCTAACCGGCATTGTTCCCCCCTTGCTGGCTGCAATCCATACGCCAACCCTTCTGGATGAAGCTCCTTAGATAGTCTCCCTACCTCAACCGACTCCTCCTCCTAGTCATAGATAGGATAATCAAATATGAGTGGAGAAGACAAATCAAGATGCGTCGATTCATCGAAGATTGGCTCTCTCTTGTTGTCGCCTATTGGTGTACATGCCAACTCTAATCCGCCAACTGCGTTGGTGAACACGGTTCCCTCTTCCAGTTTTTGGCCTTCAATTTTCGACACACATGGCGCCTCAACTTTCTTGGGCAACAAGATGATCCTTGTTCCCTTGAAGATGAAGGTATAAGTGTTCTTTCTCCCATCGTACATGGCACTCCTATTGTACTGCCACGGACTCCCCAACAATAGATGGCAAGCATCCATGATGACGACATCACACCACATGCCATCCTATACTTCGACCCAATTGAAAAATTCACCAAGCAGCATTTAGACACAGTTACCTGGTCTCCTCTCTAGAGCCATGACATCTTGTAAGGGTTCAAATGCTCCTCCGTCTTCAACCCTAGCTTCTAGACGGCTTCATCAGAGACAGTGTTCTCATAACTACCAGAGTCAATGACTTGGCAGCATACCCTCTCGTCAATTGTGCACATCGTCAGATAGATGTAGTGTCAAAGCCATTCATCTCCTTCTGCTTCCTCAGGCATGAAGCCAGCTTGCCTAACCAATAGCAAGTGACCCTCATCACCGGCTACCTCCTCTTCGCCTAGTGATGCCAACTCATCCTGATCTTTTCCACGACTATAACGCCTTCTTCTTTAAGCTCTGAAAATTCATTGCGGAGACCGAATTCCCACCTTCGTTCATCAACGTTGATGTTGACGGTATTGGACCGATGTCGCCTCGACCTAGGCTCAAGTAGCTTAGCATCCAGGAACGGATTTTGGAAGTTTTCATCTGCCTCCTCTTCCTCATCACCCGATGCTAGAGGGCATTAGGACTGGGTTCCCAATTCCAAGATCGGGATTTACCCCCAGTTGAATCAACCAATTCTTGATTCGCCAAAATCTCTCTTTCGAGTCCTCTAATCTCCTTTTGGTCTGCCTTTGATAGCCACGAACATAAACGCCTTCGATGATGGGGTATCTCTGTTGCCCACGAGCCATCTCAAAAATTGTTCTAAGTTCTAATACCAACTGATGCAGCGCATAAGTGGAAAATTGGAAAAACGTGAAGGATTCAACAACCTTTTCTTTAATTTTATTAATAACAAATAAAATAAAAGAGGAAATATAAATTCAATTCTAATTCTCACTCTTGAGAATAGAAAGAAC
Organism: Simmondsia chinensis; assembly: GCA_018398585.1. NCBI lineage: Eukaryota > Viridiplantae > Streptophyta > Magnoliopsida > Caryophyllales > Simmondsiaceae > Simmondsia > Simmondsia chinensis. The sequence goes on from JAGTTD010000005.1 coordinate 22,261,873, forward strand.
CAAATAACTCATAAAAATAATCTAGAAATTGAATGAATCAAACCCTCGATTTCCTTCAATATAAATAGAGGAGCTATTTGAATCCTAATCAAATTCTGAAAGATAATTCAAAATTCAAATCTAAAAGATAAAGCTAAAATCCTAATCAAACTCTAGTTCTATCACAACCATTTGCTGCTCCTTGGTAGCCGCCAATCCTATCATCACGCCAAGCTATTCGCCAAAAGAGGTGGAGTTGCATCATTTTCTCTGGGTTGGAGAGAATTCATCCTCAAATACGTTGACGGATCATTTGGGTCAATTCCACCTAGCCATGTTCACTCACGCCTAGAGTCAGTCTTACCAAACTCAAATTTGTCAAACTTACTCAGTTGTGGTTTGTTGCCCCGGCTTGCCAAGACGTAGGTGTAGACGGCATCACAAAAGGGTTATGCACAATGATATTTATAGGCAATGAGAGTACAAAAATGATTATACTATTATCTCTAATATAAATAAGGTGGAATATAGTACAAATATATTAAGATTATTTAGCCATAATACAAATATAATACAATATAGCTAATGATACCTGTTTGGCTATAAATTGTCGAACTTCCTCTTCACTGAGCTCAAACCCCTTGGTTGGCACCACAAAGGCCACAGGAACCTCACCCGCAGCTTCATCTTTTTGCCTGTCACACGTATATACTTATTAAAAAAATATTAACAGATAGAAAGTGTTTCACTTCAGCTAATCCTTTATAGTTTTGGAAATAACAAAATGAATACAGTATTGATGTAGCTTCAAAATAAAGTGTTTTGAAAGTGTTTAGATTCAGGCATGATGTTGTTGACACATACTTGGTGTGTGCCGACACACATATGCCAGAAAATGCTAGCTAAATGTTATGTGTCGACAAACAAAATTTGTGTATCAATGCAAAATCTTGTAAAAAGCATCAATGCCCAAAGGCTGAGGCTATTTGTCGACACACAGTGCAACTCTGGCCATTATTTGGCATGGGTTTGTGTGATGTTTGGGAAGAGTTTTGTGGCTTGGAAGGGTTGTGTCTCTTCCAAAAGACACATATTTTTCTATATAAAGCCCCCTCAAATCAGATTAAAGGCATTTGAAAAATATAAGGAAAAATCGTATCACTATCCTCTTTCGTCTAAAAAATCCATTCTTTCTATATTCAATCTCTCTTTGCGATTGGATTCCATTGTATTCTCGAGACTATTTCAATAAAGATAAATAGCTCTTTGGGAAAGTAGTTTATTACACACCTTGAAATCGTTAATTTTGTACCCATTTTATTGAATTTTCCAACATATATTTATGTGTCAAAAGAAGTCCCGAAAAAAAACATAATTCTTATTTTAAGACACAAAATGTATAAGCACTCACGGGACTACTGCTGCGTCGGCAATGGATGGATGGTTGAGGAGAAGGGCCTCTAGCTCTGCGGGCGCAACCTGAAGGCATAATATTAAACCATTGGACGATGAGATTGGTTGAACCAAATACCATTTACACAGGACATGCTATTGTATTTAATGATATCAAGCAATAAGCCCTAAAATATTGGATAGAAATTTATGAATTATGGTATACCTGAAAACCCTTGTATTTAATGATTTCTTTGATTCTATCAACGATGAAAACATAGCCGTCGTCATCAACGTAGCCAATGTCCCCTGTGTGGAGCCATCCTTCCTCATCAATTATTGCTGTTGTGGCCTTGCTGTCATTTAGATACCCTAATAGATACCCATATCAATTTTAGCTTTAATCTATGTTTACATTGTTATCATCTTTAAAGTATTAATTAAATATTAGACCACATCGAAACATAGAATGAGGCAACTAATTTGGTTACGACCACCAAGTCCAAAATTTTGACTCTATCATCAAAACACCTTCTTTTTTTTTTTTTTTTTTTTTTAAATCTTGGGTGCCAAGATTGCCTAATCTAACTTTGGGTGGTTTGAAGAGATGGAAATCCCCACTATTGCCTATAGTAAACCATATGTTAGTGGTTAGAAAAGATACCTTTCATGACTTGGTGTCCGCGAATGCAAATTTCACCTTGTTGGTTGTAGCCAAGAGAACAACCAGTTTCAGGGTGGACCACCTTCATTTCAGCGTTGCGGACAATGATGCCGCAAGAACCAGGCTTGTTAGGGAGGGGATCCTTGGCTAACCCTGGGCACATTGACAAGACTGGGCCTGCCTCTGTCATGCCATATCCCTTTATTTCCAAATAAATAATATGTTATTTCGACAGTAGGTATTCATCTACGTATGCAATATATATGATCAAAAAAAAAAAATTTAATGTTGTAGCTTAGGTACACTCACGTTGCACATAGTTTAAATATCTAATGCAAATGTGATGAAATGTATTGATTATAGGATCAAAATCTCAAAATGATTGTCTTACATGTTAAAAATTTAGGAGTATCAATTAAACAAGTCAAAATGAGCACCCCTCGTTCAAAATCAAGCTTGATAAGTTTGCATGAGCTCTACTATCATGTTGTACAATATTAGTAATTGGCTAGCTATTGCCTTGCATTAAATAAATATCGAGAAATAGGATATACGAGTTTCTAACGAGTTATCTTCAATCCATTCTCTAGGTATCATTGCATAATAAATCAAGTTTTATAGTGCATTATTAGCGAACTCTTAACAAATGCTTATTAAGTCGTTAATGAACTCCCGCTAATGATAACAAGAGAAGCACTCCTCTTCATACGACCCTCATTAAAATTACCAAGCATGCTCAAACTCGGTCTTTTACTTATACATCCAGCAAAATCAAACTGAACAAGCGGTAGCTAATTGCTAACTCAAGAATTGTATTGAATGCTTAGATGTTTTATTTGTATGTATGATTCAAACCAAGATGCGGCTAAAGGATGCATTAGCCAAAAGACTTGGCAAGTGCATCTACTTGAAGACATGGTATTTTGGCGAGTAATAGCGCATAGATCAGAAGGGAAGTGTGGCTTTTAGAAGCAAGAATTAGAGTCCTACCATGAATCATATGTAATTTTGCATGTTTTCCTTGTGCTATCTAATTGGACCCCCCTTTTCTCTTTGCTTTAATATTAATTAGAATTATATTTTAAGCAAGAGTAGTGGGTATAGCATTGATTTTTCCCCTTGTATATTAATATGATTTTAATTTGTTTTTTGGGTTCCCCGCGAACGATATCAAAACTGGAATTGTTCTCTTTATTCGAATCAGTGGAAGAGAGTGAGAATCCTTCCTTCCGCTCTAAACGGATTCGGATATAAGTGATGCAGCCTACCTTTTACAAGATTCTTGGCGAGTTGATCGAGTTGGCGTGCTACGGATAGATGTGGCTATAGATATAATTGGAGGAGTTTGTCATCTTTTATAATATTTAGCTAATAGGTTATAGACAATTATTAATATTTATTTGTACCTATTTTTGAGTTTTTTTTTTTGTAATCTTTTAAGCCTTTTAGGCTAGATAAGTCTTCTCGTCTATTTAAACAAGAGGAAGACTAGGATTTAGTCATTCAATTTCTAGATTAATTTTCATAATTTGTTAGTTCTTTATATTCTCGGTTTGTGAGAATTGGAATAGAATATAGTTTCCCTTTATTTTTATTGTTTTCGCAATAGAGATCTAAAGGAAGGTTGTTGAACCGTAGCTGCATCATAAGTACATACAAAATAAACCTAATTTCTTTATCCTCTATATATACAAATGAACTCATTAATTTACAAAAAAAAATTTATGTTTTAAGTCTAGTAATTTTGTCATGAATTTTCATAAATTAAATATCAACATTGAGCGCATGCTTTTTTATTATATTTTATATTATCAAGGTTTTGTTTGTTTTGATGAAAATATATTTTTTTTTTCTAATTTTATTATTTTTGTAGATAACTTTAAAGCAACGATCATAAAATGAAATATATATTCTCTTTTTAGGAGAATTGGCTTTCTCTCAATGAATGACGAAAATATTTTCCTAGAGAATTATTGGCTGCAAATGAATTATTTATAATTTTATATAATAAAACTAGTTATTTGACTTATTTGTTCTAGAGAGTTTAAATGAAAAATATTTTATTCAAAATTTGCACAAGATTGTTTTCCTTTCAATCAATGGGAGCCCAAGTACATCGGCCCTCCCAAAATGATTATGCATGCGTATATGCCGGCAATACCAACTAAAATAACTAAGTAAACTTATCCTCAATGTTCAAAAAAAGTAAGGTATCCTTAGTCGTTGGTACATTTAACAAAGCGTAGCAGACATGATGGGATCCATTTCATATTTACTGATCCATCTGACTTGACCGCCGACGTCAGTTCCAAGGCATACTTTAGTTAAAAAAATAAATGAAAAAAATTTAGTTTATGTATCCTTTGGTTGGGTGGGGATCTCATGTTGTTGGAATTCTCACAACTAGTTATCCGGTGGGAGGGAGAGAGGAGAGAGAGGGGTGACAAAACTTGTTTTATAAATATATTATTGTTATTATTTATTATTTATTATATTTATATTTTAATATGCGTAACTTATTGAAATAGCTAAAGTTGTATTCGAAATTCAAACTCGCTCTTGCTGGATATACATATATATATTCTAAAAGGTCACTTATTCTTTTAAACAGGCTTAAAAAGTAACTTAACAAACTAATTTATGTTTCAATATATATTTTGCACCTTGCATATATTTCTCATGTAAAACTTTTGTTCGCCAAAAATGGTAGTAGTATAAATTTATCTAAAAATTAAAAAGTAAGAAAAAAATATTTCATTAGAATTAAAAAATATTAAAATATTATATTAAATGACTTAATTTTTTAAAAATTACTATTTTCTTACAATCTATATTATAATTATAATTACATATATATTTTAGTAAATATGTAAAATGTTGTGGAAAGTGATAATTACCTGACCCAAAACGGCCTGAGGCACTCTAGAGCGGAGAGCATCCTCAAGCTCCTTGCCAAGCGGGGCCGCCCCTGAAAGCACCGCCCTTATGGAACTAAGGTCGAACTTCTCCGCCATTTCATTATTCTTCGCCAGCATCAGCACCACAGGGGGCACCACTGCCGCCACTGTCACCTTGTGCCGCTGTATCTGCTCCAACAACGCCCCCACTTCGAACTTTTGCATTATCACCATCCTGCTCCCCGACCTCAACGAACACAGCATAACTGAGCTCAACGAGTATATGTGGAACAACGGGAGCAAGCACAGCACCACGTCGTCTTGGTTGAAGTAAAAGTTGGGGTTCTCCCCGTCGACGTTTTGTGCAACGCCCGTGATCAAGCTTCGGTGGGTTAAAATGACGCCTTTCGGGAGCCCTGTGGTGCCTGAAGAGAAAGGGAGAGCAACGGCGTCGTTTGGTTCAATGGAAACTTGTGGAAGATCAGCCTCATTTGATTCGGATAATACAGAGAAAGGGAGGCAGTTTTCTGGGGGCGCGTCGACGGTAACAACGGTGAAGTCCTTGCCAAATACGGGAAAACTAGTGTTAATATCGTCGGGGGATTGTCTGAGTTTCTCTACGTACTGAGAGTGGGTGATTATGACTTTGGCTTTGGACGCAGCCAGTTGCTTAAATATCTCGGCCGGGGTGTAAAAAGGGTTGGCGGTGGTAGAGACGGCGGCGATCATGGAGGCGCCAAAAAAAGAGAAGACAAATTCAGGGCAGTTTTGGAGTAGGGTCATGACCACGTCCCCCTTCTTGACACCCAGTTTTGATAGCCCAGCTGCGGTACGCCGGCATAGGAAGTGGGTTTCGGCGTACGTGTAGATTTTTCCTGTGGAGCCAACAATGAGGCATGGCCGGTTTGCACATTCTGGGAGCTTATTGAAGCAGTAAGTGTGGAGTGGAAGGTGGTTGGAAATGGGGATGTCTGACAATCTTGATCTGAATATGTGCTCTTTCTTTGTTGTTGGTGTTGTTACAGTGGCGACGGGGGTGGATTCATGAGGAGGAGGAGGAGGAGAGAGTTGAGGCTTCTGTGGCTGCGCTTCAATGGTCGCCATGGTCATATTGGAAGACCCAACACACAAACACACACGCAGAGAGAGAGAGAGAGAGAGAGAGAGAGAGAGAGAGAAGGTGAATTGAACTTGAGGGAGACTAAGGGAGAGGAGAGTGCTAATATATATAGAATAATACACCAAGTCATACCAAGGTCAGAAACAGTAGCACACCCAAAAAGAATAAAAGTTTTGAGTCAATCGCATGTATTCCGGTGTTAAATGTAGCGCGTGATGGGAAGTTAAGGGGAACAGGAAGGTTTAACTTCCTTCTCTTTGTATTTTATTTAAACTGTAAATAAAAGTGACAAAGAGGGGTATAAACTCGTTTCTCATAGGTCGAGAAATCGAGTTACAAAAGGAACAAAATAATTTATTGGAATTCTAAATTGGATGATTTCTAAACTAACATAACATCCATTTATATAGATGAAGGATTTCTAATCATATCAAATCAAATCTAAACCGAATTAAGGAAATAGGAAATAAATCAAATCAACTAATAAAAGATAAATCAAAATTAAGGAAAGAGATTATTCGTTGAGCTAGAAACTAGCCAAAACCGCCCAAGCATCGAGCCGAGAATCGCGCAATGCCCTCACCCGCGTTGGACCAAGGTGGCGCCAAGTCTAGGTAACACCAAGCCTAGGTTCTGGTGTTTTGCCGTGAGCTTCTTATCGCCAAGCCTAGGTCTAGGCGCCTAAGCTCGCTGCATCATCCTCCCTGGGTTGAAGAGAATTCGCCCTCGAATTTGACTGGGGATCAACACTGATATTCTCGCCAAAGTAAGGACTGAGATGCTTGACGTTAAAGATAACTGAAGTTCGCATACCAGGCGGCAATTGTAGACGGTAAGCGCTGTCGTGGATCTTCTCAAGGACCGCCAAAGGGCCTATCTTGCGGGCTGAGAGCTTATTATACTCCCAAGCTGGGAATCGTTCTTGTGTTAAGATAGCGCAAGCCTTCTCGCCAACTTGAAAGTGAACACTTCGCCACCTACTATCACGGTCATCCTTGTACTTGACGTTAGCCTTCGATAACCGCTCCCTTGTCTGTTCATGGATGTCCTGAAGAGACGATGTGAAGTCTTCTGCCTTGCCATGAGGACGCGCCAAGTCTGGAACTGGTGCCAAGTCAATAGGAGCTCGTGGAGTGAACCCATAGACAACTTGGAACGGTGTGAACCCCGTGCTTCTGTTTACCGAGCTATTGTAGGTGAATTCACCTTGGTGAAGCTTCTATGCCCAACTCTTGGGATTTTCGAAAGCCAAACATCGAAGTACGTTCCCTAAGGAATGGTTGGTGACCTTAGTTTGGCCATCGGTTTGCAGGTGATGGACGGTGCTGAAGGAAAGTGTGGTGTTGGCCAACTTCCAAAGGCTGCGCCAGAAATGGTTGATGAACCAGACGTCTCTATCAGACACAATGTTGGACGGTAAGCCATGGAGCTTGTAAACGTCTTTGAAGTAAAGATTTGCAACGTAGGTGGTGTCTGCTGCTTTCTTGCACCCAATGAAGTGAGCCATTTTCCAAAATCGATCAACAACAACGAAAATGGAATCAATTCTGCCAATTGTTCGCGGTAACCCCAAAACGAAGTCTATGCTCACATTTGTCCACGGTTGGTCGGGTACCGGTAACAGTAAGTAGAGTCCCACGTTTGTCATCCATCCTTTGGAAATCTGACAAGTACGGCATCACTTGACAAACCTTTCAACCTCTTTGCGGATTGTGGGCCGGAAATAGGTGGCGGTAATGAGCCTCAATGTTTTATCTCTACCAACATGCCCAGCGTTATGCTTCTCTTCTATTATCTTCTAACGCTAACTAGAGTTCGGTACACACAATTGGTTTCCCTTGAACAAATAACCATCGTGGATTGAGTAATCAGGTACTGGGCCAAGTTGTGCGTCACGCCAAATGCTGCTGAAGGTTGGGTCATCACGGTACAAATCCTTGAAATGCTCGAACCTGGTAACCTCAGTCTTGCATTGCGTTAAGACCATGGTTCTTCTACTTAAGGTGTCAGCCACCTTATTCATCGCGCCAGAAGTGTGTTTGATTGAGAAGTGGAAGAGTTGGATGAAACCCGCCCACTTGACATGCCTCTCTGACAACTTCTCTTGACTATTGATAAATTTAAGGGCTGTGTTGTCGGAGTATAGAATAAACTCACTGTTTGCCAGATAAGGTTTCCAATGTCGGAGCGAGCTGACCAAAGCGTAAAACTCTAAGTCGTATGTAGAATACCTCAACTTAGTCCTATGAAGCTTCTCACTGAAGAAAGCAACCGGTCTTCCTTCTTGACTTAGAACGGCTCCAATACCAACTTTTGAAGTGTCAGTGTGTAGCTCAAACGTTTTCTGAAAGTCAGGTAATGCCAACACTGCGGCTGTTGTCAGCTTTTCCTTGATAATGGGGAAAGCAGATGCAGCTTCAGGCGTCCAAACAAAAGAACTTTTCTTAAGGCAATCTGTGATAGGCGCCACGATGGAGCTGAAGCCAAGAACGAAGCGCCTGTAGAATGACGCCAGTCCATGGAAGCTTCTCGCTTCACTAACGGTTTTTGGTGGTGGCCAGTCATGGATAGCTGCAATTTTACCCTTATCATTCGAAATACCGTCCTTAGAAATAATGAAGCCAAGGAAGGTCACCTTCTCCCTCATAAACTCACACTTTTTCAATGTTGCGAACAAACTCTGACTTCTCAACGTAAGAAGAACCTCTCTCAAATGATCGATGTGCTCAGTACGGCTATGACTATAAATTAAAATGTCATCAAACTAGAGGACGACAAACTTGCCAATGAACGGACATAATACCTGATTCATAAACCTCATGAAGGTACTAGGTGCATTGGAGAGACCAAACGGCATAACCAACCACTCATAGAGATCTTCTCTTGTCTTGAAGGCCATCTTCCATTCATCCCCAGGAAATATTCGTATATGATGGTAGCCACTTTTGAGGTCCAGCTTGGTAAATACCTTGGCGCTTTGTAATTGGTCCAACAGATCATCCAATCTTAGGATTGGAAAACGGTACCTCACTGTTATCTTGTTGATAGCTCTGCTATCCACACACATATGCCAACTCCCATCCTTCTTTGGTGTCAGTAACACCGGAACAGCGCAAGGACTTAAGCTTTCCCTGATGAAACCCCTAGCAAGCAACTCCTCAACTTGGCGCTTGAGCTCTTCATGCTCAGAGGGACTCATGCCGTAATAGGGTTTGTTAGGTAGGGAGGTGCCAGGGACCAGATCGATCCTGTGCTGAATATCACGCAAATGCAGCAGTGTGGCCGGTAATTCGTCTGGGAACACATCAGCAAATTCCTTTAATAGAGGCAAGATCTCTCTTGGCGGCTTATCAGAGACACTGTCAGCTTCCTTCCCAATCAGAATGAACACAACCTTGGTGTCGCCAACTTCTTTGGAAAACATGGCACGACCCTGCACATTGGGGTGTTGAGCCACGGTAGCGTTTGGTTACTCCTCCTTCTTGGGTAAAAGCACTGTTTTCACTCCTTCATACATGAAACTGTACGTGTTTCTCCATCCATCGTGCACAACTCCTCGGTCATATTGCCAAGGCTGCCCTAAGAGTAGGTGACATGCGTCTATGGCGACTACATCGCACCATACTCCCTCCTTGTATCTTGGTCCTATAGAGAAATTCATGAAACATCGTTTGGAAACCGTCACCTGATTACCCTTCTTCAACCAAGACAAACGATATGGTTGAGGATGGGCTTCAGTCGTTAATGCCAATTTGTTAACCGCCTCCTTGGAGATGATGTTTTCATAGCTTCCTGAGTCTAAAACCACACGGTAAACTTTCCAGCCAATAGTACAGGTCGTTTGGAAGATATTGTTCCTCAACCAGCTGTCTCCTTGTTCATTCTTTGGCGTGAGGCAGACACACCTAACGACAAGACATTAACCCTCGTCTCCTATAATGGGGTCCTCTCCTTGTTCTGCCAAATCCTCTTGATCATCTTCTTCAATGGCCTCATCTTCTTCTTCAGTAGGCTCATTAATGAGAAGAGCCTTACCCGGTCTGTCTCCCTTTTGGAATTCGGAGGCACGGTGACCTACTTCTCCGCACTTGAAGCAACGTATACGGGACGAACCGCCTGCCTCTTGATTAACCTGCTTCCCAATAACAACGGGAGGGGCTCTGTTTTGGGCATTTTGATTCTGAGTTGGCGGTACATGGTTTTGATCCCTACCGCTTGCTTGTGTGTTCCCAGTCATGCCAGAAGGGCGGCACCTTTATTGTCGTTCCACATTCGCGGCTCTCTAAGATGCCTCCGCCACAGAAAAGATATCAAACATGTTAAGTACATCTTGGATGGACTCTCTTAGGCCACTAATAAAGCGATCCGCTAACTTTTCTTCAGACTCTGCCAAGTTGTTTCGGGCGACTAGGGAGTTGAACTCAGCAGTGTAGTCATCAAAGGACTTGGAACATTGGTGTAACCCTTGAAGGCGCTGGTACATAATCCGTGCATGATTGTACGGTAAGAAGGTGCTACGAAGGTGCTTCTTTATCTTCTCCCACATTTCAATCTTGGACTTTCCTTGCCTGAACCGAGTTTGTTTCAGTTGGTGCCACTAGGCGGCAACTCTGCCCCGAAGGCGGGTAGCGACGAGCGGCACCTGTTTTCTTTCCTGTATATCTCTAAACTCAAGGACTTCCTCAACGGCTACTAGCCAATCTAAGAAATCCTCCGGACGTCCTCCTCCATTAAACTCCGGTATTTCGATTCGAAGCTCGGATTCCCACCTCCGATCGTCACGATCTTCCCCACGGCACTGTTGGAACCTGGGCCTTAGGTCTGGTTGGTCATCCTCGAAGAAAGGATTCATAAAGGGGTCATCCTCGTCTTCACCATTCACGCCAGGCGAAGGGTTGCGTTGGTGCCTCGCTCCACCCATAGAGTTGAGGTTAGCACCGATTTGGACAAAGTGTTGCTCGATCCACCGGAATCTCTCTTCCAATTCCTCAATTCTCCTCTCATGCTGATGGTGGCGATCTCGGTCGGTAACGTCTTCTACGGTGGCCTTCCTTTGACGTCTACCAGGGGCCATCGTTACAGGAAGCAACATGTGCTCTGATACTAGATGATGCAACGCGTGATGGGAAGTTAAGGGGAATGGGAAGGTTCAACGGCCTTCCCTTTGTATTTTATTTAAACTGTAAATAAAAGTGACAAAGAGGGGTCTAAACTCGTTTCTCACAGGTCGAAAAAGCGAGTTACAGAAGGAACAAAATAATTTATTGGAATTCTAAATTGGATGATTCCTAAACTAACATAACATCCCTTTATATAGATGAGGGATTTCTAATCAAATCAAATCAAATCAAATCTAAACCAAATTAAGAAAATAGGAAATAAATCAAATCAACTAATAAAAGATAAATCAAAATTAAGGAAAGAGATAATTTGTTGAGCAGGAAACTAGCCAAAACCACCCAAGAATCGAGCCGGCAATCGCGCAATGCCCTCACCCGTGCTGGACCAAGGTGGCGCCAAGTCCGGGTAACTCCAAGCCCAGGCTCTGCGTGTTTTGCTGTGAGCTTCTTACCGCCAAGCCTAGGCCTAGGCGCCTAAGCTCGCTGCATTAGTATTGCTTTTTATTAGATGTTAATTACTTTTCCGTATAATGCGTGGATGTTGTTTATACTGTAAATAATTTAAATTTATATATTGTTACTGTATATAAATTTATATTCTTTTACTAAATTTATTATCTAATGCATTTGAAAAAAGCTCTGGAAAAGTTTTGTCGGAGTTTTGGTACATAACATAATAATTAGGATAATAAATTGTGTTGCTTTAGTCTTTTTAAGCGTATATTATTGAAATAATATATTGCATCTATATTTTCGACCGTCCTTTTATATTTTTTAAAATAAAAAAGAAAAATTAGTTTTTTTTTTACAGCTACAAAAATATTTCACCAAAATATAAAAAAAATTAAGTGTTGTCTAAATTTTCTGTACTGTATTGTATAAATACTATCATTCTATATGTCCAAATTATCAAAATTTTATAAATTATTCTATAAAAATAGATTTAATATTATTTTATAATTATTATATATCTATGTTTACATGTTATACAAAACATTTAGAAAATAATTAAATTTTTTTACATTTTGGTGAAAGATTGTTACAACCAAAAAGAAAAATAAACTTTTCATTTTTAATTTTTAAAAAATATAGAATTACTGAAATGCCCTTTCTTAGGCGTCAATTTGCCACATAGCATGACTGAGGCATGCTATTTTTATAATTTTTTATTTTTACGTGCTATTTTAAAATTTTTGAATTTTTGCGTGCAATTTTGGGAATAAATATGTCAAAATATGCTATTTTAAAAAATCACCTAACTTCTAAGCTTAGTAGTATAATGTCCATAAAATATGTACATGTGTGTGTGTGTGTGTGTGTGTGTTGTCCCTTAGGGACATAGCCGAGTAGTAGTAAACTCCGGTTGCCAACGGGATGGCTTGGGTTCGATTCCCACAAAGCTCACAACGTGGGCCTCTTTATGAGGTGTTTATGGGGTTTATCCCCTCCGCTCCTGATACATATAATAACGAGCCTATTGAATAAAGCTCAGTTTTAGGTTGATTTTAGTATGGGTTTTGGGCTTAAGTTTGAGTCTTGTATAAAAGAATGATTTGTATCAATTTCAGGGGTATCCAAATAAAACATTCTCTTCCCCTATCTCTCTCTTCTTCTTCCTCTTAACTTCCCCTAACCCTAATCTCTTTCTTTCTTCTCTAATCTCCTCAAATCTCCTAATTCTTCTCTAATTCAACCCTAAATTCATGATACATCATTAAATTGGTGTATCAATTGGTATCAGAGCCAGGTTGTGCTGTGTTTTGAATCAAAAATCATGCCCGATGATACTCATAGCGTAGCTGATATGCGCCGGCTTGAGTCGCGCATAAATGAGAACCAACGCACCATGGAAGAACGCTTCCAGAGTTTCGAAAATCAGGTGCAATCTAACATTTTGTCGCTGAAACAAGAACAAAGCAAGATAATGGAGATCTTGCATGAAATCCAGAGCCACACGCGTTCGGTGGAGTCTCGACCAGCAGCTACTGGTCCTGGTGATGGCATTTTGGGTCGACCTACAGATTCGCCATTAATTCCAGTAACCGCCTCGATTACCGGCGCTGGTATTGCTTTTTCGGCTTCTTCTCCATACCACTTTCATACTCGCCTCTCTAAAATTGATTTTTTGACGTTCGTTGGTGGTTCGAATGTTAAAAATTGGGTGTGGAAAGTTGAACAATTCTTTAATATTGACAATACTTTGGATTCCGTTAAGGCTAAACTTGCATCAATGCACCTTGAGGAGGACGCACTCGAGTGGCATCATTCGTTTCTTAAAACACATAACCGACCTATTGAAGAGGTCGTGTGGTCCGATTATTCGGCTGCGTTAATTCAACGTTTTGGTAATGCATATGAAAATCCTGTACGGTAGACTTAATGAAATTGGGACAAAGTGGTAGTGTCTTGGAGTACCAATCGCAATTTGAACGTTTGGCTCCTCGTTTGAGCTTGGCCGAGTCTTACTTAGTCTCGTGTTTTATAACCGGGTTAAAAGACTCATTTCAGTATCCGGTTCTAATGTTTCAACCTATTACACTAGCTCATGCTATGCATCTCACACTTTTACAAGAGGCTCAGTTGTCCTTTAATTCCCGCATATCACGATCCGCGTTCTTTCGCAACTCTTTGGCACCAGTAGCGTCGTCAACTGCAGCAGGGTCATTTGTACGCTTCTCCACTGACTCTTCTGGATATGGTTCCTGTTCTATTAAACATGATGGCCGCACAATTTTTGCATCCGAACTCGAGGACCGACGTGAAAAAGGACTTTGCTTCTTTTGTAACGAGACTTTTACTCCGGGGCATCTGAAAGTGTGTAGGGTTAAGAACCCTCAGTTGAAAATGCTTTTCGGCAACATTTCTGATCCCGAGGACATGGATCCGGATGATTTGCTCTTAGACCTGGGTGACGCGAATGGGGATGAGGCTCCTCATATCCCTTCTCATGCTCTAGCAGGTGCATCGTCTTTTAATACTATGCGCATCATGGGATGCTATAATTGTAAATCACTCCACATTCTCATCGATAGTGGTAGCACTCATAATTTCCTTGACATCGCTAAGGCTCACTAGTTGGGTTGCACGATCTTCTCTATTCCAACTTTGTCAGTGGTATTTGCGAACGGTGGTCGCATCCACTGTTCTCTAATTTGTCGTACCTTTCGTTGGTCTGCTCAAGGTCATGAATATGTGTGTGATGTGTTGTTGCAAGCTTTGGGTGGTTGTGATATGGTTCTCGGGGTGCAATGGCTCTCCACTATTGGGCCGATTCTTTGGGACTTTGACCGTTTGCAAATGCAATTTACTTACAATTCCAGGCCATGCACTCTTCGTGGGGCGATGCCTTCCGTTCGTCATGCCGGTAAGAAAAGTTTTCACCGCTTACATATCATGAGTCCTTCTATTCATTTTGTACTTTTTACTTGTACTTCATTAATGTCGATATGTGCCGCGGACCAACTTCCCCTATCGGTTAGCGTCCAGGATACGGAGTGGACTACACTAAACTCTTTATTCCATGAGTTTGCCTTGATTTTTACGGAGCCGCGAGTACTACCGCCACATAGACCCCATTTCGACCACCGCATAGTGCTTAAACCCGGGGAAGGACCGGTAAATATGCGCCCTTACAGCTATCCTTTGGTTCAAAAGGATGCCATCAGATGTATGATCCAAGAAATGCTTGAAACCGGGGTCATCCGAAATAGCAATAGCCCTTTTCTCTCGCCCATTTTTCTTGTCAAAAAGAAGTATGGTACTTGGCGTATGTGTGTCGATTATCGGGAATTGAATCGAAAGACGATTAAATATAAGTTTCTGATTCCTATAGTTAAGGAGTTGTTCGATGAGTTGTATGGATCTGTGATTTTTTCCAAGCTTGATCTTCACAGTGGTTATCATCAGGTCTGGGTTTGTGACGACGATGTTCACAAGACAGCTTTTCGTACCCGTCTCGGTCTTTACGTGTTTCGCGTGATGCCTTTTGGCCTCACGAATGCGCCGGCCGTGTTTCAAAGCTTGATGAACACGGTTTTTCAGCCCTACCACCGACGCTTCATCCTCATTTTTTTCGACGATATTCTGATATATAGTCAGGATGTAGCTACGCATTTACAACATTTGCGTTCAGTTATCCAGACAATGCAAGAGCATTCCTTGTTTGCAAAGAGTTCGAAATGTGAATTTTTCCTGGCTGAAATTGATTATTTGGGCCGTCATATATCCGCTCATGGTGTTTTTACAGATACAACCAAGATTGAGGTGGTGCGGTCATGGCCTCGCCCGACTACTCAGAAATAGCTTCAAGGTTTTCTTGGTTTAGCGGGTTATTATCGTCATTTCATGCGCGATTTTGGGACTATCAGTCGTCCATTAACCCATCTCTTGAAGCGTCACGCTTTTACTTTGACACCCGTGGCTGAACAAACTTTTGTTCAGCTTAAGATGGCACTTACTCAAGCTCCCGTTCTCTCTTTACCCGACTTCCCTCGGCTGTTTATTGTGGAAACCGATACATCCACTACTGGGTTGGGCACTGTGCTTGGGCAAGATCATCACCGGATCACTTATTTGAGCAAGGCTCTTGCTCTCGCACATCAAGGGCTTTCGATTTACGAACGTGTGTTAATGGCCGTGGTTATGGCAGTCTGAAAATGGGAACATTACCTCTCACATCATCCTTTTATTCTTCGTATCGATCAACAATGCTTAAAGTTTCTGCTTGAGCAAAAGATGAACACTCCATTACAGCTAGCTTGGTTAGCCAAATTGATGGGCTTTTCTTACATGATCGAGTACAAGCGTGGCTGTGAAAACAAGGCTGCCAATGCTTTATCCCATGTGCCACATTTCGAAGTTGAACTGCGCTCGCTACTGCTGGATTTGTCCTCCCCTTTGCTGGACGAAATCCACTTGTCTATACAAGCAGATTCATCCTTATAGAAGCTCATTGATGAGCTCAAACAAGATCCCCAATCACATCCAACTTTTTCCTGGGTTCAAGGTGAACTGCAATGTTTTGGTCACCTGGTGGTGTTAGGAACAGTGTCCTGAAATCCAGATTTATTCTGGATATATTATTTTAATTAATAAATAAAATTGAAGTCCCAGTCATTTCCTAGTTAAATTCGGGTATGTGCGCATTTATACCGCATGTGATTTTCTTTCGGGAGGCATCCATGAGATGGATGCAGTCCTCAGACTACAATTTACATGTTTGTTTTAAGTGGTTTATGAGACTAAGCCACAGATACACTTGGAACAAATGATATGAATTGTTGTTCGAAAGACTCGTAGTCGAAGACAACTTTGGACCACTTGTATGTTAAGACAATAACGACACACTTTAGATGGCTTCTCTTGGTCATGTGGATGGAGATCCAAAAGTGTTAAGTTAGTGTGTTTGACACACTGAGTTGGACCATGTGGGTTACTTATTTCTAGACCACTATTGAACTTGAGCGATTCACGTTGTACTGTTTGAACGACGACTCTAAATCCTGAGGGTATCCTGGACTTGTGCATGGAGCGCTAGTTACCTTGGTGTACTATAACTAAGGTCTAAAATGAATGACTGAAATCCCACGTGCACTGGGTAGTGGCGTGAAGTGTGACAAGGATCAGGTATCCGATAGGGAATCTACAGTCTCTGATGAGATACAGGTGTCTCCTTTGTTGATTCGCAAATATTTGAATGGTTCGGAAACTTTGGCCAAAGTATTCCAAGTGTTTGACATTTGGAATTTATACTGTGAATATGTTCAAGTATAAATGAATTATTCAGTGAAGGGAGAGTCGGTAACTAATGGAGAAGCTGTGAGAAGGATAATGGTAGTAGTTATATTTATCCTTTGTTATGGATATCTAGTGGAGGGGTTATTACCATCAATACAGTATATTAGGGAGATATGAA
The DNA here is from genome assembly GCA_018398585.1 of Simmondsia chinensis. NCBI lineage: Eukaryota > Viridiplantae > Streptophyta > Magnoliopsida > Caryophyllales > Simmondsiaceae > Simmondsia > Simmondsia chinensis. The sequence goes on from JAGTTD010000005.1 coordinate 22,278,959, forward strand.
ATAAATAATTCAAGTCTAGAGTGCAGTGAGATTTATTTAGTGGAATTAAGTCTCATTAAATGGTAATTAAATTAGTATCATGAGATGATTTAATTTAACCTATTTGGAGCTAGATTTAAATTGTTCCCGAGGTCCCTACGCAAGCCTTTGTATTTTATTGCCATTAGAAAAATAGTGAAGAATTCATGAGATGAATTATTTATCCATACGAAGGGTAAATTAATTTTGTCAAATATTATTCATGAGATGAATAAAATTTAAAAATTATAAAGTAAAATAATTTTGAAAAATTAAAATTCATAAGAAGAATTTTTTTCATATGGAAAAAAAAAAAAAAAAAAAAAAAACCGCGATTAAAACAGGCTTGATCCGTGTGAAACACCACTGACCAATCAGCGCGCGACACGTGTCACGCGCTGATGATCAGAAGGGGTGGATCCGAGCCTTCGGGCGTGGACCAATCGCATGCCGACACGTGGCTCGCAGTGATAAGCCAGAAGACGCGTGAACTGTGCATTGAAACGCAGCGTTTTAATTGCTTATTTGAACGAAACACTGAGTTTTGATGTTAACTGGCATATTCTTTTTCGATTATGATTAGATTTTTTCGCTCCGAAATATTTCTATAAATAGAGGGGCTTATTCCAAGTTTTGGTATTAGAGTTCAAAGTATTTCTTTAGGGTTTCTAAAATTATTTCGGAGCCCACCCTTAGATCTGATGATTTAAATTATGAATTTAAGTGAGTAGATTTAAAATTAGGAATTTTAAATCAACCCTAGGTTTAGAGTTATGAATTCTAAACCTGTTCCGCAGCGTAATCTTCAGGAAGAATTTTTGAAATTCATCCCAATAACCGGTATTAGGGCAAAGGGTTTAAAGAGATAAACCTATTCCCGGGAACTCTCGCACGTGAGGTGTCACGAAGCGTGACTCTCCGACCGGGGGCTTAGGTGGAGAGAAGAGTCACCTACTCTAAGTGCTCTAATAGGTGCCTATTGTTGTGACCATAGTTGAGCACTGTAAACCCAATAGTCGGCATCAGAGTTTATTTTTCAACAAAATACATATGTTTTTCCCAACAATTGGTATCAGAGCCAGCCTCTGATTACATTCATAATATACATGACTAGGTATAATAAGATTGAAATAAATAGATTTGCGATTTAATAAAAAAGAGATTTTATTAAGAAGAAAAGTTAGTTTAATTTGTCGGTTCGATTTAAATTGTTTAAATCAGTAAAGAATTAACAGTTAATTCAGATGATTGTTTGTATTGTGATTTAAATTGTTTGAATCATTGAAGTAGTTAATTGTTAATATTTTAAAGTATCGATTTAAATTGTTTAAATCGGTAAAAAGAGTTAATAGTTAACTAGGTTGTTTATAGTGACTATTTAAATTGTTATTAATCGTTAATTCGGAACAACCCATAAGTTTGCGATTGTGTTGTTCGTATAATGAGATTGTACGTTCTCAGTCATGATTTACGAAATCGGACAAATTTGATCTAATAGGATTAGATTCAAATATTTTTATAAGTTTGGATAAAGTTGATCTAATGAGATTAGATTTAATTATTTTATACAAAATCGGATAAAATTGGTTTAATGAGATCAAATTCAATTTATTTTAAAATTAAATATTTTAATTTTAAAATTTAAAAAAAAAATTTCTGACGCTTTTTGTCAGCGTCAAATGTTTAAATTTTTTTTTATTTACTGATTTGCATAATAATTATTAATTAATTATTTTATTAATTAATAATCTTTTAGAATGAGATTCTAAATTAAATTATGAAATAATTAAAATTCTAAATCAGTGTAATTTTAAATAAACATTATTTAAAATTATTTTAGGATAAGATTCTAAAGTAGACTATAAGATAGTCTAAGTTAACTTTATTTTTAAAATAAAAGTTAAATTTTGTTAATTAAATTTTAGAATAAGATTCTAAACTAGACTATTGGATAGTCTAAGCTTGTTTGATTTTAGAATAAGATTCTGAAAAATAGACTATGGATAGTCTAAGCACAAAATCGCTATTAATTTTAAATAAAATTACTTTAATTTTGAAATCAGAATTTCAAAAATAGATTATACGATAATCTAAATTAAATATTGGTATTATTTTAATTAAAATTAATTAATTAATTTTATTGATTAGTTTTAGAATGAGATTTCTAATGCGAGATTATAAGATAATCTTTGCTTGGAAACGATAGTGTTTTTGAATAAATAAATTAATTAATTTTGGTTGATTTTAGAATGAGATTCTAAAGGGGATTATGTGATAATCTAGGTTGTAAATGCAAGTTAATTAAAGACCACTGGTTATAAAAATTAAGTGGGAGCGAGTTTTCAATTGTTGTAACCTCATGGTCTCCATTACCGATCTAGCAGTATAATAGATCGATAGACCTCCTTGCGGAGGCTGTCGATTTGCAGATTACAGGGTTAGACTTTAGGATAAACCAAAGTGCAAAGAAGCGATGCGACCATGCCGCCGTGGAGCATTTCGTGTATTTGTATGGAGGTTTAGGTAATGGTTTATACTTGACTAGCGTGATGCATTAGCCTCCCCGAGGAGCTCTGTTGTGTCATGTTAGAGACTAAGGTAAAGTGGTGAGTTGATCATGTTTAGTAAGAGTTACAAGAAAAATAGGTTAATTGAGAACAGTTCTTACCTAAACTAGCTTCGTACGACCCCGCTGCTAGGGAGTAAGGAGTGGTGTGTTTGGGTCATCATTGTATGCATGATAGTACAGTTTGGTGGATGACTTATTGTGTATGCTAAATTGAAAGAATATATATGTCACTGCATTATACATAACTCTTGTTAGACAATTACACATATGTTTGTAGTTACAATATTTTATATGGATAGGGCTGGCGAACTTTGCTTGTTTTTAAATACATGATGTACTCACTGAACCAAATTACTTTGCCTTAAAAAAATAAGTTAGACTTAGTTATTACTCACAAGGGACCTACTAGAAAGAAAGGAAAGGGCATGATTGTTATTGTAGCAACCAAGTCCATAAGGAAGTCAGGAAAAGAAAAGTGTTTCTTTTAAGAAAAACTAGGCCACTGGAAAAGAAACTACACTAAGTACCTAGCTACTCTTCCCACAAAGACTGCTAAGACATCTGGTGAAGGTATGTTAATATCTCACTGATTTGAGTCTTGTGTAGTTGTGAGTTCACCAGATTCCTAGTGTGTAGACTCAAACTCAACTGACCAAGTCTGTAATATGTTACAGGAGCTCAGAGTAGGCTAAAGGCTGCACGATGGGTGTTGTACCTGATGGTCAGGGACAGTACAATAATGGTAGTCTTAAGTGTAGGAGATGTTAGCTTAGACTTTAGTGATAGAGTTTTGTTTTAAAGGATTGATTACTTAAACCTTCTCTGCACAGGAATTTGATTTCTATGTCTTATTTCATGAATAATTGTTATTCAATTGATTTTGATAATGGAGATTTTGATATGAGAAATAAATTGTTTATTTGCAAATGCACATGAATGAATTGTTTATTCATGTTATTTCCTTATCAAAACAATGGTAATTGTTTAAATGAATTTAACGTAAGTTCACTTGTTCAGTCTTCTAAAAGAAAACACCCTGAATGTGATATTGCCTACACATGACACCAACGTTTAGGTCATACTAATTCCAATAGGATCCAAAGACTGGTGAAAGATGGACTGATAGAGTTTTTGGACTCGAGGTCATTACCAGTTTGTGAATTCTGCATAGAATGAAAGGTGACCAATTTTGTCTTTAAGAGTAAAGGCAACAGGATTGGTGGCTTGCTTGAGGTGGTTCACATAGATGTATGTGGACCAATACGTGTTACAGACAAGAGGTGGGTATGAGTACTTATTCACGTTTAGTGATGATTACTCAAGGCATGCATATGTTTACCTAATTAGACATTATTCGGACTCTTTTGAAGAGTTCAAAGAGTACAAAGCTGAATTTTAAAAGCAATTAGGTAAACAAGTTAAATCACTTCGATTAGCTCGAGGTGGTGAATATTTTTTGGATGAGTTTTTTTTGGATTGTAAACTACAAAATGAGATGAGGTCTCAACTTTCTGCTCCGGTTACACCGCAACAGAATGGTGTTACGAATAAAAGGAGCAAGGATGGTTTTTTCTACAGTTTTGATTTAAAAGGTCTTTTGTAAATACAATGAAAAATACTTAGAGAAGGATTTTGCAAGTAAGCTATAAAAACAAAAACAAAAATTGTATTAAAGAAAAATGACAATAATTCTGAACAGCTAGACACGACTTAAGACACAGTGGTTGCATTAGATGCACCTACTGATAGGAATGAGAATGTTCCAGGTACACGAGAGCTTAAGTGTGGTGGGAGGATGTTATGATCGGGATCGACTCCCAAACATAGGCTAAGTAAAATTGAGCTAGATTGAGAGTATGAGATAAGAAAGAAGGGAAATTAGATGAGAAATAGAGAATTAGGGATGAGAAAATAGAGAGAGTTAGATGAGAGAGAGAATTAATCTCAAATTGAGATATTTCTTTTATATTGACTGAATGCCCCTGAACATTACAGCTGAGAGCTTATTTATACAAGATTAGATACATTGAATCAAGACAACTAAACCTAACCAACACTACAAAATATCTAAGGCTCAAGAAAATATCTTCTAACTAACTTTTAAATCCTATTTTCCTGCCAGATCAGCCTACCGCAACCAATAGCCTAACAGAACACATGCTGCGCCTAGCTCACTGTAGGTTTATTACAATGCAGAAAATACTAACAGCTTATTACAACTCAACTAGACCCATACAATGCAACAACAAGACTAACAACATTATTTACTAGGCTAACCAACTCCAATCAACATTATGACAGCAAAGAATCAACAATAACAGCAGCAGGCAGCAGCCAGTAGCAGCAGAACACCCAAAGCTCGATCCTTGAATTCCTGAATCATAACATTCCCTTTCCTTGAAAACATTCTTGTCCTCAAGAATGAAGAGAATGAGACTTGAAAATCACTTGTTGTAGAAATTGCCCTTTAGAAACTGGAGGGCTTTGGACCTTGATATTTTCTTAAACACGTTCCTTCCTTCCTTGCTTCGAACAGTGATGTAAACCTCTTCTTCACTACTGGTATCCTGAACTGATCCATCAACATCAGTAGCGCATTCATCGTTTTTATATTGTTCTTCCACATCAACTCCTCTAACGGCTATGAGAAACTTAGGATTGCATTTATGGCCAGGTACATAGCGCTGATGACACTTAAAATAGCAGTTTCGAGGCTCCTTCTCGATATTTCATGGATTTTTACGTTCGTCTACCCCCTTGTGATCTAACTGCTTATGATAATGTTGGACGTTTTCTTCCCTATACCTTGGCCGATCAAGGAATGTTAAATCTATGGCCTTAACCAACTTTGTGCAAAAGCTTGAGACAAGGAAGTAGGTTCAAGTGCCTTCACCAAATTCTTGATTTTAGGCTTTAATCCACTGATGAAGCTCGAGACATAAAAGGACTCAGGGGCTTGATGGCAAATCGGTATCATACTAGCTCGGAGATTTTCAAATTTTGTCATGTATTCCTTCACGGTTGTGACTTGAGTTAGCTTGTTGAAGCTATCAACTACATCACCCCAATCTTCACCACGATACTGTTCACGAAATTCCATCATAAAATCAACCCAAGTAAGTATGGGATGGCTCTTCAATAGACTATAGAACCAAACTTCATGATCTCCCTGAAGATAAACCGCGGCTAGTTCCACCTTTTGATCATCAGGAATGGAATAAAAGTGGAAATACCGCTCGCATCTCCTTAACCAAGAGTGTGGTTGCTTCCCATCAAAATTTTCAAGTTGAACTCTCGGTTGTCGAAAGCCATTGCTTCTATTACCATAAGAGACTTCATTGCTTCGATAATGAATAGTTTTAGAGGCATTTTGTCCAGATTGATACTGCTGAACAGATGCGGGAGGATGAACAAGATGTCCTGCATTCCAACAAACAGGTCGCGTGCGTGTTGGCTCATGAGATGGATCAAAGTGTCCTGCATTCTCTCGATTTGATCTGATCGGTGCTGCAAAACTAGGGGGACACCCTGAAGAATCTGGAGGATGCTCCTTCTGATCAGAATTTATGCTCAAAGATTGAATATGCTCTTGATCCAATTGATGCTCATGCAAACTAACAATTACTTTAGCTTCTGGAACCTGATTTTGTGGCCCAATATTTCCAGTTTGAATCTGAACTTGAGGATCTGTTAATGTATCAACTGCAGCTTTTAAAATTTGAGGTTCCAACTCCACACTTGATCTATTTAATCGGCTTGCGGGTAACAGAGGGGCAAAACCTGAAACGAAATTTTGATTATCAACTTGGTTGCGCAACTCCTTAAGCCTCTCTTCCAAAGCCTTTGATTGTTGGTTCAATCGGTCTGTAGTGCTAGCCCCCAACACCTGAACTTGCTGATTTACATGTGCAATTAACATTCCTTCAACACCTTCATCTACATTCAGCTTTCGTAACTGATCTTGCAACATATCTTCAATCGCTTGTTTGTTGTTTTTAGCAAATCTCATTTCGAACATCAACAATTGTTGATTCAAATGATCATCAATCTTTCCATCAATTTCCTGAATTTGATGTTGCACCTTATCATTAAACTTTTCTTCCAAATCTTGCAATTGTTGAGACAATAGATCCTCCTTATTTTGATCATTTTCTCTAAGCACCTGCCTCATTTGTTGAAGCATACAATCTTTATCCTCTTGTCTTTGCTGCTGGATACGACTGAATAGAAGCTCCAATTGCAATGCCAACTGATCATTAGTAACAACATGTACCTCATTTGTTGCACTTGCTCCAACTGCAGCAGCATCAGGGAAAGCAGCTCTTGCAGTTACTTCTGCATAAGAGGGACTTGCTGCCGCCTTATTGGTTCCTGATCTTGTTGTGACACCACCGGCCATAATCCACTACTAAACTTCACAATTAGAATTGATCAATGCTGATTTTGGATTGATAGCAACACTATCTCCAAATGTGATCCACAATTTCCTGATCGTCAAATTCAACCTGAATTTGAGTCTTTTCGGAAATATTTTTTTTTCTAATATTTTTTTAATTTTCTTTTGATTACGCACTCGATTGGAAGCCAAACGAGGCTTTGATACCAATTGTCATGATCGGGATCGATTCCCAAACATAAGCTAAGTAAAATTGAGCTACATTGAGAGTATGAGACCAGAAAGAAGGGAAATTAGATGAGAAATAGAGAATTAGCAATGAGAAAATAGAGAGAGTAAGATGAGAGAGAGAATTAATCTCAAATTGAGGTATTTCTTTTATATTGACTGAATGCCCCTGAACATTACAGTTGAGAGCTTATTTATACAAGATTAGATACATTGAATCAAGACAACTAAACCTAACCAACACTACAAAATATCTAAGGCTCAAGGAAATATCTTCTAACTAACTTTTAAATCCTATTTTCCTGCCAGATCAGCCTACCGCAACCAATAGCCTAACAGAACACATGCTGCGCCTAGATCACTGCAGGTTTATTATAATGCAGAAAATGCTAACAGCTTATTACAACTCAACTAGACCCATACAATGCAACAACAAGACTAACAACATTATTTACTAGGCCAACCAACTCTAATCAGCATTACGACAACAAAGAATCAACAATAACAGCAGCAGGCAGCAGCCAGTAGCAGCAAAACACCCAAAGCTCGATCCTTGAATTCCTGAATCATAACAGAGGATTGTCAGGACACCTAACGGGTTCATAGCGGGAGCCTTAGTGGTTGACCGTGGCGTTGAATCTGATCCTTTTAGCCACAATGAAGCAATTAGTCTTCTAGTTTTGTGCAATCGGTTGCTTAAATCATGCGTGCACAAATGATATTAAGAGAGAGTCGTGACTTTCTTAGTGTTATATGTCAACGGTATACTACTCATTGAGAATGATGTAGGGGTGTCATTAGCTGTAAAGGTTTGGTTGTCATGATAGCTTAATATGAAAGACATAGGAGACCACCTCTACTCTGAGGATTAAGCTTCTGCGAGGTTGTAAGAGTAGGATGTTGGGTCTTTCTTTAGCCACTTATATTGACAAGATGCTGTCAAGGTATAGCATGGAGTCCCTATCTCTTTTGAGTAGTGTTCTAGGACACCTCAATAGGTGGAGCAATTGAGGAATATTCCATGTGCTTTGGCAGTGGAAGCCTCAGGTATGCCATGTTGTGCACGAGACTTGATGTCTGCCATGCTATAGGATAGTATGCAGGTGTTGGTCTAATCTGGGTCCAATGGATTAGGTGGCAGTGAAGCGCTTTCTCTAGTTCTTGAGAAGAACTAGATTTCCTATGCTGATCTTTCAAGATGATGAGCTGGTTCTAGTTGGTTATACTGATTTAAGATTTTCAGTTAGATTAATATGATAGACGTTTAATGTCTAAGTATGTCTTTACCCTTGGAGTGGGAGCCATTAGTGAGGAATTGTCAAGCAGTATTGTATTATTGACTTCACAATAGAGTAATTGTGCGCACTAAGGGTTAGGCTCCGTAGATTTTTGGTTCAAATTTAAAAGGGGTGAGTATGAACATTGTCACAAATTGGATTTAGGACAAGTGGGAGATTGTTAGGAACAGTGTCCTAAAATCCAGATTTATTATGGATATATTATTTTAATTAATAAATAAAATTGAAGTCCCAGTCGTTTCCTAGTTGAATTCGGGTATGTAAGGATTTGTACTGCATGTGATTTTCTTTCGGGAGGCATCCATGATATGGGTGTAGTCCTCAAACTATAATTTACTTGTTTGTTCTAAGTGGTTTATGAGACTAAGCCACAGATAGACTTAGAACAAATGATATGGATTGTTGTTTGAAAGACTCGTAGTCGAAGACAAGTATGGACCACTTATATGTTAAGACTATAATGAGACACATTAGATGGCTTCTCATGGTCATGTGGATGGAGTTCCAAAAGTGTTAAATTAGTGTGTTGGGTTACTTATTTCTAGACTACTATCGGAGATGAGTGATTCACGTTGTACTGTTTGAACGACGACTCTAAATCTTGAGGGTATTCTGGACTTATGCATGGAGCGTTAGTTACTTTGGTGTACTATAAGTAAGGTTTAAAATGAATGACTGAAATCCCATGTATACTGGGTAGCGACGTGAAGTGTGACAAGGATCAGGTATCCAATAGGGAATCTACAGTCTTTGATGAGATACAGGTGTCCCCTTAGTTGATTTGCAAATATTTAAATGGTTCGGAAACTTTGGCCAAAGTATTCCAAGTGTTTGACATTTGGAATTTATACTGTGAATATGTTCAAGTATAAATGAATTATTCAGTGAAGGGCGAGTCGGTAACTAATGGAGAAGCTGTGAGAAGGATAATGGCAGTAGTTATATTTATCCTTTGTTATGGACATCTAGTGGAGGGGTTGTTGTCATCAATACAGTATATTAGAGAGATATCAAATAAATGATTTAAGTCTGGAATACAGTGAGATTTATTTAGTGGAATTAAGTCTCATTAAATGGTAATTAAATTAATATCATGAGATGATTTAATTTACCCCGTTTGGAGCTAGATTTAAATTGTCCCCGAGGTCCTTACGCAAGCCTCTGTATTTTATTGCCATTGGAAAAGTATTAAAGAATTCACGAGATGAACTATTTATCCATACAATGGGAAAATTAATTTTGCCAAATATTATTCATGAGATGAATAAAATTTAAAAATTATAAAATAAAATAATATTGAAAAATTAAAATTCATAAGATGAATTTTTTCAAGTGGAAACAAAGCAAAAACAAAAAAAAATATAAATAAATTGCATTTAAAACAGGCTTGATCTGTGTCAAACACCACTGACCAATTAGCGCGCGACACGTGTCACGAGCTAATGGTCAGAAGGTGTGGATCCGCTCCTTCGGGCACGGGCCAATCGCGTGCCGACACGTGGCTCGAAGTGATAAGCCAGAAGACGCATGAATTGTGCATTGAAACGCAACGTTTTAATTGCTTATTTGAATGAAACACTGTGTTTTGATGTTAACTGGCGAATCCTTTTTTGATTATAATGAGATTTTTTTTGCTCAGGAATATTTCTATAAATAGAGAGGCTTATTCCAAGTTTTGGTATTAGAGTTCAAAGTATTTCTTTAGGGTTTCTAAAATTGTTTCGGAGACCCAGTTTAATATTTTTAGGAGCCCACCCTCCGGGCAGTTCGAGGTTATTGCGTAGAAGGTCTCGGGGTCTCGGTTTTGAAGAATATTATTGTCTTTCTAGTTTTCTATATTATTGGAGTAATTCCAGGTATGTTTTTCTTCCTTTATTCTTTTTCGCTTTTCTATTTATTTACAATATTCGTTATTATACATGTTTAAGTTTATGTATTGTTGTGAATGTATTAGAGTAAAAGGCCTGTAGATCTAAATTAAGAATTTAGATCTGATGATTTAAATTATGAATTTAAGTCAGCAGATTTAAAATTAGGAATTTTAAATCAACCCTAGGTTTAGAGTTATGAATTCTAAACCTGTTCCGCTGCGTAATCTTTAGGGAGAATTTTTGAAATTCATCCCAATAATAGGTATTAGGGCAAAGGGTTTATAGAGATAAACCTATTTCCGGGAACTCTCGCACGTGAGGTGTCATAAAGCGTGACTCTCCGACCGGGGGCTTAGGTAGAGAGAAGAGTCTCCTACTCTAAGTGCTCTAATAGGTGCCTATTGTTGTGACCATAGTTGAGAACTGTGGACCCAATAGTCGGTATTAGAGTTTATTTTTCAAAAAAATACATATGTTTTTCCCAACAGGTGGTTGGTCCGAACTTAGATCTTCGTTGCCGCATTTTTGACTTGTACCATGGCTCGGTAATTGGGGGTCATTCCAGGGTAGATGTCACTGTTCGAAAGTTTAGTAGCTTCTTTTATTAGCGTGGCCTTCGTTGGGATGTTTATAAGTTCATTTCAGAATGTACGATTTGTCAGCATTGTAAGTCCGATAACGCTGCCTCACCGGGTCTTTTACAGCCTTTATCGATTCCTAAGCCAGTATGGACTTCGATTTTGATGGACTTCATTGAGTACTTACCCCGTTCTCACGAGAAAGACACTATTTTTGTAGTTGTTGATCGGTTGAGACATATATGCCCATTTCATGGTTCTCACTCACCCATACTCTGTGGAAACTGCTTCCTAAGTCTTCTAGACAATGCGTTTCATTTACATGGGCTGTCGCAAAGCATAGTGTCAGATCGTGATTTGGTTTTTCTTAGCCTTTTTGGAACAAACTATTTCGTGTGCTTGGGGTGGACTTAAACATGTCTTCAGGATATCATCCCCAAATCAATGGTCAAATTGAGGTCGTTAATCGAAGTTTAGGGACTTATCTCCGTTCTTTTTTTTTTTGATGCGCCTTTTACATGGTCCCAATTCATGGCCCTTGCGGAATGGCGGTATAATACCTCGTTTCACTCCGCAATTCAGGCTACCCCATTTGTGATACTTTATGGGCAACAACCCCCACTTCACATTCCGTATGTTCCCGGAGAAACCGAGGTCACTACTGTTGACCGACACCTCATGGCTCGTGAGGAAGCCATTCAGCTCCTTAAACATCACTTGATGCGTGCTCAGGTCCGAATGAAGTAGGTGGCTGATAAACATTGTTCGGAACATCAATTTACGGTGGACGATTGGGTGTTCCTTAAACTTCAAACTTGCCGTCAAACGTCGGTTCAGTCACACCCAAATTTGAGGCTTGCGGCTAAGTATTATGGACCATACCTTATACTTGTAAAAGTGGGCGGGGTTGCATATACTCCAAAATTTCCTCCGAACATAAATATTCATAATACTTTTCATGTTTCGCAGAGGTTGCATATACTCTAAAATTTCCTCCGAACATAAATATTCATAATACTTTTCATGTTTCGCAGCTCCGTCGCCACGTTGGATTGGTCACTAGTGGAATTCCTGCACTGCTGCCGCACATTGGTACAAACCATTGGACGCCCGAGGCAATTCTGGATCGTCGACTCGTCAAACGTAGAAATGCCGCAGCCACTCAAATCTTGGTCCGTTGGAAAATTCGCCCTCTCGAGGATGCCACTTGGGAGGACTACTCTGAAATGTGCCTTCATTTTCCAATTTTTTTTCCTTATGGACAAGGAACTTCTAACGGAGGGGGCATTGTTGTTTTGGGCTTAAGTTTGAGTCTTGTATAAAAGAATGATTTGTAGAAATTTCAGGGGTATCCAAATAAAACATTCTCTTTTCCTATCTCTCTCTCTCTTCTTCCTCTTCACTTCCCCTAACGCTATTCTCTTTCTTTCTTCTCTAATCTCCTCAAATCCCCTAATTCTTCTCTAATTCAGCCCTAAATTCATGATACATCATTAAATTTGTGTATCACCTCCCCCCTCCCCCGTCCTTACCAACGTAAATATATATATATATATATATATATATATATATATATATATATATCTGTGTGTGCGCGCGCGTGCGCTAATAGTAACATTTAGTTGTAATTTTTAATATTGAAGTATGTTTGATAGCATTTAATGTTTGTAATTCATGTTTTTTGAAACTAAAAGTAAATTTTTGAAAAGTTTGTAATTTTTGGTTTTTTGAAATAATCTTTTCTTGTTTTTATTTTTTATGTTGTATTTTCTTCCTATTTGTAGTGAAAACCAAAAGTGAGAAATGGAAAATGACTTGATTTTTAGTTTCTAATTAGCAAAATATTACAAATAGAAAATTGTTAGAATGTTTCTCTTAATATGGGCTTCTGTTAATTATATTTCTGACTTGACAAAATAAATTAACAGGCTAAATATTTGGTTCAAAGATGGGTTGTATGATCATATTTGGTCCACCTCATTATTTTATTATGTGGATGTTATTTAGTATAAGCCCATAAATCTAACAAAGCCCTTTATGGGTGGACCCCGTTAGATTATAATAAATAGGAAAGGCTAAGTCCATTTTCCACTCTATTAGGATTTACTATTTCCATAGACGGTTACCGTGTGGCATAGAGAGGGAGAGGAAGATCTAGCCATATTTTCTTGTTCGTCAAAATCTTACAAGTCATGGAACAATAAGGCATGTATTTTTTTGCATTTAGTTTATATGTATTATGCTATAAATACATGTATATAATAATATTGTCTTACATGTGGTAATAGATCCTATATGGATGGATTAATAGCCTTAAAGATTTTGATTAACTTGATTGGAGATATGAAATGACGAGGAGTTTAATTTAAACTGATATTCTGTATTGAGATTCTTTCAAGGTTTTCTCTTTTGGTTCATGATCTAGATTTGTCCCCCTTCTGAAACATATTGTGCGTCCAAATTGATTATTATGTTCAAACATTGATACATAAGGTTTAATCTAAAACACAAATTCCGTTAGCGGATTGTGTGTTAATCACGAATTATTCTTGTCAATTTACATGATAATACATAAATATGAAAAACCCTTATTTTTTCCAACTAAACGTGACTTATTTTTCTTAATTCAATGAAATTAATTGATGACTTGATAAAAATAACCCTATTTTTGAATTATTTGGATAGGAAAACCGTTGATTGGGATAGTGAATTATCAAATTTGAATTCGGATAAAAGAAAATAGGTTAAAGATATAAATATGCCAAATTAAATTTTTAAAAAAATATTGATATATCCTTTTTGACTATCACATGTGATTTACATATCGTATAGGTTGCATGTGATTAAACTAAAAAAAGAAAAAGGATAATGATTGTGGTTTACATAACCACATTGTTTCACTTTTGGTAACTAATAGATTAACAAGTCACCCCTTTATTTTGGATAACTAATAGATTTAATTAAATAAAAAAAGGGGGAAAGGTGATATTGAATTAAGATACTTAACAATATTTAGCCCAAACAATGTTGTTGCAAATTCATCATGAAACCCTAATTTCTGAAATTTGAAGTGATTAATCGTAAATTTGATTCAATTTTGATGATATTGATTCAATTGAAGTTTCCCATCCAACAATTTTGTAATGATTCACAGTATTCTTGAATCAAAACCTAGGAGAGAGATTGAGAATTGAGAAGAAGAGAGATAGAGAGAATTAGAAGGGAGAAAAGATACTATTTTATTGGATGATTGATCAAGAAGCAACAACTTCCCTTATATCCTTACATTGGCAGGAAGGATCTAGAAATCCTCCAACTAATCCCTTAACTGACATTCCCTCCAATGCTAAACAAGGTACAACATCTTAGTGAGTAATACAGTGCAATACAAGAGAAAGAATACAACATAACAATGCTAAATGCTAAATCAAAAATTAGAACTCTTACCAAACATATCAAAACATAACAATTCATGACAATGCCCCTCCATTGAAGAAAGGATCCTTGTCTCAAGATTCAGACTCAGGAAATTGACTCTTGAGGAACTTAAGGGCCTCCCAGGTTGCTACAATCTGCTCCAAATTAGCCCACTTTACTAGCATTTACTTAATCTTACGTTCCTTCTGTTGAACTGTTCCTGAACCCAAGATAGCAACTAGTTCCTGCGGAATCTTTCCACTTGAACTTGCCAATGGAGGCTGGCTAGAGCATCTGGTGTCAGCCTTGATATGTTTCTTCATGAGTGAAACATGGAAAACAGGATGAATGAAAGCTTCCGGTGGCAATTCTAACTTGTATGCCACTGCTCCTATCTTCTGTAGGATCTTGTAAGGCCCAAAATATTGTGCACTGAGAGTAACATTCTTCTGTATTGCAACTGTTGATTGTCTGTAAGGTTACAATTTTAAGTAAACTAGATCTCCTACCTTGAAAGACCTTTCAAATCTCTTTCTATCAACAAAAAACGTCGTCGTTGCTTGAGCCAGCTACAAGTTATCCTTCAACTGCTAAGTTAACTGTTTCCTTTGCTTGATAACCTCCTCCACTTCACTAAAATTAGTGGAACTAACTTGAGATAGAATAGGATAGGGAGGATCATATCCATATAAGGGCTTGAAGGGACTGGTACCAAGAGAAGAATGAGCATGAGTATTATATCAATACTCAGCTAATGATAGCCATTTACTCCACTACTTAGGATTATTGAAGGTCGTGCTGTGCAAGTATTGCTCCACACTCTGATTCAATCTCTCAGTCTGCCCATCTGTTTGAGGATGGTAAGCAGAACTCAAGGTTAGCGCTAAATCTAATTCTAAGCCATTCTTCGATATTGCTGGACCTTGAACACTCAAGGCTGTTATCTGATCTTGAGCAAATGAATCTTACTCATATGACTTGTAAATTTCCTCTATCCACTCAGGACCTAAAATTGTGATAGCTGAATAGGACCCTTCATCCACTCCTTCTTGCCTTCTAGATAGCGCATCTGCAGCAGCATTCTCTTTACCCTTTCTATACTCTATGGTATAGTGCAAACTCAACATTTTCATCAAGCCTTTCTTCTGTGCCCTTATGGATATCTTCTGATCCAGCAAATATTTTAGGCTTTAATGGTCTGTTTTGATCACAAAGTGGTGTCCCTCCGCGTATTGTCTCCACTTTTGCATGGCTAAGAGTATGGCTAGGTACTCTTTCTCATATATGGATAGATTCATGTGCCTTGGACCGAGAGACTGTCTGAAGTAAGCAATTGGCCTGCCTTGTTGCGACAAAACTGCCCCTGGTTGTACACATCAGTCTCAATGGCAAAAGACTCCTAAAAGTCAGGCATTCTCAATACATGAGCAGTACACATAGCAAGCTCCAAATTCTCAAAGGACTCTTGAGTAGTTGGGGACCAAGCAAAGGCCTTCTACTTAAGCAAGGCATTCAAAGGTTTAGCAATCACTCCATACCCTTGAATGAATTTCCTATAATGCCCAGTTAGTCCCAAAAAGCCTCTTAATTTTTTAGCAGAAGTGGGTGCAGGCCATTGTTTCATAGCTTGAATCTTAGATGCATCAGTGGCTACCCCTTCATAAGAGATTACATAACCCAAGTACCCTATTTGAGTTTGGGCAAAGGAACATTTGGGTAATTTGGCATATAGTTTGTGTTTGCACATAACCGTAAAGACTTTAGGTATATGGGCAACATGACCATTCATATTTGGGCTATAAACTAAAATGCCATCGAAGAAAACGAGGACAAATTTCTTAGGAAGGGCTTGAAAATGGAGTTTATTAAAGCTTAGAAAGTGGCAGGAGCATTTGATAACCCAAACAGCATAACCACAAATTCGAAGTGCCCATGATGAGTTCTGAAGGCTGTTTTTTAGATGTCTTGCTCAATTACTCAAATTTAGTAAGTACACATCACCATGTAATTCATTTAGTAGGTCATCTATAATGGGAATTGGAAAATTTTCTTTGATGGTTAATGAGTTGAGTTACCTGTAATCTATACACATGCATGATGTTCCATCCTTCTTCTTTACAAGGATAACTGGGGATGCAAAGGGACTAAGACTTTGCCTAATGAAGTTAGTTTTCAAAAGCTCCTCCACTTATTTTTCAATCTCATTCTTTTGGGAATGTGGATACTTATAAGGCCTTAGATGGATTGGATTGGAATTAGCTTTAAGGGGCATGGCATGATCAAGTGATCTTTTCAGTGGGAAGGTAGTGGGTAACTCAAATAAATCCTCGAAGTCATGCAATAGCTTCTTAATAGAGGGATTAGAATTCACCTTAGCATCACAAGACTCTGCACTAAGTGAGAACAGATGACCCACCCATAAGCTACAAACTTCCTTGTTCCACACAACCTTGCAGAGGTATAGGGAATCCATCCTTCTCAAAGGACAATGGGAGCTTCATAAAATCAAAGATTATGGGGCCGAAATTTTTCATCCAATCCACCCCTAAAACCATGTCACAACCTCGCTTCAGAACCCTAAAATTATAGAAGAAAAAGATGTCCTTGCATCTCCCATTTGAACTCTTTGCATTTCTTTTGGGTCAATATTGAGTTACCATCCGCAACTATCATAGCTAGGGGACTTGTTTTGATGAGTTTATGGCCCACCAATCCAGCTAACTTGGAATCCAAGAAGCTATGAGTGTTTCCACTATCAATTATAATCATTAAGGACCTGCAGTTTGCCAACCCTTTCATCCTAATAGTGCTGTGTGTACCTCCCCTAGTTAGAGCCCTCATTGATATCTCAGCCTCATCCTGCTCTATGGATTCCTCTTACAATTCCTCCAATTGATCATCATCAAGTTCTACTGATACCGCCTGATCTTCATCCATTTCATCAACACCAGTCACTGTCATCAGTTGCTTAGGATTACACTTGTGACCAAAGAAATACCTCTGGTCACATTTGAAACACAGTCTTTTGGCCTTTTTATCTTTAAGACTCAATAGTCTATTGGTAGAAGGAGCTAGCTATTGCAGAGGAACTACTGCCTTAGTCTTTTGCCCAATATCAGCAGTAACTATAGTAGAAGATTCAAATAGCCTTGCCTTAGAATAGGCTTTAGACAATGTGGGAGGATTAAAATCTTAACCATGTTTTTTATATGAGATTTGAGCCCACTAATGAAATTTGAAACGTAATGAGATTCCTTTGCTCCATGATTGATTGCCATCATTCGTGCCTTTAAGTTTTCAAAACGTGTCATGTAATCTTTAACTCTCCCAACTTGTGCTACTTTGTTGAACTCATCAATCACCTCCCCCAAATCCTCATCCCCATATCTATCACACAACTCATCAACAAAATCTTGCCAAGAGATTGTGTGATGTCCCAATATCAAACTACGATACCAGACTTCCGGGTCACCATGCAAATAAATTGCTGCTAACTCAACTTTTTATGATTAAGGAATAGCATAGAAGCGAAAATACCTCTCACACCTCCTAATCCATGATTGGGGCTATACGCCATCAAAGGTATCTAACTCTACCTTAGGCTATCTAAACTTGGCATTTCTGTTTCCTGGGCTCAATTCCTCTTGTTCTTCAATCTCCTGGGCAGCAGATGTATCAAGGGGTTTCCCTTGAGGCAGAATTCCAATTCCACTCGGCAATGCTTGTCTGTTGATTTGCTCCTACATCCCATCCAACCTCTATACAACTTGCTGTAGAGATTAATGATTAGATCGCATGGTAAGCAGCACTTCTTGTTGTAACTTGGTGATTTGATCAGACTGATCTACCTCCAAAGCTGCTTTCCTAGCCATTGGAGCTTGTTTCTTGTTCCTTTCCAGTTTGAACGAAAGCAATCAAAGCAATCGAGTGCAATGTTAGCTCTGATACCACTTGTAATGGTTCAAGGTATTCTTGAATCAAAACCTAAGAGAGAGATTGAGAATTGAGAAGAGAGAGAGAGAAAGATAGAGAGAATTAAAAGGGAGAAAAGATACTATTTAATTGGACGATTGATTAAGTAGCAACAACTTCCCTTATATCCTTACATTGGCGGGAAGGATCTAGAATCCTCCAACTAACCCCTTAACCGATTTTCCCTCCAATGCTAAACCCGGTACAACATCTTAGCGAGTAATACAATGCAATACAATAGCAAGAATACAACATAACAATGCTAAATACTAAATCAACAATTAGAACTCTTACAAAACATATCAAAACATAACAATTCATGACACATTTCTTTTTCAGAATATCACCTTTTGAGTAATTTCTTATTTCGTTTAGAAATCCTATTGTTGAGAATTTTGGGTTCCATATCTTAAATAGAATTATACACTCTTTTATTAATAATATTTAATATTTAAATGTATCTTGCAATTGTTGCCAGAATTTATTCAATGCATGGAATTCAATATCATTTTTTATTATTGAAGACACATTAATTGCAAAGTGTCTCATTGAGTGTGGATAAATTACATGCATAATAATTTCAGCATGTTTTATTGCATTAGGCATAAAAATTTCCAAATGATTTGATAGTATAGATTCAGCCGGACCATAATCGCCAAAGTGGCTTGTCTAGCAAAGTATGTGGTTTGTCTCATGCTGTTTGGGATACTACATTGGTAAAGCATACAATGACAGCCCAAAGTAAGTCACTATGATTATTTAACCATGTAGATCTAGCGCATAATAGAGTGCTAGAGAATTACAGTGTTATTTGGGAGTTACATTACCCAAAGGCGATTGACATTTCTTTTAGCAGGGTGATCTCATTTGTTGTTTATATGTTAAAGGAGTACTTACATACCTGTTGCATTATTAACCCAAAGCTCGGAGTGTAATGATGTGCCTAGACTGTTTGTGATATAATTATCATTTGGTAATAAAGCATGTATATCTATTGCTCATTAATGATCTGCATTCTTTTGTTGAATAGTTTTGTTTGCAATGAATAATGTTAACATTACCATGGAAGTTTTGATCGGGAAAAACCTTAAGACATAGAGAGAAGGTATTAAATTTTCCTAGGGGGTTGCTGACTTTGACATATCCTTCATGTTGATGTACTTGTTCCTTGACTAAGGAGAGTAGTAATGATGAAAAAAAAAAAATTTAGCATTGGGAAAGGTCTAACCATCTTGCATTTATGGCAATGAAAAGAACCATAGTAGAACATCTTATGAGTGGCCCACCTGAGATTGGGAATGCAAAACAACTCTTTGATGCTGTAGGACATCAATACCAAATGTTCAATAATGTTGAACCTTGAGGCCTAATGAGTGAGCTTACAGGTATGAAATATGATAAACAGGGTGGTGTTATAGCATATATCCTAAAAATGGTCCATGTCCAAGCTAAACTCAAATGTCATAATGTCACCATTCCTGATTCCTTCATAGTTCATCACGCTCTGAACACTTGACCCTCTAGTTTTTCCTAAATCAAGAACTACCTATAATACCCAAAATAAAACCTAGTCTATTAATAATCTTATTACCCAGTGTGTAGTAGAGGAAAACAAAGTCAAGAGTGAAAACCCTGATGTTGCATCACTAGTTTCTAACCCCAAACCAAAATTTTGATAAGTTTAGTACCTCAAAGACTAAGTTTCATATGCCTAAGAAAGGTGAGGATTTTAATGAGGGTTAAGGATAAGACTCACAATGTAAAAGGTCCTAAAATTGTTGCCGTTAAATTTGCAAAGAAGTGTTCCTTTTGCAAGAAAAGAGGTCATAGAGGGGTTGAATGCACTAAGTTCCGTTCTTGGCTTGAAAAAAAAAAAAAAACGAAACCAGAACTAGGTAACTCACTAGCTTATGTTTGTTTAGAATCTAATTTAGTTGATGTGCCATCAAATACTTGGTGGTTGACCGTGGTACAACTATTCATGTTGTTATGACTTTGCTGGGATTCAAAAAAAAAAAAAAAAGGCCGAGTGATTTACAGTCTAAGAATAAAGTTGGGAATAATATTGTTGTTAAGGTTAAGTTTATAAGGTCTGTCAGTCTACTTTTAGATTCATGCTTTTGAACTTGTGTTAGAAAATATTTTCCATGTAACATCTTTTAGGCAGAATTTAGTTCTTTGTTTTGCTTTGGACAAGTTTGGTTATGGTTTTATTTTTAGCAATGGCAAAGTACAATTATCTATGAATTCTAAAGTTGTTTGGGAATGTGTTTTGTCAAATGGCTTGTAGAAATTGTCTTTATCTTCAGATAATTATTGTGACTCCTTTAATATAAAAAAATATGCCTCTAAAAGAAACTTAATAAAAGAGAATTCTTCCTTGCTGTGGCATAGAATATTGGGTTATTTTTCTCAAGACAGAGTCCAAAGATTTATAAAACATGACATGTTCCCAACTCTGATTTTGATGATCTTGGAACTTGTATTGGGTGCATTAGAGATAAGCTGACTAAAAAAAAACAGAAGGTTACAAGTAACTCTAACCTTTTAGAAGTGATACGTACATGTATTAATTGACCGCATTCTGTTACATTGTGTGGTAACAAATATTTTGTCATGTTTATTAATGAATTCTCTCGTCATGGATACATCTATTTGATTAAGAAAAATCACAAGCTGTTGAAAATTTAAAATATTCAAAATTGAGGTAGAAAAACTATTGAGAGTGGTTATCAAAATTGTAAGATCTGACCAAAGAGGAGAGTACTATGGCAAACATGATACCATTAGGTAGCATATGGGACCGTTTGCCAAGTACTTACAGGATTGTGGTATTGTTGCCCAATATGCCATGTCTAGTAGCCCTGAACAAAATGGAACAGTAGAAAGGAGAAATCGTACACTTAAAATATGACGAAAAGCATGATGGGTGTTACTAATTTGCCTGAGTTCTTTTGGGGGAAGCCCATTGAAACTTCTTGCTATATCCTTAATCATGTTCCTAGCAAATCTATTGCAAAAACTCTTTTTGAATTTTGGTTAGGTAGAAAACTTAAGCGTTCATACCAGGCACTAATGCAACGGATCCCATTAGAACTCCAAACTTAAGTGTGCTTGGACGAGAGTAGTACCAAGATGGGTGACCTCCTAGAAAGTCCTTGTGTTGCCAACCCTATAAGGTTGGAGGTCCTCGGAAACAGCCTCTCGGCAGGGTTACACCTTGAAGGGGTAAGGCTTCTTACATCCACCTCCCCCCAACCCCACTTAGGCGGGAGCTCTTGAGGCATTGGGTTCGTTGTTGTTGTTGTTGTTGTGGTGGTGGTGGTAAGGTAGAAAACTTAGTTTGAACCATTTTTGTTTTTGAGGCTGTTCTGATGAGGTGAGAATTTATAATCCAAGTGAGAGAAAAACTGACCATAGAACGATCGATTTCTACTTCATTTGGTACCCCGAACACTCTAAGGGATATAGGTTTTATTGTCCTGCACATGGTACTAGGATTGTGGAATCACACGCAGCAAAAATTTTGGAGTTAGATGGAAATGTGTCAAATCCTTGACTAATTTATAAGAATGATGATAGCATAATTGTTACTCTTCCATTACTAATAGTTAATTAGGCGATTGCACTTGTGGATCAATGCTATTACAAATGAAATGCAGTTTATGAATAATAATAGAGATTGGAATTGCTCTTGTGGATCAATGCTATGACAGATAAAATGCAGTCTATGAATGATAATGGAGTTTGGAAACTTGTTGAACTCCCGGAAAGTTATAAGCCTATTGATTGTAAATAGGTTCGTAAGACTAAACGAGATTATATAGGGAAGACTGAATGTTTCAAAGTAAAATTAGTTGCAAAAGGCTTCACTCAAAGAGAAGGTATAGATTATAAAGAAACATTCTCATTTGTTTACTAAGGATTCTTTTAAGATCATAATGGCTCTTGTAGCACATTTTGAACTAGAACTTCATCATATGGATGTGAAAACGACTTTCTTAAATGGTGATCAGTATGAAGAAGTTTATATGCATCACCCTAAAGTTTTCATTGAGGCCGGGAAGGATAATATGTTTTCTGGGCTTAGAAAGTTTGTTAATAGATTGAAATAGGCTTCAAGACAGTGGTACTTGAAATTTGATGAGAATGTGACTTCTTTTGGCTTTGGTGAAAATAAAGTTGATCAATGTCTGTACTTTAAGATTAGTAGGAGCAAGTTTATTTTCCTCATTTTGGATGTTGATGACATCTTGCTAGCTATGAACGATTTAGGAATGCTTCGTAAACCTAAGCAATACTTCTAAGAATTTTGATACGAAGGACCTTAGAGAGGCATTATTTGTTCTTGGTATCCAGATAGATTGAGATAGGTCTTGTGGAATTTTGGACTTATTGCAAAAAATTTATATTAATCGAGTGCTTAAAAGATTTTACATGTAGGATTGTAGGCCTAGTGTTGCTCTTGTTGTAAAAAGGAGATTGTCTTAGTTTGCAACAATGTCTTCATAATGATGCGGAGAGGGAATCTATGAGAAATGTGCCCTATGCTAGTGTTGTTGGAAGTTTAATGTATGCACAAGTGTGCACTAGGCCTGATATTGCTTTTGCAGTGAGAGTTCTTGGTTAATATAAGTCAAAACAAGAATAGATCATTTGGTTATAGCTTAAAGGAATATGAGATACTTGCAAAAGACCAAGGACTACATGCTTGTTTATCAATCTAGAGTTACTTGCGTATTCTGACTCTGATTATAACCTCCTCGACCATGTAGGTAGAATTTATGGCTTGTTATGAAGCATCGACACAAGGTACGTGGCTTAAAAATTTGATTCGCAGTTTGAGGACAATGGTTTGCATAGCTAGGTCTACCGCCATCTATTGTGATAATAGAGCTACAATTTTGTTCTCCAAGAATTATAAGAGCATTGGAACTTGCCAACATATGGACATCAAATTCTTGGTGGTCCGGGATTTTCATAAAGAGTGGAGATATTCAGATAGGAAAAATTTATACTGATACGATGTTGGCTGATCTAGTGACCAAGGGTCTTAGACCCACAGTCTAAATGAGACATGTTGAAAATGTGGGCATCTTAGAGTCTTTTAATGCCATGGTTTAGTGGGAATTTTTGTTCAATTTTCTCCCTTATTGTATGACTCCATATTTTTGTGTGTTTCTTTAGGGTTGTCTACAGTTTAATACCCTGATGTTTTCTAAAAAAATAAAAAAGACCCTGACCTTTTTTAATTATTAAAAAGTCCCATAAGTTTTTTGTCATATTAATAAAAAAAAGTCCATCTCCGGCATAATGACTTTATTTTTCATCTGTAGAGGTGACGTGGCAAATATTTTTTTTTTTATATTAATACTTCAGTAAAATGAAAAAAGTATCGTTCATTACACTTATTTTTGCTTTATAAGTACAAATTTTGATACGTTGTATTATGTATAAACTATATGTTTTCCTTTAATTTGTTTAAAAGTATGACTATTAAAGGGTATTTTTATCATTTTACTATAGCATTAATACAAAAGATTTTGCCACTTCAGTTCTGTCTACAAAAAATGGTGCTATCATGTTGAAAAGTGGACTTTTTACTAATACGACAAAAAATTAGGAGCCTTTTTATTAGTTAGACAATATATATATATATATATATATATTTCCAAAAATATCAGAGCACTAAAATATAAATAACCCTTTCTTTTATATAGTGACACAATAGTTTATGTTTTGATAACATAGTTTGTTATTATCGATGGACATTTTGTTGTTCTCATGATTGATACTTTTTTATATTAGTATCATTTAACTTGAGATATGAAAATTTCAAGTATTGGAATCAATTTATCTTCTTCTTAGCTTGTTGACTGCCAATGTTGTGAGGAATTACATTATAGGTTTCTCTAGCATTTTGAATGCTTTTTTGTGAGGAATCCCTTTAAGGACCAATAGTGAAAGCACACATTTAGATCACTTATTGGTGCAACTTTATTGCTACACTACCACATAATGATCCATGTGAACTAGGTCATTAGCATTAGTGATCATGGAAGGTCTTGTGTTCATAAACAGTACTATGACCACTATGGTTCAATGCTTGGTTATCTTATTGGACATGATTGTTTTCGAGATGTTGTCTAGTGATCCAAAAATTATAAATTATGGCCACATTCTGCACTACAGGTCAACTAATTGCATATTTTAATATTAAACTTGTTTTAAGAAAACGAAGCAAGTAATTAACATTGTCCAAGTGGGAGATTGTTGGAATGTTTCTCTTAATATCGGCTTCTGTTAATTATATTTCGGATTTGACAAAATAAATTAATAGGCTGAATATTTGGTTCACTGACGAGTTGTGTGATCATATTGGATTAGGCCCAACTCATTATTTTATTATGTGGATGTTATTTAGTGTAGGCGCATAAATCTGACAAAGCCTTTTATGGGTGGCCTCGTTAGATTGCTATAAATAGGAAAAGTTAGGTCCCCTTTCCTTTCTGTTAGGGTTTTCATAGATGGTTACCATGTTGTAGAGAGAGGGAGAGGAAGATCTAGCCATCTTTTCTCGCTTGTCAAAATTTTACAAGTCATGGCACAGCAAGCTATGTATTCTTCCTCATTTAGTTTATATGTATTGTGCTATAAATGCATGTATATAATAATTTTGTCATA
The DNA here is from genome assembly GCA_018398585.1 of Simmondsia chinensis. Lineage (NCBI taxonomy): Eukaryota > Viridiplantae > Streptophyta > Magnoliopsida > Caryophyllales > Simmondsiaceae > Simmondsia > Simmondsia chinensis. The sequence continues at coordinate 22,303,990 of JAGTTD010000005.1, forward strand.
CAAAAACAACATCATATAGGCTCCAAGTTATTGGTGCATTTTTATATTACTATGGAGTAATGTTATTTTTTGAACTATTCCATCAATACAATTGTGGTCTATGTTATAGTCAGCATTATAAATGTTCATTTTATGGTAACATACTAACTCAAAGATTACTTTTGTTTCTTATTGGATTCATAGATTCTTAGTAATATTTGTACCATACAATTTAAAGATTATTTTCGTTGCTTGTTTTTCTACCATTCTATCAATAATGTATATTAAAAATTGTTTTTGTTTATTGGATTTTTAATAGTATTTGTCATTTTTCACTAAAAGAAAAAAAAAACATAGAGATTTTTTTCTGTTGTTTTTGAGCTGTTTTTCCAACTTCGTATCTTTTACTTTTGACATATTGTTTTTTTTTTTTAAATTCTTTATGATTGTATCTATATCTTCAAAATGTGTTGTTTTTATATTTGAATGGAAGAGCTAAAACATATCAACACTGTGTGTAATATATAATAACATTTTGGGTTATTTAAATTTTAGTATTCTAATATTTTTAGAAATAATTAAAAGTGCCTTGACCTTTTTGAATTAATAAAAATGCCCCTAAGATTTTGTTGTATTAATAAAAAGAGCCTAAAGTTTTTGTCGCATTAATATAGAGGCCCCACTCCGGCGTGGTGACGTCATTTTTCATCGACAAAGCTGGCATGCATTTTTTTATTTGTACTACAATTAAATGATAAAAATGCCCATAAATAACCATATTTTGAAACAAAGTAAGTGAAAACATATATTTTGTACATAATACAACATCTCGAATTTCATGTGTTAACATTTTTGGTGAGTTGGCTTCAGTTAAACAAATTCCAAGTCATGAAAGCAAAAATGAATTACAAACTCAAAGATCCTAGAAACTAAGGCAAGACCTCAAAGAACAACAAGATTTTTAATGAGGCTCAGATCCTAACTGGTTCTAGTCTTCAACTCCTTATTTCTAGAGAAATATATACTGTTAATATGGTGATTAGTACATATTGCAACTGATTATAACTGATTACAAGTCGAATCTAGAGCATGCAACATGCAGACTCAAGATTTACAAACTTGTTGTTCGAATTCCAAATCATAAACCTAACAATCTAAACATAAATCAATAGTATACCTCTCCAATAACTGAATCTTACATGAATCTCAGCTCACGAGGATGGAACCGCTGTGGAAGTGGCTCAGAGGTCTGATTTAGGGTTAGGGTTTCAACAGATGAACGCGATGAAGGGAAAACTAGAGAGAAAGGAGGAAGAATTAGTGAAAATATGAATTGTACTTCCAAAGCCCTAATTTTGTCAGTTCAAATACACCCCTTAGCTCAATCCGTGTGACCCCTTATCTGGCCTCATCATAACCGTTGATTTGCTTTGATCTAACGAATGGAAATGCTCAAAAGAAACACAAATAACCTAGGTAAGTCTTCAGCGGGAATGATTGGGATGAGCAAAGGAAGCTTCTCAAGGAAGCTTTAGTACAATGGCTGAGGTAGTACATGAACAGGCAGTGTAGTACAAGCTCGGGCAGAGGGTAATACACGGTTTGGCAGGTAAATATCCATTTGGGGCAAGGGTATTAAGGACAATGTCCTTTAAGCACAATTTTGAATATGAGCTTCAATGAAATGTTGCGTTTTACTTAGTCATTGTATATCAAGTGTAGCGTTTCACAAGTTGTAATAATCCTATTAATAACTAATATCATTTTAACACATTTTAAGCCTAATGTCTACGCTATTATACATGGTTTGGGTCATATACTTACCAATTAGGATACAACAATCTCCAACTTAGAATTTATATGATCTAACCACTGGATCCTCTCTAGAAATAAGGAGCATTTTCATAAACACTTGCATCGAGTTCAAATCCATTTTGATAAGTTCAGTAAAATGTTTAAACTTCTTACAAGGAAATGCCTTAGTACCCATGTCAGTGGGGTTATCCTCAGTATTGGTTTTCAGCAAATCAAATTTGTTATTATCAAGCTAATCTATTATAAAATATCTTCTCACAACCCAGCGTTTTACTCTATCATGAAAGATTGGATTCCTATATAAGGCAATTGCAGATTGACTGTCCGAGTGAATTTTGGAGGATCCTCGGTCAAACTTAATTTCAGATAATAAGCCACTCACCCATATAGCTTCTTTAACGATGTCTAAAATAGCCAGAAATTTTGACTCTATAGTTAATAGTGACGTTAAAGTCTGTAATTTTGACCTCCAACTAATAGCTTCACCAGTTAAAGTAAAGATACATGCTAATGTTGATCTCCTTTTATCTAGGTCACCAGCAAAGTCTAAATCTACATATCCAATTAGCCTAAGGTCACTTTGGTCTCTACCAAAGGTTAGGCCTAAGTCTATGGTTTCTTTGACATATCTAAGTAACCATTTCACACCATCCCAGTGTACTTTACCAGAATTTGACATATACCTTGACAGAGCATTCATGGGAAAAGCCAAGTCTAGCCTAGTCAAGGTCATTGCATACATTAATTACCCTATGGCATTAGCATATAAAATATTGCTCATTGTAAGCTTTTCTTGTTCTGTTTCAGGACATTATTTTGCTGAAAATTGATACTGAGTTACCACGGGTTGTTTAATAGTTTTAGAATCATATATGTTAAACCTGTTCAAAACCTTTAGTTAGACAGTGGCTTTGACTCAAGTGGATTGTTTTAAGTGACCTATTTCTAACAATATCCATTCCTCAAATTTTCTTAGCCTCACCAATGTCTTTCATGTCAAATGTACCATATAACCTCTTTTTCAGATCTAAAATCTGCTCTATTGACCTGCTGGTTAAGAGCATATCATCAATGTATATTAGTAGGAAAATAACATCAAAATAATCAACATTTTTGTAATACAAATAAATATTATGAACAGATCTAGTAAAGCTATTATCAGTTGTAAAAGTATCAAATCGCTTATACCACTGTTTAGGTGACTGTGTCAACTCATACAGTGATTTTCTCAGCAAGCAAACACAGTCAGTCTGATGGGGTTTAACAAAACCCTCAGGTTGAGACATGAGGATCTCTTCCTCAAGTTCTCCATGCAAAAATGCGGTAATCACATCCATTTGATCCAAAAACATATCAAACTTGGCTGTTAGACACATAATCAGTCTAATGGTGGTGTGTTTGACAATAGGTGAAGAAATTTCAGTGTAATCTACTCCCTCTTTTGGGTCAAGCCATTGGCCACTAATCTAGCCTTCAACCAAGATAAATCTTCAGGTATTTTAGGTTCTTTAATCCTAAATATCCATTTCGAACTAACTAACTTCTTACCCTTAGTCTTAGGGATCAAAACCCAAGTCCTGTTCTTCCTCAAGCTCTCCATTTAGCATTTAGCCACTCTGTTGAAAGCTTGCTATTGATAGCTTGATTACAGGACAAAGCCTTGGTTTCAACGTATTCTAAGGCAATATAGAGCATAAGTAATACAGTCAGCATATCCATACCTATCTGGAGCTCTAATATCTCTTCTTACCCTATCTCTAGTCAATTGGCAGTTGTTTAGGTTCCAGTCATTTGTTTTAGGTAGGTTATGTTCAATGGCAACATTATCATTTTCATTCTCATCCAAGTTATCCTTAGGACCAGCTTTGAGGTTTATTGGGTAAGGTGGATTAACTTCAAATTTATATAAGTCAGGGTCAAATGTCCTAATAGCTGAACTATCACCCATTTGTTCTTTAATGTATGGCCTCTCGTCTTCATTGAAAATGACATTCCTACTAACAATAGTTATAGCGCTATTACTCTCCTTTATACCCAATCTAAAACTCTTAATACCTAAAGGATATCCTAGGAAGATGCCCTTAAATGTCTGAGGTTCAAGTTTACCCTCTTTCTGATGAGCAAAAGCTGAACAGCCAAACACTTTTATAGTGTTATAGTTAACAGATTTTTCAGTCCAAACATTTTTAGGAGCTTTCATTTTAAAGCTGAATTAGGGGACCTATTAATCAAGTAGGCAGCTATGTTAATAGCCTCACCCCAAAATTGTTTTGGCAAAAGCTAATGAAAATAACGTACAAAGAACCTTATCTAAAAGTCTTCTGTTCATTCTTTTAGCTACTCCATTTTGTTGGGGAGTTTCGCTTACAAGTTTATGGCTCTTAATACCATTTTTAGCACACAATACTTCAAATTCTTTGTTCAGAAACTCTAGGCCATTGTCAATTCTAATTACTTTAAGTTTTCTTGTTGTTTGATTCTCAGTTAGTGTTTTCCATTTCAAAAAGACTTCATAAGCTTCATTTTTATTCTTAAGCAGATAAACCTACATTTTCCTAGAGAAACCATCAACAATAGACAGGTAGTAAGATGCTCCACCCATTGTCAAAATATGGTTCCTATATAGTATAAACTATGTCCAAAAAATAGGGTAAAATAACCTAAACTATTAGGTACAAAGTTTGGAAATCAAAACACGTCGTGTTATTAAGTAAGACACCTAAAATGCTGCATTTTGAAGTTGGTAAATATAACTAGGTTTTTACAATGGTGTTTTTGGTAAATAACTTGTGATTTCAAATTGATTAAACCTAAGATTACCACTCTGCCACTACCCCATTCCCTGCCCTTGCTGCCCATCTCGGATTTACTACTTCCTGTGTCTCCTTATGCTTGACAGCTAGATTCCACTAAGTAAAGCTTCCTCTGGAAGCTTCATCTACCCATTTTAATTAAACGGCCCTGATGAGGCCACGTGTCACACATCAAACGGGGCCTTTTTTGTTTCTTTTGATAAAAGTGAGCTGTTGATCTTCTTAATCCAAGGGCTATGATTTAGCCACGCGTTAGCAGATGGAGGACCTGAGTTGTGCTTGTTGAGGCTGTTTATGAGCCGTTGATCTTGAAGTTTATGAATGGCTTTGATTGCTAGTCACGAATTGAACTCCCGAGTATGAGTGCGCACGGTAGGGGTACACATCGGTCCAAGACCGGACTGAACTGGACCGGACCGAAGACTGAAGTACATCAAATCATGAGACTGACGACCGGACCGATTAAAATTGGGTTGGTATGGTCCAAGACCGGTTAGAAACCGGTCCAATCCAGACTGGACCGTTTTGGACCGATCTTTATCTACCAATTGCATTTATAAGAAGAAAAATAATTTTATACGAAAGTTAAAAATTAGAGAATAATCATAATAGTATAATTTATACAATATATATATATAATTTAAGGTTAGTTATACGGGATATTTATATAATTATTAAATGGTAAAAAAATAAATATTGAATTTTTTAAGATTTAATATTTTTAGATACATATATTATATATTAATTATATATTAAAATTATTTGCCCAAAATATTTAATGCATAATTGATGTTGATCGGTCTTCGGTGCGATCTTTGGGTTTTTCGGTCTTGGATTGGACAGATATATGGTCGGTCCGGTCCTGTCCATGACCAAAAAGGCCGGTCCGGTTCGGTCCACTGGTCCAGACTGATTTTTGTTCACCCCTAGTGCACGGTCCGATTGTAATAAAAATAGAATTAGAACTGGAACAAACCGTTATAATACGGTTTGAAAAGTTTTAAAAACCAAACCAAACCATTTTATATTTTAAACCGAACTAGACCAAATCACAAAATATGGTTTGGTTATGTTCAAACAATAATATCAAGAAGGATAAATACTTTATCAATAAACAAAGACTAATTACCGATATATATAAATGGTTTTGTTCCATTCAATTAGGTAATAATTTGTTAGCAATTTTGTGCCTAAATTATTTATTTATAAACATTAATGCCTCAGAAGTTCAATAATAATAATTTTTTGGGTCATTTACTCTAAAGATCCGTGCACTTTGTCTTTTGTATAAAATTGGTTCTTACACTTTTCATTATGTCAATTTAGTTCTTGTACAAGTGTATTGTATCAAATTAGTCCTTAAAGTAAAATTTATATTAAGTTGTTAATAAAATTTTTTTAGGGTTTAGTCAGAGATTGTGTTAATTGGAATCAACAGATGATTCGGAGTGCGTTACTTGCTTCTAACATGATTGTGTTGTTAAGAATTAAATCATTAACTCATCTTAGAACTTTCTTTCTTTTTTTTTTTTTTTTTGAACACCAACTTATCTTGAATTTGATCAAATGGCTGAATTGACACAATATAAATTGTAGAGCAGTTAAATTGATATAAGTATAAGTATAAGAACTAAATTGACACATAAAAAAAAGTATAGAGACCTTTAGTATAAATAACCATAACTTTTTTATTTGGTTATCAAGTAAAACATTGCTACTAATGTGATTTGTTATGAATCTGGTGGTATAAATAATCATCGAACCTTCCTTACTTAGGTTTATATGGTTTATGGTTTAGGTTTGGTTTTAAACCAAATTCTCATACCCTAGGCTGCGGACCAGCTTCTCAAGTTGGGGTTCCTCAGAAACAGCCTCTCTTCAGGGTAGCCCCCTGAAGGGGGAAGGTTGCATACATCCACCCCCCAGACCCTGCTTACGTGGGAGCCCTTAGAGGCACTGGGTTTGTTGTTGTTGTTGTTTGGTTTAAACCAAATCTAAATCGTAAATCTTATTAACCAAAATTTTATAAACCAAAGCATAATTTTTCAAACCATAAACCAAACTAATCTGTAAATTATGGTTTGGTTTGGATTATGGTTTAAACAGTTTTTTGTGCACCCCTACTACTAGGGTATAAAAGGTCTTATTTTCACTGTGAAAATAACATGCCCAGCCATTTTTTCTCCTTGACTTTTCTGTTTTTGTCTCCAAGGCATTTCTAGGGTTTCTTCATTCCAAGCTTGCATCCATGGCATTTTTCTAGTTGTAGAGTGTTGTGATCCATGAGGTGTAATCAAGGTCATCTTGATTCTGGCATGTTGAATTGCAGTACCTAGCAGGAGTAGGTATAACATTCCTTCTCTTCTCTCTTTAAGCTTCAGTTTCAGATTTCTTTTGTTAAAGAAAAATGTTTGTAACTAATAGCCTAGGTTATGAAGGAAAGCGTCTTGTACTTGTAATTGATTCGATTTCGGTCTTCCATTTAGGGCTGAACCAGGTAAATATGATATAGGATGAATAAGTTAATCACAGATTAGACATGTGATTCGCTAGTATTTTAGCAGATATTTCTATATCAAATATAATATAAGGTAATTTTTCCTTTTATTATGCAGTTAGGATAATATTAGTATTAGTTAGTACGTCCCCCTCCCCTTATTCTATAAATAGAGGGCAATTAGGTTGTAGTGAAGTCATAATTTTGGAATGTTAACAACTCTATCTCTCTCCCTTACTATTATCACTATCTCTCCCTCAATTTCTTTTTTATGTCCCCCAATTTTTATATCGATACAGGTTTAACTATAGCAATGGTATAGAGCTCAGCAATGCTCTCGACATGTGAACAAGGCATGCCATGGCTTTGAGTTAGGAGAAAAAAAATTGAATACTCAAAGATCTGAAATGCAAGGGAGCTGAAATGGCTGTCAACTTGAGTTCGGAGCAAAAAAATCGAATACTTGAAGATCTGAGACTCAAAGGGGATGAAATTGTTGAGGAATTTCGCAAGATGGATCTCAAGGATTTCAAGGGGGATCCATGGATGGAGAATTTGTGCAAGTTCTCAAGAAAAATTGATGAACTAGAGAACAAACCTCTAAAACAGATCGAGAGGACCAACCTTAATGAAGCCTTGGAGCCAATATGACAGGAAAGGGAGCAGAGACTGAGGTTTTGAGATCTTTGACACTGACCGTCGACTCCAGTAGCACCGAGAAGGCCACTAACAAAAAGATCGACGACGCCGTTGTTGATCTCAAGGAGATCGACGAAGAGAACAATGGTGACGAGGAGATGAATGAAGTGAATGACAACGACGAAGAGATCGGCAACGATGAGCTTGATGGCAGTAAAAAGGTCGTCGGTGACGACTACGGCATTGCACCACCGCCGTCATTGTCTGTGTCAATTTATCGGAGGAGGAGAACGTCACCAACAGCTGCTTCGGAGCAATCTAAACAAGTGACGACACCAGGGAGGATGTCGCACCTCCGTCACTACCACCGCCTTGTCGTCGCGCCGCCAGACCCCCACTAAAAATTGCCACCATTCTCGATATAGGGTTTTAGGCAACGGGTTGCAGAGGAAGAAGATGGGAATGGGTTTGGAAAGTGAAAATTACTATTTCACCCCCACAATGTCCTTAAATATTCTAGAGAAAAATGGTTTTGTAATTTTTGTTAATTTTATAAATTATATGAGAGGGTAAAGTTTATACTTATAATGTTTGACCCCGGAGGATTATTAATTTAAATATCAATACCTTGATCCATGAGGATAAGGATCTTTATAAGGGAAATATATTGATACAGGATAAATAAGTTAATCACATGTAAGGCATATCATTAACAAGTATTTTAGTAGATAGCCTTATATTAATTATAATATAAGGTAATTTTTTCTTTTATTATGTAATTACAATAATATTAGTATTAGTTAGTCCCCCTCCATTTAGTTGTATTAAAGTCATAATTTTCGGAATATTAACAACTCTCTCTCTCCCTTACTATTATCTCTATCACCCCCTCAATTTCTTCTTTATCTCCCCCAATTTTTATATCGATACAGTTTTAACTGTAACAAAATCTTGTGTGCTTGTTCATTTTTCATTTCATTGTTCATTCTATTGTTGATTGCGAACTCAATCTCAAATCTAAGGCAGAAATTTCAACAACATTTTCAAAGATCCTAAAATTGTAACAGATTTGGTAAAACTTTCACATGTAACGCTTTAATAAGTAAAGTTTAAGGCTAAAGTTTGTTAGATCAATTTTCAATGCCAACAACAACAAAAAAAACCCAGTGCCTCCAAGGGCTCCTGCATAAGCAGGGTTTGGGGGGAGGGGGGTAGAAGTACGCAGCCTTCCCCCTTCAGGGGGGCTACCCTGAAGAGAGGCTGTTTCCGAGGACCCCCAACCTAAGAAGCTGGTCCGTAGCAAATGGCATGTGACCTGGCAGCAGGAGAGCATTACATCATTAGTAAGGCAAAACACATGGTGATCAAAGCAATAAACTACCACAAACAACAAACAACAAACATAAAGCAGGCTACATCAAGCAGAAATCAAAGTAAAGGTAGGCAGGTAGGCAGGCAAGTAGTAGCTCATCAGAGCAAGTACACAACCTAAGTGCGCTAGGAGGATATCACGGCCTAGCACTAGTGAGCTAGACTGCCCTACTCCAACTGGAGCATCTATAGCCCTATACTTGTTAGGAATAGTGTCCTAAAATCTAAATTTATTCTGAATATATTATATTAATTAATAAAAAAAATTGAAGTTCCAGTCATTTTCCAGTTAAATTTGTGTATGTGAGCATTTATACTGAATGTGATTTTCTTTTGAGAGGCATCCATGAGATGGGTGTAGTCCTCAGACTATTATTTACATGTTCGTTCTAAGTTGTTTATGAGACTAAGCCACAGATAGACTTGGAGCAAATGATATGGATTATTGTTTGAAAGACTCATAGTTGAAGACAAGTCTGGACCACTTGTATGTCAAGATTATAACGAGACACTTTAGATGGCTTGTCTTGGTCATGTGGATGGAGATCCAGAAGTGTTAAGTTTGTGTGTTTGACACACTGAGTTGGACCATGTGGGTTACTTATTTCTAGACCACTCTCAGAGATGAGTGATTCGTATTGTACTGTTTGAACGATGACTCTAAATCCTGAGGGTATTCTCTACTTGTGCATGGAGCGTTAGCTACTTTAGTGTACTATAAGTAAGGTCTAAAATGAATGACTGAAATCCCACATTCATTGGATAGCGGCGTGAAGTGTGACATGGATCAGGTGTTCAATAGGGAATATACAATCTCATATGAGATACAGATGTCCCCTTAGTTGATTCGCAAATATTTGATGGTTCGGAAGCTTTGGCCAAAGTATTCCAAGTGTTTGACATTTGGAATTTATACTATGAATATGTTCCAGTATAAATGGATTATTCAGCGAAGGGCGAGTCGGTAACTAATGGAGAAGCTATGAGAAAGATAATGGTAGTAGTTATATTTATCCTTAGTCATGGACATCTAGTGGAGGGGTTGTTGTCATCAATACAGTTTATTAGAGAGATATCTAATAAATAATTTAAGTCTGGAGCGCAGTGAGATTTATTTAGTAGAATTAAGACTCATTAAATGGTAATTAAATTAATATCACGAGATGATTTAATTTAACCCATTTAGAGATAGATTTGAATTGTCCCCGAGGTCCTTACGCAAGCCTCCGTATTTATTGGCAATGAAAAAATATTAAAGAATTTATAAGATGAATTATTTATCCATAAAATGGGTAAATTAATTTTGCCAAACATTATTCGTGAGATGAATAAATATTAAAAATTATAAAATAAAATAATTTTTGAAAAGTAAAATTCATAAAATGAATTTTTACATGCGAGAAACAAAGCAAAATAAAAAAAAATAATAATACAAAACTGCACAGGCGCGATCCGTGTGAACTGGATCCAACGAACCAGCGCTCGACACTTGTCGACAGTTGGGACGTCCACCACAAGCATCCGCGTCCCCACACCGGGATGAATCATGTGCTGACACATGGCACATGGTAACGGGCTGAGGACGTGGCTTTGAACAGTTTGAAATGCGTCGTTTTGTTTTCATTTTGAATAAAATGCTGCGTTTTGTTGTTAAGTGGCAAATCCCTTTTCGATTAAAATTAGTTTTTTTTCGCTCCGGTATGTTTCTATAAATAGAGGGGCTTATTCCGAGGTTTGGCATTCGAGTTCAAAATAATTCTTTAAGGTTTCTGAAATTGTTTCGTAGACCCAGTTTAATATTTTTTGGAGCCCACCCTCCGGGCAGTTCGAGGTCATTGCGTGGAAGGTCTCGGGGTCTCGATTTTGAAGAATATTATTCTATTTCTGATTTTTTTTTTATTAGAGCAAATCCAGGCATGTTTTTCTTTCCTTCTTCTTTTAGTTTCGTTTTTCTATTTATTCACAGTAGTCGTTATTATACCTGTTTAAGTTTATTATTGTTATGAATGTATTAGAGTAAAAGACCTGTAGATCTAAATTAAGAATTTAGATCTGTTGATTTAAATTATTAATTTGAAGTCAATAGATTTATAATTAGGAATTTTAAATCAACCTTAGGTTTAGAGTTATGAATTCTAAACCTGTTCCGCTGTGTAATCTTTAGGGAGAATTTTTGAAATTCATACCAGTAACCGATATTAGGGCAAAAGGTTTATAGGGATAAGTATATTCCCGGGAACTCTGGCATGTGTGATGTCACGAAGCGTGACTCTCCGACCTGGGGCTTTGGTAGAGAGAAGAGTTCCCTACTCTAAGTGCTCTAATAGGTGGCTATTGTTGTGATCATAGTTGAGAACTGTGAACCCAATAGTCAGCATCAGAGTTTATTGTTTAACAAAATTCATATGTTTTCCCAACAATTGGTATCAGAGCCAGCCTCTGATTACAATCATAATATACATGACTAGGTATAATAAGATCGAAATAAATAGATTTGCGATTTAATAAAATAGTGGTTTTATTAAAGAGGAAAGTAAGTTTAATTTGACTATTTGATTTAAATTGTTTAAATCAGTAAAGACTTAGCAGTTAATTCAGATGATTGTTTGTATTTGTGATTTAAATTGTTTGAATCACTAAAGTAGTTAATTGTTAATATTTTAAAGTATCGATTTAAATTGTTTAAATCAGTTAAAAGAGTTAATAGTTAACTAGGTTGTTTACTGTGACGATTTGAATTGTTTGAATAGTTAATGAATTAATCGTTAATTCGGAACAACCCATAAGTTTGCGATTGTGTTGTTCGTATTATGAGATTGTACATTCTTGGTAATGATTTACGAATCGGACAAATTTGATCTAATAGGATTAGATTCAAATATTTTTATAAGTTTGGATAAAGTCGATCTAATGAGATTAGATTTAATTATTTTATACGAAATCGGATAAAATTGATTTAATGAGATTAAATTCAATTTATTTTAAAATTTAAAAAAATAATTTTTGACTTGTTTTGTCAGTGTCAGGCTGACACTGACGTCAATATTTAAAAAAAAATTTATTTACTGATTTGCATAGCAATTATTAATTAATTTTCTTTAAGAATGAGATTCTAAATTAAATTATAAGATAATTTAAGTTGTAAATCGGTGTAATTTTAAATAAAAGTCATTTGAAATTTTTTTAGAATAAGACTCTGAAGTAGACTATAAGATAGTCTAAGTTAACTTTATTTTTAAAATAAAAGTTATATTTTGTTAATTAAATTTTAGAATAAGATTCTAAACTAGAATATTGGATAGTCTAAGCTTGTTTGATTTTAGAGTAAGATTATGAAAAATAGACTATGGGATAGTCTAAGCACAAATTCGCTGTTGATTTTAAATAAAATTATTTTAATTTTGAAATCAGAATTTTAAAAGTAGATTATATGAGAATCTAAATTAAATATTAGTATTATTTTAATTAAAATTAATTAATTAATTTTGGTTGATTTTAGATTGAGATTCTAAAGGAGATTATGTGATAATTCAGGTTGTAAATGCAAGTTAATTAAAAACCATTGGTTATAAAAATCTAGTGGGAGCGAGTTTTCAATTGTTGTAACCTCACGGTCTTCATTACCGGTCTACCAGTATAGTAGATCGATAGACCTCCCTACGGAGGATGTCAGTTTGCAGATTATAGGGTTGGACTTCTTTAGGATAAACCAAAGTGCAAAGAAGCGATGCGACCACGCTGCCGTGGAGTATTTCGTATATTTGTATGGAGGTTTAGGTAATGGTTTACACTTGACTAGCGTGATGCATTAGCCTTCCCGAGGAGCTCTGTTGTTTCATGTTAGAGACTAAGGTAAAGTGGTGAGTTAATCATGTTTAGTAAGAGTTACAAGAAAAACAGGTTAATTGAGAATAGTTCTCACTTGAACTAGCTTCGTGCGACCCGCTGCGGGGGAGTAAGGAGTGGTGTGTTTGGGTCATCATTGTATGCATGATAGTACAGTTTGGTGGATATCTGACTTAATGTGTGTGCTAAATTGAAAGAACATATATATCACTACATTATACATGACTCTTGCTAGACAATTACACATATATTTGCATTTACAATATTTTATATGGATAGGGCTGGCGAACTTTGCTTGATTTTAAATACATAATATACTCACTGAACCTAATTACTTTTCCTTAAAAAAATAAGTTAGATTTGGTTATTAATCATGATGGACCTAGTAGAAAGAAAAGAAAGGGCAAGGTTGTTAGTGTAGCAACCAAGTCCATAAGGAAGTCAACAAAAGAAAAGTGTTTCTTTTGCAATAAAACTAGGCCACTGGAGGAGAAACTACACTATCTACATAGCTACTCTTCCTGCAAAAATTACTAAGCCGTTCGATGAAGGTATGTTGATATCTCATTTAGTTGATTCATACGCAGTTGAGAGTCCACCAGATTCCTGGTGTGTGGACTCAGGTTCAACTGACCATAACTGTAATATGTTACAAGAGCTCAGGCTAGGCTAAAGGCTACATGATGGGTGTTGTACCTGATGGTCAGGGACAGTACAATAATAGTGGTCTTAAGTGTAGGCAATGTTAGCTTAGACTTTAATGATGGAATTTTGTTTTAAAGGATTGATTATTTAAACATTCTCTACACAGGAATTTGATTTCTATGAATAATTGTTATTTAATTGATTTTGATAATGAAGATTTTAATATGAGAAATAAATTGTTTATTTGCAAATATACATGAATGAATTTTTTCCTTATCAAAACTCAGGTAATTGTTTAAATGTATCTAACGTAAGTTCACTTGTTCAATCTTTTAAAAGAAAACACCTTGAAAGGGATATTGCCTACACACGGCACCAACATTTGGGTCACACTAATTCGAACAAGATCCAAAGACTGGTAAAAGATGGACTGATAGAGGCTTTGGACTTGAGGTCATTACTAGTCTATAAATACTGCATAGAAAGAAAGATGACCAAGTCTGTCTTTAGAAGTAAAGGCAACAAGATTGGTGGCTTGTTTGAGCTGGTTCACATAGATGTATGTGGACCAATATGTGTTCAGGCAAGAGGTGGGTATGAGTACTTATTCACATTTAGTGATGATTACTCAAGGCATGTATATATTTACCTAATTAAACATTAATCGGACTCTTTTGAAAAGTTCAAAGAGTACAAAGTTGAAGTTAAAAAGCAATTAGGTAAACAAGTTATATCACTTCGATTAGATCGAGGTAGTGAATATTTTTCGGGTGATTTTTTGGATTTCCAAACTGCAAAATAAGATGAGATCTCAACTTTCTGCTCCGGTTACACCGTAGCAGAATGGTGTTACAAATAAAAGAAACAAGGGCGGTTTTTTCTACAGTTTTGATTTAAAAGGTCTTTTGTAAATACAATGCAAAATACTTAGAGAAGGATTTTGCAAGTAAGCTACAAAACAAAAACAAAATAGTAGTAAAGGAAAATGACAATAATTCTGAACAGCTAGACACAACTTAAGTCATAGTGGGAGCATTAGATGCTCCTACTAATAGGAACGAGAACGTTCCAAGTACACGAGAGCTTAGGTGCAGTGGGAGGATTGTCAGGACACCTGACAGGTTCATAGCGGGAGCCTTCGTGGTTGATTATGGCATTGAATCTGATCCTTTTAGCCACCATAAAGTAGTTAAGTCTTATAGTTTTGAGCAATTAGTTAAACGAACCATGCGTGTACAACCGACATTAAGAGAAAGTAGTGACTTTCTTGGTATTGTATGTCAACAATATACTACTCATTAGGAATGATGTAGGGGTGTCATTAACTGTAAAGACTTGGTTGTCATGATAGCTCAATTTGAAAGACATAGGCGAAACCAGCTCTAGTTTTAGGATTAAGCTTCCGCGAGGTCATAAGAGTAGGATGTTGGGTCTTTCTTTAGCACTTATATTGACGAGATGTTGTCGAGGTATATCATGGATTCCCTATCCCTTTTGAGTAGTGTTCTAGGATACCTTAATAGGAGGAGCAATTGAGGAATATTCCATATACTTTGGCAGTGGGAGCCTCAGGTATGCCATGTTGTGCACGAGACTTGATGTCTGTCATGCTATGGGATAGTATGCAGGTGTTAGTCTAATTTGGGTCCAATGGACTAGGTGGCAGTGAAATGTTTTCTATCGTTCTTGAAAAGAACTAGAGATCCTATGCTAATCTTTCAAAATGATGAGCTGGTTCCAGTTGGTTATGTTGATTTAAGACTTCCAGTTAGATTAATATGATAGACGTTCGACGTCTAAGTATGTCTTTACCCTTGGAGTGGGAGCCATTAGTGTGGGGAATGTCAAGCAGTGTTGTACTGCTGACTTCAAAATAGAGTAATTGTGCTCACTAAGGGTTAGACTCAGTAGATTTTTGGTTCAAACTTAAAAGGGGTGAGTATAGACTTTGTCATAAATTGGATTTAGGACAAGTGGAAAATTGTTAGGAACAGTGTCCTGAAATCCAAATTTATTCTGGATATATTATTATAATTAATAAATAAAATTGAAGTTCCAGTCGTTACCTAGTTAAATTTGTGTATGTGAGCATTTATACTGCATGTGATTTTCTATCAGGAGGCATCCATGAGATGGGAGTAGCCCTCAGACTACAATATACATGTTTGTTCTAAATGGTTTATGAGACTAAGCCGCAAATAGATTTTGAACAAATGATATGGATTGTTGTTTGAAAGACTCGTAGTCAAAGACAAGTCTGGACCACTTGTATGTTAAGACTATAACGAGACACTTAGATAGCTTGTCTTGGTCATGTGGATAGAGATCCAAAAGTGTTAAGTTAGTGTGTTTGACACACTGAGTTGGACCATGTGCCTTACTTACTTATTTCTAGAATACTATCGGAGATGAGTGATTCACATTGTACTGTTTGAACTACGACTCTAAATCCCCAGGGTATTCTGGACTTGTGCATGGAGAGTTAGCTACTTTGGTGTACTATAAGTAAGGTCTAAAATGAATGACTGAAATCTCACGTTCACTGGATAGCGGGGTGAAGTGTGACAAGGATCAGATATTCAATAGGGAATCTACAATCTCCTATGAGATGCAGATGTCCCCTTAGTTGATTCGCAAATATTTGATGGTTCGGAAACTTTGGCCAAAGTATTCCAAGTGTTTGACATTTGGAATTTATACTGTGAATATGTTCAAGTATAAATGAATTATTCAGCGAAGGGCGAGTCGGTAACTAATGGAGAAGCTATGAGAAGGATAATGGTAGTAGTTATATTTATCCTTTGTCATGGACATCTAGTGGAGGGGTTGTTGTTATCAATACAGTATATTAGGGAGATATCGAATAACTAATTTAAGTCTGGAGCGTAGTGAGATTTATTTAGTGGAATTAAGTCTCATTAAATGGTAATTAAATTAATATCATGAGATGATTTAATTTAACCCATTTGGAGCTAGATTTGAATTGTCCCCGAGGTCCTTACGCAAGCCTCTGTATTTATTGCCAAAGAAAAAAAAAATTAAAGAATTCATAAGATGAATTATTTGTCCATAAAATGGGTAAATTAATTTTGCCAAACATTATTCATGAGATGAATAAATATTAAAAATTATAAAATAAAATAATTTTTGAAAATTAAAATTCGTAAGATGAATTTTTACCTGTGAGAAACAAAGTAAAATAAATAAAAAAAATAATAGTACAAAAGTGCACAGGCACGATCCGTGTGAACCGGATCCAACGAACCATCGCTCGACACGTGTCGCGCGTTGGGACGTCCACCACAAGCATCCGCGTCCCCACGCCGGGACGAATCATGTGCTGACACGTGGCACACGGTAACGGGCTTAGGACGCGGCTTTGAACAGTTTGAAATGCATCTTTTTGTTTCAATTTTGAATGAAATGCTGCGTTTTGATGTTAACTAGAAAATCCTTTTTCGATGAAAATTAGTTTTTTTCGCTCCGGTATATTTATAAATAGAGGGGCTTATTCCGAGGTTTGACATTCGAGTTCAAAATAATTCTTTAGGGTTTCTAAAATTGTTTCGGAGACCCAGTTTAATATTTTTCGGAGCCCACCCTCCGGGCAGTTCGAGGTCATTGCGTAGAAAGTTTCAGGGTCTCGATTTTGAAGAATATTATTCTATTTCTCGTTTTTTTTGTTGAAGCAAATCCAGGTATGTTTTTGTTTCCTTCTTCTTTTAGTTTCGCTTTTCTATTTATTATAGTAGTTGTTATTATTCCTGTTTAAGTTTAGTATTGTTATGAATGTATTAGAGTAAAATGCATGTAGATCAAAATTAAAATTTTAAATCTATTGATTTAAATTATGAATTTAAGTCAGTAGATTTAAAATTAGGAATTTTAAATCAACCTTAGGTTTAGAGTTATGAATTCTAAACCTGTTCCACTGCGTAATCTTTAGGAAGAGCTTTTGAAATTCATTCCAGTAACCGGTATTAGGGCAAAAGGTTTATAGAGATAAACCTATTCCCGGGAACTCTCACATGTGAGGTGTCACCCGAAGCGTGGCTCTCCGACCTGGGTCTTAGGTAGAGAGAAGAGTCTCCTACTCTAAGTGCTCTAATAGGTGCCTATTGTTGTGGCCATAGTTGAGAACTGTGAACCCAATGGTCGACATCAGAGTTTATTTTTTAACAAAATTCATATGTTTTCCCCACAATACTAGCCCTGCATTGGGCCTGATCTAAGGCCATCTCCTTCCGGAGGTTTTGGTGGGTGAGGTCTTGTCAGATAGTCTCCATCCATGCCTTCTCTGGCCTTCCTTTTCCTCTCTTGCCTAGTGTAGTAAGGGGCTGTTCACACCTCCTTACTGGAACGTTCTTTGGTCTCCTTCTAACATGTCCAAACCACCTCAAACGTTGCTCTCTGAATTTATCTTCAATGGGGGTTATGCCTAATTTGCCTTTTATGACGTCGTTCCTGATCCTATTCTTTCTTGTGTGTCTGCACATCCACCTCAGCATTCGCATCTCCACCACCATCATCTTCTGTGTGTGCTATTGTTTCATCGCCCTGCACTCCACCCCATACGTCATGACTGGCCTCACAACCGTCTTATTGTATCTACCCTTTAGCTTCAAGGGGAACTTTCTATCACAAAGTACTGCGGAGGCCATCCTCCACTTATGCCATCCCGCTTTAATCCGGTTGTTAACATCCTTGTCAACTTTGTCGTCGTGTTGTATCATGGACCCTAAGTACCTGAAGCTCTCCTCCTTCGCAATGGCCTCAGATCTAATCTTGACGTCTTCCCGACTAGGCGTGGTGGAGGGATCGAACTTGAGTTCCATGTACTCAGTCTTGGCTCTGCTTAGTCATAAACCCTTCGACTCTAGTGCCCCTCTCCACTGCTCCAGCTTTACATTTACCTCTTCCCGTGACTCTCCCACCAGCACTATGTCATCTACAAAAAGCATGCACCAAAGTACACGTCTCTGGATGTGCCTAGTGAGCTCGTCCATAACCAGAATGAACAGATAGGGGCTCAAAGCAGACCCCTGGTACACCCCTACTGTTATCGGGAAGGCGTCTATCTCCCCGTCCTCTATACGCACCGTAGTCTGTGCCTCCTCATACATGTCTCTAATGGCTTGGATGTATAGCACGGGGATGTATGGCATGGGGATGCCTTTTCCTGTCGAAAACTCTCCAAAGGACCTTCCTTGGCACTCTATCATATGCTTTCTCTAAATCAACGAAAACCGTGTGAAGGTCCTTTTGTCTCTCCCTGTATTGCAGATTAATTTTTAACGTCCTAGTATTAAAATAACTTGAAAATACCACACGTATTATTCACGTTTTAGTCTCAATGGAAATTTTCCTGAAAAGGAATTTATTAGGGTATAAAATTGGGTTTTTTCGTATAAAATCCCCCAAATTTTAAGTGTGGTTTTAAAAACCGCCTAAATTTTTTAATTTTTCAAAGTCCCACCTTAACTTTTCACAATTGTTCAATGTTACACTTTAATGTTATTGCAGTTAGTTTTTGTTGAAGTGGCTTTTTAAAAAAAGAGAAAATAACTTAAAAAAATTCAAATTTACATCAAAAATAATTTAAATATTAAAAAAAATTCAAATTTCTAAACATTTTTAAAAATAATTTTGTATTTTAAAAAATAATTTTTAAGTGCCATGTCCGTAAAAAACTAATGAATATTGGCGAGGTTAACATTAATATGTGATATTGAAAATTTTTCAAAAGTTAATTTGTGGCTTTGAAAATTTAGAAAATCTAGGTCGTTTTTTGGAACAAAACTAAAAATTTAACTATTTTAGTAAAAAGCCCGATAAATATAAAGGGTTATTTATTAAAAACCACCTAAATTTTATAATTTTTTAAAAACTACTTAAACTTTACAAAAACTTTTGAATATCACACTTTAATATTAATGTCCTTAATAATCGTTGGTTTTTGCTGACGTAACTTTTGATAAAAAGAACATAATTTTAAATTTTAAATTTAAATATAAAATATTTTAAAAATATTTTGAGATCTAAACAATTTGTAAATACATAAGAAAAGATAAATTTAATATTTTTGAAAAAATAATTTTTAGATGTCACGTTAGTAAAAATTAACAATTGTTAACATGATTAATATCAAGGTGTGACATTGAAGCATTTGCAAGGTTTGTGTGGTTTTTTGAAAAATTATAAAATATAAGTAATTTTTAAAATTTGCATATTAAATTTATGTGGTTTTTTTTGTAAGAAATCCAAATATAAATTATGTGCCGTTACGTCAGAACTTAACCATGTGCCTGGTGGATGGGAAATTCTAACCTTGTCAGAAAGTAGAAAATTCAGAGCCAGAAATGGCAACTATTATTTATTAGTTGAAAAGTTCAAAGGAGTTCAGCTGCGTAACTGCGAGGCAGTGTTTGGATTGGAGTGGAACAGGTAGGGAAAAAAAAAAGTAAGCAAAGACCAATCCCATACAAAAAGAATAGACATTTAAATATATACACAGTTTGTTGATCCCCAAAAAAGAAAAAAAAATTATATATTGATGTGACTAAATGTGTGTTTTAAAACCGTCTACTCGCAAGCGTACGAGATCGTTGTGGCTAAATTGGGTATACGGGTTGTATTCGCAGGGAATCGGAGTTAAGTTGGATTTTGTTATTAACGAGTGGTTGAAATCAAATTTTGAGTTGGGGTAAATTATTTGTTTACTAGAATAGCAAAACTGACGATAAACTAAAAGTATCAATTCAATTGAGGCTAGTTTAGGAAGTAAATTTAGGATAGCTTTACACGTATCCCGTCATTATATGTTACTTAGGATGATAATTTAAAGGACTTTGGCTACAAGCTCTAAGCTTGAGTTAGTATACAAATTAGAGCTTAGGGTAATGAATTAATCTAAAGGCATAACCTATCTTAGCACCCTAAGTATAGCATAGATTATCTCATTAGTACTACTTAATTCCTTTGTTATTCCTAATTTAATATTAATTTATATAAAAAATTGGGTTCAGGGTTGGGTGCAACCTCAACCCTAACCACGCATGAAATCCTGTTACGTTATGGTCTAGGTTACAAGCACAAGACTAATCGCTGTAAAGTTGGAGATCTAGTCATAGCTATAAGCACACATAGCAAAATATCCAACAATGATGAAAAACTCCCCACAGGGATGCGAATATAACATAACTAAACCAATCGTCAAAAGTATAATATAAATCTGGAATACGGGCGGCTATCTACTCTTCATCCCTAAACTAAAAGAGTCGACTCCTCAATAGGAGTTTTATACATCATTAACATCTAAAAAAATAAAAAAAGAAAGAAAACAATGAATTAACAACCAGGAATTGAAAGCTCCCTCAATTGACGTTGACATTGATCCTTGCTTTGAACCTTCTGGCACTCCAACTGCCTACGCTTCGGCGTTTGAGAACCCGTTGGATATCGCAGCGGCTTCGGGAGGAGAGGAGGAGAGGAGACGTGGCAAAAGATAGGAAAATAGGTCTCCCACTCCATATTTATAAGTGCGGCGTGCTTTAGGGTTGGTCCCGTGCCATCCTTGATCGATCGGTGGTCAAGCCGATTGATCATCGCCCCCCTTAGCAGCTTGCACAGTTAACTTAAAATGAGTGTAACTTTTGATCCGTAAAGAGTTATAAGACACATTACATACCAAATCGAAGCTCTCGAAAAGATCTTATGTGACACAAGTGGATTCATAAGTATATTAGCAAATTATTGGGTCATAGATACCCTTCTTTTAACCTTTTGCTCGTTTTAAGCTTTACCGATTGTCAAAATGCATGGTCACTCAATCCACGCGGCCAAGGAAAGACTATTTTTGACCGAATCTTGACCCAATGGGTGCTTATTTGCTCACGTGGTCGGATTTCTCACCGTAGTCTTTAATTATGCTTCGATTACGCTTGATTCTGCCACTTTTCAACCTTTGTTTGCTCCGTTGTACTCCGAGTCTAAATGTACCTAAATAACAACCAAACACACATGTAGAGGCCGAATACATGGTAGGAATGAGAAATAAAATATATAAAAATCAAGCGCATCATATATATATATATATATATACACAGTTTACATTATGTGTAAATATTATCAAAAATAATTTAGTATATGTTAGTTTTTCTGCTTTAGTAACTTGTTGCCATGTTTATGTGATGTGAGCATATAGATACATAATTTATACGGCTTCTGATGCAGGGCAAAAGAAGAAAAAATTTGGAATGGAAGGAACAATCAAATTTCCTTTAAACTCTTATTGCTAAGCTAATTACGAAGTAATGAAGAAATATAGCTAAACACAATTCACACAACCCGAAAATAGCAGAAAATGCTAAAACACATAAGAATCTAAGAGGAAATTGAATGAGTAAAACCTCGGACTTTCTCTTCCTTAAATAGAAGAGCTAATTGACCGAGAAAAAAGCCTAAAAATTAAAGAGATAAATACAAAGACAAATAATAAAATCAACTAATATATACTAAGTTTGCTAGTTGACGTTAACCTCCTCAAGCCCATTCAACTCTACTGTGCGTCTCACCATCTCGCCAAGTCCCCCCATCTCGCCAAGTGTTATCTGCCAAGAAGTTCGCCAAGCGTAAAGGCGTGGCTGTATCATCCTTCCCGAGTTGGAGAGAATTCGTCCACGAATTCACCTATGGTTCACCTAGGTCATTTCCGCAAAAGTGAGGGATGAGAGTGGGCTTGTTTGGGCCCCACACACACACATGTGCGCACTCTGCCTCGCCGCGTCGGGCTAGCCGACGTTTCACAATGTGATGTGGTGTGATGTTTTTTTAGGCGGGACTTTATTTTTATGACCATTGTATTTTTTAAGTTGCCGAGATGAGTTCTTGTCATTGGGTAGTGCTCGAGGCCTTTGGCTCTTAGATTAACTCGAAGGTGCTACCTCAAGGGGCTATCTTTAATAGCCTCGAGGCTTCAAGCTCGAACTCGAACACGTGCTTTGATTGGGTGAATTCCTGCTCTTTTTGCAAATAGTTTTTTTTTTTTTTTTTCCATAATTGAAGTTGGATTTTAGATTCTCTCATATCCACCATTGTCCTTGTATAAGCTAGATTCTTGGGCATGATCCTTTCCTTAACGTGCAATTATTTTCTTCTATACATACCTTGCCTTGGTAGGACTTTCAATACATAAAAATTTGCAGATATTTCTCTTCTTCTTCTCTGCTTCCTTCTCTCATAAATATAATTTTTCTCTTCTCCATTATTGACTAAGTTAGAGCATATTCCAACCCATCTTCCTAGAGTACTGCTGAGGTGAGTGTCGTGCTAACCCTGGGTGTTGGAGTGCCATTCATCCTGTTTTGCCTCTGTGGGGGCATAAACGACTTAGGGCAGTGGATTCTCCATTATGTGGCAATTTTTAGTTTAACTCTTTCCCTTAGGTCGTTTATTTTTGAGTCGTTTCTATCATCAAATTTCTGACCCTCCAAATCAACTTAACTAAAATATAAGGTTATATTTTGACTACTTATTGCTCAATTTTTCCAACATAAACGGCTTAGGATAGTTGAGTTCTCCATGGCGCGGCAATTCTTTGCTTAATCTCTCATTATTGTTTGTATACATTTTGTTGTTTATTTCTACAGCTTGAGATCACTACTATTCCTGTATAATTATATTTTGGTTCCTCATTTACGTCATTTTTTCCAACAAACATGGCTGATGATTGCATGATTAGACTTGGGCGTCACATTCTTTGAGTGGTTTAGTAGTCATTTGTGATTAGCTCAAAGCTAAGGTGTTGTATTTTTGCTGATGCGCTCGACAGAGTCTTCAATAAGAGGTACGTTACTGCATTTTCCTACCATTATTGATGGAGCCCTAATACCATCTATTAAGATCATTCATAGGACAACAAACCCTAAATTGAAGTAACAATAACACATAAAGGGGGATAGGAAGAACATTGAAATTTACGTGGTTCAGCGGAAGCTTACCTCCACGAATGGGAGCACGATAATTTCTTTATTTCAATTGGAGTTTACATAAGACGTTTCAATTCACAATCCGTTTAAACCTTTCTCAAACCCTTAACTCTCAACCCTAATGGTAACATACACATCTCCATGCATTTATAAAGCACCGCACTAAAACCCTAGTGTGTCATCGACCTAAAAAGGATTGGCTCAATCCTATTTCTAATAAACCAAACCCAATACAACCAGGCTCAACACATAACCTAACAATTCTTCCACTCGGGAGTTTGGTTGGATTATTTACCATTACCAGATTAAACCACCCTAGAATTTTAAATTTAGATCTAATAATAGTACAAGGACCCGACACAATTAGATTATACAAACCCGGTCAACTAACTCGTTGGCCCAAAGTGAAAAACCCGTTTTAATCAAAAATCAGCGCCGCATTGCCTTGGTTTAGTCTCTGCCCGAGGTCCATCTCTGCCTCATCAAGCAGAACATCGGCGCCGGACGCTGCCGCTCACCGGCTTCGATTCCGACCATCGTCGACTCACCCCGCTTCCTTGGTCCCATTGGTCGTCGAGTCCCATAACCGTGCACCACCGCAGCCCTGTAGCAGCACCATAGCCATACTCACGATCATCATCTCTCTTGGCCGTTGACGAACCACTAGCAAGTTCATGCTTAGCCTTTCACTGTCATAGCACTAGCCACCATCGCCGGTACACCACCGGCTCGAGGACGAGCCTCCTGCGGGCTTCGCTCGAAGCTTCAACGATGATCACCACGTCGCGTCATTGCTGAGAGCACCAATTTCAGCTGTTGTTGCTGCTCTTGGGCCATGAACCACCTCCGACCCTCGTCAGGTGTGCTCACACCCACGCACCAGCTTCGGAACTCCCACTGGCATTCGAACCCACTTCTTTTACATTGATTTATACCGGTTCCACCAAATTTAACACTTAGGTTCATCGATTTAGTCTCTCGCTCCTCCACTTGGACCAAATTACCACCATTAATGTTCAGCCACAACCTCTTCACCGAGGCACAACCCGTTACTCCAACTAGGGCACCACCATAGTTTACACCTTCGGTTTACTGATTAAACTCTAGATCTACCCCAAATAACCATTTGCAGTTTGGACCTTCGGTTTACCGATCAAACCATGATCTATCCGAATCAACTAGTACCGCAATTTACACCTTTGGTTTACCGATCTAACCCACGATCTACCCGAACCAACTACCATCGTGACTTTACCGTTGAGATCGGGCCACCACCAGAATGGAATTTTCCCTGCTGACGTTCGCGACTGTGTCTCATCTCCCACTGCTTATTAAATCTCCGATTTATGTTCCACCCAAGGCTCTAAACCTGGTTATGATACTAATTGAAGGCTTATGATACCATCTATTAATATCACCCACAGGATAACGAACCCTAAATCTTAAAAACACTTACACATAAAAGAAGGATAGGGAGAATACTGGAATTTACAGGATTCAGCCGAAGCCTACATCCATGGAGGGGAGCATGATAATTTCTTTATTTCAAATGAAGTTTACATGAGACGTCTTAGCGTACAATCCTCTCAAGCCCTTAACTCTCAACCCTAATGGTAACATACATATTTTTATATATTTATGGAGCTACCACACTAAAATTCTAGTGTGTTATAGACCTAAATAGGATTGGCCAAATCCTATTTTTAATAAACCAGATCTAATATAATCAGGTTCTATATATAATCTTATTGTCATATTAGTCATTACATTAGTCAATTTGCTTTTTTTTTAATTGTCAGGGACATAAATTCAGTTAACTTAATTCGATTATTGGAAATTTTAAAAAAGCGGGGAAAGAAGTCAAGTTATGGGGGCTAAATGGAACGACAAAATTACAGTCAAGTGAGAATTTAACGGAGTCAAAGTGAGGCTAGTATGTTATTGGAATTAGAACGTCTCATTTTGGTTGGTGGAATTTTTTAAACGTCGATTCATTATTATCTTGCGTCATGACCTTCATGTTTTCAACAAAACAAACATTTTTGTACGTGCCTAACTTTGGTGTAATTATTTGATAGAGCAACTTCAGTGTACTTTTGCTGAGATATTTTTTTTAATGATAAAAGAAAATTATACTAACTGACGATATAAAATGGACAAATTGTCTTCATATAAACAAGATGTGATGCAAAAGTTTTTTTTTTTTTTTTTTTTTTTTTTTTTTTTTTTGAGCATACCCAGTACCTCAAGGGCTCCCGCCTACGCAAGGTCTGGGCAGCCTTCCTCCTTCAGGGTGTTAACATGAAGAGAGGCTGTTTCTCAATGCCCCCAACCTGAGGGTGAGGACTTCCTAGAAGGTCACCCATCCTGGTACTGCTCTCGCCCAAGCACGCTTAACTTCGAAATTCTAATGGGATCCGGTAACGGAGTGTTGGTTCCCTTTTTGGTGGTAAATGGTGTTTTTTTTTAATACAAAAGTCTAAGACCAAAAAAAAAAAAAAAAAAAAAAAAAAATTAGAAAACCCTCCAAAGATTCTGCCCAGTGGGAGCTGAAAAGGTCCATCATGTCACCTAAAAGTCCATTAATATACTTTTTGATAGATGCTAATATTGAAATTGACAGAAACGGAATGTTTATAGCATTCTTTTTAAATTTTATTTTTTAAATAAGTAGAAACAAAGAAAAAAATTCACTTAGAAAGAACACATAAAAGTATTAAAAATATCTAAGAAATTGATTGACTAAACCCTAGGTCTCCTATTTCTTAAATGGATGAGCTAATTCACTTAAAATAAAAGACTTAAATATTAAAGGGATAAATACAAAAATAACTAATAATTATTTATTTATATAATATTGTCCTACTCATTGTTAATCTCCTCAGCCGCGTCTCTTGGAACTCGCCAACTAGGGTCTACTTGCGAGCTATTTGCCACTTGTAAGGGTGGTGAGGCTGCATTATCCTTCCCGGGTTGGAGAGAATTCGTCCTCGAATTTGCAACGGGTTTAGCTAGATTGTTGTTGATATGGTAGGGGACAAGGTGCTTGATATTGAAGATGTCTGAAGTCCTCACATCGCTTGGTGACTGAAGTTGATATACGTTATCGTTGATCTTCTCAATTATCTTCAGGGGACCAATCTTTCACGCTGTCAGATTATTATACTTCCATGACGGAAATCGCTCCCTAGTCAAAATCACCTAAACTCGCTGGCCTACCTGAAGTTGGATTGCTCGACGCCGCTTGTCACTCGCCAACTTATACTTGGCGCTTGCCTCAAGTAGCCTTACTCGGGTCTGCTCATGTATCTCCTGAAGGTTGGATATAAATTCCTTCGCCTTGCAATGAGGACGAGTGAGGCCGGGAATTGGCATGAGGTTTATTGGAGAACAGGGAACAAAATTGTAAATGACTTTGAATGGTGGGAAACTTGTGCTCCTATTAACCGAGCTATTGTATGCGAACTCGGCTTGGTACAACTTGTGCTCCCAGCCCTTGATACTGACGTCAACAAGGCAACATAGTAAGTTACCCAAAGATCGGTTTATTGCCTCGGTCTGGCCATCTGTTTGAGGGTGATGAACAGTGCTAAAGGCAAGAGACACATTCGCCTTCTTCCATAGAGCCTTCCAGAAGTGATTCACGAATTGCACATCCCTAACCTAGACTATGCTGATTTGTAATCCATGAAGCTTGTACATTTCTACGAAATACAACTCGGCTACATGTACTGTGTCAGCAGCTTTCTTGTACCCTATGAATTGCGCCATCTTGGAGAAACGATCCACAAAAACGAAGATTGAATCTATACCCCTCTGAGTTCTTGATTATCTCAGCATGAAATCCATACTGATATCTACCCAAGGTTGGCCCAAAATTAGTAATGGTAGGTACAAACTGGCAATGGACATTTAGCCCTTCGATATTTGACATATGCGACAATGCTTGACAAACCTCTCAACCTCCTTTCTTAGAGAAGTCCAAAAATAATTGGCGCTCACCAACTTGAGCATCTTCTCTCTTCCCATATGTCCTTTGTTATGTTTCTCTTGGATGATCTTGAGACACAGACTCGAGTCTGGTATACACAACTGATTTCCCTTGAGGAGAAATGCGTCATGTATAGAGTAACGTGAAACTGCCCTAGATTAGCTTCTTGCCAAATCTTTCCAAGGGCAAGATTGTCTTTGTATTGGTCTGCCATCCTACCCAAACCAAGCGCTGAGGCTCAGCAACCTTATTCAATACGCTTGATTTGTGCTTAATCACAAAGTGAAAGAGTTGAATATAACTCGCCCACTTTGCATGCCGGTCAGAAAGCTTGTCTTGCGTATTGATGTCCTGCAGCGCAACATTATCCAAGTATAACACGTACTCCTTATTGGCTAGATAAGACTTCTAATGCTTCAACCTCTCACCATTTCATAGAACACAACGTCATAAGTTGAATGGTTCAAGCTTTTCACTGAAGTATGTAATAGGGCGCCCCTCCTTATTGAGCACTGTGCCAAGGCAAACTTTGGAGGCGTCTGTGTTATTGGAACTCTGGTAAGGCTAATACAGGTTCCATGGTCAGTCTTTGCTTTACCTCTTCGAAAGTGCTTGCTGCCTTTAGAGTCCAAGTAACGGCACTCCCCTTCATGCAATCCATGATTGGCGCCATAATAGAGCTGAAGCCTTACACAAACCTCCAATAAAAGGAAGCCCAGCCATGGAAGCTACGTACCTCACTAATTGATTTCAGTTGTGGCCAACTCCGAATTGCTTCAATCTTCCCTTCGCCAACCAGTATTCCATCCTTGGACACGACAAACCCAAGGAAAGTTACTTGCTCCTTCTTAAACTCGCAGTTCTTCAAGGCAGCGAATTGCTCCCTCAAGGTGCTCTCCCGAAGATGTTCTAAGTGTTTAACTCGGTTCTCGTTGTAGATCAAGATGTTGACAAAGTAGGCAATGACAAATCTCTTGATTAATGGATACAAAACTTGGTTTAGGAACCGTATAAATGTGCTAGGTGCGTTTGATAGCCCGAATAGCATGACAGGCCACTCGCACAATCCTTCATAGGTCTTGAAGGCAGTCATCAATTCATCCCTAGCGAGATGTGGATCTGATGATACCCGCCATTCAGATCTAGCTTGCTGAACATTTGTGCATTTTGTAGCTAATGAAGTAAGTCATCCAATCTCAGAATAAAAAATTGGTGGCGTACCACGATTTTACTGATAGCTCTAATGTCTATGCATATTCACCAACTTCTATCATTCTTTAGCGTCAATAGAGGAGGCACTACACATTGACTCTAACTAAAGTCTGGTGAGTAGGTCCTCAACATGGCGTCTTAGCTTCTCATGCTCTGTAGGACTAGATTCGGTAATGCATCCAATTTAGTAAGGCAACCCTTGGCACTAGATCAATTCCGTGCTAGATGTCCCTCTAAGGCGGCAATATATCTGGCAACTCCTCTGAAAATGCGTCGGCGAAATTCCTCAACATATTCTTAATCTCCCTCGATATCTCTTCGTGTTTCGCTTCACTCTCTTTTCAAATTAACACAAACACAACCCTGTTCTTGCTAACCTCCATGGCAAACATGGCCCTGCCTTGAAGATTCAGATTTAGATTCTCAGTTGCTAATGCTCTTGCTGCCTCATCCCTTTTTAGAAGAAAGATGATCTTTGTGCCCTCAAGCATAAAGCTTTATATATCCTTCCTCCCGTCATTGGGGGAACCTCTATAAAACTGCCATGGGCGCCCAAGAAACAGATGGCACACATCCATGGTTAACACATCACACCACAATCCGTTGCGATACTTTGAACCAATAAAGAAATTAACTAGACATCATTTTCCAATGGTCTCCTAGTTTCCTTTCATGAGAAAAGATAGCCTGTATGGCTTGGGATGTTCCTCCACTTTCAGTCACAACTTTCGGACAGCTCCTCGGAAATAACATTCTTGCAACTCCCTGAATCAATCACTTGGTGGCACACCCTTCTTCTAATGGTGCAAGTTGTCTAAAAAATGTTATTCCATAGCCATTCGTCTCCCTCTGCTTCCTTAGGCATGAAGCAAACTCGCCTAAACCCAAGTATGTGGCTCTTGCCACCTGCAACGGCGTCCTCTTTTACTAGTTCCAACTCATCTGGTACCTAATCCTCAATTACCATGCCATATTTAGCATGGAGTCCCACATTGTACAAACCCTAGCTTGGTCTGTCACTCCTTTGACACTAGGCGGCACAATATCCAATCACTCAACACTTGAAACAACAAGTCCTTGAGCCACCCATCAAGACTTTCTTAGCCGGTTTGTTAGTGTTGGCGAATATCGGTTTTACCCGAACGCCTGAATTGGGAGGTACTCATACTTGATCCTGCCTGCTACTATGGATGACCCAAGTACAACTAGTTTGACGTCGCCTCCATTTTTTTTGACACTCAGGGCCCTCTGGTACCACTCTGAGACTGAAAAGATGTCAAACATGTTTAAACCCTCATGTATAAACTCCTTCCACCCGTCAACATGCCTGTCTGCCAGCTGCTCCTTTGATTACGTCAAGTCATTCCTTGCGAGAAGAGGACTAAATTTCGTTGTGTTTGTTTACACCCTAATTTCAAAGGGGTTGGGACGACGCCCTTTTGAGTAATGTACCACGTGCTCAACATGTGAGGTCTCTCTTGAGGAAAGTCGGACCTTTAAGTACTAAAATAATGGCATCTTGAGCCTATCATCCTGAGAGGATTATCACTCTAACAAGGGTATCAACCACTCGAGACTCGAGATGGTTGAAGGTTAAAGGGAGCTTGAGCTCAAGAGGCGGCCAAAAAGGATGCAGGACAAGTGGTTTCTAGACTCGAGACAATTACTTGGAGTGTAATCTTAGATACATGGGGGTTGCTTAATATGAGAGAACGTGGAACTTCTAGAAATGACTTGTACTAGAAATACGAGTGTGGGAATCAAGGAATCCCCTCCAATATTGAATTGAGAACACGTTCATTGATATTTTGTGCATGAAAGAGAAAGCTTAGTGGCCTAACATGGCTGAAGTTGCAGCAGAATTAAGGAGCAGTAGTTATTTTTGTTTTCTATAATTAAAGAACTTTGTGTCAGTCCAAAGTAGTATATACACTCAATACAAAACTTCTTCAAAATTTCTTTTACAGCACACTTATTCTCTTTTGTTAGGAGTAGAGTAACTTAACGTAGCCCAGCGTAACATAGAACTTTGCTGTGCTTACCTCTTCAATAATACAGTTTCTCAGGCTTCAGGTATGACTTACCAGTTTTAATTTATTCCCAAAATTTGACAAGTTAAGACTTGAGGCTTTAGTTTAAGGATTTGATGGCCAAGGCTTGACCTTGATTGCGTTGGTCCTAATGTAGTGACCTAAATATGTTTTGTTCCACCTTAATCTTTTCAGACCAAACTCATTTGAATTAATATAAGCCAAGGGTGCCAGGCTTATAAACCTGATTGACTTGGTCTTATAAGTGGACTGCTGAGTTCTTGGATTTGTCTCCACCCTAGGTCCTGACTTTTAAGTTTGTAAGAAAATGTGTCTATGGGTCTTGCTCCGAAACTGTAACTGCCACTTGAGTTAGATCCATATCCCTTTACTTTTTTGTCAAATATATACAAAAATTCCACAAGAAAACATTTAACAAAGTCTTCTTAACTGAAGCATAAGCTGACTCACAGTATTACCGAAGCCAGACACACCTACATACCACAAATCTTTCTCTGAAAATGATGAGTGGTTGAGGTCAAAGACATGTAGTTTGTATTTTGGCTAAGCCCCAGTCACGTTGGGTCCTTTTTGTACATTTGTTTTGTTTTCACATTTACGACGACCACATACACTTAACTGCAAACAAAATAGAGCAAATACGCCTTTTAGCGACCACAATGGGAGGCTTGACACTTTATTTTTAGCCCATTGTGGATTACCAGGACGTAATTACTGGCCATTTGCAGATGGTCAGAACCATGAAATTTAGTGCTCTTGAGCATGGGGAACCAAAAGGCCTAGCCTTGGTTGGGCTCCCACTTGAGCATCCTCTTGAATAGAGTCCCATGACATGAAGGGATGGACCAAGTCATAGTCAGGGTAGCAAAAGCGGTGGCGATGATGATATCGCAGAAGATGAATGCATTAGGCTTGATGGCCATTCTCACAAGAGTTTCATGGCTATGCTCTAATTCCATTTAGAGATTGTGGACCAAAGAGTCCAACAAACAATGTGAGAGGCCTTTGAGAGGCAACGTGTTGAAACAAAGCGCAATCTACTGGCGCAGCATGAAAGCTCTACCATCATGAGAGCCGTGATAAACAACGTTGGAACCTCAATGAATGAAAGGCTTCATGAAGAAACTGACCGAATCTTAGTTGGGATGAATTCAACCCTGTCTTCTATTGCTACCCTTGTCGCTAAGGGCATGGCAAGACAAATAGTAGTTGAAGTCGAGCCTATGTTGGTTAGACAGGCTTAGGCTCACGATGGCTTGGTTCAAGCCGTTAGATAGGATATCAGGCAACTTCGGCCTGCACCTTCTCCATCAGTACCAACCGGATATCCTCATGAGACTCCCTTGATCTCATAATTGCTAGTTGCTCAGGGTGACTATATGGCCCCTAAAAGAATAGAAAACCCAGTTGTGGCTAGCCTAAGTGCTACACGCTTAGGACCCAGCCATAGAAACGACAACATAGCCTTGGAGTTTTTAGGCCTTTGAATCAGGGTTTCTTTCTTGCTCGAGGGATCTTAATGCCAAAGTTCCTGTGTTACCTATCCCTAAGACAGGGGGCATAACAGTTCATATCCTCCTCAAGTGGTAGAGGTTGCTTTGAGGCCCATTCAAGACCTTGAAGTAGGAATGCAAGGACAGATACCCACTTCTAGGAACTAGCCTTTACTTCCTAGACCTCTTTATGCTTACCATGCTGGGACAAAGTAACCACGCACTTCCTCAAAAATATATGAAATTAGAATCTATTTAAAAATTAAGAATTTTAATTGTCTAGGGTAAGTAACGCTGACACAAAAAGCAAATTCCATTTTCAGTCCTATTGTTTGTTTTAGATTTACGGACTGAAATTATAGTTCTTTAGCTTAATTCAATGAAATTAGAATCTATTTAAAATTTAAACATTTTAATTGCCTAGGGTGGGGCAAAAAATTATAATCCAAATGAATTTCATTAATTTAAAGTCCAAAATGAACCAGCATGATTTGCTAAAACGAAAGATGACGTTGACTGGAATCAAGTGAGCAAACTTGAAAATGATCCAACCCAAACAAACTAATAGTTCAAAAAGTCCTAGCCAAAACCCTAGACGACTTGAATCCAAAATGAACCACAATACTTGATCCTATTTGAATCTGGCCTCCGCTTGAATGCAAGTTAACTGAGCTGACCCAAAATCTTAATGGTGCAACCTAATTAAAGTGAACTTGAGATAACTCATTCAAAATGACCCAACCTATTTAGTCATGATGGCTGAGAATGTATCCAATGCATCAATTAAACTACAAGTTGTGTCATGCCATTAAGATACAATATTTCATACTGTCAATTTATCTAACATAAGGTGACTACTAAACATTCTTGGCTATATCTGAAACTTCTTACATGGAAAACCTTTCGATATATACATGTGACTCATCTTATAAATCGTGCTGATCAAGTTTTAAAATTGTTTTAAAACAATATACTCACAAGAGTATGAGTTCGTTGTAGCTAAATCAGGTCTACGGTTGTTATATCCATTGGGAATCGAAATGAAGTTAGGTTCAATGATTATCGAGCATTTAAAATGGGTTTTTGTTGAAGATTGAGTGTTAACTAAATTTACGAAACTAAACAACACACTAAATTGCCAAATTGATCAAAATTAGTTTAGGATATGAATTAGGGTTAACTTAAATCGGACTCCATCATTATATTTTATCATGCCAGTGACTTTTTAAAGTTTAGATTGCAAACTCTAAAGCCAGATTAACATTAAACTAGGACTTAGGGTAATGAACTAGTCTAAGGGTATAACCCCATCTTATGACTCTAGGTGGAGCATGGATTACCTCAATAGCATTCTGAATTTCTTTATCACACCTAATTTATTGTTAAACATCGACTAATACATAAGTTAGGGCTTAGGGTAATGAACTAGTCTAAGGGTATAACCCATCTATTACTCTAAGTATAGCATAGACTACCTCAATAGCACTAATAAATTCCTTTCTCACTCCTAATTAAATAATAATTTATATAAAAAGATTGTGTTTAGGGTTGGGTGTTACCTCAACCCTAACCACTCATGAAAAACCTACTATACTATGGTCTATGCTACAAGCACAAGACAACACGCAAAAAATTGGTAAATCAAATCATGGCTACAAGCACATAAAGGAAAATCAATCTAAAATGTAGAATTCTCGGCAGGGGTGCCAAAAATAATATAGCAAAAGTCATTATCGAAAATAAAATATAAATACAGGATCCGGATGGCTATCTGTCCTTCACCCCTAAACGACGAGTCTACTCCTCCATAGAAGCTCTATACACCACAAAATTAAAAGATAAAAGTGAAGAAAAACTTATAGATTGAAGACTCCCTTGATCAATATTAACATGACTTATTACATTTGAGAGGGAACTCAAGAAAGAAGAATCCTCAAGTAATGATATTATTACATTGGTTCTAGCTAGAGTTTTCTCCATTTTCCTGCTAGTAAGTAAGTTTAAAACTTTCTTCTCCTATCTTACTTCAAACTTTACATATTTAACACAATTAATGAGAATAAATAAAGGAATTAGTATCCCTAAGAAATTACCCCTAAATAGAATAGGAATCTTAAGTCTTTTCTACTCTCTCTCTTTTTTCTTTTCTTTTTTTTTTTGAACTAACTTGGGGTTAGGCGTGTCTCCTCGAGACCCACGTAGCAAGTTTTCAATTCATTACTCTAGATCCAGTTCGATCAAGGCACCAATTGAAGAGAACTCCTCCAACCTAATGGCCCGAATGAAAGGAATTCACAACTTAAGCTGTTACTAGCATATACCTTAAAAGAATATCTAACTTAAATTAGGCATTGGTGCTTATCAAGGTGACTTATAGAAGTTAATTGTTTTTAAGCTTTCCTTATGGGCCATGTAGCGAGCTTTCGACCAACAGCACCTGATCTTGTTGGCTCAAGGTGTCATGTGTTAAAACACCCCTACAAGCTTACTTACTCAAGATATAGGGGGCTAAAAGAACCAACAAGTCATAGGTACTTGCCTAATCGAACAAGCATGTGTAACTCATTATTATTATTGTTTTTTTACGTTTTACTTTTTTTTTAAAGAATGAATTCAAGAGAAAGAGATAGACTGGTGATTTTGACACTATTACGAGTATAAAGTGTTCAGTTCTAATTACTAAAATTATGCCCCCTAATACAACTTAATATGTAAGGTTTGTGCAAGATTGAGAGCAAACCAATTAAGCTCTCAAATTGGTTCAAATAAAAAAATGGTGAAAACAACAATAGAATTTTGGAATAACCGCATTACATAAAGTTTAAATTTTCTTAATAGTTTTGAAATTTGAACTCAATATAATTCAAACCAATTCAAAGATAACCATGCAAAAGTTCAAATAATTTAAATTAAATAATGCTAAAAAGACAAGAAAAAGTTCAAACTACTCATGCCATCCCAAAACCCAAACCCTGCATTGTCCTCAGTGCAACAAATATAGAAATAACTGAAGGCAATAAAAGGAAAGAGACAACCTGAGTAGTCCAGTACGCTAATTGAATAAATTCAGCTTGGTCTAGTGCGGCGAAGTGCATTCCAAAAGGGCATTCAAAGAAACATAGCCACAAAATCTGACAAACAAGGACAGACTGGCCAAGCAAACTTGTTTAAGGCGTTAGGAAAAATTTATACCCTAAGTGCTCAGTATAGCAGAGAAACAAAGTAATCAAGTGGGTGGAAAAAATAAAGAGTCGTGAAAAGTAATGGGAGATCAATCCATAAATCAAACAAAACTCTGGAACAAAAAAAGCTAGTTTCACTCCTAGGAGCTCTATGCTTAATGTCTTTAACCGGACGTGGTGTAGAACTCACAATCAACCAAAATCTAAGGCAACATCCTCGAAATGAAGCATGTAAAGTTTGTAAGGATGATCTCCAAACCCAACAACACTTCTAGACTTGTGGCTATCAAGGGGAGGAACATGGCCGACATTGGCTCTCGAATCTCTATCCAATCATGCTTAGTTGATGACTTATCAATTAACTCACTATTATCAACATAGATAGGGACATTACTCTAACGAGCACTTTTAATAGAATTGGGTGCAACCAACTCCACCAAAGGGTCAACATCATCGACCCTATAACACTCTGGCGTTTAAGGATGACTTATCAATTTAACCTTAAGGTTTCTTAAAGAAACCTCTAACACTCCCGTTTTACAATGAATCATAGCGTCATCTGTTGCTAGGAGTAGAGTAACTTAGCTTAGCATAGCATAGATCTTGCTATACTTTCTTCACTTGTAATATATTTCTTTGGGCTTCACGTATGAACTCTTTATTTTAATCTGCTCCCAAATTTGAAAAATTAAGAATTGAGGCTTTAGTTTAATGCTTGAACTTGATTGCATTGGTCTTAACACTATTGTTGCTGCTCAATAAGTCAGGTGAACTTAGGTTTTTGCAATTATTTAAGGGCTTTGATAGCCAAAGCTTGATATTGATTGCTTTGGTCCTCATCCAGTGACCCAAATATTGTTTGCTCTGCCTAAATTTTTTTCAGGGTACCAAGTGTAAAAATCTGATTGATTTGGGCTTATAAGTGGACTGCTGAGCTTTTGGGTTTGTCTTCACCTTAGTTCCTAACTTTCAAGTGTATGAGGAAAGGTGTTTGTTGGCCTTGCTTCGTCACTGTAATTGCCAATTGACTTAGGTCCATATCCCTTTAGTTTTCTGTTATCTTATATATCAAACAATCCATAAAAAAATTGTAAAAGTCTCCTTAGTTGGAGCATAAGTAGAATCCACGCGTTTAACAAACGAGAAGGTGAGTGGTTGAGGTCAAAAACATGCAGCCTGAATTTGGGCTGGATGCCAAGTCGCGGTGAGAGCTTTTATGCTTTTGTTTACATTTGTGTTTATGGCAACCACATTACACTATTAAAAAACAAATAAAGCAAACATGCCTTGTGGCTACCACAGTGGGAGACTTAATGTAAGACTTAACTATCTTTTACCCCATCGTGGATTTTTAAAACATGATCACAGACCCTTCACCAATGGTCTAAACAAATAGATGTAGTGCTCTCGAGCCTAAGGAACCAGAAGGACTTGCCTTAATTAGGTCACTTGTGTACCCTTTTGAATAGAATCTTGTATTACTTGGGGATGAAACCAGTCACAGCCATGGCAATCAAAACAAAGGTGATGAAGACATCCTAGAGGACGTGTGTAGTGGGCTTAATGTCTATTCTCACAAGAGTTTTAGGGCATTGCTTAAGCTTCATTTGAAAATTGTGGACCAAAGGCTTCAGTAAGCAATGAAAGAGACCTTTGAGAAACAACGTGCTGAAACAGAACGCACTCTAGCGGCCCAGCATGAAAACTCTGCTGCCATGAGAGACATAATCAATGATGTTGGGACCTTAATGAATAAAAGGCTTCATAGAGAAACTAATTTTAGTTACGATGAACTCAACCCGGTCTCCTACTGCTACCTTTATAGCTAATGACGTGGCAAGGAAGATAGTAGTTGAAGTCGAGCGTATCATAGTCAGGCAAGCTAAGACTCACAAGGGCTTAGTCCAAACCATTAGAGAAGATAATAGGTAACACAGGCCTACTCTTTCTCCTTCAGTCCCAACTAGGTGCCCTCGTGATGTTCCCTCAAGTTGAAGGTTGCCATTTGCTCTGGTTTACTACATAGACCCTGAGAGAGAAGAAAACCTAGCGATGGCCAACCCAAGTGTTAATCACTTAGAACCAGGCCGTAGAGTTGATAATGCGTCCCTTGAGGTTGCAGGACCCTTGAATCAGGGATTTGCTTTGGCTTCAAGGAATCTCAACATCATTGTGAAAATGTCACATGTCCTAGAGAGAGGGGGGCATAACCGTTCATACCCTCCTCTTGTTGGAGAGGTTTCCTCGAGGCATTCTCAAGGCCTTGAAGTAGGTGCACAAGGACAGTGGGGACTAGCTCCTTCCTTCTAGACCTCTTTATACATAGGAGACTGGGGTCAAGCTAACCACCCACATCCTCAAGATCTAAACTTGGGAGTTGATCAGGCAAGGATGCCCCAACAGCCTTTCAATCATGGGGCGCCTTCAGGCATGCTATATAATCGAAGATTTGTTGAACATGCTTCGTGGCTAATCAAATGCATGGCTGGAATGATCAAGGGGGTTACTTATGTATGGAAGCCAACAACCATTCGCACATTCGATTATAATGGGAGCTCAAGGTTGTCCTGTTGATCCTCCTTGAGACCCTTAGTTTCTTGGGGGCCTATAGCACTCCTCCAAGATAAATTGGCCACCCTTATCCAGTAAATATATGGACCAAGCCTCACAAGGGTTTATAAACCCTTATATAGTAAACCATACCCTGACTATATTAACAAGGATTACTCTTTTCCTTGAGGATACAAAATCCCCGAGTTTACCCATTTTTAGGAGAAGGAAGCGTTTCTATTCTTGAGCATTTGGCAAGGTTTAACAGCAATTTCGGGAAGCGGCTAACAATCAGCATCTAAAATGTAGGCTGTTCCCTAATTCTTTGACATTGACTGTTTGTCAGTGGTACATTAGTGTACCACCTAATTCCACCTACTGTTGTGATGACATGGCCAAGAAATTCGTGGCCTAGTTCCCCATGATGGAGCTAAGAACTTCCTTGTCTGAGTTGGATCGAATGAGGCAACATCCAAGTGAATCCATGAAGGATTACATCAACCGGTTCAAGAGAGCCAATCTAAAGTGCACAGTAGCTCCTCTTGAAGTTGAATATGCCAAGGTAGCATTGAATGACATGGATATTGAATTTAAGAAGAAGTTTGAGAGATCAAATGTCCTGAGTACATCGAAGGACCTCCTAAGGTTTGTAATCCTCTGGTAAAAAAGGATATCAAATCCATGAAGTGAAACCAATCCTATGAATTGAGAAAATGCTCCTTTGACCTCTTAAGAGCCGGCATTATATTTGATTGACTTGAGGCAAATAATAAATTCGAGGTTAGAGGGAAACACATGAAAACTAATCCTAATTATTGAAACGGAAGGAGTACTGCAAGTGGCATGATTCATTCACAAATTCAACTGAAAACTGTGTTACCTATACAAATGTTGTCCAAGACGCCGTTGAGGCAAGAGAACCTATTTTCCCTAAAGGATGTTGATAAGAACCCATTCCCAAGTCTTGCAAAAGTGGACATAGTAGAGGCAGTTGAGCCACGAGATATTTGAATTAAGAAAATTGATGTTAAGTCTTCTTGCGGACGGATGGGAATAAGGAAAGGATGGTTGTAACCAATTCCTTAGTTTAAAGACTACTAGAATAGGGGGGAACTCAAATTCCCAAGGGCCTCTTTTGAATTAGCAGACGAGTTTTGCAAATGGCACATCAACATAGAGCATCCAACTTGTGATTGCACCACTTTAAAAGGTTCTGGGAAAGGTAACTGGAAAAGGGAACCATCCTTCTCTTTAAAGAAGAAGAGATAAGCATGGGTATGTCCTCCAGTTACCCCTAGAAGGTGGAAAAGAGGTAATGATGAGGGTCATGCGACTTGCCCATTCCATTTATGAAGGTTGTGGCCATAGG
The DNA here is from genome assembly GCA_018398585.1 of Simmondsia chinensis. Taxonomy (NCBI): domain Eukaryota; kingdom Viridiplantae; phylum Streptophyta; class Magnoliopsida; order Caryophyllales; family Simmondsiaceae; genus Simmondsia; species Simmondsia chinensis. The sequence goes on from JAGTTD010000005.1 coordinate 22,343,429, forward strand.
CTAGTGTATGAAAAGTTAGACTTATATCCAAAGAAAAAGCCAGCATCCTCAAGAAAAGCCCTGGTCACTAGACCAGGTAAAAGTCTTACATCTATTGCTCACCTAGTTATGATGATTAGACGTCATAAGAGAAACCCAAAGTGCTATCTAATCAAAGTGGATAACATCCAGGGACCACTACTGCTAGGACAACTACCCTGAGGCTTTGTTTTGGTAATGTTTAAAGGAAAACTGGCTTGGGCAGGAAAATGTGGTCTCTTCCAAACTTCTTGAAATCAAAAGAGGAAGTTGCTTTATGTGAAGTAGTTAAAGAAGAACTTAGCTTGGCTCAAGAGTTGGATCAGTCTCTCGTCTCTATAAGGGAAGGGAAAACCTATATCCACGAAGACTAAGAATGATCCACATACGAAGTTCCAGAGTTGGGTCAATCTCTTGTCTCTATAAGGGAAGAAATCTTGGAGGGAGTAACTCGCCAAGAATTTGTGGGGATCAAAAGACATCAGATGACAGGAGGATTGTAGTTCCATCAGTGTCAATCTAGTAGAACCTCTAGGCCATGTCAAACTAACATGGTCAGATATTGAGAATGAATTCCATGAGGAAGACTTCCCTAAATGAACGGAGGAGTCTAAAACACCCGAGTTTGAATGCATGATAAACCTCAAGACCCAGACATGCAAATGGATAATAATCCTAGAAAGTGGACTAGGACATCTAGTCTGGATCACTTCATGAACAAGCTGACATCAGGACTGCTTTGCTCCTCCCTTTAAAGCTCATGGCAAGAGAGGTGTAGGGTATCCTTGAAGGAGATGTAATAGCAAACAATCAAAGCTCCCCAGGTGGAGCTTGTAGTCGAAGTGGGAGCCCCTAAAGGTATTTCAGATCCCTTGTCCTTGAAATTTATGTCTCCAACATCCAAATCAGTGGATGATTTACCAAACGTAATGAAGATGATGTTTGATAGGCCTAACGTAGCCAGCAAACACATTAAGCCTCTATAAATTAAAGCCAAGTTTGATGGCATTGTAGTGAATCGGGTCTTAGTGGATAATGGCGTGGACATCAACATCCTACCTTTGTACATGTTGGGGGTTACTTTTAAATCTTGCGATGACTTAATAACATCTAACATGGCAATTTTTGGTTTCTCTTGGGCCACCACCACCAAGTCCGTAGAGGTCATCTCGATTGAGTTAATTGTTGGCATTTTAAGTGAGTTGACATCTTTCTTTATAGTGAATGCTACCTATAGCTACAACGCGTGCCTTTTTTTTTGGGGGGGGGGGGGGGGGGGGGGGGGGGGGGGGGGGGGAGATTAGTTACATGCCAACAATTGTATCCCATCTTCAATTCACTAGTTGTTGATCTTCGGGAACCATGACAAATATGAGTTTGTTATGGTAGATGACGAGCCATTCATGGCTTGCTCCAAGTTCGTTGTGGCAAAGTTGAATGAAGATGATGTGGGACCACTAATAGTAATATAGACCACTCCTCAAGATGCCTAATGTGAAGACAAGACAGCCATCCTTGAGGGCCACTCACTGAAGTTGAGATTGATCTAGCTAAGTGGAGTCAAATAGACGTTTGGGGACATATGAGAGCCCTCTTTGAGGAAGAAACCCCTCAAGGTGTATAGAATGCCTTGTAGGGGAAAGCCAAGTCTTCCTAGTAAAGGCCCAAAGGGCTGTCTCCTTAGCCATTGCAGAGCTAGTGACTTGGCATACTGAGGACTAACTATGGGCTGAGTAGCCATTTATATTTGGAAATGCCTTTGAAATCCAGTTGGTATAAGAAAAGGAGCTGGAATTGTCTGACTTAAGGGTAACATCGGCTAAGATTTAGGACTTAAGAGCTGAAGAATAGAGAAAACAATACATAAGCTTGCTTCTTGAGTTCAAGGAAAGCTTGGCTTGGGATCATCATGAGATTGCTGGCCTAGAGAGGAAAGTGATTAAGCATAGGATACCCATTAAGCCAGGCTTGAGCCTCATTATTCGGCCCAAAGAATGATGTCTCAGGAAGTCATAAACTCGGTGAAAGAAAAAAATTGAGAGTGTTGGGATGAATTTCAAAATTTTTCCCTAATTAGATAAAGCTAACGTAGTGGAAAGGTTCAAAATTTTTAACTTTAAACCTAAGATTGATTTAAAATTCCTAATTTAAAATCTACAGATTTAGTTTCATAATTTAAAACTACAGGCCTCTACTCTAATACATTCATAATAATTATATGAACTATAACTAACATCATAAAATAGTAAATGAATAGAAAAGCGAAAAAATTAAAAGATAAGGAAAGAAGAATACCTGGAATTGCTCCAAATAAAGATAAACCAGAAGAATAATAAATAACTCCAAGAAAGATGAGAAAACCGATACCCAGCTGCCTTCTATGCAATGGCCTCAAAATGCCCAGAGAATGGGCTCTGAAAAATATTAAACTGAGGAAAAGAAATTTCAAAGGAAAATTCTCTCTCCAATTAGATCTCCGAAAGTCAACGCTTTTAGAAACCTTTAATTCTTAATTCAATACAACACTTTTAAATTTGTACCGCTATTTATAGTAGAATACCAGAGTGAAAAAGAGGCTGAGATTTCAATGTCGTACGCGCAAGTCAGTTGCAAAATGCATCGTTTCAAATAAAAATACAATTAAAACATTCCGCGTGCCATGTGGTGGGCCGTGATTGACCCGCGCACATGCATGCGGATAGCCAGGTAGGAGCCCATTTTGCGTGCTGGTTGGTCCAAACGCTTATACACAGATCACGCCTATGATTTTTGCGATTTTTTTTTCTTTTTTCCATTGCTTTGTTTTTCACATGTACAAAATCATATTATGAATTTTTAATTTTTAAATAATTATTTTATTTTATAATTTTTAACTTTTATTCATTTCATGAATAATGTTTGGCAAATATAAATTTATTCATCTCATGAATTCTATAATATTTTTCCGATGGCAACAAAATAGAGGCTTGCACAGGGACCTCAGGGATAATTAAATCTAGCTCAAATGGATTAACTAATTACCATCTCATGACAAAATTCAATTAACATTTAAGGCGACTTAATTCTACTAAATAAATCCCACTACATTCTAGAATTAAATCATTTACTTGATTATTCCCAAATAGACAGTATTGATGAAAACAACCCCCCCACTAGATGTCCATGACAAAGAATAAATATAACTACTACTATTATCCTTCTCACAGTTTCTCCATTAATTACTGACTTGGCCTTCACTGAATTCATTTATACTTGAACATATTCATAGTATAAATTCTAGATGTCAAACACTTGGAATACTTTGTCAAAGATTCCGAACATTTCAAACACTTGCGAATAAACTAAGGGGGCATCTATATCTCATATGAGAATGTAGATTTTGTATTGAATATCTGATTCTTGTCACACTGCACGTCGCTACCCAGTGCACGTGAGAATTCAATCATTTGTCTAGACCTTACTTACAGTACACCAAAGCAACTAACGTTCCATGCACAAGTCCAGAATACTCTTAGTTTAGAGTTGTCATTTAAATAGTATAACATGAATCACGCATCTTCGATAGTAGTCCAGAAATAGGCAACTCACATGGTCCAACTCAATGTGTCAATCTTACTCAATTCACCAACCAAACACTTTTGGATCACTATCCACATGACCAGTACAAGTCATCAAAAGTGTCGAGTCATGGTCTTAACAGACAAAATAGTAGAAACCTATCACCGACCGAGTTATTCAAATAACATTCCATACCATTTGTTTCAAGTCTATTTGTTGCTTAATCTCATTGGTCACATAGAACAAACATGTAAAATGCAATATGAGGACTCTGTCCATCCCATGGATGACAATTAAAAGAAAATCACATGCAATATATACGCTCTATTGCACAAATTTAACGAGAAAATGACTGGAACTTTAATTTTGTTCATTAATAAATTAATATTACAAAATAAATCTAGATTTCAGTACACTATTCCTAACAGAAAAAGTCTTGAAGTCCAACTTCATCAGGATAGTAATGGCTAGCAAATGTTGTTCCTGTGAGGAAAAAGAACGAAAAAAAATCAGAGTACGTATTAACTTCAGAGATTTAAATGTGGCAACGCCAAAGGATAAATATCCCATGCCAATAGCTGACATCCTTATTGATTCAGCCTCGATGCATGAGGTATTGCCTTTTATGGATTGCCATTATGGATATTACCATGTTATGATAGCTTCGAAGTAATACCCATAAGACTACATTTCAGAATCCAGGGTCAACAGGGACCTTCGAATGGGTTAAAGAACACTAGTGCCACCTATGAAAGAGCAATGAACATGATCTTTCATAATACCAGCAAGACTGTGAAACTCTATATAGATGACACCTTGGTCAATTCAAAAACCTAAGTAAAGCACACTTGGAGTACTTGAATGATGTGTTCATATGAATCATGAACCTTAACCTTAAAATGAACTCTTTGAAATGTTTATTTGGAGTTCAAGCTGGAAATTTCATAGGCTTCCTAGTACACTAGAGAGGGATTGAGGCTGGCATGAATAAGGTTAAGGCCATTTAAGAAGCTAAACTGCCCTCGAACAAAATAGAAACTTCCACTAGTAAAAAATATAAACTGTCCTCGAGCAAAAAAGGAACTTCCACTACAAAAAAGGGTCTATTGTGATACTAGATTTTAACTCTTATTAAACATAAACACGTATCTGGCCATCCAAGCGACACTTTCATTAGTGTCACAGTTGGCTGTGTAACACAGGATATAATACGCTTAAAAGTGACCCAATAGCTCATGCATCTTAAATTGCTTTTGAGTTCTTGACACTTATTTTAAAGTGTCACTAGCTTGATAATCCAGTGGCCTGATTTCAACGTCGTGTTCAATGTTTCTTGGGATAGGTTAATTTCCTAAGATAGTTTATTTCAAATGTTGCAAGAAAGACTAAAGTCTTCTATCTATTATTGATACTCAAGTTCGTAAAGAACTTCAAATTGGAGGTGCCACACCAATAAGTCTTCTCTCCATTACTGAGACTATTTGATTTGGCCACCTGTGCTGATTCCACCTTAGTAGGGGAAATTGTTGAATATTTTTTGCAGATATTTAGTCAAAAAGTTGTGTCTTATATAGGATAATCAGCACGAGTTTAAACAAGCCGAGTTCTACCTAAGCCATTGTTTAAATGAGTGTGCAATAAAAGGTGTCTATCTGCAAAGCTAAGGCATTACTTCCTTGCATTTTCACTTTTTTTTAGTAAGTCAGTGTGATATATCATATATGAGAAAAATGTATGTACAAGTCTACGAGGGGCATACCCCAAGTAATGGCAAGAAAGTCCTATGTCAATGAATCATATGCCAGAGACAAAGAATCAAAAAAAGCAAATAAGTGTCAAAGGTCAACATGACCAACAAAAGAAAAAACTATACAGAAAGCCAAAAACCAGAACAAAACTAATGCTCAATCCCCCACTCCTGCAAAAGCTGAGAATGACAATGTGCATTACGAAGCATAGAAGCAGTAATGAGATGGATTCTAACCAATCCTACGATCTCCTTAAAAACAGCTGAAGAAGATTTGTACTGGGAGCACTGAATCCTCAGGTTAAGCTTATAGTGGATGATTTAAACCATCGCAGAGAGGCAAAGGTGGGCTAGAACATGATCTACCCCACGTCCATGGAGCTGAGTGGCAACCTAAGAAACCAGCTCATGCCAAGGAAGCGTAGGCAAGGCAAAGGATGTGCGTGAAGACACCCTAGATTAAACAGAGGCAGATAAGCTGCAAGAGAAGAAAAGATGGCTATGCTACTCATCATAGGACCACATAGCACACATGAAGACTGGACGCCCTAAACCTGATGTCTCAGCAATCTGTCATGGGGTTTAAAGTCTCTCATAGGAGGCAAGCCACAAAGTGACATGTGCCTCGAAATGTGCAACTGGAATGAAAAAAGGTGATGGATGGAGTCCTCCTTCCTCCTACAATAAATCATTTCCCAAGCCGATCTGGAGAGATTGAAAGCCTAACCTTGTAGAGGAAGGAGTTAAAATGAGAAGAGAAGGGAAAGGGGATGAGAAATAGAGAAAGGGATGAGAAATTAGAGAGAATTCTAAAAGGAATTCAGTTTATATTTCATTGAATGAATGATATTACAACCTAGGAGCTTATTTATAGACAACTAAGTACAAGGAATCAAGACATAACTACCCAAACCGACATTCCCGCCTAATCTGCAGCTGCACACCAAGATTGACCCGTGTTTGACCAACTACCCATTTTGGCGCCAATTACCGACTCAACTAACATTTGAACACATACAACTCCAACTTGAGACACTAATCTGACATTACAAAGAGAAATCACAATGTAATTCTAACGATTTATAACATTCCCTCCCTCTTGAGAAACTTCTTGTCCTCAAGAAGTGAAGCTTGGAAACTGACTCCGCAAGAAATTGAAATTTTCCCAAGTCATCAAATTCTTGTTCAAGTTGCACCAAGTGACCAAAACTTCCTGCACAGCTCCATGATCATGCTGCAGCAACCTCCGAGCTTTTACTGCCTCGCTGCAACTTCAGAACGCCATTAACTTCTGCAACAGGATGCTCCCGGGCAACTACAGCTCCTCTTTTGACCTGCTTTTTGAGTAGGGACACGTGAAACACGGGGTGAATGTACGAGTGTGTAGGTAAGTCGAGCTTATAAGCAACATTACCAATTTTCTCCAGAATTTTATATGGGCCAAAGTATCGGGCACTTAGCTTGACATTACGCTTGACAGCCAAGGAAGACTGTCTATACGGTTGTAATTTAAGGTAGACATGTCACCAATGTCATAACTTTTGTCTACCCTTTTTTTATCAGCATAATACTTCATCCGAGCTCGAGCTTGATGGAGATTGTCTTTAAGTTCTTGCAACATTTGCCTCCTTTGCTGCATAAGTTTAGTCACTGCAGTGCCATTGCTTCTCGGTTGTTGAAGCATCATAGGAGAGGGTGGAGAGTAGCCATACAATGCTAGCAATGGAGAAGTGCCAATGGATGTGTGAAAGTGTGTATTGAACCAAAATTCGGCTAAGGAAAGCCAACGGCTCCACTCCTTGGGCTTTAAGAAAACCATGCTCCGCAAATACTGCTCTACACATTGGTTGACTCGTTCGGTTTGGCCATCCGTCTGAGGATGATATGAGAACGTGGTGCCCATCAACTTAAACAACTCTCTCCAAAATGTGCTTGTGAAAATCTTATCTCGATCGGACACAATGGATTGAGGCAATCCATGCAATTTATAAATGTTGTCAAGGAAGATCCTTGCCAACCTTTCAGTGGTGACGGGTCGAGCAAGAGCAATGAAATGACTGTACTTGGTGAAACGATCCACCACGACCCATATGACCTCCTTGCCTTCGGACTTCGGAAGTCCCTCGATGAAATCCATGCTAATGTGAACCCAAGCTCCCTCCGGAATGGGAAGAGGTTGAAGAAGTCTTTTGTAATGGGGATCTCCCAACTTCGTTTGTTGACATACTTCACAAGACTTCACGTATTCACTCACATCTTTTTTCATACTCGGCCATGTAAAATATGCTTTGATTCGTTGATAGGTGCCTTCTACACCCTCATGACCACCTCAAGCAGCATCATGTGAAGCTTGGATGACCATTTCTCTCAAATCAGTGGCAGAACTAACATACAACAGCCCCTTGACCCTGATCAGCCCCTGCTGCACCGACACTTCACTGTCTACAGAACCTGACTTTGCATCGCGTGTGAGGACTGCAGCGGCCACTTTTTCCGGAGCAAACGGGCCATTCTCATGGGACTTGTGTAGCTCAACCACCCAAGAAGGTATTACCATGGTTACTACAACACAGGATGCCTAATTTCCATCCTCAAACTATCTTGACAGTGCATCGGCTGCAGTGTTCTCCTTGCCACTTCTATATTCGATGTCGTAATCAAGGCCTAACATTTTCATGAGGCCTTTCTTCTGAATCCTCGTCACAATCTTCTGCTCAAGGAGATACTTGAGGCTTTGATGATCCGTCCGAATGATGAACTTTTGACCCTCTAAGTATTGGCTCCATTTCTCCATGGCCAAAACGATGGCGCGATATTCCTTCTCGTATGTTGACATCGCTTGATGTTTAGGGCTAAGGGCTTGTCTCAAATAAGCAATAGGCCTTCCTTTTTGGGAAAGAACAGCCCCTATACCGGTACCACTTGCAGAAACGTGGCCGGGGCATTTGTCAAACCGAAAGGCATTACAACGAACTCGAAATGGCCATGGTGAGTTTGGAAAGCTGTCTTGTAAATATCTGGCTCAAGGACCCTGATTTGATGGTATTCTTGCCTCAAATCCAGCTTTGAAAAGAAACACGCCCCATGTAGTTCATCAAGCAAATCGTCTATGATCGGGATGGGGAACTTATCCTTCACCGTGAGAGCATTCAACCAGTAGTAGTCAATACACATTCTAGCTGAGCCATCTTTCTTCTTCACAAGGATCATGGGTGAAGCGAAGGGACTATGGCTTGGTCTAATGAAGTTCATGTTAAAAATTTCCTCCACTTGCCTTTCTATTTCTGACTTTTGGCCGTGTGCATAACGATAAGGCCTAATCTTCACCGGATTAGAGTTTGCATGCAAAGGAATGGCATGGTCTACACTCCTTGGAGGAGGAAGACTCTTAGGTGGCTCAAAGATGTCACCAAATTCATTCACTAAGGCTTGCACTTCTGGTTGAAGTCCCGGCTGCAGCTCAACCGATGCTATCATGAACAAATGACCTATCCATTGTATTGCCTTCTTCTTGATCCCATCGTGTACCCGTTTGCCATCAATTATCTTGGGTTGAGCTTCCTCTTTCATGCCTTACAAGGACACTTTGGTGCCATGAACCTCGAATGCCACGGTCATCTTATCGAAATCAAACACGACCGGGTTAAAGGTCCTCATCCAATCCACCCCTAGCACCATGTCGCAACCTCCCAAAGGAAGAACATGGAAATCAAAGGTGAAGCAATGTTCTTGCATATACCAAGGGAATGCTATGCATTTGTTGTGAATGGTTAAAGAATTGCCATCAGCCGCCATCACTTGCAAAGGATGAGTCTTTATCGTTTCATGCCTGACCTTCTTACTCAGCTTGGGATCGATGAAGCTATGTGTACTCCCACTATCAATGAGGATTATGATGGAATGTTTACCAGCCTTGCCTCTAATTTTGATAGTGTTATGAGCTCCACTACCGGTTAATGCCTTCATTGATATCTCCACTTCATCCTCACTCAATTCTTCTTATGAAACATCACCAAAACTGTCACTTTCTGCAGCCGATTGCTCACTGCCTGATTCAGCTTCAACACAGGTCCCTTTAGGACACATTATTGCCTGTGATTTGCACCTATGTCCTGGCTGATATGGCTGGTTACAATGATAGCAAAGCCTCACCGAGCTTCTGTCAACAGCACGCTTGAATCTTGCACCAGAATCTGCGCCTACACCAGCTCCTGTTCTCTGTTGCGATCTGAACCTGTTGCCGGTCTGCTTAAACTTGTCACTCGGTTGAACATGAGTGGCTTCAATCAATTTTTCCTTGTTATAAGCGCTTGACGAGGTCTTAGGCCCATTGGCTTTCACCATGTTTTTGATCCTAGGCTTTAATCCACTTATAAAGCAAGACACGTAATATGATTCGGCATCCTCGGGAGCTGTAGTCAATACGAAGAGCAAGTTCGCTCTTAGGTTCTCAAATCTAAGCATGTACTCACTCACGGTTGAAGTTTGTGATAATTTGTTAAAATTATCCACAATGTCCGTTGATTCCCCTTGTCCATAACGTTCGCACATTTCCTCTACGAATTGGCCCCAAGATAGACTCGGTTTGCTCTTCAACAAACTGTAATACCACACCTCGTGGTCGCCATGGAGATGCACTGTAGCTAATTGGAGCTTTTCCTCATCTAGTATGTTGTAATACATGAAATACCGGTCACACCTCCTCAGCCACGGTTCCGGTAACTTGCCATCAAAAGGATCAATTTCAACCCTTGGTTGCCTGTAATTTCCGCTCCTACCAACAGATGTCATGTCATTACTCACGGTTCTATGCCTAAAAGGTCAATCAGGAGGTCTTTCCAAATGTTCGAGCTCATCAAAGTCATCACTGCGATGCAGAACTGAATTCTGTGGTGGCCTGCAGTTGCGGTTGAGATTCGATGGTTCAGGTCTGTAATGTACTGGCTCCGAGACTCGATTCTTATTGTCAACAACAAATTCTTGTGGCAAAGGTTGATTTGCTGCTGATCTGATGTTAATTGAAGGTACTGCAGTCGCCTGATCTGTTGGAGATTTGCCACGGTTCCTCATCAGAGTCTCGGTTCTATTATCCTGTTCTTGCTGCTGATCGAAATCTTTTTGATGAAAAATCTGACTTACCGGCTTCAAGATTGCTTCTACGCTTGATTCACCTCGTTTATCAATCTGTTCTTGCAATTTTTCAATCTTCTCCTCAATTTTTTGCAACCGTGACTCTTTATCCATCATCAAGTTCAACATTTTCTGAATGCTGTCATGTTGTCATTCAAACTTCAAATCGAAGTTCGCATTTTGCTGATCAATCTTTGCATTTTGCTGATCAATCTTAACATTTTGCTGATCAATCTTAACACTCAATTGTCCTAACATGTCATTCAATTCTTTGTGGTGATCGGATGCTGCATTCCCTCCAGCATTGGTAACCGCAGCTGCAAAGTCCAAAACAGCACCTGAAGCATTGGCACCACCAGCATTGGATCGAGTTCTCACTCCTTCGATCATGCTTTTCTTAGATTTTTCCAGCCTCAATCAATAAATTGATTGTAGAACAAGCTCTGATACCAATTGTTATGCTCGGGATTGAACCACGAATGTAAACTAAGTAATAATTGGATTAGTTGAGAGTATGAGATGAGAAAGAAGTGAAATTGAGATGAGAAAGTAGAGATTTAGAGTTTAGATGAGAGAAAGAAGGGAAATGAGATGAGAAAATAGAGAGAGTTAGATGAGAGAGAGAATATTGATCTCAATTGAGATAATTTGTTGATACTTTCATTGAATGCCCTAAATCATTACAACCCTCACTTATTTATAGCAATCAATTACAAGCAATGCAATGAATCTAGACAACCTACTTGGAACTATCTATAATGTAAGCTAACTAACAATTAAACTTGTTATTAGCGCTAAAACACAAATATAATAGCAGCAAAACTCAATAGCAGTAACGGATGTGCAGCAGCAGAAGCATACAGCAGCAACAGAACAACAAAGCAACCAACAAAACAGAATTTTAATTCTCTAACTGATTTTCCCGCCAAGTAGCAAATTTAAACTCAAGCCTTAGATTCTCGGTTTGTAACAAACGGTTATCCATCCACCTAACATGGTCAGCTGCACCTGGCTGAGATCTGAAGTCGATAGAGTCCCAAATTGGTAGTAGCTCAACCTTCTCCTATGGAGACCTACATTGATCACCCTCCATAATATCAGAAACGCATGAGCCTCATAGGTGACTAGTAGAAGTCCAAGTGTGGGTCGCGAACCAACCCTACAATCGTCCACACGGCAGCCAGTAATCAGCCCAAAGTGCAGTGTCACGCCCTTCTGCAATGATGTGTCCGAACCCTCCATCACACAAGGATCGAACACTAGAGATGCTCTGCCACAACCAAAGAATCGACCTAGTCGGCCGAATCTCCCAAAAGCTCTTCTCTTGGAGTCATTTGGCGTGAATCCATCGAGAATCATGATCAATGAGAAAAACCCATTTTTGCTTCATAATAGAAGCCTAGTTTCACTCAGTCAGGTGGTGAATCCCAAGGCCACGCTATCTACAACAGTAACAAAGATGCCGCCAGGTAACCTCCCCCCCCCCCCCCCCCCCCCCCTCGGATGACAGTGAAGTGGCCCTCCACAGAAAGGCAGTAAACATTGACTCCATCTTCTTGATCATTTCCTTCAGGAGAATGAAGAAAGATGAACAATTGACCTAAATAGAAAACAACACCGACCTGATCCGCTATAAACACCCAGCATAGGAAAGAGCCCGTGAAGTCCAGAGCTGAATGCGGGCCAGGATGTGGTCTAAGAGAGGCTTACAATGGATGAATTAAAGAGTCGAAGAGATAATCAAAACCCCCAGTTATCTAACCGGAGATTGTCCAATCTGAACCCTAGAATATCTAGAAGAGACTACTGAGACTTAGAATTAACACCAGCGACGAAGGCAGTACTCTTTGCTGCATTTGAGGATAGACTTGAAAATACAGCAAATTGATCCAACATCTCATGAATGACCGAGACATTGCCCTCATCTGCCTGACTAAAAATCATCAAATCATTAGCAAAGCAAAGATGCGTGAGTCGAGCACTATAGCAGCACGGGTGGAATCGAAACTGCAGATCGGCAATGGCACAATGAAGTAAACCTCGCAGACCCTCCATGGCGATAATGAACAAGTTAGGAGAAAAAGGATTCCCCTGACAAATACCCCTGCTTGTGCAAAAAAACCCCTGAATCTCACCATTAATGAAGACTGAAAACCTGGCTGTGGAAAGACAGTCCCGCACCTAACCAATCATAGCCTCGGGCACACCCATACAACAGATAGTAGATAGAATGAAGTCCCAATGCATAGTGTCAAATGCCTTACGAATATCAATCCGAAGGTGATATTCGCGCATGAGCTCTTGAGCGAGCAAAATATTGTCTGAGATCCTCCTCCCAGGAACGAAGGTAGACTATGAGTCATCAATCAAAAAGAGAAGAACCCCTTTTAGCTTATTTGTAATGATCTTAGTGATACACCTATGATCTGACTATTTGGATTTACCATTTACTAGCAAAACCCAGTGCGATGCACGATTGCTATATGTATTTATGTGTGTTTTATGTAAAAGAAAGCTAATGTACGTTTTATATATGTCAAATGTAGTAGACCACTGATGAATACATATAACATGTGTAATCTTAGGCAATATGTCCAAAATATGTTTGAAGCATAATTTTTATTTTTGACTTAATCGTTGCTTCCATTCATCTACAAAATTCCAACCTAAGTTATATATATAAAAGGCCCTATGAAATTGAATTGGCAAACTCCAAAAGGTGTTCATATGGTATTCCTTCGTAAAAATAGGCACCCCACACGGCTTCATTAATAATTACAAGTGAAAATGAACAGCTAAGTGTAACGGAATCAGCATCACCCAATGGTACCAATTTGGATATTGAAATGGATTGCAACTGAAGTTCCATGAAGTATTCAATACAGAAAACGTAAGATGCAATTTTAACAGAAAAACAACTCCGACCATATAAACCAACCAATTCGAATACAAAGGGAAGAAATACTTTTTCCACAAAATTACCTTTTTCAGCATGGGTGGAATTGAATTATTTTGAATAGAGAAAGACTAAAAAAGTGGAGTATTTTTCCACTTCAATTTGAATTGATCTATGTGTCACAAAAGTAAGTGAAAGGCTAAGCTCTGACAGACTTCTTAGCTAAATTGTTAAGTGACAAAGTTTACAATGTACGCTTATAGTGTCTCTTGTATTTAAATTGGCTTTTGTTAGTACTTGGATATTTAAGTTTCAATGACGTCCTTATTTTTAATAGAACTGATTGCTACATTGAATTGTATGTAAGAGTTATTTCTGTATGGTTATATTGTACTATTTTAATGGTGTTATAATTGACATGAATTGTCATTATACTATATTTACGTACAGGTGCTATGACCAAAATTGTCCTCGTATAGACGTACAGATGTTGTCAACAGCTACAAAATATTATCACTATATTGTATGAATTTACAGCTATTTATGTATGTATATATTGTACTGCATGAATATACAGGGTCTTTAACGTCGATAATTTTTTTCGTTTCAATTGTGTTGGATTGGGGGGGGGGGGGGGGGGGGGGGGGGGGTTAAGTATTTTCAACTATAGCTTTTGTTGTCATTAATTGATGGAAAATGTTTTAATGATGGTTTATTCTTGTTGCTATTTTTTACCAACGACTATCTATATTGTCATTATTATTTCAATTCAATTAGTTGCGCGCAAAATTTTAGTGATGATTTTTATTGTCATTAAAACCTTTTTGTATATGGCGGTAAATATTTGTAATCATAATAATTGCCATCATTATTGATTAACTCTTTAACAACGGTGCCACCTGACATTAAAGACTTTACTTTTAACGACAGCTTGTGCTATCATTATTAATTTCACTCTTAACAACAGACATAGTATACCATCGTAGATTTTTAACGACGGCTTGGTTTAGTGGTCATTAATCCTAGATAGTATTAATGTCAAAAGCAATAACGACGACGAACGGCGAGAAGTTTCCCCCGTTGTTAATAGTATTAACGACAGTAAACTAGGCTTTTTTCGACAATAATCACTGTCGTTAATGCCCATTTTTTTGTAGTGAGGGAACCTCATTTAATGGATGAAGCTTTCCATAGAAAGAGAGAGAGAGAGAGAGAGAGAGAGAGAGAGAGAGAGAGGTATAAGGGGTGAGAGAAGAGTGGAGGAGGTGTGCCCATCTGAAGAGCCACATCCTCCTTTTATAAAGAACTTTGGTCGGCTGGTTTGCCTATTATGGGTCGACCACGTCTGGGGCGCCTGCCCTAGGGCGCCTTAATCTGGGGCGCCTGTATCTAGGTCGATTGAGTACCGAGCTAGTATTATAAACATATAGGGGCTGGTACTATAAACATATAGTCCTCCTACTCTGTGGGTGCACTCTGGTCATTCCATGTTCAGCCATAGAGTTTATTACACTTCTGTCCTTTAACCATAGCTTACAATGTTATCCCTGGTGATGGAGATGTTCAACGTTTTGCGTCAGCCTTTCATAGTCGTCATTTATACGCGTTTTGAAATTTATCCTAGGTTAGTAAAGTGTATGACCTAAGTAGAATGGGCAACGGGGTATCTAACACTTAATTGGGTGTTTAAAACATCACTTACCTTAACAAAGCATTTAGTGCATTATTTACCTTAACATGGCATTTAGCCCATTAGGGATCATAATAGAGCACTTTATCTCTTTCTTTGTTAGAATGAAGCAGTTTTCTCTTGTGCAAGAATGTTTTGGGGGAACCTGAGCTTCTAGGGACTTCTAGAACTTAGAGTATTTAAAATATTTTGCTTCTTTATCTCTATAAGCGTTCAGGGCAATGCGAGCTCTATGTGGCCAGTATATTAGAATCAAAGACGGAGAATATGTTACATTAAATGAGCGAGCTGAAGATGCAACTGCTAGGTAACTAGATAAAAGTTATACCGTGGGGAGTGGTATATCTTTGAAACCTATAGATCATATGTATTAAAATTATAAATCATGTATACTATACAAAAATATAGCGATGATGAATGTTTCCCTCATTGCGAGTGAGAGCATTAGGTTAGACCATGGTGATTAGTATTGCACCCGTTACGAGCGATCGCTCTAGGATGGACCATGGTGATGAGTATTGCACCTGTTGTGAGGTATTGCACTATGGCGGACCATGGTGATGATTATTGGTGGACCCTGGTTATGAGTATTGTACCCATTGCATCGCACTAGGGCAGACCATGGTGGTTGCGTCGCACCAGGGCGGACCATAGTGATGAGTATTGCACCCATTATGGGTGATTGCACCACGACGTACCCTGGTGTTTGGTACGTACATGGATAATCATCAAGTGTCACACATATAATACCTGGATAGAATCAAGCTTAATCGAGGCAACAAACAAAACCAAACGGGTTAGTATAATACACTTGTTGGATAAGGAATGTGCTGAGGATAAATACCGAAACAAAGACAAGTTACGAAATAACACTCCTTTAAGGCTATTATCTGCTAAGTAAAACACCAATTATATGGTATATTATGCTTAAAAGATGTCAATGGCTAACAATTTTTGTTGCGGCATTTAGCTATGAAATGATAAGCTTGGTGTGACTTATGCTGAGCAGCTATAAGTAGACAATGAAATTGCATGGTTTGGTAAGTACATCGAGTTTGGTGGGATTTCATCTTGTAAGTTAAATAGTTCTTTTGACAGTGTGTAGGAAGATTGATGATGCGGTGGCACATAGCTCATAGTTAGGATCTTTAAGTGTATGTGGCACCCTAAGCTTGAATCTGATGAATAGTTTATTTTGATCGTTGCCTTATGCACATACAAGATAAGCAAGTAAGATATTCATGGAATAGTTGAATCAATTATAAACGGAGTGACCATATGAAAAGAATCAAATGTTTACCAAGCTTAAGATAGTTATGAGGTCCCATAAAGTCCTTGGAATGGGTCATGTAATTTGTTGTGGATCCAATTTTCACAAGAGAGATTTGGCATAAGCGACATTTGTCTAGCATAAAAGTTGGCGAGCATCCACATGATGATTTTTTTTGACATAGGAGCAAATTCATAATTGAAGATTCAAATAGACGAAAGTATAATGAAAATTGATTAGAAGTCGTAACGAGAGATTAAACAGGAACATGTTAGAGTGGAATTATAGCAAAGACTAACTCTTTGGAATTTGATTTAAAGTGGACTTAACCGAAGATTTGTTATGTTGGCCTTATGACAAATGTCGATTCAATTGAGGCAATAATAGTATAAGATGGTACATTGTAGTTCTATAAGTTGATGTATAATAGGAGAAAATTAAATATATGTGATATTTATGAGATGCGGGTGATGCAAACATTTTCTCAACGGGTTCCGCACGCAATTTGTATGTGATTTTTATTACCTAACGGAAATGAATAATAGAGATGATATATAGAAAGAAGTAGTAGTTTTTAGTAGAGATTATCACCCGGTGAATTTTTTATTTGTACACGATTAGTGGAAGTGGATTGGTATTTTGTTCATTTTAATAGTGTGTACAAAGGAATTTAGTCACTTGCAACCGTCTAAGAGAAATTGCCTAATTGAGGCCCTCAGGGTAAAAAGTAGATAGCCTTTGATTTTATACAATGGCTAGATGTATTGGTAAAATAAATTGTAGACTAGAGCCGTGGTATAAAATAGAGAATTTAAAGAGCCTTAATTTTTGTAAGAACACAAGAGAAATTCGAATGAGAATGACAAAGATATAAGAGCTTATATGCAAGCATATTCATCGGCGAACTAGGAAAAGTCAGACCCGTAAGTTGGATTAGTGCATTCAATTGGGGTTTAGTTGAATAAGAATGAAATTCAAGGAAAATAACCTCAATTAAAAATTAATCAAATCAAAATTTGTTCAACATGAATTGCACTGAAGATCGAATTAAAATAAGGTTTAGTTGAATGAGAATTGTGACAAAAGTTGACCTTATGACTGTATCAAGAACTGATCAAATTGGAGTTTAATTAACCCGAGATTGTATCGAAAATATGTTTAATTAGGGATGAGCTGAATTGAGGCAATAATGGAAACTAGTTCAATCAGGGTTGAACTAAATTGGCATAGTGAGTAAAACTGGTTCAATTAGGGTTGAACTATATTGAAATTGTTAAAAAAAAAAAAAAAAAACCCCTGATTCAATCAGGGTTGAACTAAATTGAGATTGTGCTGAAAATTGGTTTAATAAGGACCGAGCTAAATAGAGATTGTAACAAAAATTGTGATTGTAATGGAATTTGGTTCAATGAGGCTAGAATTAAATTGCAATCGTAATGAAAGTTAGTTCAGGTAGGGTTAAACTAAATGGAGATTATAACAAGAGTTAATTCAAGTATGGTTGAATTAAGAGGATATGGTAACGAGAATTAGTTCAAACAATGGTAAATTCAACATATATTGTAATGAGAAGGGGTTGAATTAAATTGATATTATAACGAGAATTAGCTTAATAAGGGTCAAACTAAACTGAGATTGGCATGGGAATTAGTTCAGATGGGGATCAACCAAGTTGAGATTATTAGTTTAATCTAAGTTGAACTAAGCCAAAATTGTAATGAAAATTTAGCGCTTTAGAGTGGAATTAGATTAAGGTCATAGTAAAAATTGAACCTAGTTAGGGATGAATGGAATAGAGATTGCAATGAAAATTAACCCTTTTGGTTGGGCCAAACTAAGATTGTAATGAAAATTGACACTTTTAGGGTTGAATTAAAATAAGATTGTGACAAAAAAGGGCCCTTTTAGGATTTAATGCTCGAGAGAGAGAACATCCAGTGGTGGTGGTTGGTATGGGCTGTTGGCGGCAACACAACGTCACCGAAGCAAGGCAAACAATGTGGCCCAGTGGGCCACAGGTCAACGCAATCTAGAGGTTAGGCCGAGTAATGGTTAGGGTAAGCTAAGGTTTGGGAGAGCTAAGTTTAGGCAAGCTAGGTTTGGCTGAGTGAGGTGCGGGCGAGCTAGAGGTGGGGCGAGCCAGAAGTGGGCAAGCTAGAGTTAGGCGAGCAGGATTTTGGGCGTGCCATTGAGATATGGAGATGGCGGTTCTAGTGGTGGTAATGGACGTTGATGCTTGGTGAAGAGTAGACATGGCCATCTGCCGAGCTTGGGCCTGGGCCTAGCACAGTCCCAGTGGAATTGGCCGGGGCCCGGGCTTATTTAGTTCTAAATATATATAAAAAAGAGAATATGTACATATACATAAAAATAATCATTTTGGCCAAAAAAATATTATAATTTATTAATAACTAATATAACATATAATATAATCATAATTGTGCCCTATAAAATTACAAATATATTTTGTAAAATGAAGTGTCTTAACTTGTTAAAAAAAATAAAACTAAAGAAATATAACAGTGCCCTATAAAATGTATACAAATAATGATTATTATTATTATTATTATTATATATATATATATATATATATATATATTTAAAAGCATGCCCAAATGCCAGCCAATGGGCTGGGCCCAGTCTCCCCCCTTTTAGGAGCCCGTGGCCCAGCCTAGCCCACTTGCCACCTCAAGTGAAGAGGATGGTCAAAATTGCAAGGGCCGGTCAAACTTGTCATATTTTATTTACTATTATATATATATATATATATATATATATATATATTTTTTTTTTTTTTTTTTTTTCGTTTATTAATTAACATGTAATTTTGAACGAACGTAACTTTTTACCCATTGGAAGTTAGAGTGCGAATTGTATATCAAAACGAGACTCTCGAAGAGCTTTAAGCAACCATTACAATTTTTCATATTTTAAAGAAAAGATAACAAAGATGTGGTGGAGTTTTCAATGACATGGTTGTGATTAGTGGCCTATATAACTTGACCCTAGCACTTAAACAAACATAACTCTTAACCCTCGGGGAGCTACAAGTCAAATCACCTATCAAAATAGCATCATTTCTATATATATAGATTAATTTCTCAAACTTTTGGATCAAAGAAAACATATAAAAGGTGAAGTGGGCAGGCACTACATGTTTTGGTCAGGTAACTTCCTTTACAATTGACATGGGCGTAAGTTTCAATCTATGAGGAGTTACGAATCGAATTATACATGAAAATGAATCTCTTGAAGAGTCCTAGTCAGTTATTAAAATATTTTGATTTTTAATAAAATAAAGTATAAGAAAAGTGATTTGGGTGTGTAAGGCGCAGGAAGGTTGTATGACTTACTTTACAACTTAAAATAGGACTAACTTTTAATTCGTGAATAGTTACAGATCGAGTTATATATCAAAATGAAACTCTTGAAAATTTCTAGGAATCCATGGAAATTTTTTTAATTTTCGATCAAATAAATTATGTGAAACGTGGTATGGGCATACCAGACGCAAGTAGGTTGTATGACTTACCTTGTAACTCAAAACAGGAGTAACTTTCAATACGTGAAGAGTTATGGATCAAATTATATATCAAAATGAATCTTTGAATATTGTGGAAATGTTTTGAACTTTTGATCAAAGAAATTATATGAAAAGTGATTTGGGCGTGCCAGACACATTTAGGTTGTATAACTTACCTTGCAACTTAAAACCTGCGTAACTTGCAATCTGTGAAGAGTTATGGATCGTATTATGTGTCAAAACGAAGCTTTGAAGAGTTATATGAACCCATGGAAAGTTTTTGAACTTTTGATCAAAGAAATTACATTAAAACTGATATGAGCGTGCTAGACACAGGTAGGTTGTATAACTTACCTTGAAACTTTAAAGCAGGAGTAACTTTCGATCCGTGAAGATTTACAGACCGAATTATATACCAAAACAATGATCATGAAGGGTTCTATGTGTCTATGATGACTTTTCGGATTTTTGATCTTTGAAAAGATAAAAAACAAAAAAGGGGCATAGAGGATGTAGCAATATATCATTTTACTCAAACATGCCTCTTTTATTAATTTTGCTCAGGTAGGCTCATTCTTATCATTAAGAATGCCAAGGAATTCAAAGAAAATGCTGAAAATTAACTTACCTGATACTTAAAATGCTTGAATTTTACAAGAAACATCAAGTTAGATGTGAGCTTATGATCCTTCCTACAGATGGCAAAAAAGGTTTACAATGAATTTGGTCAGTGTACTTATTCATCATATTGGAGCTTTATATATGATGGGGTTTATTAGGATGAGCTAAAATAAATCTCTATCTAATGCCCAATCCGGTATTTTCTGTAAGATTCAAACAAATGGTTAGAGGTGTTCGTAGGGTAACCCATAGGGGACTCCTCCGATGCTCAAGTCAGCATTAATCTCATGAAATAGTACTAAAAGTACGTAATAAATAAACATAATATATATAAAAGACTCAGCATAAATGAAGTAGGAGGCTTGAAGGCTTATTGCTCTGAAGAGGCGATCAATAGTGAGAGAGAGAGAGGCGTGTGAAGGAACCTCATTTCATGGATGAAGGGTGCCATAAGGAGAAAGAGAGAGAGGGATATGAGGGGTGAGAGAGGAGGGGAGGAGGCGTGTCCATGTGAAGACCCTTGTCCCCCTTTTATAAAGAACTTTGGTCGGCTTGTTCGCTCATTTTGGCTCACCTGTGTCTGGGGCACGCGTTCTGCGGCCCTGGCCCTAGCGTGCTTGAATTTAGGGGTGTCCGTATGTATGGCGGGTGAGTACCGGGCCTGTATTATAAACATATAGGGGCCAGTATTATAAACACCTAGTGTGATTGTTAGAGGGGACTTGTAGTTGGTAATTTTCCAAGTTAAAAGTTAGTTCCAATGTCCAAGTGACACCTCTAACATGTATATTTCAATAGTGCTAGAACTGTTGAGTAGGTTTAGCAGTATTAAATTCAAGTATATACCTTGAGAACAGAACAAAGTAGCCAATGATCTGGACCAACTATCTTCTTGGTATAAAATGCATAGGACATGATATGAGGAACCCATAAGGTATAAAGTAGCCAGTGAACACTTCAATTACTTTGAGGTACAACAGTCTGTCACAAATCAGCATAAGGATTGGAGGGAACCTTTAGTGGAGTACTTCAAAATTCCTGTGATTTCATCAAAGACCAAAATATGAATATGAGACTCACATGTATCTTCTTGATGATGAATCTAGAGAATGATGTGAAAAGGATGTTGCTTATATGAACCAATGCTAATGATGGCTAGAGCACATGAGGAAATCTATGGATCCAAGTTTATTGGAAATAAGATGCATTTGCTCATCGAACGCTATGGCTATTATTTTCTTCAAGTGCTAGAAGACTATATCAAGTATGCTAAGGGGTACAGAGCATGCCAAATACATGGCCATGTACCCAGAGTCCAGGCTAATGAGATACGTGCTATATTTAAGCCATAGCCCCTTCGTGGATGGGCAATGAATATCATAGTAGAAATCAATCCTTCTTCTATTAAGCAACATTCTTACATTCTTGTGGCCACATATTTTTTTAAAAAGTGGGTGGAGGCCAAGCTATATAGGAACATTAATTACCAGGATGTGATTGATTTTCACGGAGTATATCCTAAAACCATAATTGTGGACCAAGCAAAATTTATCAATAGGTCTGAGGTTAAGGAGTTTACTAAGAGCTTCAACATTGAAATCATGAACTTAACTCCTCATTATGTCCAAGCAAATTGCAGATCTAAGTCTACCAAAAAGATCCTAAATGCCAATATTCAAAAAATGATTCAACATAGTCCTAGAAGATGGCATGACTTGTTACATGATCTGCTATGGGCTTATAGAGCATCCAAACGAGATACAACTGGGATAACTCCCTTCTGTTTGACGTATGGCCATGACGGTTACTTCCAATGGAAGGGACATATTAGTCTATTAGTTTGGCTCATCAAGGGAAGTTTTCTAAACTTGAATATGAGCAAGCTATGACGAACAAACTAGCTTAGATCAAGATAGGCTTGATGCTCGCCACAAGTTTGAAAAGTAAAGGAAGAGAGAGGTCGAAGTCTACAACGAAAAGGTAAAAAAAAGGTCCTTCAACCTAGACGACTTGGTTTGGAATGTGGTTGCCCATTAGCTAGAAAGACCGTATCTTTGGAAAATGGTCCCCAAATTGGGAGGGTTCCTTCAAAGTTAAGGAGGTATTTGTATCTAAATCCCTACCTGCGTTTAAAGATCTAGATGGAAGGGCCCATCCCGGGGTCATTAATAGAAGGTTCCTAAAGAAATATGTTCCTTCAACTTAGGATCCTAACCAAAAAGTTCTCAAATTTAGATTTCCTAAGTTGTGGGCCTAATTTTAATGGCAGTATCTTGAGGATCAAGTCAATGATCCTTGAGTTGTTAAAGTCACAAACTAAGAAAGGAACTTTCACTTTGAGAGACATATTGAAACAGAATATGTATTTCATTAACAAACAGAGGTACATGGAAATTTCAAAACAATACAACAAAGTCACTTGTACGGCCTATTACTTCTTCACAATTTAAAAAGGGTTAAGTCGTAATCTTAACTAATGACTCTTTTATGGATGACAACTGATTGGTTGCTTAATTCAGCTGTTGATCTATGAAAATGGCTCGGTCTTAGAGAGTTCATTATTCTCTGTGTGCCTCTGCTTTTTCTCTCTTGAGTTCTCTAATGCTTGATCTTATAGAGAATGCTGCTCCTTGAGGGATGTAAGTTGACCTTTGAGCTTGTCCACCTGCTGCTCTAACTGATGGACTTGGTTCTCCAGGCTCTTAATATCTCGAGCTTGTTGGTGTTAGATCTCCTTGTCCACTTGAAGTTTTTAAAATGGGAGCTGCAAGCCTCCCTTCTTTCCTCTTTAACTCGAAAATTGGAACTTTCTTTTCATCCTCTTCTTCTTCCTCAATTTCTAGGGTTTAAAGAAATCCAAAAAGCTCTAGAAGCAAAATCAGCAAGAACCAAAAATTGAAGGTTGAGAGCAAGTGTTAAAAGAACTTGATTATAATGGAGAGAGAGCACAGAGTAAATGGTGAAAAATTTTGTTGCCCTAACTAACGTATTTACAGACATGTGGGAACGAAGGTAGCATAAATGCTAAACATTGCCCTCTCGATCTCCCTATAGCCATGAAAGGTAAAATCAGGTATATTTTTTTACTCGTTGGAAATGTGAAATTACCAACGGCTAAAATGAGGGCATTCCTTTACACCCTAAACTCAAGGGAGTTGGAAAGATGTTGTTTTGAGGCTAAAAGTCATGTGCCTATCATGTAGAGTTGACCTTGAGGGATGCTAGGCCTTTAAATATTAAGACAACAACATCTCGTGCCCATATGCCTAAGTGAGTTAAATCGACTAAGAAATGGCAAACTCTTAAGATGATTAATGGGGAAAAGATGAATCAAGCTCAAGGGACTTCCTAAAAGGCTGCAAGAAAGATGGTTTTGAAACTCGAGGCTATTACTTTATGTACAAGTCAAGGAGTGAGGGCCTCAAGTATATCAAGGTGTACATGGGGCATCCAAAAGGGACTTTGGCAAATTACATGAAAGGGGGCTTCCAGAAAGACGCTCAAGTAAACATTTTCAAGGGAACGATCAATGCCTATTTTTCTTGCAAAAGAAGCATTGAGGTAGACATGGGAAAGATATGCTAGCATTACAAGATATAGCTATTATTTAGCTTTTGTATTAATACGAGACACTATTGTAGTCGTAAACTACACCGCACTACCATACAAACATCTTCAAGTTTCTCCCTTTACAACACACTTGTACTTTTTATTGAGGAATAGCGCAACTTAGCTTAGTTTAGCGTACAATAGCTTACTTTGTACTTGCTTTCATTCAAGGCAATACAGAATTTTGAGTTTCAGGTATGAACTCTTCGTTTCAACATGTTCCTAAAAATCGATGAGTTAAGAAATGAGGCTCTGATTAAAGGCTTTAACGACTAAGGCTTCACATTGATTGCATTGGTATTAACACCAGTGTTACTGCTTGATAAGTCAAGTAAACTTAGGTTTAACTCAATGTTTAAGGGCTTTGATGGCCAAGGCTTGATCTTGATTGGGCTGGTCCTTGTCCATTAACTCAAATATGGTTTGCTCCGTCTAAATCTTGCCAAACTATAACTCATTCGAGTTATTACAAGTTAAGGGTGTCAGGCCTAGTTATATTATTGACATGGGCTTGTAAGTGGATTGCAGAGATTTTAGGTTTATCTCCACCCCATTTCCCACTTTTAAGTGTTTGGGGAAAAGCATATGTGGGCTTAGCTCTGTCACCCTAATTGCCACTTGAGCCGGGTCCATA
The DNA here is from genome assembly GCA_018398585.1 of Simmondsia chinensis. Classification (NCBI taxonomy): domain Eukaryota; kingdom Viridiplantae; phylum Streptophyta; class Magnoliopsida; order Caryophyllales; family Simmondsiaceae; genus Simmondsia; species Simmondsia chinensis. The sequence continues at coordinate 22,368,125 of JAGTTD010000005.1, forward strand.
TCCTTTTTATTTTCTATCAAATATTAAACCTAAAAAATCCACAAAAATATATTAAAAACCTCATTCATTGGAGAAAAAGTAGAATCCACGGTAAGATTGCAAACCTAAGTCAGATTCACCAAAACCACCAACCCTTTTCTCAAAAGGGGATTGGTTGAGGTCAAACACGTGCAGTCTGGAATTTGCACTTACTCCCATGTGGCTGCGAGTCCCATTTTGCATGTTTGATTTTGTATCTATACTACCACACACACACTGAGCAAACATAAGGAGCAAACGACCCCTAAATACTTCATTAACTTTGAAAAGAGGCTCCCAATTTGGAAACCATTTTCCAAAGGTACAGTCTTTTGGGGAATTAGGTAGAACCACTTTCCAGACCTAGTCCGCTAATGTTGGGATAAAATAACCTAGGTACAAATTAACCTAACTCTGATGCCAATTGTTGGGTTCACAGTTCTCCAACTATCGTCACAACAAAGTGCACCTATTTGAGCACTCAGCGTAAGGGACTGTTCTCACTACCTAAGCCCCCAGTGGAAGAGTCATGGTTCGTGACCCCTCATGAGCAAGAGTTCCTGGGAATAGGATTATCTCTATAAATCCCTTTGCTTTGATACCAGTTGTTGGGATGGATTTCAAAAATCCTCTATAATTTAATTAACTTAACGCAGTAGAAGGGTTTAAAATTCTTAATTTTAAATCTAAGGTGGATTTAAAATTTCTAATTTTAAATCTACATATTTAAATTCCCAATTTAAATCTATAGGCCTCTACTCTAATACATTCATAACAATAAAGTGAACTTATATCAGGCATAATAAGAAAAGCTATAAACAAATAGAAAAGCGAAAACTTAAAACAGAAGGAAAGAAGAATATACCTGGAATTGCTCCAATTAAAGAAAACTAGAAAGGATACAATGACCTCAAACTACTCGAAGGGTAGCCTCCGAAAATATTAAACTTGAGGAAAGAAAAATTTTATAAAAAAAATTTCTATCTCTTACTGGGTCTCCGAAAATCAACACTTTCAGAAACCTTTAATTTTTAAAACTGATGCCAAACCTTTGAAATATGTACCTCTATTTATAGTAGTACACTGTAGCAAAAAATATAAAAATTAATGATGTGGGATGCACATATTTCAAACGCAAAATGCAACATTTCATTCGGAAAGATCACCAAATTGCCGGATTTCGCTATGCCCAAAAATCGTGTGATTTCCCTGTCATGCACGCGGTGATTGGTCCGCACTTTTAGGTGCGGATCCACCCTGATTAGCAGCTTGCGCGCGGGTTGGTGGAGCCTCATATACGCCAATCGATCCTGTACAGATGCGATTTTTTAATATTTTTATTTTTTCTGTTTCGTTTTCCACACTTTAAAATTTTAATTTTAAAAAAATTATTTTATTTTATAGTTTTTAGCTTTTATTCATTTCATGAATAATGTTTGGGAAAATTAAATTTACTCATCCAATGAATTCTTTAATATTTTTTCGATTGCAATAAATAATGAGGCTTGTGCAGGGACCTCAGAGATAATTTAAATCTAGCTCCAAATGGTTTAAATTAACCATCTTATGATATAATTTAATTACTATTTAATGACACTTAATTTTAAAAAATAAATCTCACTACACCCTAGATTTAAACCATTTATTTGATATTTCCCATATAGACTGTATTGATGACAACAAACCCTCCACCTAGATGTCCATGATGAAGAATAAATGTAACTACTACCATTATCTCTCTCATGGCTTTTCTATTAGTTACCGACTCGCCTTTCACAGGATAATTCATTTATACTTGAACATATTCATAGTACAAATTTCAAATGTCAAACACTTGGAATACTTTGGCCAAAGATTTCGAACTATTCAAATCTTTGTGAATCAACCAAGGGGACATCTGTGCCACATAAGAGATTGTAGATTCTGTATTGAATACTTGATCTTTGTCACACTTCACGCTGCTACCCAGTGTACATCGGCATTTAGTCATACGTTTAGACCTTACTTATAGTACACCAAAGTAACTAACGCTCCATGCACGAGTCAAGAATCCACTCAGGATTTAGAGTCATCGTTCATACAGTACAACATGAATCACTCATCTCCGATAGTACTCTAAAAACAAGTAACTGACATGGTCCAACATAGTGTAACAATCTTATTAAACACGGCAATCTAACATTTTTGTATCACCTTCCACATGATCAAGACAAGTCATCTAACGTGTTAAGTCATGGTTTTAACAGACAAGTAGCCCAAGCTCATCATCGACCACAAGTTATTCAAATAACATTCCATGTCATTTGTTCCAAGTTTATCTGTGGCTTCATCTCATTATCCACTTAGAACAAGCATGTCAAATGTAATATGAGGATTCTGTCCATCTCATTTGCAATACGTAAAAGAAAATCACATGCAGTATAAATGCTTGCTTAAATAAATGTAACAAGAAAACGGCTGAAACTTCAATTTTATTCATTAATAAAATAATATCAGCAGAATAAATATGGATTTTAGGACACCATTCCTAATAATGTCTCACTTGTCCTGAATCCAATTTATGACAAACTTTACACTCATTCCTTTTATGTATGAACCAAAGATTTATTGAGCCAAGGTCTACGTAAAGTCAACTACTTTATCTGAACCTACATGCCCCTCTTTGTAGCTTTTGAAGCTCCAATGTATTTGGCCTTTATGGTGGAGTCAGCAATACAACACTGCTTGACATTCCTCCCACTAATGGCTCCCACTCCAAGGGTAAAGACATGCCAAGACGTTGTACGTCTAGCATCTCTATCTGACTGGAAGTCTAAATCCATATAGCAAACTTGAACTAGCTCACCAAATAATTAAAGATGATAACACCCCTACATTATCCCCAATGAGTAGCATATCATCGACACACAATACTAAGAAAGTCACTGCTTTTTCTTGATGTGATTTGTACATGGATGGTTCATCAAACAATTGCTCAAAACCATAAGATTTAATAGTTTCATTGAATCTAATATTCGATGAGCATGATGCTTGCTTCAGTCCATACATGGACTTCCTAAGTTTACGTACCATATGCTACTTATTTTTGCCAATGAGACTATCTGGTTGCACCATAGAGATGTCTTCTTCAAGACGACCATTTAAAAAGGGGCGTTTTGACTTCCATTTGCCAGATCCTAATAATGAGCGGTAGTGGATAGGAGTATCCTTATAGACTTTTGCATGGCTACTTGTGAGAAGGTCTCACCATAATGGGTTCCTTTCTTTTTGATAAAACACTTAGCAACAAGTCTTGCCATGAAGGCCTTTACCTTCCCATCCACTCCTCTTTTCCTCTTATAGACCCATTCACATCCAATGGGCTTAATGCCAATAGGTGCCTTTGCAAGATTCCATACCTAATTTGACTACATATATCCTATCTCATATTTCGTTGCTAAGATCTATTGGTCAGCATCCTTGTCTTTGTTGGGGAATAACTAACCTTGTTATTAATTAATCTAACTCTGAAGCCAATTGTTGGGTTCACAGCTCTCCAACTGTGGTCAAGACAAAGTGCACCTATCAGTGTACTCAGCATAGGAGATTCTTCTCGTTACTTAAGTCCTCAGTCGGAGAGTCATGCTTCGTGACACCTCACGCGTGAGAGTTCCCGGGACTAGGGTTATCTGTTAGCTTCCAATCCAAAGATTGAGAGCTAACCTTGGGAAAGAGAGGTAAGATGAGACGAGAATTGAAAGGACATGAGAAATAGAGAAGATTATCAAAAAGGAAATCAGATTTTTATTGATTGAAATAAAGATATTACATGATTTGGATCTATTTATAATATATCTCAATACATTGAACCAACACTTCACTCTTAACTGACTTAAACCAGATTTTACCGCCAAAAACAGCTAAGCCGCAGCATTGGACTTTGTTTGACCAACTAACTGACTTTGGCGCCTAAAGACTCACTAACTCACACTTGAAAATTGCACCTAAATGCATCATTTAAACAATACAACCAATACATGTCTTAAGAGCAGCCAAAACTAAGGAAATCACAACATTCCCCTTCTCTTGAAACGCTCCTTGTCCTCAAGGAGAAAAACTGGGAAATTGACTCTTAAAAAATGCAAGTTCTTCCCATGTAGCAAAGTTCCTGTCCAAGTTCTGCCATTGTATTTGCTCTTCACGAATAGCTCTGTCTGCGACATTTAGCTTCCGTGTGGCTTTTACAGCAACAGGTTGCAGCAGCAGCGAGCCATTTGATCCAACTTCAGGTGCCTCCTTGGAGCATTTAACTCCTTTCTTCACTTGTTTTTTGAGTAAAGACACATGAAACACTGGGTGATTGTATGAGTTAAGAAGTAAGTCAAGTTTGTACGCCACATCGCCAATCTTTTCCAATATTTATTAAGGGCCAAAGAGGCGAGCATTTAGCTTGACATTTCTCCTGACAGCCAAAGAGGACTATCTATAAGGCTGTAATTTGAGGTAGACCATGTCCCCAACTTCATAATTCTAGTCTACCCGCTTTTTGTTAGCATATAGTGTCATCCTTGCTTGCGCTTGAAGCAGATTGTCCTTAAGAACTTGCATCATATGATTCCTTTGCTATACCAAATCAATAGCTTCGGGTAGTAATGAAGTCACCTTCTGAAGCGTGAAAAGAGTGGGAGGATCATATCTGTAGAGAGCTTTGAAGGGAGAAGAACCAATAGATGCCTGAACATGGGTATTGAACCAATATTCAGCTAAAGAAAGCCAATGGTTCCACGCCTTTGGATGCCAGAAAATCATAATTTAAGATACTGCTCGATGGATTGATTGACTCATTCGGTTTGACCATCTGTCTGGGGGTGGTAAGATGAGCTAAGAGCCAATGTCGTTCCCAACAACTTGAACGATTCTCTTCAAAAATTGCTTGTAAAGATCCTATCTCGATCAGATACAATGGATTGAGGCAATTCATGTAATTTGTATATGTTATCAAGGAAACTTTTGGCCAACTTCTCTGTAGTAACAGGTCGGATTAAGGAGATAACATGACTATATTTGGTGAAACGATCCACCACAACCCAAATTACTTCCTTGCTTTCTAACTTCGTCAACCCTCCTATAAAATCCAGACTTATGTTGATCCAAGCACCCTCAGGAATAAGAAATGGCTATAGAAGACCTTGGTAATGATGATCTCCCAATTTAGTTTGTTGACAGACTTTGCAAGCTCGCACAAAATCAGATGTTGTCTTCTTCATGTCGGGCCAAGTGGAATGTGCCTTAACCCTTTGATATGTTCCTTTGATTCCTGAATGACCTCCCCATGCTCAATCGTGTGAGGCGCTGACAATTTGATCTCTCAGATTTGTAAAAGAAGCAATATAGATCCTGTTCTTCAATTGAATGATGCCTTTTTGGACTGATTCCCCTACATTAGCACCTTCACTACCCAAAACCTTAACAGTCTGGAAATAACACATTCATGAGCAAAGGGATCATCGTCATAAGACTTATAAACTTCTTCCATCCATGATGGTAAGACAATAGATACAGCATAACAAGAACCTTGCTCACAATCTTCAAATGTTTGTGAAAGTGCATCAGCTGCCAAATTTTATTTTCCCTTTCGATACTCAATAGCATAATCGCGACCCAACATTTTCATCAGTCCCTTCTTTTGGATTCTTGTCACAATCTTTTGTTCCAAAAGATGCTTGAGACTCTGAAAGTCTGTCCTGATAATGAACCTGTGTCCATCTAAGTAATGCCTCCATTTCTCACCAGTTAAAAGAATCGCTAAGTATTCCTTTTCGTAAGTAGACATTGCTTGATGTTTTGAACAGAGAGCTTGACTCAAATAGGCAATAGGTCTTCAATTTTGAGAAAGAATTGCTCCAATGCCTGTACCACTCGCATCTATCTCAAGAACGAACTCCTCAGCAAATTTTGGCATTGGTAGAACCGGAGCTACACACATAGCTACCTTTAGAGTTTAAAAGCTAATTGAGCTTGATCTGACCACTTGAATGCATCTTTTTTAAGAAGTTCAGTAAAAGGCTTTGCAATAGATCCATATCCCGCAATGAACTTTCTGTAGTAGCCGGTCAATCCCATGAATCCCCTCAACGTTTCAGCGACACTGGAGTAGACCATTCTTGCATTGCCTAAACTTCAGAAGAATAGGTTGAAACTCCCTCGTATGAGATCACATGGCCCAAATATTCTAACTGAGTCTGTGAAAAAGAACATTTGGTTAACTTAGCAAAGAACCTATGATGGCGCATTACTGTAAACACTTATGCCTGAGATGGTCCTTAAAAGAAGAGTTGTGTATCAGAATGTCATCGAAGAAAGCTAGCATTGTTGTCCTCAGGGTAGGCTTAAAAACTTCATTCATAGTGGCCTGAAAAGTAGCTGGAGCATTGATTAAACCAAATGGCATAACCATAAACTCGAAGTATCCATGATGAGTCTGAAAAGCAGTCTTATATATATCCGGCATAAGAACTCTAATTTGATTGTATCCCTACCTCAAATCAAGTTTATTGAAGAAATGTGCTCCATATAACTCATCAAGCAAATCATCTATGATAGGAATAGGAAACTTATCTTTCACTATCAAAGAATTAAGCCGTCTGTATCGATGCACATCCTTGCTGTTCCATCCTTCTTCTTTACCAGAATAACGGGAGAGGCAAAAGGACTATGACTAGGCCTGATGAAGCACATCTTGAGCAATTCATCCACTTACTTCTTAATCTCTACCTTCTGAGCATGAGGATACTGATAAGGCCTCATCTTCACTGGGTCTGAATTAGCCTTAAGAGGAATAGCATGATCAATACTTCCTTGAGAAGGTAGAGCCTTTGGCTGCTCAAAGACATCCTCAAATTCCTCAATCAAGGCCCTTACTTCAGGCTGAGTAACAGATCCCAACTCTGTAGGAGAAATAGCAGACAATTGCCCGATCCACTGAATTGCACTCTGCTTAAACCCTCCTTGTAAGCTTTTGCCTTTGATCCGCTGTAATTGTACATGATCAACCATGCCTTGCAATGTGACTTTAGTTCCATGAACTTCAAAAGAAACGGTAAGTTTTTGAAAGTCGAATATCACTGGATTAAAGAATCTCATCCAATCAACACCGAGCACCAGGTCACATGCACCCAAAGGAAGGACTCTGAAATCAAAGGTGAACTGATGTTCTTGCATAGTCCATTGAAATGCCAGACATTTATTTTGAGTGAGAATGGAATTTCCATCTACCACAGTCATGGCTAATGGATGGGTCTTGATCACTTCATGTCTCACTTTCTTCACTAATTTGGGATCAACGAAACTATGAGTGCTCCCACTATCCATAAGAATAGTAATGGAAGTCCTTCCAGCGTTTTCTTTAATTTCAATGGTATTGTGAGCTCCATTCCTTGTCAATGCTTTCACATAAATCTCAATTTCATCCTCAATCAGTTCATCTTGTGACTCCTTCTCAGAATTGTCTTCAACCGCTTCTGTATCTTTGCTGTCTGATTTTACTTCAACTCAAGCACCTCTTGCGGACATTAGAAACTTGGAATTACATTTATGTCCTGGCTGATAAGGCTAGTTGCATTTGTAACAAAGCCTTGAAGACCTCTTATCAACAACATGACTTGTCTTGGAGCCAAATGAATCTCTGTGCTGAGATTTGGAATTGCTTCCTTGGAATTTACTCTTGTCACTTGAAGATACAACTGTGGCTTCAATCAATTTAGCCTTAGCATATGCTTTAGACAAAGTCCTTGGCCCAATGGCCTTCACCATGGCTTTGATTCTTGGTCTCAATCCACTAATAAAGCTAGAGACATAGTCTGCCTCTATGGCTTGTGGATATGTGGCTATCATGCTAGCTCGTAGGTTCTCAAACCTCGTCATGTACTCACTCACAGTAGTTGTTTGATACACATTGTTAAAATTTTCAACAACATCGCTTATTTCCTCTTCTCCATAGCGCTCACACAATTCTTCCCCGAACTCGCCCCAAGAAATATTTGGATTGCTTTTCAACACACTATAGAACCATACTTCATGACCTCCATGAAGATGCACTGCGGCCAGTTCCACCTTTTCAGCTTCACTTATGTTGTAAAAATGGAAGTATCGATCACATGTCCTCAACCATGATTGAGGTTGTTTTCCATCAAAAGGTTCAATTTGCAATCGAGGCTGCCTGAAAGCATTGCTCCTATTACTGGATGCAGCATCATTACTTACTATTCTTTGTTGATGATGCAGATCTGGTGGCCTGTCTTGATGTACAATTTCATCAGATGGATTTCTGTTGTGCAAAACAGAATCTGGAGGTCTTGTATTGGGACCTGAATTCTAACCGGATAACAGAGAATGAGCTTGTTCTATGCATTGATCTTGAGTCCTTGCAGCAACATCAACCTCTAGAAGTTGAGTATCAACTGTCCTGACCCGATCCGGAGGTCTAACCTCCGTTTGAATCAAAGGAGATTCACCGCGATTCCTGTCCAAACTTTCAGCACTGTCAATGTGAACTTGTTGTTGCCTTACTTCTGCTGGAGGAATTAGATGACTAGCAGGTCGTAGTGTTCCAATTATAAATGATTCACCATGTTTGTTGACCTGATTATGCAATTCAATCAGCTTTTCCTCAAAACGCAAGGATTGTTGCTGCACTTCAACAAATTTCTGATCCTGTTCAAGTTTTCTATTAATTTGATCCTGTAGTCCACCAATATTGTCCTCAAGACGCAGAGTTTGTCGTTGTATTTGATAAAAAATCTTCAAATCTTGCTCAAGCTGCACCTGTTGAATTCGATATCATCATCATATCCATCTGCGACTTGTACATTTCATCCATTTGCACCCTAAACTGAGCATGAGTAATAAACTCAGGTCCAGCTATAGAATTTCCACCAACAACTGAAGCAAATGTAACATTAGGATCAACACTAGCAGCAGGAGCTGCATTTACATCTCCAGAACGAGTGTTAGACCTTCCGTCATTGACGATCACAAAAATCAAATTCAAAATTGCGTATAAACAAAGCTCTAATACCAATTGTTAGCTTCCAATCCAAAGATTGAGAGCTAACCTTGTGAAAGAGAGGTAAGATGAGAAGATAATTGATAGGAGATGAGAAATAGAGAAGATTATCCAAAAGGAAATCAGATTTTTATTGATTGAAATAAAGATATGACATGATTTGGATCTATTTATAATAGATCTCGATACATTGAACCAACACTTCACTCTTAACCGACTTGAACCAGATTTTACCGCTTAAAACAGCTAAGCTGCCACATATGACTTTGCTTGACCAACTAACCGGCTTTGGTGCCTAAAGACTCACTAACTCACACTTGAAAATTAAACCTAGGAAATCACAACGTTATCTCTAAAGATCCCTTTGCTCTTAGACCTGATGCCAAGCTAGATTCCAAAAATCTTCCGTAATTTAATAAAAGTAATGCAGTGGAAGGGTGTTATGATCCAAGAATTCAAGGCATGGGCTGTTGTGGGCTGTGTTGCATATGGTTCTGTTTAGTTGCTGTTAGCTGCTATCGTGATGTTCAAATGCTGATTCGTGTTGATTAATTTAGTAAATGATGTATCAGTCTTAGCTAGTATTGCATTGTAATAAGCTGCATTCATGTTTCTGCATTGTATAAGCTGCAACAGGGTCGGTAGTTGCTGTTGGAATGGTCTTGGTGCCAAAATTAGGAATCAAATGTTAGTTAGTAGATATTTTTAGTTGCTTCTAGATAGTTCTTAAGACGGTTACTAGTATTTGTCTAGATACATTGTATTGGTTGCTTGTTCTTGCTTATAAATAGGAGGCAAGTGTAATAATTCATATCATTCAATCAATTTACAACAAAATATCTCATTTGAGATCAACTCTCTCTCTCTCATCTAACTCTCTTTTTCTCATCCCTAATTCTCTAATTTCTCATCTCAATTTCACTTCTTTCTCATCTCAAATTCTCAATCTATCCAAATTTACTTAGCTTACATTTGTGATTCAATCACGAATGTAACAATTGGTATCAGAGCCTCGTTTGGCTTCCAATCGAATGCGCAATCAAAAGAAAATATTAAAAAAAATCAGAAAAAAAATTTAGTGCTGATTTTGCTAGTCTAGTTCAGATTTTAGTGAAATCAAATCAGTTCAGGACACTTAGATCAAGATAAGTTCAGATTTGTATTCAATAAGGAAATTGTTGATCTTGCAATATCAGAAATTACGATCATATTTGTGTGTGTGCTGCCGACAGTCGAAAATCAAATTGATCAATTCAAGTTGTGAAATTCAAGAGTGAAGTATAGCTGGTGGAGTAACAACAAGATCAGGTGCCAGAGCTGGAAATTAGGCTACAAATGCTGATCCTAATGCCTCCTATGCTTCGGTTGTGGGAGCTGGTGATACATCTGGACATGAACATCTTTCTCTCTCACAATTCAGGGAGGAGATGCAAGACAAGTTTACCAAGCAGCTGGATCAGATGATTGTGCGAATATAGCAGCAGCAATTGGAACAAGATCGCAAGTTAACTGCATTCCAGCGACAGCAGTTGGAGCAAGATCGAAAGATTTCAGAGCAAATGCAGCAACAATCTCTGCAATTGCAAGGAATTGAGGAGAAGATAACCGATCATGTGAATCAACAAGCTCAAGAAATTGAGGAAAGGATCACAAATAAAATGAATCAACAAACTTTGAGCATTGAAGAGAGGTTCACTGAGTTGCGCAACCAATTGAATAAGCAAAGTGAGACATCAGGTGCTGCACCGCTTTTACCAATGTGCCAGCTAAGGCGAACTTGTGAGGAGCTAAATCCTCAGATGTTAAATGCTGCAGGGAGTTCACGAGATGGTCCTCAAGTTCAGCTTCAATCTGAAAATGTTAGGCCTTGAAATCAGGTTCCAGAAGCTGAAGTAACTGACAGTTTGCGCGAACATCAATTGGACCAAGAGCATACTTGATCTTTGAGCATGAATTCTGGATAGAAAAATCCTCCTCCAGATTCTTCAGATCATCCATCTAAGCCTGCAGCACCGATCAGATCAAGTCAAGAAAATACAGGACATCAAGACCATCTCCTTGATCCAACACTTCTACGACCTGCTTGCTTGAATGCTGAGTATTTAGTTAGGCCACCAGATCAGGTTGTACAGGGGCAAAATTCATCTACAATTGCTCCTAACCATGGCAGTGATGTTACTTGTGGGAATAGAGGCAATGGTTTTAGACAACCAAGAGTACAACTTGAGAATTTTGATGGGAAGCAGCCACATTCGTGGTTAAGGAGATGTGAGCGATATTTCCACTTTTATTCCATTTTCGATGATCAAAAGGTGGAGTTGGCTGCGGTTTATCTTCAAGGAGATCATGAAGTTTGGCTCTATAGTCTATTGAAGAGCAATCCTACTCTTACTTGGGCTGAGTTTATGATTGAATTTTGTGAATGCTACGGTGATGAAGATTTGGGTGATATTGTTGATAGCTTCAACAAGCTGACTCAAGTTACAACCGTGAAGGAGTACATGACAAAGCTTAAGAATCTCCAAGCTAGTATGATAATTGTTACCCTTTAAGCCCTTGAGTCCTTTTATGTCTCGAGTTTTATCAGTGGATTAAAGCCTAAAATCAAGAATTTGTTGAAGGCAATTGGTCCTACCTCCTTATCACAAGCTTATGCTAAGGCCAGGTTGTTTGAGGCTACATTCCTAACAAGCAACGAGGGGCCCATACATAGAGAAGAAAGCTCGCAATAACACCACAAAGGGGGAGATGAACCCAAAGTGAACCGTCCCTTTGATAAGAATGCTTTTGAGAAGAGGCCTCAAAGACTCTGTTTTAAGTGTCGTCAACCTTGTGAAATAGGCCATAAATGTAATCCTAAATTTCTCATCAAAACTCATCCCTTAGCCATAATGGTAGCTTATGGCAACTCAATTACTACTCGAAACAAGTGCCAAGCATTCCGTTGGTCTATGCAAGACCATCAATTCACTTTTGATTTTAGAGTTCCCCCTTTAGGAGGTTGTGATATGGTGCTTGGAGTAGATTGGATGAGGTCCTTTAATCTGGTGTTGTTTGACTTTGATAAGATGACTGTGTCTTTCGAAGTTCATGGCAATAAGGTCACATTACAAGGAATTTCAGATCAAGCACAGTTGAGGCTCATTAACGGCAAGCGCTTACATAGAGGGGTCAAGAAGAATGCAATACAATGGCTTGGACAATTATTTGTTATTGCACCTGTAGAACTGCAGCTGAACATCCAACCTGAAATTCATGCTTTGCTCGATGAGTTTGAGGACATGTTTGAGTGGCCAAAGAGCCTTCCTCCTCAAGAAGTGTAGATCATGCCATACCACTACGAGCTAACTCTGACCCGGTAAAGATCAGGCCTTACCGTTATGCTCATGCCCAAAAAACAGAGACGAGAAGCAAGTTGATGAGTTGCTTCAATGGGTTTCACTAGACCAAGCCATAGTCCTTTTGCCTCACCCGTGATTCTTGTTAAGAAGAAGGATGGCACGGCTAGGATGTGCATTGATTATCGCCAACTGAATTCTTTGACAGTGAAAGATAAGTTTCCTATTCCTGTTATTGACGATTTGCTTGATGAGTTATATGGAGCACATTTCTTCTCTAAACTTGATTTGAGGCAGGGATATCATTAAATCAGAGTTCTCGAGCTGGATATATACAAAACTGCCTTTCAGACACATCATGGGCATTTTGAGTTCGTTGTTATGCCTTTCGGTTTAACAAATACTCCGGCCACATTCCAAGCTGCTATGAATGACATTTTCCAGCCTTACTTGAGGAGAACGGTGTTGGTTTTCTTTGATCATATATTGATATATAGTTCATCTTATGAAGATCACCTTATTCACCTTAGAGAGGTGTTTGTAGTTATGCGGCAGCACAGATTTGTTGCTATGCTGTCAAAGTGCTCTTTTGCTCAGTCCAAACATGAATATTTAGGTCATGTCATCTCTCGTAAAGGAGTCTCTACCGATCCTTCCAAGGTGCAAGCAATGCAAGAGTGGCCAATTCCCATGACGTTGAAGTAATTGAGAGGGTTCTTGGGATTGACCGGTTATTATAGGAAGTTCATAAATGGTTATGGGTCCATTGCAAAGCCCTTAGCTGAGCATCTAAAGAAGGATGCATTCAAGTGGAATGACAAGGCACAAACAGCTTTTGATGCACTTAAGTCAGCTATGTGTGTGGCTCCGGTATTGGCCATGCCAAATTTTGCTGAGGACTTCATCTTAGAGACAGATGCAAGTGGGATTGGTAATGGGGCTGTTCTCTCACAGCAAGGAAGATCTATTGCTTATTTGAGTCAAGCGCTTAGTCCTAAACATCAAGCCATGTCCACTTATGAAAAAGAGTAATTGGCAATTCTCCTAGCAATTGAGAAATGGAGGTATTACTTGGATGGTCATAGGTTCATTATTCGAACAGATCATCAAAGTCTTAAGCACCTTTTGGAGCAAAAGATAGTGACAAGAATTCAAAAGAAGGGGTTGATGAAGTTGTTAGGACTTGACTTTGCAATCGAGTATAAAAGGGGGAAGGAAAACTAGGCTGCGGATGCTTTGTCAAGGAAGTTTGAGGACCACGAGCAGGGTTTTTGTGGGGCATTGTCTATGGTTTTACCTTCTTGGATGGATGAAATCTACCAATCTTATGAAGGGGACACTTTTTCTCAAGAGTGTGTGGCTGCAGCTTTGGTTAAAGGTGTTGATATCGTTGACAGTGAGCCTGAAGTGTTTGTACAGAAAGGCATTATCCAGGTGCAGAACAAGTTATATAATGGCACCTCAACTTATTTGAGGAATCAGATAGTGAAGGCTTCACATGACTCAGCTTAGGGTGGACATTCCGGGGTTGAAGGTACTTATCAAAGAGTTAAGGCATATTTTAATTGGCACGGTTTGAAGAAAGCTGTATCAGATTTTGTTAAGTCTTGTGAGGTGTGTCAACAAACCAAGTTGGGAGATCATCGAAACCAAGGACTCTTGCAGCCACTTCCCATTCCAGAGGGTGCGTGGATCAACATAAGCATGGATTTTATGGAAGGACTTCCCAAGTCTGATGGTAGGGAGGTAATTTGGGTTGTGGTGGATCATTTCACCAAATATAGTCATTTTATAGCACTTATCCGGCCTGTTACAGCTGAAAGGTTGGCTAAGAGCTTCTTAGACAACATATATAAGTTACATGGGTTGCCTCAATCCATTGTTTCTGATCGAGACAAGATCTTTACAAGAACTTTTGGAGGGAGTTGTTCAAGTTGTTGGGAACTACATTGGCACTCAGTTCATCCTATCATCCCCAAATGGATGGACAAACTGAGCGTGTTAACCAATGCATTGAGCAGTATCTTCGAAGTATGGTTTTCTCACGGCCCAAAGAGTGGAATCAATGGCTTTCTTTAGCTGAATATTGGTTCAACACTCATGTCCATGCTTCAATTGGCACTTCTCCTTTCCAAGCCTTGTATGGGTATGCTCCACCTTCACCCATGATTTTGCAGCAGCAAGGTAACTCAGATTCTGCAGCAGGGGATTTGATTCAGCAAAGGCAGCACATGTTGTAGATTCTTAAGGATAATCTTCACCAAGCTTGTACACGAATGAAGTTTTATGCAGATAAAAAGAGGGTAGACAAAACTTACAAAGTTGGTGACGTGGTCTACCTCAAATTACAACCTTATAAACAGTCCTCTTTGGCTGTCAGGAAGAATGTCAAGCTAAGTGCTTGTTTCTATGGCCCATATAAAATTTTAGAGAAGATCGGCAAAGTTGCTTATAGACTTGATTTGCCTTCTCATTCATACATTCACCTGGTGTTCCATGTATCATTACTTAAAAAGCAGGTGAAAGTTGGAGCTAGGAGTTCGTGGACTCCACCACAAGTGGGAGCAAATGGTGCATTATTGCTTGGACCGTTGGCTGTCAAGCAGCATCAGATGATTGCAAGAGCGACTAGAAAATTTCAGTAGATCATGGTGCGGTGGCTAAATTTGGATAAGAGCGTGGTCACATGTGAGAATCCTACATTCTTGAAGAGCCAATTTCCAAGTTTTTCTTCTTGAGGACAAGGAGCTTCTCAGGGGGAGGGAATGTTATAATTCCTTTAGTCTTTTGATTGTATTTGGTCCTTAATTGCAAGTAATGTGTTTGGTTGCTTTCGTGTTGTGTTTGCATGTTAGTTGTCTGGCAATCTGGCGCCATGAGGGTTGGTTTAGGTCCTTAAGGTCAAGGCTAGTCAAATGTGGTGGCTTCCTTGTGTTTAGGCGCCAAAATTCAGTAAGGCGGTTAGAGTGGGATGTGTCCTTGTGCATTGTACCTAGATCTCTTACAAATAGATCTAATGCTTGTAATCGCTTCATTCAATCAATAACAAAACCTGATTTCCTTTGGATAATCTCTATAATTCTCATCTAATTCTCTACTTTCTCATCTCTCTCAATTCTCTTCTCACCTTATCATTCTCTTTCACAAGGTTAGCTATCAACTTAGGTTTGGTAGTTAACAATCTTTTACGCAATAACCTTGAACTGCTTGGAGAGCGGGCACCAAAAAATATTAAACTAGGAAAGAAAAATAAAAAAAAAAAAATTTCTCTCCAATTAGGGCCCATGAAAGTCAATACCTTCTGGAACCTTAATTCGGAACTAATGCCAAACTTTGGAATTGGTACCTCTATTTATTGTAGTGTACCGGAGCTAACATAAATTTTGATGTGGGATCTAAAAAAGAGTTGCAAAATGACGCTGTATGAATTAATCCTCGTGACTCAAATTTCTTAATCTAGTGACCCGTGTCACCTCTTGATTGGTCCGCACCTAATGGCATGGATCAAGCCCTCCCTCTGTGACCAAAGTGTGCCACGTGGCATGCTCTGGTTGGTCCGTGCCCGGAGGCATAGATCAACATTGGAGACCATCTGCACATGACACCGATTGGTCTATTTTGCATTACGCTGATTTCGACCTATTTTGCCTTTTTTTACTTTGTTTCTCACATGTAAAAATTCATCTTATGAATTTTTATTTTTCAAAAAAATTATTTTATTTTATAATTTTTATTTTTTATTCATCTCATTAATATTGTCAGGTAAAATTAAATTTACTCATCTCATGAATAAATAATTCATCTCATGAATTCTTTAATATTTTTCTAATGACATTAAATACAAACTCTTGCGCAGGGACCTCAGGGACAATTTAAATCTAGCTCCAAATGGGTTAAACTAATTACCATCTCGTGATAAAATTTAATTACCTACCATGTTTTCATGACGACTCGATCTTCAGGATGGGGGTCCTTGGAAAAAGCCTATGTTCCACCCGGAAGGGGGAAGGCTGTGCACATCCAACCCCCCCCCCCCCCCCCCCCCACCCCAAGACCCTGCTTCATGCGGGAGCCCCTGTGGCACTGGGACTATTGTTGTTTTTGATAAAATTTAATTACCATTTAATGAGACTTAATTCCACTAAATAAATCTCACGGTACTCTAGACTTAAATCATTTATTCTATATTTTCCAAATAGACTATAATAGGGACAACAACCCCTCCACCTAGATGTCCATGACAACAAATGAGTGTAACTACTACCATTATCCTTCTCACAACTTCTCCATTTGTTACCAACTCACCCTTCATAGAATAATTCATTTACACGTGAACATATTCATGGTATAAATTCTAAATGTCAAATACTTTGGCCAAAATTTTTGAATTATTCAAATACTTGCGGTTCAACTAAGGGGACATTTGTATCTCATAAGAGATTACAGATTCCATATTGAATACATGATCCTTGTCACACTTCACACTGCTATCGAGTGTATATGGGAATTCAGTCATACATTTAGACCTTATTTATAGTATACCAAAGTAACTAACGCTCCATGTACAAGTCCAAAATAATCTCTGGATTTAGAGTGATCATTTAAATAGTAGAACATGAATCAATTATATCTGATAGTAGTTTAGAAAGAAGCAACTCACTTGGTCCAACTCAGTGTGTCAATCTTTTAAACACACCAACCTAACACTTTTGGATCACCATCCTCTTGATCAAGATACGTTATCTAAGGTGTTAAGCCTTGGTATTAATAGACAAGTAGCCCAAACTCATCATCGACCACGACTTATTCAAATAACATTCCATACCATTTGTTCCAAGTCTATATATGGCTTAATCTCATTATCCACTTTGAAAAAACATGTAAAATGTAATCTGAGGACTTTGTCCATCTCACAGATAGTACTTAAAAGAAAATCACATGTAGTATAAATGCTTGCTTACACAAATTTAACAAGGAAATGAGTGGAACTTTAATTTTGTTAATTAATAAAGTAATATTAATAGTATAAATTTGGATTTCAGGACACTAATTCTAACAATCTCCCACTTGTCCTAAATGCAATCTATTACAACTTTATACTCATCACTAGTGGTGTGCAACGGGCCGGGCCTTAGGCCTGTTTTTTTTAGGGCCTGGGCCCGTTCCTGGGCCCGGCCCTGCCCAAAAGAGCCAACGGCTCTTTTTTTATAAAAAAAAAAAAAAAAATTGTATATTTTTTTCTATAAATACTTAAACCTCCCCAACTCATTTTCTCACAAAATCTTCAATTCTCTCTTCTCTCTCTATACATTCATCATCTCCCATCTTCTCTAATTTGCTAATTGCAAAATTGTGTTCTAAAGTTCGAAGTTCATAAAGTACTTGGCTGAAGTTTGAATTTCATTATTCTCTCGTTTCGGTAATTTTAGTATCGTAATTTTTTTTAATTCACATTTTTAGTTATTTAATTTGCATTACTACTTGCATTTTATAAATAATGATCATTTATACTAATATGGCACACAACTCTTCATCATCTGGAGCCGGTCGTGCTAGTTCTAGCTGTTCTCGGCCACCCAGAATCCGAAAAAGGACTAGAATTGTCTTACTTGATACTGAAGAACGAGCTTTTATACAACCAGACCCAACACCCCAATACCCTGATGATAGCATAGATTATAACTTTTCACAACTACAAGATTATCATGAGTCAGGTAGTGGTGGGGTTGGAGACTCACAAACTGATGAGGAACCCACCCCCACCACAGATGTCCAGCCTGAAACTAGTACCTTGACTAGTAGGCGTACAACTAGTGGGGTATGGAAGCACTTTACCCTTAATAAGACAACTAATAAAGCAACCTGTAAATTATGTGACCCACCTAAAAATTTTAGCCATCAACCCGGCAGTGGGACGGGCACACTAAATAGACATATACTTAGGTGCCACCCCGAGCAATTCCCGGAAAAGAGCCAACAACGGTTAGTACAGCAAGTGACCGGTGCACTTGCTAATTTGAGGTTCTCTCAGGAGAGCAACCATAGGGGGCTAGCTAAATATATAATTTTGAGTGAAAGGCCTTTTAGTACCGGCGAAAACCCATATTTCATCGACTACCTCCAACGAAATGTGAACCCCGCAATTGTGAGGATTCCTTGGAACACCGTAAAGCGGGACGCTTTTACGCTGTACCACAATCTTAAAATTGGGATGCATACACTTTTTGCGACGAACACGAGCATGTTCTCGTTGACGTCGGACGTATGGACGTCCAAACCCGGCCAACCTTATATGTGCATAACAGCACACTGGACCGATGAATCCTTCATCATCCAGAAGAGAATAATTCATTTTGGGCTTTTAGATTGCCCCCATACTGCCGAGGTAATTACGGGTGCGATTATGTCGGCAATCCGCGATTGGGGCATAGAACAACGTATCTTCAGTATTACGTTTGACAATGCTTCAAATAACACTGCATCTGTAGCACATTTAATTAGGAAAATGAGACCCATGTTAGGTGGGAAGTGTTTTCATATTCGTTGCATCTGTCACATTTTGCATTTAATGGTAATGGAAGGTTTAGATCTTATAGACGCATCCCTTGCCACCTTAAGATCTGTAATAATATCAATTAAAGCATCCGTCGCTAGGAACAAAAGATTTAAAAATGTATGTAGGTTGCATAACATAGAATATAAACAATTTAAATTAGACTCCAAGACTAGGTGGTCATCTATGGCAGTAATGTTAGAGCGCATTCTACCATACAAAGACGCTCTGATGGAATTCGCCCAGGAAAATCGTGTAGAATGGCACGATTACAACCTGGACGGTATACATTGGGAGACAATAGATGAAATTTGTAAATTTTTTAGCATGTTTAAAGACGCGACAACATTTTTTTCGGGTTGCTACTATCCGACCATGCCTCAAGCAATATCAACATTGCTTGATATTGTAAATTGGATGGTGGGTAATCAATCCAACCCCATTTTGTTCGGATCGATTGCGGCAATGAAAGAAAAGCTTGCCAAATATTTTTCTGAACTACCTCTTACTTACTGCTTTGCAACTATTTTAGACCCTCGTTGTAAACACTCAGGTTTCAACTTGTTTTGCCAACATTTTTTCACGTATTTGAATCCTTCTCTTAATATCAACACTTTCATTGCCGATGTCGATAACGACTTGCATAGTTTATTTTCTCAATATTCCCGTCAATTAGCGTCCAATAATCCTAGTACTGCTGCAGTAGGATCTTCCACATCTAGTGGAAGTAGTTCACACACGTCATATTCGTGGAAATTTTTGGAGCAATTTATGCCCACAGCAGCCCCCACATCATGTGACGAGTTAGATTATTATTTGCGGACACCGATGGTCCATATTTTCGGGCCGTCGGCCAGCCCGAATTTTGATTTGTTACAATGGTGGAACACAAACCAAACCCGGTATCCCGTGCTTTCCACCATGGCACGTGATATACTAAGTTGTCCGGTGTCTTCAGTAGCATTGGAGTGTGCTTTCAGTCTTGGTGGCAGGTTGCTTGGAACGAAGAGGGCGAAGCTATCGCCGTCGAGCTTGGAGATGTCCGTGTGCTTGAAGGATTGGCTGCTAGCTGAGGCAAGAGATCAACAGAGAATGAAGATGGATTCATCGAGCAATGAAGAAGACGACGGCACAACTGATACGTCAAATGATGGCGTAGAAACCCCCCGATATGACTGATATCAAGATTTAAGACTTTTGTATGTTAATTATTTACTTTCAAATATTTATGCCAAAAGTTGACCGCACACTCCATATGTCAAACTTTATATTTTTTGATAAATAAATTTGTATTTTTAAATATTAGGCCCCACCTTTGTATTTGTATTTGATACGTTATTTATTTACTGATATTTTTTTGATAATTACTTGTTGTATATTGTATTTTATTTATTATATATATTTAGTGTTATTTTTTTTGAACATGTATACTTGGAAAGAAATATATTTGTATCTCATATTATTTATCAATGAATTACAATAATTTTAGTACAACACGACTATGTATTTTTTAATTTAGTTAAAAAGGCCGGGCCAGGCCCGGGCCTGGTCCCGGGCCGGTCCTGGCCCTGGAGGCCCTCGGTCCCGGCCCTCTACAGGGCCGGGCCCAGGCCCAGGCCCGGCCCGACCCGGCCCATGGCCACCACTACTCATCACTTCTATGTATGAACCAAAAGGTCTACTAAGTGAAGGTCTTAGTAAAGTCAACTACTTTATCTTAACCTACATGCACTGTTTGCAGCTTTTGAAGCTACGACGCATTTAGCCTCTATGGTGAAGTATGCAATACAATACCGCTTGACATTCCTCCCACTAATGGCCCCTACTCTAAGGGTAAGGATATGCCAAGGCGTCGTACGTCTAGCATCTCTATCTGGCTGGCTGTCTAAATCCGTATAGCCAGCCGAAACAAGCTCACCAAATCTTTACAATTGTTAAAAACCTACATCATTCCCAGTGAATAGTATATCATCGACATACAATACTAAAAAAGTCACTAATTTCTCTTGTTGTTGTTTGTACACGCTTGGTTCGTCAACCAATTGCTTAAAACCATGTGACTTAATCGCTTCATTGAATCTAATATTCCATGAGGGTGATGCTTGCTTCAGTCCATATATGGAATTTTTTTAGTTTGCAAACCGCATGCTCTTTATTTTTGCCAAAAAAACTGTCTGGTTGCACCAAATAGTTTTCTTCTTCAATGCGACCATGCAAAAAGAGCCGTTTTGACTTGCATTTGCCAGATCTCGTAATGAGCTGCAATGCATAGGAGTATCCTTATTAACTTTAGGATGGCTACTGGTAAGAAGGTCTCAACATGATAAATCCCTTTCTTTTGGGTACAATCCTTAGCATCCAGCCTTGCCTTAAAGGTCTCTACCTTCTTGTCCACACCTCATTTCCTCTTGTAGACCCATTTACAACCAATGGGCTTAATACCAACAGGCACCTTTACAAAATCCCAAACCTAATTAGAATACATAGATCCTAAATCAGACTTCATTGCTAAAGACCCATTTGTCAGCATCTGATGTTTAACTTGGTGTATGCTTAGCAAGTGCACTAAGTCATACCAAGTAATGTAGAGTGAGTAGAGTATCGTTCCCACGAGGATTGTTATTGAGCGAGTACCGAAATTAGTAGTTCTAGTGCTATTTGAAAGACCAAAAATTTAGGTTTTTGATATGAAATAAAATAAAATAAAGGGAAACAAAAATTATTTACTTATTTTTATCTAAAATTCACTGATTTTTTTGTTTGGTTTTATCAATTAATAAGGTCTCAGGCATAATTTCACCTGTTGAATTAATATGCCTTTCTATTCTCGATATTCATGTTGTTATTGCATGTTGATGGTCGACAGCCCTAAATTACTAAATATTCTCTCTTGAGCGACATTTAGCATACTCTTTTACATATCAACCCATCACTCTCGTGCATGAATTTAAATAAAAAAAAGTTATAATGATCCATGATTTTCACTTAAGACCACACAAATCGCGTTAATCTCTCTCGAGCATTCGCACAATTTGTGGTGTTGACCACCTGAGCAATCATCATAAATCTCCTCTCGGACTCATTATGAATCATTATGGGCTTTAAACGGTGATCAGGCATTTAAAACGCATGAAGAACAATGATAAACACTTCAACAATGCAATAACAAAACATTGAATACGTTGAATTAGAATAGAGCGTATATTACAACTTAGGCTACATCGTAGCCTTGGAAAAACAAAATTAGTTCATGATAAGGGAAAATTCATGAACACAAAGAAGAAAAGGCCAGAAAGAACTTAAAATACAAAATAATAAGCCAAACTTCCCTCCTTCTTCTTGTTCTTTGCCCCCTTGGTTTTTCTCCTCTTCTTCTTCTATTTTCCTTTGTTTTTGTTGAGTTGAGGGATGCTCTAAACACTCACAAACACCCCCTATTTATAGGGTTTGAGGGAGAAAAAAAGAAAATATGAAAAAATTACATCAAACTTGATCCTAATTTGCTCCTTCACGTGGCTCACTTTCAACTTGCAAACATTGACATTTTTTTTCCTACTTTTCCATCGCCCAAAATTGAGATTTCAGACCAAGTTTATGATGATTAAGTAGTATACAATGCATTGATCTCTTTTGTTGATTAAAACTTGCTGCCCAAAGCAACTTGAATTATTTTATGTTATTTCTTGTTCTTCTTGGACAAAACCGTGCACTTTAGGATGGTTTTGCTATTTTTTTGTCCTTATTAGATGTATCTTGCTTCCACTTCTTGATATTGATGATAAAACCGAGCAAGATTTAGCATAAAATAAGTATTTTTGCAAGAAAATAGCAATTCAAGAGAAAAAGAGAAAAAGCGATAAAGTTTGAGGTAAAATGGTTAAAAATGAATCAAAATGATAAAAATAATTATTTACTAAATTAGACTTATCAAAATAACCCTAAACTTAAATCTTGCTCGTCCTCGAGTAAGGCTAGTTGTTGAAGCATTGGATCTCATACTTTTTTAGGATTCTTTCCACAATTTAAAGCAAGCGCATTCTTATTAGAAAAAAAAAAGTAACCGAGGCTCAAAATTTAAGGTTCTAAAGGTAAAACCATCTTTTTTAAGGAAAAACCTGTAAATTACCTAGGTAACTAAATTCAAAAGTTAGCTAAGCAAATTATGTTTATCCGTTCTTTTTAATCTTAAGACGTTCAAACTGATTAGAGGACAAAAATCATACCACTTATAACAAGACTTATTAAGTATGCCCAAAACTAAATTATTCATAAAAAGTGTCTTGTTCTTTTTCTCTTCTTTTTTTTTTTTGAAAAATTTATTTATTCAAGTCAATCTCGACTCATGAGCACATCTTCAGCGAGAATCAAGCTTCGACTCCTAGGCAATGACCCATAAGTAAAAGAAGCCATCGCTGAGACACCCCCAATATTATTGTATGAGTATATCTTCAGTGAGAATCGAGCTCCGACTCTTGGGCTATGACCCATAAGTAAGAGAAGCCACTACTAAGCTGTCTTCATTATGACTTCTGGAGTGTATCTTTAGTGAGAATCAAGCTCCGACTCGTGAGCAATGACTCATAAGTAAGTGAAGCCAAAACTAAGACGTCATTTTAATAGGTAACACATATCTTAAAATTGTTTATGTGGGATAGTGGTGCTAGAGATGCTTTCCTCTTCTTTTTTTTTAATTAGATTTAGGCATAACTCTTCAAAGTCTATTATATAAATGATAATCTTAATACAGTCCATTCAAATTTGAGCATCTTTTAATCAGAAAGAAAAGTAAAATAGCCATGCTAATTAGTGAACTCAAATACCATGGTTTTATTAAGATAGTGCCTTGGATTAGATCGTGTTTTGCAATTAGAACACAAAAACAATTGATTATCTGGTTATTCTAATCCAATTAAAGTAAATGAGCTAAAAATAGTAGAAAAATTGCCTAAAAAGCATGAGAATAAGGTTTTTTTTTTTTTTTTTTTTTAACATGGGTTAAAAAAATGAAATTTTAAAAACTAATGGTCTAAACTATAGAAACTAGACATTTGTTGGCCAACACTATCTATACCCCCATACAAAGGCTCCGAACTCTGGGAGGCACTGAAGCCGACTCTAAAATATAAAATAGGGAACTTTTTGGAAAAAAAAAGAATTTGTTCAAAATTTTCAAAATTGTCTCTCCCACCCCCAAACTTAAAGTTATTATTGTCCTCAATACAACAACAACAACAACAACACAAGTCCCAGTGCCTTGCGGCTCCCGCAGAACGCAGGGTCGGGGGGGGGGGGGTGTGATGTACGCAGCCTTACCCCTTCCGTCAGGAAAGGAGACTGCTTCCGGGGACCCCCAACCTGAAGTAGTTGAGTGCCTGCAGATAAAGCACCAATCAATAACATGCATATAGAGGGAAAGGTAGAAGAAGGAGAGAAAAAGGAGAAGGAGAAGAAGAAGAAGAAGAAGAAGAAGAAGTATAAAGAACGAAGCAGTAGGTGGGAGATACTTCCTAGGTTTGAGGATTAGCTTTTTGGTGGTGAATGTTGACATCATATTACGCCCAAACTTGTTTTAAAAATACATGTTTGAACAAAATATACAAAAATAGGAGAAAATAATAATAATGAAAGAAAAATAAAATGAAAGAAGGGAAAGAACACTTGGGTTGCCCCCCAAGTAGTGCTTAAGTTATAGTCGTTAAATCGAATTTTGTATGATGTTCTATCCTGTGTCTTTAAGGAGAATAGAGTTTCCTCTGCCCACTCTCAATGACCATTTCCTTTCATGTATCTTTTTTGCATCCTTCTTTACACGACCACCTCCACCTTCTCTAATAATGGGATTCCTAAGGTTAATGTGCCATAACTTGAATTTTAGTTTTCAAGCTTTTCCGTATTTTTTCACTGAGGCATCCATGGTTCCGAAAACCTCTGACCATGTTGGACAAGCTCGACATTCTGATTCGATCACTGGTGGTGGTGGTTCGATCAAGATAGGTTTGGTCATTGGTGGCAGTGGGTCAAGCAAGGGGGTTATGTCATATTGAGGTGGTTCTTCTAGTGTGTCTCCATCCCTCAATGCTATGGCGTTAGTTTGCTCCCCTAGGTCAGTGACGGTATTGCTAGGCAAGGAATCTGTATACCTCTCAGAAAGTTCCCCTATTGTAGTCCCCACTTGAAGTTCTGGATTTTGGATGGAGGCTCTTTGGGTTTTTAAGTTAACCACGGTTTCTATGAACTCCCTAAATCTTTCTTATAAGTCGTATTTCTTTTGTTAAGATGGATAAGTGGGTGGCCAAGGTGCTTCGTAATGGTTCCAAGAGAAGTTAGAAGGGTCCATCCATCCTTGACTGTAGGTGCTAGAGTGGAATTATATTGGGATTAGGTCTAATTCGACACGTAGCTTTCTTGTTCAAAATTCCATGAGAAAAAGCAATTACCCATTTGGCATTCCATACTAGCATGGTTACATGCAAAAAATTCACATCTAGGAGTATGAGCAGCAATCATGTCATCTATTTGTTTTTGAATTAGGGAGAGTTGAGCAGATAATGCACTAATTTCACGAATGCTTAATTGTCTTTTCGGTACAGTTTGATATTGAGGTCTTATAAAGTTGTAGCAAGCCATCACTTTTAGTTCTCCGTCTTTTTTTTTTTTTCAACAAAATATGGAAAAAAAGAATAAATAAATAAACTTAAAAGTTAGAGAAAAATTAAAATTATTGAAAAAACTTAAAAATACAACAATCTTTGAAAACCAAGTAAAAATTAAGAAAACACACTTTTCAAAAACTTAAAGATACAAACCTAATTTCAAAAAACTTATATAGGTGAATTAAAAGTTAAAATTATTGAGAAAACCTTAAAATACAACAATCTAAAATAAAAGTTAAGAAAAACTAAAAATTTTAAGAAGGGAGATAGAAACACTAATGTTTTGAAAAATCTAAAGATATCAAATTTTAACTCTTAAAATTTTAACAAAATGAACTTATAAGAAAAATAAAGATGAAACAAAAGAGCAAATACAAAAAAACAACAAAACAACACAAAACCAACAAAATTTAACCAAAACACAATTTTAGAGGGCGTATGCTTATACGAATTTTTTTTTCTCAAATGAATTAAATGAATGAATGAAGATTTCTTTATCAAACTTACACAAAATTTACAAATTATTAATAATTTCATATTATTACAACAACTAGGTGATATCAATATCACTCGAATAAAAACAATCCCTGGCAACGATGCCAAAAACTTGATATTTAACTTGGTGTATGCTTAGCAAGTGCACTAAGTCATATCAAGTAATACAGAGTGAGTAGAGTATCATTTCCACGAGGATTGTTATAGAGTGACTACTGAAATTAGTATTTCTAGTGTCATTTGAAAGACCGAAAATTGAGATTTTTGATATGTAATTAAATAAAAGGAAACAAAAATCGTTTACTAATTTTAATCTAAAATTTACTAATTTTTTTTGTTGGGTTTTATCAATTAATAAGGTATGAGGCATCCGATTTTACCTAGTGGAATTAATATGCCTTTTTAATCTCAATATTCATGTTGTTATTGGATGTTGATGGTCGAACCCTAAATTACTAAATATTCTCCCGAGCAATAATTAGAATATTCTTTTGCATATCAGCCCATCACTCTCGTGCATGAATTTAAATAAGAATAAAGTTTTAAAGATCCATGATTTTCACTTAAGACCACACAAATCACGTTAATCTCTCTCGAGCATTCGCTCAATTTGTGGTGTTTATCACCTTACCAATCATCATAAGTCTCCTCTCAGACTCATTGTGAATCATTATAGGCTTTAAATGGTGATCAAGCATTTAAAACTCATGAAGAACAATGATAAATACTTCAACAATGTAATAACAAAATATTAAATACGTTGAATTAGAATAGAGCGTATATTACAACCTAGGTTATATTGTAGCCTTGGAAAAATAAAATTAGTTCATGACAGACATAAAATAAAGCATAATTGAGACAAAATTCATGAACTCAAAGAAGAAAATGATAGAAAGAACTTAAAAATACAAAATTACAATCCAAACTTCCCTCCTTCTTCTTGTCCTTCCTTCCCTCGGTTTTTCTCCTCTTCTTTTTCTTCTTCTTTTTTTTTTTTTTTTTTTTTTTTTTGGGCTGAGCTGAGGGATACTCCAAACACTCACAAACAAACCCTATTTAGAGGATTATTTTTTTTTTTGGGGGGGAGGGATATTAAAAAATTATATCAGACATGACTGTCATTTGCACTTTCATGCGGCTTACTTTCAACTTGCAAACTTTGACAATTTTTTTTCCTTCTTTTCCACCACCCAAAACTGAGATTTCAGACCAAGGTGATGATGATTAAGTAGTACACAATGCATTTGAGCTCTTTTGTTCATTAAAACTTACTGCCCAAATCAACTTCAATTGTTTTGTGTTATTTCTTTTTCTTCTTGCATAAAACCGTGCACTCTAGGATGGTTTTGCTATTTTTTTTCCTTTATTTGATGTATATTGCTTTCACTTGTTGATTTTGATGATAAAATCGGGCAAGATTTACCATATAATAAGTGTTTTTGCAAGAAAATAGCAAGATGAGCAAAAAAGAGCAAAATCAAACAAAAGCGACAAAAGTTTGTTGTAAAATGGTTGAAAATGAATTAAAATGGTACAAAAAATTATACTAAATTAGACTCATCAGCATCCTTGTCTTTAATTGCCTCATTGTAGATGAGAGAATCAGATTCAATAGCACGGTTAACCATTAAGGCTCCCGCCATGAACCTGTCAGGTGTCCTAACAATCCTTCCACTACACCTAGGTTCTTGTGTAATTAAAACATTCTCAACCCTAACATTTGGTGCACCTAATGCATCCACTATATCCCAAGTTGTATCTAACTATTCCGAATTAGCGTCCCTTTCTTTAAAAATCCTCTAACACTAATATGTTTTAGTTTTTGTAATTAGGAAATCCAAAAACTCACCGGAAAGATATTCACCAACTCGATCTGATCGAAGTCATTTTAACTTGTTTACCTAATTGCTTTTCAACTTCAGCTTTGTACTCTTTGAACTTTTCAAAAGAGTTTGACTAATGTCTCATTAGGTAAACATATCTATACCTTGAGTAATCATCAGTAAATATGATGAAGTACTCATACCAACCTATTGCCTGAACATTCATTGGTCCACATACATATATGTCAACCAGCTCAAGCAAGTCACCAACCTTGTTACCTTTACTCTTAAAGATAGACTTGGTAATCTCTCCTTCTATGTAGGATTCGTAGACTGGTAATGACCTCAAGTCAAAAAACTCTATCAGTCCATCTTTCATTAGTCTTTGGATCGAATTAGTGTGACTAGATGTTGGTGCCATGTATAGGCATTACCCCTTTCAAGGTGTTTTTTTAGGAGATTGAACAAGTGAGCTTATGTTAGATTTATTTAGGCAAATGCCGAATTTTTGATCAGGAAGTAAAATGAATAAACCATTTATACAAGTATTGTTTGAAAATAAACAATTTATTTTGCATAGTAATATGTTCATAGCAAAAATTAATTGAATAACCATTGTCCAGAAAAGAAGACATAGAAATCAAATCCCTTCGTATTGTAAGTACAAATAAACAATCCTTTAAAATGAAAAACTCTAGTACTAAAGACTAGGCTAACATCTCCGACACTTAAGATCACTACTCTTGTACTATCCTTGACCATCAGGTACAGCTCCCCATCATGCAGCCTTTTGGTTAGCCTAAGCCCCTATAACATATTACAGACATGGTTAGTTGAACCTAAGTCCACACACCAAGAACCTGGTGGACTCTCAACTATTCATGGCTCAACTAAGTGAGATATCACCAACCTTCACCATATGGCTTAGTAGTCTTTGCTGGAAGTGAAGCTAAGTACTTAGTGCAGTTCTTTTTCAAGAATTTTTCCAGCAAAAGAAACACTTTTCTTTTGCTGACCTCTTTCTGGACTTGGTTGCTAAATTAGCAACCTTGCCCTTTCTTTTCTCTCCAACATGTCTTTGTTAGCAATAACTAAGTCTAACTTTTTTTTTGGGGCAAAGTAATTTGGCCAATGAGTACATTATGCATTAGAAACGAGTGAAGTTCACCCGCCATATCCATTTTAAAATACTATACTTGCACACATTTGTGCCACTATCTAACAAGAGTCATGTATAATGCAGTGATATTTATTCTTTTATTTTAGCATACACAATAAGTCAGCTATCCACTAAAATGTAATATCAATGCATTGATTACCCAACCACTCCTTACTCCCTGGCAGCAGGGTTGCATAAAGCGAGTTTGGATGAGAACTATTCTCAATTAACATGTTTTTTTTGTAACTCTTACTGAACATGATAAACTCAAAACTTTACCTTAGTCTTTAAAATGACACAATAGAGCTTCTCATAGAGGCTAATGCATCATGTAAGTCGAGTGTAAGCTATTATCTAAACCTCCATACAAATACGCGTAAGACTCCAGAGTAACGTGGTCGCATCTCTTCTTTGCACTTTAGCTTATCCTAACAGAAGTCTAACCCTGTAATCTACAAACCAACATCCTTCACAGGGACGTCTATTGATTTACTATACTACTAGATCGGCAATGGACACCATGAGGTGTCCACAATTGAACATCGCTCACACTTGATTTTTATAAACCAGTGGTTTTAAATTAATTTGCACTTACAACTTTGATTATACTATAATCCCCACTAGAATCTCATTATAAAAATTAACTAACAAAGCTAATTAATTAATTAATTAATATTTTTTATTTAAAACGCTATCGTCTTGCAACATAGATTTTCTCATTATCTACCTTAGAATCTCATTCTAAAATTAACCAATAATATTAATTGATTAATTTTTATTTAAAATAGTACCAACTTATAATTTAGATTATCTCATAATCTATTTTAGAATCTTATTCAAAAATTAAATTAATTAATACAGATTAACTTTATTATTTAAAATAGCAGACTTACGTCTTAGATTATCTCATAATCTATTAAGAATCTCATTCTAAAAATTTATATTCATTATTAAAAATTAATTTTTAATTATTATGTAAATCGTAATAACATCTACACATCCCTAAAAAAACATTTTTTGAAATTAATTTCGCTCCAGCCGCTGACCTTAGCATTTGAAAAAATTTATTTTTATTTTTAAAATATTTAATTTTGAAAAATAATCGAATCTAATCTCATTAGATCAATTTTATCCGATTTGACAAAAATAATTGAATCTAATCTCACTAGATCAACTTTATCCAATTTCGTAAAAATAATTAAATATAGTCTCATTGGATCAACTTTATCCAATTTCGTAAAAATAATTGAATCTAATCGTATTAGATCAGCTTTACCAAATTTTGTGAAAACTAATTAAACCTAATCTCCTTAGATTAATTTTATCTAATTTCGAAAATCATGATTAAATATGCACATTCTCATTAGTCATATAACATAAATGTAATTTCATGAAATGAAAAATTAGAATTAACTATTAATTCATTAACGATTGAAACACTTTAAATCATTATTTTAATCTATCTTTTCTTCTTAATAAAATCTCTATTTTATTAAATCCCAAGTCTAGTTATTTCGATCTTACTGTACCTGTTTATGTGTATTATGCATGTAATCAGAGTCTAGCTCTTGTACCAATTGTTGGGATTGACTGGCATAGGTACTAATTAACCTAATTTTGATGTTAAATGTTGGGTTCACTGTTCTCCAACTATGGGCACAAAAAATTGCACTAATCAGAGCACTCAGCATATCAGACTATTCTCGCTGCCTAAGCCCCCGGTCGGAGAGTCATGCTTCGTGACACCTCATGCGCGAGAGTTCCCGGGAATAAGATTATCTCCATATATCCCTTTTCTCAGATGCCAGTTGTTGGCATGGATATCAAAAATCTTCCCCTATTTAATTAAGTTAACACAGTGAGAGGGTTTAAAATTTTTAATTTTAAACCTAAGGTTGATTTAAAATTCCTAATTTTAAAATCTACAAATTTAAATTTCTAATTTAAATCTACAGGCCTCTTCTCTAATACATTCATAACAATAACATGAACTCATATCAGGCATAATAAGAGAAGCTGTAAATAAATACCAAAGCAAAAACTTAAAAAAGGAGAAAAGAAGAACATACCCGAAATTGCTCCAATAAAAGAAAACATAAAAGAATTCCAGAATAATAGCGAACTCAGAGAAAGCCGAAAAAATCAAGACTCAGCTGCCTTCTATACGATGACCATAAACTACCTGGAGGGTGAGCTCCGAAAAATATTGAACTTGAGGAAACAAAATTTTCGAAAGAAATTTCTCTGTCCCATTATTTCTCCAAAAGTTAACACTTTTAGAAACCTTTAATTTTTAAAACTGATGCCAAACCTTTGAAATAGGTGCGGTGCCCCTATTTATAGTAGTATATCGGAGTAAAAAATATATAATTAGTGATGTGGGACGCGCATATTTTAAATGCAAAAAGCAGTGTTTCATCACCGCAAGCCATGTGGCACGCGATGATTGGTCCACACCTGAATAACAGTCCCAGCGTGCGATGGTTAGTTGATCCTCGTATATGCTGATCAATTCTATGCAGATGAAATTTTTTTCTTTTGTTTTCCGCACATAAAAATTCATCTTATGAATTTTAGTTTTAAAAAATTATTTTACATTATAATTTTTAGCTTTTATTTATCTCATGAATAATATTTGGCAAAATTAAATTTACTCATCTCATGAATAAATAATTCATCTCATAATTCTTTGATAATTTTTTTTATGGCAATAAATATAGAGGCTTGCACAAAGACCTCAAGGACATTTTAAAACTAGCTCTTAATGGGTTAAATTAACCATTACATGATATAATTTAATTTCTATTTAATGAGGCTTAATTCCACTAAATAAATCTCACTACACTCACGACTTAAGCCATTAATTCGATATTTCCTAAGTAGACTATATTGGTGATGACAACCCCTCCCCCTAGATGTCCATGGCAAAGAATAAATATAACTACCGCCGTTATTCCTCTCCCGGCTTCGCCGTTAGTTACCAACTCACCCTTTATCGAATAATTCATTTGTACTTGAATATATTCATTATATAAATTCCAAATGCAAACATTTGGAATACTTTGGCCAAAGAGTCCGAGCTATTCAAATATTTGTGAATCAACTAAGGGGACATCATAACTTGCTCGTACTCAAGTTCAGAAAACTTCCTTTGATGAGCCAACCTTATGGCCTAAACTTCTACTTCCATTAGTAGCTCAGCATCACGGCGATACATCAAATGGATGCAAGTTACCCAAGTATCATTTCTTTTCGATGTTCTATAAGCCAATAGAGCATCAAGTTGCAACTCATTCCACCTTTTGGGATTATCCTCAATCATTTTCTCTATGTTAGACTTAAGAATCTTGTTAGTTAATTCTTCCTGACCGTTTGCTTGGGCATAATAAGCAACTGATTTCAAAATTTGAATGTTAAAACTCTTACTAAACTTCTTAACCTCATACCTGTTAAATACCTTAGCTCGGTCCACAATTATAGTTTCGGGGTACCAAACCTACATAGGATGTATTCTTAGATGAAATCAATCGCATCTTGTTAATTGCTTTTCCTATAAGATTAAGTTTCAACCCATTTTGTGAAGTAATTAATGGCCATAAGGATAAATGAATGTTTCTTACAAGAGGAAGGAATAAGTTCCAAAACAATATCCATTGCCCATCCATGAAAGGGCCATGGCTTAAGTATTACATGAATTTCAAAGTAGGGACTTTAGGCACATGCCCACATCTCTTGCATGCTCTACACCCTTTGGCCTACTTGATGCTGTCATTCATCATTGAAGGCCAATAATATCCGTAATGTTGGATTAACTAATGTATATTGTTTCCAGCCAACTGGGATCCACAAATCCCTTCATAAGCCCCAACTATGACTAACATGGACTTAAGTAAGTCTAGGCATTTGAAGTACTCCATTGGAATCTTTTTTGTATAACTCCCAAGATTTATTATCTATGTGATACATGTGAGCCGTTATCCTCATCTTCTTATCTTTGATGAACTAATGGGGATTCTTGGAGCACTCTACCATGGGTTTCCTTCAATTCTCATTATGCTTAGTGATGGGCAGATGTGCCCCGAGTAAATGAAAGGGAGCTTTTGGAACCAGTTTGCTTTTAGAAATGAAGGACTTAGTAACCTAAAAATCATGGTCTAGAGCCTTGGTCTTGATAACCATGGCTCCTTCACATTATGTCCTAGGGAGTTTGTACCTAGAGGATAGCTGAGCTAAGTTATTGGACGTCTAGTTTTGTTTTTGAGGTACATACTGAAATGTAACCTCACCGAGCCTCTTCAACAGCTCTTGTATTGTTGAAATGTACTTGTTTTGAGGTACCTCTCAAAACATTGGTACTCCCCCTTAACTTGGTAGATTACATAACTATGAATACCCTTTTATAACAATGCTAGGGACCCCCTTCTCTAGGAAAATCTTGAGGCCAAAGATCAATGCCTCCTTTTAGCCCCATTATTGAAGCATTTATGCACAAGGGTGATCGTGAGCTTGGTGATCACGCCAGATGGTCATCCAATAATGATCCCCACTCCAACATTGAACTTGGTCTTTGACCCATCAAAATGCGGTTTCAAAGGGACTCTACCCCCCATCCCCCAACCAAAAGTCTTCTCTTGTTTGTGGTTTCATTCCGTTTTAATATTAGGATGGTCAGCCAAAAAGTCTATCAAGGCTTCACCTTTTACCGACTTTTGAGACAATTATACCAATTCAAATTGAAGTTGAGCAACACTTCACTTATTTATCCTTCCTATGGTTAAAGGTCTATCAAAAATATATTTGAGAACATTTGTTTGAGCAACCGCATGAATAGTGAATATAAGAAATTAATGTTGCAACATTACAGATGCATAGCACAACTGTAGATATAGTTTCTCAATGGAACTATATTTTATTCCACATTCATTTAAGCAACGACATGTGCAACATAGCCTTTTAAAACCGTCCTTGTTGTCTTGTACAAGTAAATAACCTTTTGATTCGGTGGAGGGTGAAATAGAAATTTTCAAAGGTGGCCCCACTTAGGTGGAATTAAAATAAGCTAAGCCAAAGTGGAAATAACCGGATCAAATTGACCTAAAACTGAATATGATCTAACCCTCTTGAACTCGGCTTAAGAAAGCTCAAATTTGAAATGATACAACTTGTTTATCACAAAACTAATAAGACTCAAGCTCGAAATGACCTGAATCAACCCAAACCCGATCAATTCTAGCCTGAATCCCAAAATTACCTAACCAGATTGATTTAAAATTGAAGATAACTTGAACATCAAATGATCTGATGTGATACTCAACCCAATCTGACTCGAAACACGATAACTCCAACCCAAAGTGTGGCACTCCTAGCATAATAACTTGTATGCAATGTGAACAACTCTGACCAAAATTTGGTCAAAGCTAATTTAAAACCTGAAATATTCCAATCTGATTGACCAAAGACCTATTAGTGACTCAAATCATTATGGAACTATAGTTCCAACCTCCAATTGCTTTGATTAACCAAATAATGGAATTTCAATTCCTGCAAAGTTCTAATTCCACTAGAATTGGAATTGCAATTACACAGTCCAATTCTAATTCCATGTGCCAAACAAATCCTAAGCATAAATGATGAGCCTCGAGTCTAGCTTAATTGACTTCTTATTTGAAACCACATTTATTTCTGGGCCAAGCATCTCGTAATGCTTCTAGGAAAAGCAGTCCTTGAACTTAAGGAGCGAGCTTACATACTGCTTCCTCTGTTCTTTAGAAAGTAGAGCACTCATGTATGTGGGTCTTGTGTTTTCTTTTGAACCTAAGTTGAGTTTAAAGAGAGGATCCTGGACCTCTTCTCACTAATCTTTTATTTTGGCTTGTGCTGCTGTCAAATATGATAGCTCTAGCTCTTTCTCCTATAGCATTTGGACCTCAAAACCATTTTCCAAGGTGAATGGTTATTTATCCCATAGTTGATCCTCAGCATGCCAAGCCACTAGCTCTCCATTGGCTAAGGGAATGGCCCTTTCGGCCTTTTCTATGCTTGGCTTTCCTCTATGAGGCATCGTGTTCGCCTTATAGGTCTCCCTCATCTAGGAGGCTATCTTACATCCCGTAAAATCTAAGCCATCTAACTCTACTTCAGCCTGATCTATTTCAAAATTATTGAGTGGGAAATCGAGGATGGGTATTGTGTCTTCTTATTAGACTTCGTGAGGATAGGTATTTGTCATTATTAGTGATCCCACACTGTCCTTATAGAATTTTGCCTCATTAAGTTTAAGAAAGCTAGGAATGGCTTGTCATCTGCCATAACAATCTCATACTTGTCATGGTTTCAAAAAATTATTACTTGGCAAGGGGAGATGGAATACATTAATCAGCATGTAGCTAATCTCTCCTAAGTGACTCATTATAACATGTGTTAGTATCTACCATGAAGGCCGTCAGCTTACTTAGATCTCCATCGGTCAAGTCAATTAGGATAACCCCTTCAGACTTCGTAGTGGCCCTAGAAAATCCAAAAATTTACCATTTTAGAACTTATGAAGTCATCTCAACACTTAGAAATGACCCACAACTTGTATGAAAGTAAGGCATCGATGGTTGTGCCAATATTACATAAGACATTGCTCACCATAATGCCATCAAATTTGACCTTGATGTGCAATGGCTTAATATGTTTGGTTGCCATATTGGGCTTGTCAAACATCATTTTCATCACGTTGGGATGGTCATTAGTTAATTTTGATGTTGTAGAGTTAACTTCAAAAGACAAAGAACAAGAATTACATTAAGGGGTTGCTACTTTAGCCACCAGCTTCACCTATGACACTTCATTTGCTACCACCATCCCCTTTGAGGCCATCTTATGCCTCTCTTGCCATGACTTCCAAGTGTAGAAGTAAAGCGGTTCTGACTTCAGAATGTTAAGGTAGTGATCCAAACTGAATAAGGAGCTTCTCATCTGTCTCCTTCAAGAGACTTTTATCACTCTGCATGTCTTGGTTTTAAGGTTGGTCCATGCATTCAGCCTCTTGAGAATTGGACTCCCCCATAGGCTTGGGGTAGTCCTCCTCATGGAAGTCATTCTCTATGTCAGACCATGTCAAGTTGACCCGGCTAAGAGGTTCTACTAGACTGACGCTAAGAGGGCTATAGTCCTCATCGTCATCGGATAACTTACGAGCCTACGAGTCCATGGACAATTGTTCTCAGTTAGACTCATTACTTTCTGAAAATAAGAGACTACCCAACCTTTTGAGTTTCCTGTGCGGCTCTTTCTTAGCCTTTGTGGGCCTCATGCTTGTTTTGCCTGTGGGTCCTTGAGATCCATAGGCTTTAGGCCATCAGCTTCTATATTTTTATGGTCAGAGTTCTTTCCAGCAGGATTATTAACCAGCCAAGAGTCAAGCTAAGCTCCCCTATTTATGGCCTTATTTAACTTCCTTTTCTGAGTTTTGGTAAGCCTAAAAGATCCATTGTTCCCCTGTTCTAGCTAGTTCCATCTCCATACATTACAGAAATGAACCCTTGACTGTTGTTGCCCTAGTAGTCATGGGTCTTTGTGAGTTTCTGCTCCAATTAGATGGTACTTTGCATTTTTCTTAGAATGCCCTGTCCTCATCATCAACATTGCGTTTGGGATAGAATCTTAAGTTTGCTCAAAGAATGGACCTTCTTTGAGGTTCCTAGTGTCTTATTTGGACATAAATCCAAGTTCTTCATTTCAAAAACAAGTCTGTGGCTACAGCCCTAATAAAGAGAATGTGTAAGCTCCATGAACCTACTCATTACCTCTTTTGGTTGGCAAAGACTATCTACTAGTGCTTGTTTTCTCTATTTTGTTTCAAGTGATACGTGTGTGGTTACCGTAAATGTGAAAAAAAAAAAATGCAAAACGGACTCACCATGACAAGGGAGTGAGCTTAATTACGAACCTCATGTCTTTGACCTCAACCATTCACTGTTTTTAGAGAAAAGGTTGTCACATATTACTGTATTTAACTCAAGTGGCAGTTACCATGATAGAGCAAGGCCCATAGACACCTTTCCTTGCACACTTAAAAGTAAGGAATTGGGGTGGATATAGACCCAAGAGCTTAGCAGTCCACTTTCAAACTCCAGTCAATTAGGTTTTTAAGCCTAGCACCCTTGATTTGTAATAACTGAAATGAGTTTAGGTCTGACAAGATTAAGGTAGAGCAAACCGTATTTAGGTCACTGGATTAGGACCAGCGCAATTAAGGGACAAGCCTTGGCCATCAAATCCCTAATTAATGGTACGAACCTAAGTTCCCTTGACTTATCAAGTAGTGACAATAGTGCTAAGACCAGCATAATCTAAGGACAAGGCCTTGGCCATCAAAGCTTGAAACCAAAGCCTCAAATCTCCACTCGTCGATTTGTGGGAACTTATTAAAACTAGAAAGTTATACATGAAGCCCGAGAACTATATTATTATTGAGGTAAGTACAACAAAGATCTACGTTAAGCTGCACCCAGCTAAGTTACACTACTACTAAGAAAGAGCACAAGTATCATGTAAAGAAAAACTTGAAGAAGTTTTGTATTGACTGTATGTGTACCACTTTGGATTGAAGCAGAGTCCTTTATTTATAGAAAAATAAAATAAGGGTTACTCCTAATTTCATGGAAACTTCTCCCATATCTAGGTACAAAGCTCATCTATCTCGTGAGCTCATTCTTCACTAATGTCCCTTGAGTTTTTAGAGGGAAATCCTAGGTGCCAGTGTCTGAATTTTCAGTAGAAGTCCCCTTTAGAAGCCCGGGTCCTCCTGAATTAAGTTTAGGGCCCGAGCAACTAAAATTATGCTCTTAGTAACTGCCTTAAGCTTAGATACCATCATTTTTATAGCCCCACGAGCTCGAGCTCATTTCACCCTTCAGCCATCTCGAGCCTCGAGTGGCTGATACCCTAGACAAGGGTAATAATGCTTCCCAGGCACTGGGCTCGAGACGCCATTGTCATAGAACTTAAAGGCTTGACTCCCCTCAAGGAAGACCTCACCTGATGGCCACGTGGCTCTTTACCTAAAAGCGGTGTCATCCAGCCCTATCAAAATTATGGTGTAAGGCTGTTGGTAAATTCGAATTTAGAACAGGTAAAATGTAAAGGATGTGACCTCAAATAGCTATAGGGGCTCCTCGAGAGAACACGTATGTCACTCTTCTTTCCCGCGTGTCTATACGCATGACAGCTAGGGCCTGAAGTTTTCACTTCCTGCTTTGTTCCCTCTCCGCTGTTATCAAGCGCACTTGCAATCTCTTGCCTTTGTCTTTGAGCTATTGACTTGTTGATCTAATTTGCGCTTCATTCTTATGCTTCTTTTCAATTAGATAATGACACAACTCTCCTACACCATCTCTACTTCCCCTCCTCAGGTGGACGTCCCTACTAAGCAACTGACCCGATTTCTTCAATTTGACCTTTCAATCGTCTTTGATGTTCTTCAGAGCTGAGCTAGGCCTAGTATTGTAGGGGATGATCTTTTTTGGCTGTTAGAGAACAATACCTCTTCAAACTTACCATCTGTACCCTGGGGCCAATCTTCACTCCATCTCATGACGTTCCAAGTCTTAAAGGATTGTTTCAAGATACTAATGATTCTACTCTTTTTCGTGCAGTGTCTTCAGGCCATTCTTGTGGAGGCCAATACATTTGCAAGGAAGCAACGCCGTTTAATTTGTGGACTTTCTTGACCAAGTAATACCGTGAATGGGTGTATGATGTGATGGTCACACATGGTGAGAAATGGAAGCGTCTTCGCATTTAGAAGGCCATCAGGCCCTCAACCATCGCTCACAGGTATGATTTTCCAATTGTAACAACATTAACTTGCTGCTACAACACTTGCAATAACGCTTTTGTCCTCCCTGAGTGCTTTTTAGGAATCACTCTAAAGACATAGTGGCCCTAATGGGTCTTTCACCTGGGGAAGAAGAGTTGCCTTTTGATTCTTTTATTTCTTCAGAAGCTGAAGCCTTCGCCTTCTCCCTATCTATCACGGACTTGCTTGGAGGCTATGATTCTTTTGTTAAAAAGTTTGTAACAGGAGCTCATTATGTTGGGTAAGATTCTAGAGAGGATGAAGAATGCTTCTATTTATTTTGGTTGAATACATTTTTCTTTGCAAACTATTCTAACTCAATTCTCAAGGTCCTGAAGACCATGGCCATTAAAATAGCTTTTAGTAGTGGCCCTTTACCCTTAGGACCATTGTTTTTGGCCTAGGTCTATGGGTGCCTCAGAGACATCATAGTTAAAAATTACAATCCACAAAGGTGGTCCCCCATGGCCGATCTTGTTGTGGATGAGAGAGTAGAAGAAGATAGAGATGAGAAGATAAGTGAGTATATTTGTATTGGATGATTCCCAATTACACACTAAGTATCATATTTATATTATAAGTATCAAGCTAAATGCAAGGCGTACTAGCACTCCTTACCAACGAAATCACCCTATCAAAACCAATATAACATCTAACTATTATTAAAGTGTAATTGCATGTAAACATACTAAATTCAGTATAAGAATCATCCACGGTCATGACAATACCATCCCCTCAAAATCTTTCTTATCCCAAGAATCTTGCTGCTGGAAACTAACTACGAATGAAAACCAAATCCTCTTAACTGGCTTGCTATGGCCCTAGGTTGAACCACTGCACTAGGACTTCTTCTATCTCTCTGCCTTGTAGCTGCACCTTCTTAGATCCCAGAGTGGCAGAAGGAGCTTGCAATAAAGCGCCATCATAATTTGATGCAGGAGGTTCTTCAGAGCTATTCCTTCCTTCAGCTTTATGTTTCTTCAGTAAGGAAACATGGAAGAGAGGAGATCAAGGAAGAGGATGATAGATTCGGTTGGTATGCCACATTTCCTATTCTCTCAAGGATCTTGTAAGGGCCAAAGAACCGAGCTCCCAACTTGACATTCCTCCCCACTGCTACAGAAGATTATCTATATGGTTAGAGCTTGAGGTATACCATATCCCTAGCAGCACAAGATCTATCAGTCCTTTTCCTATAGGCATAGAACTTCATCCTTGCTTGAGCTTTCTGTAGGTTATCCTTTAATTACATAATCAGCTATCTCCTTTGAGAAATGAGATCATTTACTAGAAAAACATGAGAATTCACCCCTTGCAGTACAAAAAAAGCTGGTGGATCGTACCAATAAACAGCCTTGAATGGTGTGGTTCCAATAGCAGAGTGGAAGTGAGTGTTGTACCAATATTCTGTTAGAGCTAACCATTTGGACCAATGCTTAGGATAAGTATAAGTCATGCGCCGTAGGTATTGCTCAACAAATTGGTTCACCCTCTCTGTATGTCCATCAGATTAAGGGCGATAGGAGGAAGTGAGAGCCAATATGGAGCCCATCAACAAGAATAGCTCTCGCCAAAATTGACTGGTAAACATTCTATCACGATCAGATACAATGGATTGAGGCAATCCATGTAATTTGTAGATGTTATCCAGAAATAACTTAGCAAACTTTTCTGCAGATATTGGGTGACTTAGAGCAACGAAGTGGCTGAACTTGGAGTATCTATCTACAATGACCCATATCACCTCCTTCCCTTCAGCCTTAGGTAATCGTTCCACAAAATCCATGCTTATGTGTTGCCACGCTCTATCAGGCACTCGAAGAGGTTGCAACAAACCAGGATATTTAACATGTTCAGTCTTAGTCCTTTGGCAGACACCACAACTTTGCACAAAGTCCTCCACAGCTTTCTTAGCTCCAATCCAACTGAAGTATTGCTTAAGTCTTCTGTAGGTACCATCTATACTAGAGTGCCCCCCCCCCAAGCTAAAGAGTGGAAGGCCAAGATGATCTGTTTTCTTAAATTGGAGAAGTGCCCACATAGATTTTCCCCTTGATCCTCACAGTGCCATTCAAAATTGAGACGTCTCCCTCTTGTTTGGAAGAAGGATATATTGCAAAGGCAGTGATGCAGTCAGAAGCAAACTTGTCTCCTTGATAACTTCTTTAATTTTCTTCCATTCATTCAGGAAGAGCACAAGAAATGGCTGCACAAGATCCTTCAACTCCGTTCCCACAACTGTGAGAAAGAGCATCTGCTGCTGTGTTTTCTTTCCCTTTGTGATATTCTATAGAGTAGCTGAGGCCAAGCATCCTCATTAACCCCTTTTTCTGTATCCTGGTCATGATCTTCTGCTCAAGGAGATACTTAAGACTCTAATGGTCAGTCTTGATGATGAAATGATGCCCCTCAAGGTAGTGCCTCCATTTCTTCATAGCTAACAATATTGCTAAGTACTCCTTTTCATAAATGGAGAGCTGCTGGTGCTTGCTGCTCAACCCTTGACTGATAAAGGTAATGGGTCGGCCTTGTTGAGATAAAACTACACCAATGCCTGAATTGCTAGCATTTGTTTCCAAGACAAAAGGCTGCTAAAAATTAGGCATGGAAATGGCATGAGCAAAACACATAGCAATCTTAAGCCCTCTAAAGCCACTCTTAGCTTC
Organism: Simmondsia chinensis; assembly: GCA_018398585.1. NCBI lineage: Eukaryota > Viridiplantae > Streptophyta > Magnoliopsida > Caryophyllales > Simmondsiaceae > Simmondsia > Simmondsia chinensis. Next base: position 22,409,720 of record JAGTTD010000005.1, read on the forward strand.
TTCTGACAACTCAAAGGCATATTTCTTAAATAAATTGGTGAGAGGCTTGGCTATTATCCCATATTTGGCAATAAATTTTCGATAATAGCAAGTTAGTCCCAAAAACCCCATCCGTTGCTTGAGATTTTGAGGAGTGGACCACTCTTTCATGGCTTGCACCTTGCTAGGATTAATGTCATCCCTATCCCTTTAGACAATGTGTCCCAAGTACTCCACCTGTGCTTGAGTAAAAGAACACTTAGCAAGTTTGGCAATTAACTTGTTCTGGAGCATGATCAAGAAGACTTGTCTAAAGTGGCTGATGTGATCTTGCAACGAAGGACTGTACACTAGTATATCGTCAACAAAAACCAACACAAATCTCCTTAGTTGATCCTTAAACACCGAATTCATCACAGCCTGAAAAGTAGCATGGGAATTAGTCAAGCTGAACGGCATAACCAAAAATTCATAATTCCCATGGTGGGTTCTGAAAGCTGTTTTGTGAATGCCCTCATCCATCACTCTGATCTAGTGGTAGCCTTGCCTCAAATCCAGCTTTGAATAATACTGAGATCCCTTCAATTAATCCAGCAAATCATCAATTATAGGTATGGGAAACTTGTCCTTCACCGTGGGTGAGTTCAAATGCCAGTAATCCACAAATATGTGAGCAGAGCCATCCTTCTACTTTACAAGGATTAATGGTGAGGCAAAGGGATTGTGGCTATGTTTGATGAAGTTTGTCCTCAGTAACGCTTCCACTTATATTTATTTTTCATTCTTTTGTGAATAGGGATACTTGTACAACCTCAAATTCACAGGATCAGAGTGAGCTTTGAGTGGAATGGCATGGTCTATAGCTCTTCGAGGTGGTAAGGAAGTTGGCTAAGTAAGTACATCCTCAAACTCTGTCAATAGATGTTTAATTTGAGGATTTTTGACCTCTGCTTCTGCTTCAGTGTTAGCTAAGATGGAGTAAAGCTAGCCTAACCACTGGCATCCTCCCCTTTTCAAGAGCTCCTCTAATTTACTTCTGTTCATCAGTTGCAAGTTTCCCTTCTCCATGATGCCCTGTAACACCACCTTCAGTCCCTTCCTTTCAAAAGAGATTGAAGTTGAGTAAAATGAAAGACCAAGGGACTAATAGTCTCCATCCAATCCACCGCCAAGACCATGTCACAGCCACCTAACTTGAGTACCTTGAAATCATACTCGAAGTAATGCCCTTGCATACTACAACAAAACCCTCTACATTTCATCTGAGTGACCATGGAATTGCCATCTGCCATAGTGACAGCTAGGGGACTAGTCCTGATCATCTCAAGTCCAACTAGCTTCACAACCTTTGGATCAACAAAACTGTGTGTGTGCTGCCACTATCGATCAGAATCAACAATTGTCTTGTCTTGCTTCTCCCTTAATTCGAATGGTGTTATGAGAACCATTCCCTGCGAGAGCCCTTACTGAAATCTCCATCTCATAAGATCCCACATCTCCAAGATCATTCTCTATCTGCTCTTCCATTGCTTCCTTATCAACTGGAAATTCATCCACCTCACTAGAATCAATTCTTGAGACTGCCATCAGAAGTTTGGGATTACATCTATGCCCAAAGAAGTACATCTGGTTGCACCTAAAGCACAACCTCTGATTTTTTCTTTCCTCATTACCCCCAAACCTTGCAGCATTACTTGAAGTACCTTGTTGCATAGAAGAACTAGACACTGATCGCATTCTAGGGCCTTCATAATTAGCTAATACATTAGCCTCCATCAGCTTAGCCTTGGTGAAGGCTTGGGTCAATGAAACAGGATTCAGGGCCTTAACCATATTCTTGATTTATGGTTCAAGGCCACTGATAAAGATAAATATGTAATAGGATTTTATGGCACTAGGGCACACATTAAGCATTTTAGCACAAAAGTTCTCAAACTTGGTCATATAATCCCTCACAGATGAAGTTTGTACCAATTTATTAAAATGATCAATCACCTCTCCCGGGTCCTCCACTCCATATCTTTCGCACAATTCATTCACAAATTCAGTCCAAGTTAAATCAAGATTGCTACTAATTAAGTTGTAATACCAGACCTCATGATCACCTTGCAAACATATCGCTGCTAATTCAACCTTCTCCAGCTCCTCAATGTTATAGATTCGAAAATACCTTTCACATCTTCTGATCCGTGATTGAGGATGTTTTCCATCAAATGGGTCTATCTCAACACGTGGTCGTCAAGATCCCTAGTTTTTGTCTACAACCAATCCTTGCTCATTGGATCCAGTTGAGTGAAGGGAGACAGGATCTGGTGGTCGATCATGCTGACTACCAGGGGAAAGCAATCCAGCTCTTGCTGGTAGTTGTTGGCATTAAAGTTGCTACTGTAAACCATGAATTCGGGCTTCCAATTACTGAAATTATTGATCCAAACTCTCTACTATCCTCAGATCTTGATTCTGCTGCATTGTCACAAGCATTTCTTGAATCTGTAACCTCAATTGCTCGAATTGGTTAATCTCTCCTCCAATTTGAGGGTTACTTCCCACAGTTGCGACATAGCTGGGATTGGAGGCAGCAGCTGCTGTAGTAGCAGTAGCACAAACTCGAGTAGTAACTCCAGCCATCTGAGCTTTTTTCTTGCACCTTGTTAGATGAAGCAACAGCTAGCTAAGTGCTCTGATACCAATTGTTATACTTCAAGGTCAAACCTGAACTATAACAAGGAAATTGAGGATATGAGATGAGAAAATAAGGGAAAGTAGATGAGAGAGTAGAAGAAGAAAGAGATGAGAAGATGAGAGAGTATATTTTGTATTGCATAATTCCCAATTACACACTAAGTATCATATTAATACTACAAGTATCAAGCTAAATACAAGGCTTACTAGAACTTCTTACCAAAGAAATCACCCTATCAAAACCAATATAACATCCAACTATTATAGGAGTCTAATTGCATGCAAACATACTAAATTCATTATAAGAATCATCCATGGTCATGACAGCTCAAGCCTATTTCCCTAAGCTGGATCCCAGAGGTCCCTATGTTCCCTCAAGGGAGGGGTTTCCAGTTTTTGTGAGCAATTTGCTCGCTGTGAAGTTCAACTTCCCCTGGGATGGTCATGTGACTAATGCCTAGAGGCTCTGATGTCCCTTTGAGGACAGCGAGAGACTCAATGGACTCCTTTAAAGAAATGTACTTGGTCTTGAATGGTTCAGAAAACTGGAGCTTCATAATGATGTCTCAGTAGACATAAACTCTTTAGTATGGCAAGCAGTCTTATTCTCCAAGGATTTGTTCTTTCATCATCATACTTATCTTGGTGTTGAGATGTGTGGGACTAGGTTGTTTTCTAAGTAGCTTAGTATGGCCTAGATATTCCTTTTTCCAAGTATAAGGATCAACAACCTTTAGTGGGCCAAGAGGGCTTCTCTTCAAGTTGCTCAACTTCTAGAGCTTCATGCTCTGAATCAAGAGCTAAGATCTCTTTATGAGTATCATGTGGCTTGTAGGTACACCCCATGTGCCATGCCACGTTTTTGATCTTGGTACCAAGCCTATTGATCTGCCTTGGTGGCTAGAGGCGCCAAGCACCATGTTATTTCTCTGGTTAAGCTTACAGGTCCTAGCTCGAAGAGAAGTCAACAAGTCATCCCCAAGTGTACTTTCCGAAAGACATAATCAGGTACTTAACCACTCTAAAGTATGTTTCGATTAATAGTGGCTCGAACAAGATCTGATCCTTATTCTTTTACCTTAATAACAGCTGTCCAAGTGCTCACAGGAGTTCTAGGACTAGGAGCTACACTTAGATGCTACTTAGGGAGTCTCCTCTGGGAACTTCTTCACTAGTCCCCAAGGTTGGTAGCTTGAAGAAGAGAAAGAAGAATGTTGCTCCTCCAACTTTCCTAACTGTAGTGGAAGGGGAGGAAGAAGAAGAAGCAGAACTCATCTCATAGTAAGTGAGAAAAAGAAGAACCAGGCTCCCTGTAGCAAAGGTATTGGTTTTTTTTCAAATGGTAAATTCATTTATCTTTTTCCAAAGTAGCTTCTAACATGGCTTTAAACAACCATAGGACGAACCAACTCAATATATTGTGGAGACTCCAGATTCTCCATCCTGGAAGACTGCTCCAAAGCCTCCTTAATATACTGAATCAATGTGCTCAAGTGTTGAAGAAGAAGGAGACATGGCTACCTCAGTTATGGAGCCAATTGCCAGTCATCCTCCTAAAGAGGTCTCTTCCCCAGTTACCTTGCACCATGGCCGTTCCTATGCTACTTGACTCCTTTCTGGAGTTTCAGTCCCAGTTGGAGAGACCTTTAAAGGTAGAGTTTTATCTGACTTTTTCACTTCTTGATGTTTCGATCCATGCTTGGTCCTAACATGCAAGTACTGTCCCCCAGAAACTTCCCTTGAAGAAGGCATAGCAGTGGTTGAAGAGCTAACAGCAATCCCATTAGTTGAGGCACCTACTGAAGCTCCAATGGTGGATGTATCACCAGCAGCTTCTATTCAGAATAGTTTCTTGAAATCCAGCTTTATTTTCTAATATTACTTTGTTAATAAATAAAATTGAAGTTCCGGCCATTTTCTCGTTAAATTTATGGAAGTGAGCATATATATTGCATGTGATTTTTTTTTAAGTATCATCCATAAGATAAACAGAGTCCTCATATTACATTTTACATGTTTGTTCTAAGTGGATAATGAAATTAAGCCATGATAGACTTGGAACAAATGGTATGGAATGTTATTTGAATAGCTCAAGTTTGGTGATAAGTTTGGACAACTTGTCTATTAAGACTATGACTCAACACTTTAGATGGCCTGTTTTGGTCATGTGAATGGTGATCCAAAAGTGTTAGGTTGGTATGTTCCATAAGATTGACACATTGATATTTCGTGCCAATGGGCAGGACCACTTTCCAGACTAAATCCCCCAAGTCAAAAGACCCTGGTTTTACCTTTTTGTTGTAGCCCATAGCCACCTCTTCTTTGGTTTCTCTAGCTTGTGAAGGGTGTCAAGCCTAACTTCATCTAAGTTAGTTAGCTCGTCCACCATCGCCTGCTCATATTCAAGTTCCAAAAACATCCCTTGATGAGCCAGCCTAATAGGCGGAACTGTGACTTCCATTAAGAGCACGACATCATAGCCGTATGTTAAATGGAAGAGAGTTGTCCCAGTTGCATCAAGTATGGATATTCTATAGGCCCAAAGGGCATTAAGTAACAGTTCATGCCACTTCTTGGGATTATCCTCAATCATTTCTCAATGTTGGCTTTCAAAATCTTATTTGTAGACTTTGCCAGGCCATTAGCTTGAGCATAGTACGGGGTTGAGTACAAGATTTCTATGTTGAAACTCTTAATGAACTCCTTAACCTCAACCCATTGAACACCTTAGCTTAGTCCATAGTAATGGTTTTTGCGATTCCAAACAAACATACAATGTATTCGTTGATAAAATCAATCACATCTTGCTATTTGATATTCCTATATGGTTTAGCCTCCACCCATTTTGCGATGTAGTCAATGACCACAAGAATGTAAGAACGTTACTTATTGGAAGAGAGGTTAATCTCTCTTGTGATGTCCATTTCCCAACCTCTAAAGCTTTCAAAATAGCATGCATCTTAGCTGCAGGGACTTTTGGCCCATGACCATGTCTTTGGCATGCTCCACAACCCTTAGCATACTTAATGCAATCATCCATCATTGATGGCCAATAACAGTAATAACATCTGATGAGCTAATGCATCTTATTACTAGCTAGATGTGATCCACAGATACCCTCATGAGCTCCTACTGTTACTAGCATTGCTTCGTCCAAGTGAAGGCACTTGAGAAGCACTCCACTTGCGTCCTTTTTGTATAACTCTCCATATTTATGATCTAGATGGAATTTATGAGCTCTCATTGTCTTCGTCCTATCTTTGACATTGTCTTCAGTGCTCTAAAAGTAATCCATTAAAGGCTTCCTCCAATCCTCATGTGGACTTGTGATGATTTCATATGTTTCAAAGTAGTCCAAGTGTTCACTTGGTTTGAGGTCGGCCTTAAAACTGTAAGACTTAGTGAATTCAATGTCTTGGTCTAAAACATTAATCTTAATGACCATGGTTTCTTCACACCAAGTCTAGGGAAACTTGTACTTTGAAGCTAATTGAGCCATATCATTTGCTACTTCGTTTTCTCCTCTAGAGATATGATCAAACTGCACACCATCAAACTTATTCAATAGTTTTTATACCACTAAAAAGTATTTGTTCGAGGTATCACCTAAACATTGAAATTCCACTTTCACTTAGAAAATGACTTATCGCAAATCCCCTTTAATGATGAAATTGGGGACTTGCATCTCCAAGAGAGTCTGTAAGCCTTTGATTAATGTCATATAGCCTTAACATATTGTTAGAGCATTTGCCAACCAAGGAGACAAATAATTTGGGGATGATCTTAGCACATGATTCAATTGTGATTCTAACTATGGCGCTTGAATTCGACCTCAATACGTCAAAGTATAACTTCCAAGAGACCATTTCCTCCACTAGGAGCACGTAAGCTAAAAAATATGCTAAAAAGTCAGTGTGATTGTTTGGACGGTTAGCTAAAAAGTTTACTAAGGCTTGCCCTCTGACTGAATTTTGTGACACACAGACCAACTCAAACTAAAGTAGAGGAATACTCCACCTTTTAAACTTCCCCTCATCAAAGGTCTATATAGAATATATTTCAGGGCATCTGTCTGAGCAACCATGTATATGGTAAATGATAAGAAGTAAAATCTCAATTTCATAGATGTGTGGAACAAAGATAAACAATATTTTGCAATAGAGAAGTATTTTATTTCACATTAAGCAGCGGCTAAGGTAGAAAACAACTCGCTCAAACCCTTGTTCATTGTCAAGTACGAATGAACAACCAATTGATTCAATAAAAGTAAAGACATAAATCTTCAAACGTTTGCCCTACTTTAGTGGAATTAGCATTGGCGACCTGATCAAATATTCTTTGATGGCCTCGAACTGCTTAATACGGCTCCTCCACCTTGAAGTCCTTTTTAGACTTGAGTCTCAACAACGGAGAGAAGACTTTAGTTTTCCTTGCGACATTTGAATTGAAATGTCTCATGAAGTTAACCTGCCCAAAGAAGAATTGAAGCTCCTTTTTGTTCGAAGGCGGTTTGGCCTATTGAATGCCAATATCCGTCGATGCTGTTGGGTGGGTGATGTTTAATTTTGTAAATTGAAACCATGCAACGATTGTAACAAGTGCGGTGAAATACCGATTTAAAAATTCTCCAATTTTAAATTAAATACAAGATCATTACTCTAATTAGACAAAACAATGCATAGTATAGAAGACATAGCCACAAAAAAAAAAAATTATGAATATAAAAGTATAAGCCGATAAATCACAAACCTCGTTGTAGACCGCAAGTGCAAAAAATGCTCCAAACGATACCGCTGAGGTCTTCTCTGCAATTCCTCCTTTAGCACCAAATGAGTAGGCGTCATGAAATTAAGTGGTTCTTAAAGTTATTTTAAGAACTAATTGGGAAGAGATTTTCTTTTTGTTTATTTTCTGAATAATTAAGACAAAACCTAGCAAGTTGAGTTATTAAATTTGAATTTACTAAGCAGCCTTACTTATAGGAGTGCTAAAATTGACTAATTTAATTAGAAAAATGAAATGATAGGTAAAACTTTATTTTAATTAAGATAAAATACCTTTTAAAAATATTAATCTGTGCGTCATCTTTTTTAGCGGCATGCATGGTGCCAGTGGCACCTTGCCACTCGTTCTCCCCGCTTGGTACAGATAGCCAACGTTGGCCATCCCAGAGCATGACCAGGGGTAGGGGACGCAGATCGCCCCGTCCCCTTGACCAATCAGTGTGTGACACATGGCCAGTGCAGAATTTGTTTTTCAGCCATTTTACCTTTTTTTTTCTTGTAAAACTTCATCCTGTTAATTTTTTGGATTTTATGAAAATAATTTCGTTCAACTCCGTGAATAAAATAATGAAACTAACGAATCCTCTTAATTTCTATAAGTGCATAATTTTAAAGGTTTGCACAGGGACCTCAGGGACAATTTATTTTTAGTTCTAAATGGGTCAAATCCGATTATTATCTCATGATAATTGAATACCATTTAGTAAAACTTAATTCCACTAAATAAGTTCTACTGCACTCAAAAAATGAATATATTTACTCGTTAAATTTTTCTATAATAGTTTAATCACAATTGACCCCTATAATAAATGTCCATGAGAAAAATAACTTGAATTACCATTGTCATTCTTTCTTACTTTTTCCTTCTTAGTTCTTAATTTGCTCCTTTTTGAGCAATTCACTAGTACAGATGAACACTTCTGTATTAATTCCTAATGTCCAGCATAAGGAATGCTCTTGAAAAAGTCTTTAGACTCAATTTGAGTGCTTCCAAATTAACAAAGAGGACATTTCACAACGTAGATTCCCAATAAAATATGTGTTCCTGCCATACTTCATGCAATTACCCAATGACCGTAAGACCCTGGTTTTTACTTATAACCTCGTCATTTTAGTGCATCAAAGTAATCATCACTTCATGCAAGAGTCCATGCTATTTTCTTGATTAAAAGTCATTGTATAAACGACACATGTAAGTCGCTCAATTCTGATAGTAGTACAGATCTGAGCACATCATGTGGTCCTATTCAGTGTAACAATCTCATTGTAACACACTAACACAACATCCTGGATCGCTGTCCATATGGCAAAGACAAGTTCTCTAAATGTCATATTATAGTCTTAGCAGATAAGTAGCCCAAACTCATCACTTACCGCAAACTAATTATTAAATAACATCTTTCTCCATTATTTAGTCCATTTATGGAATAATCTTATTAATCAATTAAAAATCAATATCCCAAATGTCATTTAAAGACTTCATCCATCTCATGGTACATGCTTTGATAGAGAACAACATCATATGCAAAAAGACTCATAAATAAAATTAAAAATAGACGATAATTGTAAACAATCTTTATTTTGCTAATAAAAAAAGGTTTACGGATATGGGGTTCCCTAGGACACCAGCTCTAACAATCTCCCACTTGTCCTAAACCTAATTTGCTGTACAATGCATTCCCATCTTATCTAAATGTGACTCAAACGACTTTTGAGTCAATGTTTTTGTAAAAGGATCTGCTAAGTTGCTTGAGGTATCTATCTCCAGAATTGCAATCTCCCCTTTCTCCATGTTGTTCTGATTAGGGCAATTGTGATTCCTTGGTTCCTTAGAGTTAGATACGGCACCTAAGTTGTCACAATAAATTTCAATGGGCGTAAGCCCCTCTTTTATAACCTCAAGATCCATAAGGAACTTCCTTAGCCAACAAGCCTCCCTGGCAGCTTCGGAAACTACCACATGTTTGGCTTCCATGGTGGAGTTAGTAGTATGAGTTTGCTTGACACTCTTCCAACTTATGGCTCCACCACCAAGGGCATAGACATATCTAGATGTTAAACACCTAGCATCTATATCTGACTTTAGATTTGAATCAGAATAGCCCACTAGAATCAGTTTGTCACCATGAAAAACTAACATATAATCTCTAGTCCTTCTCAAATACTTGAAAATATGCTTCACCACCATCCAGTGCATTTCACCTGGATTAGATTGATATCTACTTACCATACCAATGCAAAACAGATATCGGTCTATTACATAACATAGCATACATAAGGCTTCCTACAACCAAAGCAAATGGAACATTTCTCATATGTTCTTTTTCTTGAAGTGTTGAAGGACACTATTCTAAAGAAGAGGCACTCCATGCCAAAAGGGCAATAAATCTTTCTTGGAGTCCACCAACTTAGACAGCATCTTGTCTATTTAGTTAGCCTGAGGTAGTCCCATCAGCATATTCTTATGATCTTGCAGAAGCCCACTCCTAAGAATATAACTGGCTACCCCTAAGTCTTTCACATCAAACTGACATGACAACCAAATCTTAACAGCTAATAAAACTCCCACTTCATTCTTAATGAGTAGGATGTCATCCACATACAATACTAAGGAAGTCACTACTTTCTCTATGTTGTGTTTGTACACGCATGGTTCATCATCCAATTAAATAAAACTATAGGACTCGATCGCTTCCTTGAATCTCCTAGTCCATGAGTGAGATGCTTGTTTAAGTCCATGAATGGACCTTTTTAGTTTACATACCATACGCTCCTGATTCTTACCAATAAATCTTTCTGGTTACACCATATAGATGTCTTCATCATGATTGCCATTCAAAATGGCTGTCTTGACACCCATCTACCATGTCTCATAATCAAAATAAGCTGCAATGGATAAGAGTATCCTAATGGACTTAAGCATAGCCACATGTAAGAAGGTCTCATCATAATTGATACCTTCATTTTGGTATAACCCTTAGCAACCAGCCTTGCCGCGAAGGTCCCTATTTTCCCGTCCACTCCTCTCTTTCTCTTGTAGACCCATTTACAACCTATTGGCTTAATGCTAGGCAGTGCCTCTAAAAGATTCCATACATGATTAGAATACATAGATTCTATTTTTGCATTCATTGCTAATAGCCATTGGTCGGCATCCTTATCCCCGAGTGCTTCATTATAAGTAAGAGGATCATATACATCTTCTAATTCAACCAATAAGCCACCAGCCATGTGTCCATTATGTTCCCAAAAAATCCTCCCACTATGATGAGGCTTCCATGTACCGGGAATCATCTCAGAACGAACCATAGGGTGCATCTAATACACCTATTTCATTCTGAGATTTATTAAAATATTTTGAAGTATTGTATTTCTCAATTGACTCCAACAGCACTATTTTACTTTTGCTTCTTTAGCCCATCATAAAGTCCTCCTCCAAAAATCTTACATTTGTACTAATAAACACATTTTGGTCTATAGGACTATAGAAAAGACCACCTTTTGTACCCCTAGGGTAACCTACAAACACACACACTTCTGATCTAGACTCCAACTTGCTCGAGCCCTTTTTCAACACGTGTGTTGGACATCCCCAAATTCGAAGATATCCTAAACTAGGCCTTCACCCAGTCCATATCTCCACGGGTGTTTTAGGAACTGGCTTTGTGGGAACCAAATTAAGAACATAAGCTACTATTTCTAGGGCATAACCCCAAAAAGAGATCGGTAACATAGCATGAATCATCATAGACCTTACCATCTCTAACAACATTCTATTTCTCCTTTCTGTGGCCATTATGATGTGGTGTACCCAGTGCAGAACGCTGGGATCTGATCCCACTTGTAGTTAGGAAATCTAGAAATTCTCCGGAAAATACACACCACCTTGATCCAATCGAAGTGATTTGATGTGTTTACCCATCTGATTCTCGACCATCACCGTAAACTCCCTGAACTTTTCAAAAGAGTCAGACATCTGTGTCATCCGATAAACACAATCATACCTGGAGTAATAATCATTAAGGTGATGAAATACCTCTTCTCGGCTGAACATTCATCGATCCATATACATTTGTGTGAACCAGCTCAAGCAAGTCACCAATTCTATTGCCTTTATCCTTATGGACAGACTTAGTCATCTTTCCTTCTATGCAAAATTCATAGACTGGTGAAGACTTCAAGTCTAAAGGCTCAATTAATCCTTCATGTATTAGTTTTTGGATCCTACTTTAATATGACAAAGCCGTTGCTGCCATTGTCTATTTCATGGTTTCTTCTTTTAAGAGGCATAATTACTTTGGTAGTGTTAGATTCAGATATGCAATTAGTAGAGTTTTAATCAGGTGTCAAGATAAACAGACCATCGATAACAATACCTTTGCAAATAAACATTTTATTATGTCGAACGACTACATCAATTCCAAAAGTAATAGAATATCCATCATCGACTAATCGTGACTCTTGACATAGAAATCAAATTCTAGCATAATGAAGGTACATAAAGGCAGTTCTTTGAAATTAAAACTCTAATCCTAAATACTAAGCTAATATCTCTCACTCCTAAGACCGAAAGATGCCTCCCATATTTAGCATTCAGGTCCAACTCTCCATCAGGCATCTTTTTGGTTAGCTTGAGTCCTTGCAACGTATTGCAGATATGGTCAATTGAACCTGAGTCCACACACCAGGATCCTAGTGGATTTTCAGCTATACATGACTCAACCAGATAAGATTTCTCCATACCTTGTCTTTATGGATTCTTTTGCTTACAGGAAGATGAGCTAGGTATTCAGGGTAGTTCCTCTTCCACTGGCCATCCTTCCCACAGAAGAAACACTTTCCTCATGCTAATGGCTTCTTTTCCATTGGCTTAACTACTACATTAGCAGCTTTGCCCTTGTTCTTCTTCTTTCCACACTTTCTATTGGATGGTTTTCTGTTCCCCGTTTAGAGTGTCAGGGTTAAGAGGAAAACCCCCTTAGCCTTCATCACTCCCTCTATGTTACACTCATGATTGAATCACAAACATAAACTAAGTAAATTTGGATAGATTGAGAGTACGAGATGAGAAAGAAGGGAATTGAGATGAGAAATTAGAGAATTAGGGATAAGTAATAGAGAGAGTCAGATGAGAGAGAGAAGATGAATCTCAAGAGAGTTATTTGTTGTCAATTTCCTTGAATGATTTGAGTTACAGCTCAAAACAACTACTTATAGGCAAACAAAGTAAGCAAATACAATTTACCTAGACTACACAAGCTTAACTGACTTAGGAACCATCTAGAAGTATCAAGAAAATATCTAGAAACTACCTAACTAACATAACTGCCTAAGCTTGGCACCAAATACCAACAGCCGTACCTACATACTGTAGGTTATTACCACGCAGTGCAAGATTATTACAATGAAGGAGCTAACAACACCTATTACAACTAAAATAATGCAGTAAAGAAGCTAAAGACCAAGCTGCTACATTTATTACTAAGCTAATTACAATTAATAGCAGCAGCGCAACAACCAAAGCAGCAGAACATCACAGTAGCAGCAGCCTAACATGCTAAATAGCAACACAGCCACCTCAAGCTCATGCCTCGGATTCTCGGGTCATAACATTCCCTTCCCCTTGAGAACATTCTTGTCCTCAAGAATGGAAGTTAGTGATCATCCATACCTTGCAAAGTAACTCTAGATCCGTGACATTCAAATGACACAACATGATTAACATAATCGAAAGATACCGGGTTAAAGCCACGCATCCAATCAACTCCAAGCACCATATCCCATCCACCCAAGGGAAGGACTCTAAAATCAAGTGTGAACTGATTTTCATGCATAGACCACTGGAACGCTTGGCATTTTTCCTGAGTAAGGATAGAGTTTCCATCCTCCACGGTCACTGCCAAGGGATTAGTCTTGATCACCTCATGTCCCACATTCTTCACTAATTTTGGATCAATAGAACTTTGAGTGCTTCCACTATCTATTAGGATGACAACCGATCTTGTGCCTGCTTTCCCTTTGATCCTGATTGTCTTATGCATTCCTTGCCCGGTCAAAGCTGTTAAGGAAATCTCCATTTCATCCTCAATGAAAATTTCTTGGTCGGAATCCTCATACTCAACATCGGTCCAATCACCATCAAACTGCCCTTTGATGTCAACTCCTCTAACTGCCATGAGAAATTTAGGATTACATTAATGGCCAATTTCATAAGGTTGACGACACTTAAAACAGAGTCTTTGAGGCCTTTTCTCAAAAGCATTCTTATCAAAGGGACGGTTCACTTTGGATTCATCTTCCCCTTTGTGATATTGTTGCGAGCTTTCTCCTCTATGTTTAGGCCCCTCATTGGTTGTTAGGAATGTGGCCTCAAACAACCTCGCCTTAGCATAAGCTTGTGATAAGGAAGTAGGACCAATTGCCTTCACCAAATTCTTGATTTTAGGCTTTAATCCACTGATAAAACTCGAGACATAAAAGGACTCAGGGGCTTGAAGGGTAACATTTATCATACTAGCTCGGAGATTCTCAAACTTTGTCATGTACTCCTTCACGGTCGTAACTTGAGTTAGCTTGTTGAAGTTATCAACTATATCACTCAAGTCATCATCACCATAGCGTTCACAAAACTCAACCATAAACTGGTCCAAGTAAGTGTGGAATTACTCTTCAATAGACTATAGAGCCAAACCTCATGGTCTCCTTGAAGGTAAACCGCAATTAATTCCACCTTTTGTTCATTGGGAATGGAATAAAAGTGGAAGTAACTTTCACATCTTTTTAACCAAGAATGTGGCTGCTTCCCATCAAAATTTTCAAGTTGAACTCTTGGTTGCCTAAAGCCATGGCTTCTATTACCACAAGTGACTTCATTGCTATGGGTAGGACCAAATTCAGAGGCATTTGGTCCACGAGTACAGTGCTGGACAGATTCTGGTGGATGAACTAGATCTCCGGCTTTCAAACAAACAGGTAGCGTGTGTGTTGGATCATGAGATGGATCAAAGTGTCCTGAATCTTCATGTCTGGATTTCATCTATACAGCAGGATCTGGTGGATGACTTGGAGGATCTGGAGAGTGATCTTCTTGTCCAAAACTCCTGCTCAAAGATCGAATTTGCTCCCAACCAAATGATGGTTCATGCGGACGGACTGTTACTTGATCTTCAAGAGGCCGATTCTGTGGTCTATCCTCTTTAGATTGCAGCTGAACTTGAGGTCTCTCATTCACATTAGCAACTTGAGGTCCAACTTGTGGACGAGCAGAATGAGGACCAGCGCTCGGTACTTGTGATTGAAGCAGTTCAGAGGTTCTCAGTAATTGACTTGCAGGCAACAGACTTCCACCACTTGCACCTACATTCTATTTTTGTACCTGATTTTGCAACATAGCAAGACAATTGTCCACACGATCCTCAATTCCTTGCAATTGATGAGTCACTCGATCTTCAATCGCTTGTCTGTTGATTTCAGCAAATCTCATTTCGAACATCAGCAATTATTGATTCAAATGACCATCAATCTATTATAATTCGTTTAGTTCATTTGAATTTTAATTGTTGTAATAATGTGTGGGTATTGTTGATTTACAATTTGAATTGTAGTTAGGGTCCGGTAGGCGCCAAAATCTGTTAATGAGGTCAAATCTGGTCAAAGAGGCAGCTGGCTCATTTTAGGCGCCCAAAGTCGGCTGAAGCGGTTAGTTTGGGGGTGTCTTGGTGCATTGTATCAAGATCTATTATAAATAGATCTAAAGCTTGTAATCTTGGCATGGAACGAATAAAATTCTGATTACCATTTGGTTAATCCTCTCTATTCTCATCTCCTTCTCTATTTTCTCATCTCCCTTCACTTCTATTTCTCATCTTACCTCTATCCTTCACAAGGTTAGCTATCAATTTAGGGTTGGTAGTTAACATTTGGTATCAGAGCTTGTTCAAGTGGTCAATTGCTTGAATTGAGCCTGAAAAATCAAAGAAGCATGATCAAGGAATGGCTGAAGGTGTAAGGACTCGATCGGGTGCAGGTCGTGGCATTGTTGCACCAGCGATTCAAACAGAAAGATCAGATGCTGCGGAGGCTGGTGCGAACAATCCAAAGGAGAGTGTCACGCTTGATCAGATGCAGGCATTGATCATTCAATCAGAAGAACGCTGGTTCTCGAGGTTTCAGCAAGTAAACCTGGAAAATCAGCAAATGCCGTTAGCAATTCAGCAAAGGAATGATGATCGGATGTCTAAATTGGAGGAAAGGATGGAGAATTTGCAAGATCAGGTCAAGAAACAAGGAGAATCATCTGTCAATGCAATCCTTAAACCTGCAAGTCAGCTAGTTCCTCCTTCTAATGTGACTCAACCGCAGGTTCATCTGGACAGAAACGTGAATGTGGAAAGGAATCGAGGCAAATCTCCTGTGATTCAGGCTGAAGCAGGTCCCTCAGTGCTTATCCGATCAGAAGAAGATCGACCTTCAGTAGCTGAGGTTGCTGTAGGAACCTTTGATCGAAATGCAGGTCAAGGACAGTTCAGAAGATGTGGCCAGGGTACCGGTTTGCATTGTAGGCCACCTGATTTGAATGAGCATCCAAGAACTTCATCCGATGATCTGGAACATATTAATAGACCTCTTGATTTGTATCAACAGCAGAGATCTTTGAGTAATGAGGTTACATCCGGTGGCAGAGGTTATGCTCATAGACAGCCAAGGGTACAAATTGAGCTGTTTGAAGGAAAACAACCTGAATCTTGGCTGAGGGGATGTGAAAGGTACTTTTACTTTTATAACATCAATGAGGCGGAAAAAGCTGAACTAGCTGTTGTGCATCTTCATGGAGACCACGAGGTATGGTTTTATAGTGTTTCGAGGAGTAATCCTTATCTTTCTTGGGACCAATTTGTGGAGGAGCTTCGTGAGAGGTATGGTGAAGAGGATTCAAGCGATGTTTTTGATAGCTTTAATAAAGTCTATCAAACATCTACAGTGAAGGAGTACATGACTGGATTTGAGAATTTACGTGCTAATATGACAGCCATTAATCCACACTCCAACGAAGCTTATTATGTTTCAAGCTTTATTAATGGATTGAGGCCAAGAATTAAGAGCTTGGTTAAGGCCATTGAGCCGAAGACCCTCTCTAAAGCCTATAACAAGGCTAAATTGATTGAGGCTACACTTGTTTCTTCAAGTGACAAAAGCAAATTCAAAAGTAGCAATTACAAGACTCATCTAGCGGCAAATCTGGCTGGTATGTGGACAGGAGATCTGCTCGGTTGTGTTATAGATGCAATCAGCCTTATCAGCCTGGTCATAGGTGCAATCCGAAGTTCTTGATGTCTGCAAGGGGTTCTTATGTGGAGATTGCATCAGATACCGAGAGCTCAGGTTCTGCAGAGGACAAATCAGAGGCTGAATCAGGGGATGAGTTGCTGGAAGATGAAGTAGAAATTTCTATGAAGGCTCTTACCAGGAGTGGAGCACATAACACTATACGCATTGGTGGCAAGGCAGGGAAAACTTCCATTACCATTCTTGTGGATAGTGGGAGCACTCATAGCTTCGTTGATCCCAAGTTGGTAAAGAAGGTGAAGCATGACATCATCAAAACTCAACCTTTGGCCGTAATGGTAGCTGATGGTAATTCAAGTACGATTCA
Source organism: Simmondsia chinensis (assembly GCA_018398585.1). Taxonomy (NCBI): domain Eukaryota; kingdom Viridiplantae; phylum Streptophyta; class Magnoliopsida; order Caryophyllales; family Simmondsiaceae; genus Simmondsia; species Simmondsia chinensis. Next base: position 22,426,817 of record JAGTTD010000005.1, read on the forward strand.
AAACAAGTGCCAATCATTCCAATGGTCTATGCAAGACCATAAATTCACCTTTGATTTTAGAGTACTTCCTTTGGGAGGTTGTGATATGATAGTTGGTGTTGATTGGATGAGGACTTTTAACCCGGTGTTATTTGATTTTGATAAGATGACCGTGTCTTTTGAAGTCCATGGCAAGAGAGTCACATTGCATGGGATTTCAGACCATGCTCAGCTAAAATTTATAGATGGCAAACGCTTGCAAGATAGCTTCAAGAAGAGGATAATACAATGGTTTGGACAATTGTTCTTGATCGCCCCTGCAGATCTGCCGCCTAACTTGCAGCCTGAAGTTCATGCTTTGCTGGTGGAATTTGAGGATATTTTTGAGACACCAAAGAGCCTCCCTCCTCAAAGAAGTGTTGATCATGCCATTCCACTTCGAGCTAACTCGGATCCGGTGAAAATCAGGCCATACCGTTATGCACATGCTAAAAACTCAGAGATTGAAAAACAAGTGGAAAAGTTGCTGCAGATGAGCTTTATCCATCCAAGTCATAGTCCTTTCGCTTCACCAGTGATTCTTGTAAAGAAGAAGGATGGCATGGCTTGAATGTACATAGATTATCGTCAATTAAATTCGTTGACAGTGAAGGATAAATTTCCTATCCCTGTCATAGACGACTTGCTTGATGAATTGTATGGAGCTCGATTTTTCTCTAAGCTAGACTTAAGGCAAGGATATCATCAAATTAGAGTTCTCGAGCTGGACATATACAAGACCGCTTTTCAAACTCACCACGGACCCTTTGAGTTCGTTGTGATGCCTTTCGGTTTAACTAATGCTCCGGCCACATTCCAAGCAGCTATGAACTACATTTTCAAGCCTTATTTGAGGAGATCAGTGCAGGTTTTCTTTGATGATATATTGGTCTATAGTTCATCCTATGAAGATCACCTTAATCATCTCAAGGAGGTGTTCATTGTGATGCGGCAGCACAGTTTTTTCGCCAAGCTATCGAAGTGCACCTTTGCTCAGTCCAAGCTTGAATATTTGGGCCACATAACCTCTCACGAAGGTGTCTCTACCAGTCCTTCTAAAGTGCAAGCAATGCAAGATTGGCCAACTCCCATGACATTGAAGTGATTGAGAGGGTTCTTTGGGTTGACCGGTTACTATAGGAAGTTTATAAATGGTTATGGGTCCATTACAAAGCCCTTAACTGAGCTTCTTAACAAGGATGCATTCAAGTGGAGTGATAAGGCGCAAGAAGCATTTGAAGCCCTCAAGTCTGCTATGTGTAAGGCACCGGTATTAGCTATGCCGAATTTTGAGGAGGACTTCATTTTGGAACCGATGCTAGCGGGACTGGGTGTGGGGGCTGTTCTTTCCCAAAATGGAAGACCGATTGCTTATTTGAGTCAAGCCCTTCGTCCTAAACATCAGGCCATGTCCACCTTCAAGAAAGAGTATTTGGCAATCCTTCTTGCAATTGAGAAATGGAGGCATTATTTGGATGGACATAGGTTCATCATACGAACGGATCATCAGAGTCTCAAGCATCTTTTGGAGCAAAAGATAGTCACACGAATCCAAAAGAAGAGGTTCATGAAGTTGCTTGGGTTGGACTATGCTATCGAGTATAAAAAGGGGAAAGAGAACCTGGCCGCAGACGCTCTTTCCAGGAAGTTTGAGGACCTCGAGCAAGGTTCTTGTGGGGCATTATCTATCGTTTTACCTTCTTGGATGGATGAAGTCTACAAATCTTATGAAGGGGACACATTTGCTCAAGAGACCGTGGCTGCAGAAATAGCAAAAAATGGCTCCGAGAATGACAGTGCAGCTGGTGTTAATGTGCAGAGTGGTATTATTCGTGTTCAGAATAGAATTTACATTGGTTCCTTGACTGATTTGAGGGATCAAATATTGAAGGCATCTCATGATTCAGCTTGGGGTGGTCATTCCGGGGTTGAAGGTACCTATCAATGAGTCAAGGCATATTTTAGTTAGCCCGGATTGAAGAAATCTGTCTCAGATTTTGTGAAGCCTTGCCAGGCGTGTCAACAAACAAAGTTGGCGGATCATTGATACCAAGGACTCTTGCAGCCACTTCCCATTTCGGAGGGTTCTTGGATCAACATTAGTATGGATTTTATTGAAGGACTTCCCAAGTCCGACGGTAGGGAAGTAATTTGGGTCGTGGTGGATCGCTTCACGAAATATAGCCATTTTATAGCCTTGATTCGACCTATTACAGCTGAAAGGTTGGCTAAGAGTTTCTTAGACAACAAATACAAATTGCACGGATTGCCCCAATCCATTGTCTCGGATAGGGACAAGATCTTTACGAGCAACTTTTTGCGTGAGTTGTTCAAACTGTTAGGCGCTACCTTGGCACTCAGTTCATCTTACCATCCTCAATCGGATGGACAAACAGAGAGAGTCAATCAGTGTGTCGAGCAATATCTTCGAAGTATGGTTTTTTCCCGGCCTTGAGAGTGGAATCAATGGCTTTCTTTAGCGGAGTATTGGTTCAATACTCACTTTCATGCTTCCCTTGGCACATCTCCCTTCAAGCATTGTATGGATACGCACAACCAACTCCAATGTTGTTGCAGCAACGCAATCCGTCTGGTTATGCAGCAAAGGACCTGATTCTGCAGAGGAGGGAGATGACTCAGCTCCTCAAGGACAATTTGCAACAAGCTCGTGCTCGAATGAAGTTTTACGCTGACAAAAAAAGGGTAGACAAAGCTTTCAAAGTGGGAGACATGGTCTACCCAAAATTACAACTCTATAGATAGTCCTCATTGGCTGTCCGAAGAAACGTCAAGTTAAGTGCACGTTACTTTGGTCCATACCGAATTTTGGAGAGGATTGGCAATGTTGCTTATAAACTAGATTTACCATCACACTCGTACATTCACCCGGTGTTTCATGTTTCATTACTAAAAAAACAGGTTAAGAGGGGTGTTAAAAGTTCCAAAGCACCACCAGAAACAGAATCAGATGGAAGTTTGCTGTTGGGACCGGTTGCTGTCAAGAAATCCGGCCTGATTGCAGCAGGAGAAGGGTCTTCGCATCATATTTTGGTGAGATGGCTGAACTTGGTTAAAGATATCCTCACATGGGAGAATCCAACGTTCTTGAAGAGTCAATTCCTGAGCTTTTCTCCTTGAGGACAAGGAGCTTCTCATGGGGGAGGAAATATTATAATTCGTTTAGTTCATTTGAATTTTAATTGTTGTAATAATGTGTGGGTATTATTGATTTACAATTTGAATTGTAGTTAGGGTCCGGTAGGCACCAAAATCTGTTAATGAGGTCAAATCTGGTCAAAAGAGGCGGCCGGCTTGTTTTAGGCACCCAAAGTTGGTTGAAGCGGTTAGTTTGGGGGTGTCTTGGTGCATTGTATCAAGATCTATTATAAATAGATCTAAAGCTTGTAATCTTGGCATGGAATGAATAAAATTCTGATTACCATTTGGTTAATCCTCTCTATTCTCATCTCCTTCTCTATTTTCTCATCTCCCTTCACTTCTATTTCTCATCTTACCTCTATCATTCACAAGGTTAGCTATCAATTTAGGGTTGGTAGTTAACACAATCTTCTCACCAATCTCTTGTGCTTGTTCATTAACTCGATCCGACAATGTCTCCTCAAATTGTTGCTTTTGCTAATTTAATTGATCAGCTATTTTCTCTTCAAAACACTGAGTTTGCAAGCCAAAATGCTCCTTGAAGCTCTGATCATGTTCTTGAAGTCTTTTATGCAACCGTTCCTCCGTAGCTAGCTGAGATTGCTCCAGCCGAGTGATCATTGCCTCCATATGTGCGTTCAGCTGATCTTGAGTCACCAAGTTATGATCAATTTTAGCACTTCCACCAGCAACCTCTGCATAAGTTGGTTGCACAACTGTTTTTGCAGCACTTGATCTAGTTGTAACTCCACTTGTCATTGTTGAGTGATGAATGAAATGAACGGTACTGAATTGATTCAAAACTAAACTGAACCTGATCTTCAGCTAATTGAGCTGAAAACTGAGCTATCACAACAACAAAAACCTAATTTGATCAGTGCTGAGCTGAACTTGATCTGTTGAGCGAGATAGAACTGCAGATGATCTTCACTAATTGAGCAACATTGCAAATTTTTTTTTTTTTTTTGGAATTTAGGTTCAAATTGTATCCGAACTAACTGAATTTACTGAATTCTGAACTTGATCAGCAAAATCAGCACTGAATTGATTTTTTTTAGATTTTTTTATTTTTTATTTTTCTATTGATTACGCACTCAATTGGAAGCCAAACGAGGCTCTGATACCAATTGTTACGCTCGTGATTGAATCACAAGCATAAACTAAGTAAATTTGGATAGATTGAGAGTATGAGATGAGAAAGAAGGGAATTGAGATGAGAAATTAGAGAATTAGGGATGAGTAATAGAGAGAGTTAGATGAGAGAGAGAAGATTAATCTCAAGAGAGATATTTTTTGTCAATTTCCTTGAATGATCTAAATTACAACTCAAAACAACTACTTATAGGCAAACTAAGCAAGCAAATACAATGTACCTAGACTACACAAGCTTAACCGACTTAGGAACCATCTAGAAGTATCTAGAAAATATCCAGAAACCACCTAACTAACATAACTACCTAAGCTTGGCGCCAAATACCAACAGCCGTACCTACTTACTACAGGTTATTACCACGCAGTGCAGGATTATTGCAATGCAGGAACTAACAACACCTATTACAACTAAAACAATGCAGTAAAGAAGCTAAAGACCAAGCTACCACATTTATTACTAAGCTAATCACAATTAACAGCAGCAGCGCAACGACCAAAGCAGGAGAACATCACAGCTGCAGCAGCCTAACATACTAAATGGCAACACAGCCACCTCAAGCTCATGCCTCGGATTCTCAGGTCATAACACTCTGCAACTTGTAGCCCCTTCATTAATTGGGGTAATGAATAATCTTTATTATTTATTATATGGTTCAGTCTAAACAGAGTGAAGGACTCTACTAAGGAGCCAAGTATCATGTCTTGCTGAGATTAACTTTAAATGTTAGCGCCTAGGAATTATAGTTCGTTTAGATAAGCCATCATTTTTTAGAACAAAATCCTGAACTGGACTTCCATCAGGCATTTTTTTGAACATGAGTTTCCTCATGAGCTCCTTCCTAGCTGCTCTAACTCGCCCACCGATCATCTTCTTAAGATGTTCTTTTATTTTTGTCTTCATCTTAAGCATCTGATTCAAGAGAACTTTGGACACAGAGGTAAATCATTAGACTTATTCCCGTTGTCGTAACGTTCCTTGACAATAGTAATGGCATTATTAGCAGGCACAGGAGGATGGGGTTCAATTAACACATATTTATGTCCCTTGTGGATTAGCATAATATCTAGGTTCATCTTCCAATTTGGGTAATTAGGACCAGTAAGGAGGTTATCTTTTAGTATGGAATGCAATGCACCAGCAGTCATCATGATTACATTAAAAATATGCAAATAAAACATACAAGTCATGCGTCAATCTATGACATTATTTCTTTCAAAATTTAGCAATTGTAATTAATTAGTTATCCACAATACCTTATTAGAATAAAAGCAATGTCGATCCAAACTATCGACTCGTTACTCCCCATCGGCAAGGCCGCAGCAAGTTCAGCTTGGTTGGGAACGTTTCTCTACTATTATATTTTCTTGTAAACTCTTTTATAATAGAGCTCCTTAGGGAGGCTAATGTTGTATTTTAGTCAAGTGTAAACCATTACATGAACATCCACACAAGGTCTCGATATACTCCACGTCAGCCTAGCCATACTCAATTGTTTGGATTTTAGTCTATCCTCACAAAAGACTAACCCTATATTCCACGGATCAACATCTTCTTCGGGGAGTAATGCAGACCCACTATATTGTTAGACCAGCAATGGAGACTGTGAGTTTTCAACCTTTGAACCTCACTCCCACTTGATTTTTTTTAAAAAATTAGTGGAGTTTTTATATACCTTAAATTCTCTCATAACTTTAACAAAAATGATAAGAAAAGAATAATTTAGATTACTATTTTGATCCAATCAAGACTAATAAACTTATTCACAACGAATAATTATAATGTTATTAAAACTCCTTTTAATAACAATTTAAGTCAAGGTATAACTCTAATTCCTTTCTAAACTCTTCTAAAAAAATGTTGATTATCACATAATCCCTTTTAAAAGCATATTATAAAATAATTTAAAATTTCTTTATTTAATTGTCTGACATCAGCCGATGACATCATTGCTGACATCAGTTGCTGACATCAACAGTGACATAAGTAGGTCTGACGTAAATTTTTTTTTAAATGTGTCTTTTTGTTTTAAAATAAATCTTTTCATATTTTAATTGGCTATAATATCATTATATCAATTAATCTTATCTAATCCTTTTAGATACGAAGAATTTCACTTATCATGACTATCTTATTTTCATAACTATAAACCAAAAACTATATCAACATTGATGAAAGTATTCCTTTTAATTGAATTTTAAACAATCAATTAAACATATAGCAACTTATATGCATATATTCAACAATGATATTATACTTTCACATGATCTTATCATGAATTCATATTTAAAATGTTTTTCTATCATGTCGACTAACGACCTTATGTACAACATGAATAATCAGAGTTTGGCTTTGATAACAATTATTAGGTGGGTGATTTTTTATTTCTTAAATTAAATCCATGCAGTGATTGTATCAAGTGCAGCGGAATATTGATTTAATATTATCAAATTTTAAATTAAGCGCAAGATCGTGATCTAATTACACATAAGAATGAATAGCATAGAAGACATACCCATGAAAAATAATTAAATACGAATATAAAAGTATAAGCCGAGATGTCACATACCAAGTTATAGACCGCATGCGAAAAGATGCTCCAAATGATACTTCTGAGATCTTCTTTGCAATTCTTGTAAAATCAAGTGGTTCTTAAAAATATATTAAGAACTAATTGGGAAGAGATTTTCTCTTCATTAATTTTCTAAATAATTGAGAGAAAACCAAGCAAGTTGAATTATTAAATCAGAGTTAACCAAACACCCTTATTTAAAGGAGTGTCAAAATTGACTAATACAATTAGAAAAATAAAATAATAGGTTAAACTGTATTTTAATGAAGATTAAATACCTTTTAGAAACACTAATTCGCGCCTCATCTTTTTCAAGTGGCACCTTACCATTCGTCCTCCCTACTTGGAGCAGATAGCCAATGTTGGCCATCCCAGCGCATGACCAGGGTAGGGGACACAGATCGCGCCTCCCCTTGACCAATTAGCGTGCAACACATGGCCAACATTGAGTTTTTGTTTTCTGGCTGTTTTACCTTTTTTTATTTTTTTCTTCTAGAAATTCATCCTGTGAATTTTTTGGATTTAATAAAATAATTTTATTCAATTCCTTGAATAAAATAATCCATCTCACAAATCCTCATAATTTCTGTAAGTGCATAATTTTAGAGGTTTGCGCAGGAACCTTAGTGACAATTTATTTTTAGCTCCAAATGGTCAAAACTTGATTATTCTCTCATGATAACAATTGAATACCATTTAATAAAACTTAATTTCACTAAATAAGTTTTACTGCACTCTAAAAATAAATATTCGTTAAATTTTTCTGTAATAGTTTACTCACAATTGACCCTTCTAATAGATGTCGATGAGAAAAATAACTTAAACTACTGTCATTCTTTCTTACTCTTTCCTTCCTTTTTCTCAATTCGCTCCTTTTCGAGTAATTTACTTATACAAATAAACACTTTTGTATTAATTCCTAATGTCCAACATAAGGATTGCTCTAGCCAAAGTCTCTAGAATTAATTTGAATGCTTGCAAATTAACTAAGGGGACATTTCACCAAGTCGATTCCCAATAAAATCCGTTCCCGCCACACTTTATGCAATTGCTCAACGAAGGTGAGATCCCGGCTATTACTTATAACCTTGTCATTTTGATCAACACTCCATGGTGAGTCCAGAATATTTTCTGGATTAAGAGTTGTTGTATAAAAAAATATATATGAGTCGCTCAATTCTGATAGCAGTACAAATCCGAGCAAATCACGTGGCCCTGTTCTGTGTGACAATCTCGATGTAACACACTAACACAACAACCTAGATCACAACCCGTATGACCAAGACAAGTTATCTAAATGTCATGTTATAGCCTTAGCAAATAAGTAGCCTAAACTCATCACTAACTACGAAATAATTCTTAAATAACATCCTTATCCATTATTTAGTCCATCTATGGAATAATCTCATTGATCCACTAAAAATAAATATCCCAAATATCATTTAAGGACTTTGTCCATCTTATGGTACGTGCTTTGATAGAGAACAAAATCACATGCATAAAGTCTCGCAAATAAAACTAAAAGTTGATGATAATGCTAAGCAATCTTTATTCACTAATAAAAAAAAGTTCACATAAATTGGGTTCCCTAGGACACTAGCTCTAACATATGCCCCTCTGGTGTACCAGATAACTAAGAAAGTTTCCAGCATGCACTCCAAAGTTACACTAGAACGGATTCATCTTGAGGTCATGGATCCTCATTCTAAGGAACGCACACCCCCCCCCCCCCCCCCCCCCCCCCCGGCTCAAGTCCTCCAAGTGCTTTACTTGGGACTTTGATTTTACCACAATATCGTCTATGTAGACTTCTATGGTCTTACCAATGATGTCCTGAAAGATCATGTTCATGGCTTTGTGGTAGGTGGTACTAGCATTTAGCCACCCACTCTAAGGTCCCAATTGATCCAAGACACATGAATGTTGTTTTGTGGGTATCCTCTAAAGCAATCACGACTTGGTAGCACCCACAATAGCCATCCATAGAGGATAAGACCTCAGACCTTAAGGCTGAATCAATGAGCACATCAGCAATTGGCATTGGGTAATCATCATTTGGGGTGGATATATTCAAATCTCTGAAATCAATGCAGAGTCTGATTTTACTGTTTTTCTTAACGACAGGAACAACGTTTGCCAACTCTTCAGCATACATGGCAGTCTTGATAAATTTGGCCTTTAAGAGTCTCTCAATTTCCTGTTTGACCAAATCAATTACTTGTTGGAACATCCTTCTGTAGGCCTGAATGATAGGCCTCGAGCCTACCTTAATATGAGTTCTATGCTCAACAACCTTTCTATCTAATCCAGGCTTCTCGTTGTGGTCCTAAGTAAAGCCGTCCTTGAACTCACGAAGCAAGGTCAAATATTGCTCTCTCAGCTCCTCAAAAAACAAGATGCTCAGATAGGTAGGCCTTGGGTACTCTGTTGAGTCGAAGTTAACCTCGAGGAGAAGGTCTTGAACTTCAACGCTCAATCCTCTATCTTAGCTGGTGCTACACTTATGTCAGACAGCTCCAACCCTTTTTCTTATGTCATCTGGGCCTCGAAGCCATTGAATGGTTATTCTGCCCAAAGTTAATCCTCAGCATGCCAAGCCATGCACCTTGCTAGTGCTGAGAACATGGCCTCTCGGGCCATTAATGGGAGGTCTTGGCCCCTTGGCATAAGGCTTCTAGCATGCCTTGGAGGTCCCCTTCATAAAGAAGGGTTGCCATGCATCCCCAGAAGTCCGAGTCTTCTGACTCCACATTGACATGATCAACCTATGCTTCAGTAAGTGGGCTGTTGAGGATGGCTATCATGTCATAATGTTGGGCTAACTGTGGAGTGGTCCTTTTAACATCAAGTGCTCCCATGCAATCTTCATAGAAATTTTCCCCAACATGGTTAGCAAGCCATGAATGACTTGTTATCTATCAAAACAACCTCATATTTTCTCATGGTTCAAGAAGATTGACAGCTGGTGTAGTGATGACATGATACAATAATTAGCATGTAACCAATCTCTCCAAGCAAAGCATTATAGCCCGAGGTATTATCCACTACAAAAGAAGATGTTAGCTTGCTTAAGCTGCCAAATGTTTACTCAATTGGGAGAATTACAATAGCTTGAGAAAAGCCACAGATTGCAACATCTGAAGTAGTCAAGTCATCTCGAGACTTATCAATGACGCCTAACATATTTGAAGGTAGGACGATGATGGCAGAGCCATTATCCACTAAGGCCCTTGTCTAATGCCATTACATCTCCCTTGAGGCCTTCTTGATAATTAGTCATCATGAACTACGAATGAAGGAGTAGGGCAGTTCTTGTTGGGATTAACATTAAAATTTTCCCTAAATTAATTAAATAAATGCGCAGAAGGTTTTAAATTTTTAATTTTAAACATAGGGTTGATTTGAAATTATTAAATTAATGGATTTTAAATTCTTAATTAAATCCACTGGCCTCTACTATAATCACATTCATAACAACAACATAAACTTATAACAGGCATAATAAGAAACGTTGCAAATATATAGAAACATGAAAACCAAAAAATGAAGGAAAGAAAGGCATATCAGAAATTGCTCCAATGTAAAGAATATCGGAGAGATAATAACTCCAAGAAAGCCGAGACCCTTCGGCCTTCTATGCAATGACATCGAACCGCCTTGAAAACATCCTCCGAAAAATATTAATCTTTGAGGAAAGAAAATTTTCAAAATAAATTTTTCTCTTCCACTAAGTCTCTGAAAGTCAACACTTTCAGAAACATTTAGTTTTCAAACTGATGCCAAACATTTGAAATATGTACCTCTATTTATAATAAGCTACCAGAGCGAAAAATTGCTAATTCATCGATGTGGGATGCGAAATAGTTAAAATCAAAACGTGTTGTACAATCTTAAAAACAGGTCAAAATGTTGTGTATTAAACATAGAAAAACCCATATACTTTTCGCCTAGCATCGCGTGCCTCTTGTCGAGACCTGATTGGCCATGGCTTGGGCATGAGGAACCCCCTTAAGGCCGCGCGTGTTGGTTGGCCCATCTGCGAATACGCAGATCGCTAGACCTATGCATGATTTTTTGTTTTTTTGTTATTTTTTTCTTTATTTCCCACAAGTAAAAAATTCATCCTATAAATTTTAACTTAAATTTATTTTATTTTATAATTTTTAACTTTGATTTATCTCATAAATAATGTTTGGCAAAATTAAATTTACTCATCTCATGAATTCTTTAATATTTTTCTAATGGCAATAAATTCAAAGGCTTGCACAGGGACCTCAAGAACAATTTAAATCTAGCTCCAAATAGGTTAAATTAACCTTCTCATGATATAATTTAATTATCATTTAATGAGATTTAATTCCTCTAAATAAATCTCACTACACTGTAGACTTAAATCTTTATTCCATAATTCCCAAAATAATTGATTTGCAAGTATTATCCTTCTTACTGCGTCTCCATTAATTACCGACTCGTCCATCATTGAATAATTCATTTATACTTGAACATATTCATGGTATAAATTCCAAATGTCAAACACCTGGAACACTTTGGCAAAAGTTTCGAAACTATTCAAATACTTGCAAATCAACTAACTGGACATCTGATCTCATAAGAGACTGTAGATTCCCTATTGAACACCTAGTCCTTGTCACACTTCGCTTCACTACCTAGTGTACGTAGGAATTCAGTCATTTGTCTAGACGTTACTTATAATGCACCAAAATAACTAACGTTCCATGCATAAGTCCAGAATACTCTCAGGATTTAGAATTGTCATTCAATAGTACAAAACGCATCACTCATCTCCGATAGTAGTAAAAAAAAAAAGTAACTGACATGGTCCACCTCAATGTGTCAATCTTATTAAACACACCAACCTAACAATTTTGGATCACCATCCACATGACTATGACAAGTCATCTAAATTGTCACATTATAATCTTAGCATATTATATGCTCCGGATTTTTGCCAATGAAACTGTATGTTTGCACCATGTAGATTTCTTCTTCAAGCCGACCATTCAAAAGGGCTATTTTGACTTCCATTTGCTAGGTCTCATAATGAGCTACAATGGATATGAGTATCTTTAGAGACTTTAACACGGCAACTGGTGAGAAGGTTTCATCATAATCAATTCCTTTCTTTTGGATAAAACCTTTAGCAACCACTTTTGCCTTGAATGTCTCTACCTTCCTATGCACTCCTCTTTTCCTCTTGTAGAACCGTTTACAACCCACGAGTTTAATGCCAATAGGCGCCTCAACAAAATCCTAGACCTAATTAGAACACATATATCGTATCTTAGATTTCATTGCTAAGATCCATTGGTCACCATCCTTGCCTTTAATTGCCTCATTATAGATGAGAGGATCAGATTCAATGTCATGGTTAACCATTAAGGCTCCCACTATGAACCTATCAAGTACCCTGACAATCCTCCCACTGCACCTAGGCTCTCATGTTCTTAGAACATTCTCAATCCTAACAGTAGGTGCATCCAATGCATCCACTGTATCTTGAGTTATGTCTAGATATTCAGAAGTAGCGTCATTTTCTTTTAACTCTTCTAACACTAATCTATTTTTGCTTTTGCAGTCTACTACAAAATCTTCTTTCAAAATTTTGCATTTACATTTAAAAAAAAAAAAAAAAAAAGCTTTGGATCAAAAGGATTGTAGAAAAGATAACCCTTATTCCTTTGGGATAACCCCAAAAAGAGATTGGTAAAGTAGCATGACTCATCATGGACCTTACCATGGCTAATAATCTTCTATTCCTTCTTTGCAACACCATTCTGCTGCGGTGCACCCGGAGCAGAAAGCTACGATCTCATCCCATTTGCAGTTAGGAAGTCCCGAAACGTACCCGAAAGATATTCACCACCTCGATCTGATCAAAGTGACTTAACCTTTTTACGTAATGGCTTTTCAACTTCAGCTTTGTACTCTTTCAACTTTTCAAAAGAGTCCGGCTAATGTTTCATTAGGTAAACATATCTATACCTTAAGTAATCATTAGTAAATGTGATGAAGCAATCACACACATCTCTGGCCTGAACAATCATTGGTCCATATACATTTGTGCGAACCAGATCAAGTAAGTCACCAACCCTGTTTCCTTTACTCTTAAAGGCATACTTTGCCATCACTCCTTGTAACCTTTCACCAGTCTTTGGGTCCTGTTGGAATTAACATGGCTTAAACATTGGTGCCAAGTGTAGGCATTATCCCTTTAAGGGTGTTTTCATTTAGGAGGTTGAATAAGTGAGCTTATGTTAGATTCATTAAGGCAAATATCAGGGTTTTGATCTAGAAACAACATGAATAAGCCATTTATACATGTACTTTTGCAAATAAACAATTTATTTCTTGTAAATACAAGGCTTGAAACCCAAAATTAACTAAATAAGAATCATCCATTAAACAAAACACATAAACCAAATTCCTGCGAAGCATAAATACAAATAAATAATCCTTTGAAATCAAATATTCTAACATTAGAGTCTAAGCTAACATGTCCTTCTCCTAAGACTTCTACTCGTGTACCGTCTCCAAGCATCAGGCACAGCTTCCCATCATTCAGCCTTGTGGTTAGCTTCAGCCCCTGTAACATATTACAACACACCAGGATTCTGGAGGTCTTTTAATTGTGCATGATTCAACTAAGTGAGATATTGACATACCTTCATCAGATGGCTTAGCAGTCTTTGCAGATAGTGTATCAAAGTCCTTAGTGTAGTCACCTCTCCAGTGGCCCACTTCTCCGTAAAGGAAACACTTTCCCTTGACTTGCTGATTGTTACTCATCCCTAACTCTTGGGCACTCCTATTGCGTCGTATCAAGTCCTTTGCTACTCGCAACTCTTTCATTAGTTCAGATAGCGAATGCTTTTTGTTGATCATGTAAAAATTTAGTCTATACTGAGTGAATGAGTTGGACAAAGAACTAAGGATGATATCCTACTTAGCTTGACTATCAAAATTAGCTATGAGGATTTCCAATCCAAAAAAACATGCCATTAAATTTGGGATGTGTTCCTCAACTAGTATTCCTTGAGACATCTTCAAATTCTTGCCTCGTTGCTTCTTTGTATTGCTCCTCAAACATTTGTCACAAATGTTCAATCATCTCAGCTGCTGTTTCTTTCTCAAGCATCTAATGCCTAAGCACTTTTGACACTGAGGTCTTGGCTAAACTCATTAGCTCCGTGCCAGCATTCATAACACTCATTTTCAGTAGCTGCGTAATTAGCATTGGGCATTGGCGGACAAACTTCAGTGAGAGCAAACTCAAGTCTATTATGGGTAATAACTAAGTCCAACTTGCTTTTCCAAGCAATGTAATTTGGTCCATTGAGTGCATTATGTAATAGAAGTGAGTGAAGTTCACCACCCGTATCCATTTTGAAATACTGTAAATGCAAACATTTTTGTAATTGTCCAACAAGAGTCATATATAATGCAGTGATGCCTCTTCTTTTATTTTAGCAAACAAATCAGTTAGGTATCCATAAAATTGTACTATCTTGCATGCCATGATGACCCAAACACACCACTCATTACTCCCCGGCAGTAGGGTCGCATGATGCTAGTTTGAGTGAGAATTATTCTCAATTAACATGTTTTCTTGTAACTCTTACTAAACATGATTAACTCACCATTTTACCTTAGTCTCTAACATGACACAATAGAGTTCCTCAGGGAGGCTAATGCATCACACAAGTCAAGTGTAAACCATTACCCAAACCTCCGTACAAATACACGTAATACTCCACGGCGGCATGGTCACATAACTTCTTTGCACTTTGGTTTATCCTAATAGAAGTCTGACCCTATAATCTGCAAATCAATTTCCTATGTAGGGAGCATCCCAAACTCATTTTCCTTCTTAGGACTACCACCAATTGCCACCTCCTAATCTTACTTTCAAGGGTTGCCATGTGTTAGCATGTCCAGATGTAGAGGTTGGTCTCTTGGATCAACTCTTGGACTTTGAGACTCCTACATAAGTTGGGGGAAGGCTTCTTCGAGGAAGCCATTCTTTATGTTAGACCATGTTGGGTCAACATACTCAAGAGGTTCCCCAAAATTTATGTTGAGTGGGTTATACTACTCATCCTCATCTAATAATCTTCACGCTAGTGAATTCTTGGCAAGCTGATCCCACCAAGATTCCTTTCCTTTAGAAGATGAGAGATTAGTACGTCTCTCAATCTTCTTACATGGCTCCCCTTTAGAAACAAAGGTAAAAGGTCTTGGCTCAATTGTTGAATCCTCAAGATCTATAGACTCATTTTACTTCCTGTTGCCGACTTCAACTTCTTCTTCAGAGAGCCTAATCAAGCATGTATCAAGCAGAGCTCTTCGTTAAGCTGCTTTCTTTTGTAGCTACCTTCTCCTCTGAGTTTGAGTAAGGGTGGAGGGACCAGCATCCTCTTACTCGAGTTGGTTACTCCGCTAAACGTTATTAAAATGAACCCCAGAAGGTTAGTGTCCTGACTGTCGTGGTTCTTGACTGGTGTCCATGCCCAATAGGTGGTACTTCGGATTTGTCCTTGGATACCTTGTCGTCATTATGATTCGACCTTTTGAAGGTGGATCCTCAATAGACTCATACCCATAGGACTTCTCAGATGGCATCTCTAGTTCCAAGAGAAGGTCAATAAGGGAAAAGTACTCAAGAAGCAATCTGAGTTATCTCATAGCTGCTTGTATTTTCCTAAAATATTAATGGCATGCTTTGTGAGATGCCCACTCCAGATCTCAAGATATTCTTTCTCTGTTTGTAAGGCCCAGAGTGGGCTAATGGCTACTGCTGATTTCCATAGCTAACTTCTCAGTCACTGTCCGCGTAATGGCAGAGTTGTTGCGGAGTTTGCTCAGCAAGTTGTTGAAAACCGCACATATGTTCATGGGATACAGTTCAATAATGTCTTAGCAGAACAATGTAAGCACACCTATTGGGAATCCTAATATTCCCTCAATAACCAACCATTCAAAAAGGTGGTTTCCCACCCTTGCATTCTGAATGTAATTCAGAACCATCATTTGCCCTATAAAGGGAAAGGGTGTTTAAGAAAGAATACAATATTGAGTTTGTTGAAACTCGTCTGTCCTTCTCCTAGAAAGATCAATTTCGTTGCCTCAATGGAATCTCAAACAATGATTCTAAAGATAACGCAATTCTTCATTGAATCTATCAACGAATCATTGCCATTTAAATATACCTTTCCATTTGTGGGATTGGGCTCATGCTTTCTGTATTTGCCCCTAATCTTGAGTTTGTTGTTTGCCTTAAGCCAATCAAATATTACGTTAGCTTTTGAGAGGTCAAATGAATACTTTTTGAAGTCTTGGGATTGATAAGACGTCCTGGGTTTGATATCCCTTTTGACCAAAGGATTGCAAACCAAATAAGGCCCCTTGACGTATGCAATTTGTAAGGAGGATCTTCATCCTCTTCGATTAAGTCTAGTACATAGGTTCCATACATGGTATTTTTCTCAATACTTTCTTCTTCAAAGCTGACCTCATATCTAGTGACACATTCTACCTACCGTAAGAGTGTCGGGAAGTTAGAGCTTTTGACTTTCTTCCTAAATTAAACATTCAAACCATTCAATGCTAGCTTGGCATATTCAACCTCAGGAAGGGCTATTGTGCACTTTAACCTGGCTCTCTTGAACCGGTCAATGTAGTGTTCCACTAATGCACCTAGCTTTTGTCTTATTCAAGCCAAGTAAGACATGGAAACTCCTAGTTCCATTCTTAGCGATTGAGCCTGGAATTTCCTAGTCATTTTATCCTGACAGTAAATAAAATTAGGTGGTAGGCTAATGTACCACTAAGAAGCAGTCCTTGTTAAAGAACTAGGGAACAACCTAAGCTTAAGATACTGATTGTCAGCTGCTTCCTTACATTGGCAATTGAACCTTGCAAAGTGCTCAAGGGTAGACACAATTCCTTCTCTTGATAAAAGGGTAAACTAAGGGATTTTGTATCATTAAGGAAACTGGTAACCCCTGACTATGTAGTTAGGATAAGGTTTACTATGCAAAGGTCTATTGATCCTTATAAGGCCAGACCGATACATATGTTCAATAAGGGCGGCCAATTGGTCCTGGACGGGTAGCTAGGCACATGGTTATGTGCCTGCCATTTGCCCCCAAATTGGTGAGGATCTCGAGGGGGATCTACAAGATGCCCCTGAGCGCCCATGACAATCAGGTGTGGGGACAGTGATTGCCCCCCAAAATGCAAGGTAGCCTCCTTGATAAATTTGGCCATGTGTTTGGTTAGCCACGAAGTACGTTCCAACTAGACTTGATTTATATAGCATGTGTGAGAGCACACCAACATTAACAAGCTATTGGTTCATCCTATTTCAAGTCTTGAGTAGGCCTCGAGGTAATCTCTCCTATGGAGGCCATGAATGGTTATGCCCCTGTTACGCTCGGGCTTGAACCACGAAAGTAAACTAAGTAAAATGCGGATAGATTGAGAATATGAGATGAGGAAGAAGTGAAATTGAGATGAGAAAGTAGAGACTTAGAGTTTAGATGAGAGAAAGAAGGGAAAGGAGATGAGAAATAGAGAGAATTAGATGAGAGAGAGAAGATTTATCTCAGAATGAGATTGTTGTTTGGTATTTTTATTCATTAATTCTGATCATTACATTCATCTCCTATTTATAAGCTCTTAAGCTAGCCTTACAATGAATCAAGACATCATCCTACACATCTTATTAGAAGAAACATCTAGAAAAATCTAGAAACTAATCTAACAAATATGCAAGACATTTATTGGCGCCAAACAGCAACCAGCAGCAACAGCTCACACACCCTAGCAGCAGCTGCCACCACAAAACAGAATTTAACAGATTTTCCCGCCAATTGATTTTCCCGCCTATTTCATCCATTTAAATTAGGGTCTCGGATTCTCGGTTTGTAACATTCCCTTCCCCTTGAAAACATTCTTGTCCTCAAGAATGGAAGAGAACGAGGCTTGGAAATCACTCATTGGAAGCGTTGCCCTTCCGAAACTGGAGTTTTTTGGACTTGTACAACTTCATAGTTAAGTCGTGCAGTTCTTTCCTTCAAGCTATTGGATCCACTTCATCCTCGCTTCCATTGTCTTGATCAAACTCCTCATTTTCAGCGTCATCTTCATCACTTCCGAGTTCCTCTTCAACATCAACTCCTCTTGCCATCATGAGAAGCTTAGGGTTGCACCTATGACCGGGTACATAAGGTTCATGACTTTTAAAACAACGGTTTGGGGACACCAACTCAATGTTTCGGGGGTCTTTATGCTCATCCCATTTCTTGTGGTCTAGCCCCTTGTGAGGGTGTTGGAAGTTTCTTCTCGAGGCTTGGGCCGATCAAGAAATGTCTCCCGATGCTTGGGCCGATCGAGAATCGTTAAGTCGGAGGCCTCAATCAATTTTGCCTTCACAAAGGCTTGTGACAAGGAAGTAGGTTCAAGAGCCTTCACCAAGTTATTGATTTTCGGCTTTAACCCACTTATGAAGCTCGAGACATAGAAGGACTCGGGGGCTCGAGGTGCAATTGTAATCATACTGGCTCGGAGATTTTCAAATTTCGTCATATAGGCCTTCACGGTAATGACTTGCGTTAATTTGTTCAAGCTTTCCATGACATCACGCACTTCTTCATCATCATAGCGCTCGCATATCTCCGACACAAACCTATCCCAAGTAAGAAAGCAATTGCTCTTTAACAAGTTGTAGAACCACACTTCGTGATCCCCTTGGAGCTAAACCACGGCCAATTCCACCTTTTGATCATCGAGAATGGAATAGAAATGGAAATATTGCTGGCATCTTCGTATCCACGAGTGAGGTTGCTTCCCATCAAAATTTTCAAGTTGAACTCGAGTTTGTCGAAAGCCATTTTGTCCATTACCACAAGAGGCTTCATTGCTTCGATTAATAACAATTTCAGATGCATTTTGTCCCACATTATACTATTGGACAACTTCAGGGGCTCGAACATCATGCTTGGCAATGAAATCAACAGATCGTGATCGAGATGGATTATGCAATGGATCAAAGTGTCCTGTCTCTGTAGTGTTGAACCTGTTCGGTACAACAGTAGCATCTACAGGTCGATAGGGTGGATCGGGAGGGTGATCTTTTGGTCCAAAAATCATACTTACATCTCGGCTTTGCCTCGGATCTTTAGCTTGCTCATGAAGGCCATCAATGTTGATGAAATTCCTCAAATTGTTAGCTCTATCTGCACAAGTTTGCTTCGGTTCTGCATCAGATTGCTTCGGTTCTGCAGCTACATCTGGTGTGTGAGTTTAAGGCACGTTTGAAGGTCTCAAATCTGACTTAAAGGCAACAATCCTCCTCCATCTGCACCTACATTCATCCCTTGTGCTTGATTTTGCAACGATGCCAATTGTTCACTCACTCTTGCATCAATTGCTTGCTTGTTGATCTCATTAAACCTCTCTTCAAAATTCTGTAATTGTCAGTTTAAATGAGCATCGATCCTTCCATCAATGTCTTGAAGTTGATGTTACACATTATCACTAATCTTTTCTTCCAAAGCTTGTAATTGTTGTGACACAAGTTTCTCATTGCCTTGATCATTTTCTCCCCGTTTATCAACTTGGTCTTGCAAGTGCTCAAGCTTTTCTTCAATTTTTTGCAACCGATCCTCCTTGCTTGCGTCTCTTTCCAAGTACATCCTCAACATTTGCTGAATACTATCATTTTGCTGCCTAATCTTGGTCATTTGCTGATCGAACTTAGTACTCAGCAGCTCAACCTTGTCATTAAGCTCCGGATCTCAGTTATTAATTGATGCACCAGCCACCTCTGCATATGTTGCTGCTCGAGCAACCGCAGCTCGTGTAAGAACACCACCAGAAGGCACCAACGCATTGGAGTCCATTCTTGACTTCACAACCGAAACTAATTAATGCTTTGCTGCAGAAATATGAACTGATCTGAATGGTTCAGATCAAATCGTTGTGAAACAAAGATGTTCGGTTGACGTGATATCTGCACAGCAAGATTGGAGGAGTGAACTGATCTCGATTGCACAATGCTAAGTTCAATTGAGCTTGATCAATTTGTCTCTGCACTTTTTCAGAACAATATCCGCACTGGATTCTTTAAATTCATCACTGATCTCCACTTTCAACCGCAACTGCACTGCAATTTGTCCTCGGCAACTTTCAGATCAGATTTGTAAAGCATATTCTAAGTGGATCTTGATCCAATCATTGTAACCGACTGATTTTTCAGATTAATAACAGAATAATCATCAAATATGATGTGGTTTTTCTTCAAATTCAGTTTTCTGAATATTTTTTTTATTATATTTTTTTTTCACTCGATCGGAAGCCAAACGAGGCTCTGATACCAATTGTTACACTCGGGCTTGAACCACGAACGTAAACTAAGTAAAATGCAGATGGATTGAGAATATGAGATGAGGAAGAAGTGAAATTGAGATGAGAAAATAGAGATTTAGAGTTTAGATGAGAGAAAGAAGGAAAAGGAGATGAGAAATAGAGAGAATTCGATGAGAGAGAGAAGATTTATTGCAAAATGAGATTGTTGTTTGGTATTTTCATTCATTAATTCTGATCATTACATTCATCTCCTATTTATAAGCTCTTAAGCTAGCCTTACAATGAATTAAGACATCATCCTACACATCTTATTCGAAGAAACATCCAGAAAACTCTAGAAACTAATCTAACTAATATGCAAGACATTTATTGGCGCCAAACAGCAACCAGCAGCAGCAGCTCACACGCTCCAGTAGCAGCAGCCACCACAAGACAGAATTTAACAGATTTTCCCGCCAATTGATTTTCCCGCCTATTTCATCCATTTAAATTCAAGTCTCGGATTCTCGGTTTGTAACAGCGCCCCCCCCCCCCCCCCCCCCCCCCCCCCCCCCCCCCCCAAAACCTCTGACTGCCCGTCTCGAGGACAAGTGACATTTGCACATTGGTGTTGAGATCCCTTGAAGCTAGAGAGAATTCCTTATACAAAGGCCCAACAACCTCATGAGACACATTGTCATTCCTATGGCTAGTTCCGAGTGTATAAAACTTAGATTAGCCATTATTGGGTTGTCCGTTCTCTCAGGGATGATGTAGTCAGTTTGAGCAACTGGTAATCGTAACCTCAAAGGAGCATCACGTGGGTATCCCGTTGGAACTAACGGAGGAGGTATAGGCCTAAGTTTCCTAATATCCTCTCTTATGAGTTAAACCAAGGGACTATGAGTCTCAGCCTTTCTAAACAAGATAGGCTCGACCTCAACTACTGTCTGTATTACCACCTTTTTAGCAATAAGAGTGACAATAGAAGATATGGTTGAGTATTTCAACTAAGACTATCGGTTTCGTTATGAATCTTTTTCAATCACGGAGGTTCAAACGTCATTTATCGCGTCTCTCATGTCGGCATAATTTTCACTCTGGGCCGCTAGATTGTGCTTTGTTTTTGCACCTTGCCTCTCAAAGGCCTCTCTCATCATTTCTTGGACCCTTTTATCCACGATTTACGAATAGCGTTCGAGCATAGCAATGAAACTCTTTCGAGCATGGCCATCCAACCTAATGGGTTCATCTTCTAGGATGTCATCATCACCACCGCTTTCACTACTTTGGTTGTGATTGGTTTCATCCCTTCGTGTTATAGGGCTTTGATTCAAGAAGATGCTCAAGCGGGGATCCAATCAAGGATAGGCCTTTTGGTTCCTCACGCTCAAGAGTTATTGACTTCCTGGTTCTCACCATCGACGAATGGCCTACAATTACGTTCCGGCAATCCACGATGGTTTAATGACAATGAAGTCTTGCTTTAAGCCTCCCACTATGGTCTCTAAAAGGCATTCTTGCTGTATTTGTATGTGATGTGATGTGATCTGGACATCGTAAATACAAATGAAACAAATGTGCAAAATGGGACTCACCGTGAGAACGGAGTGAGCCAAAATTTGGACTGCACGTCTTTGACCCCAAACCCTAACCATTTTTATAGAAAAGGTTGTGATATTTTTGTATATCTAACTTTAGTTATAACATGAATTTAGCCTATGCTTCAATTAAGAAGACTTGGTTAAATAATTTACATGGATTTTTTTTTATATTTATTAATACAAAATTAAAGGGATATGTACCTAACTTAAGTATCAATTATAATGATGGAGCAGGGCCCACATACACCTTTCCTCGTACATTTTAAAGTCAGTAACTGGGGTGGAGACAAACCAAAGAACTTAGCAGTCCACTTACAAGCACAAGTCAATAAGGTTTTTAAGTCTTGCACCCGTGACTTATAATAACTTAAATGAGTTTAGGTCTGACAAGATTTAGATGGAGCAAACCATATCCAAGTCACTAGAATAAGGCCAACGCAATCAAGGTCAAGCCTTGGCCATCAAAGCCCTGAATAATCGGGCGAACCTAAGTTCACCTGATGCCTTAAGCAGTGACAATAGAATTACGGACAAGCCTTGGTCATCAAATCCTTAAACTAAACCCTCAAATCTTAACTTGTTGAGTTTTGGACTATATAAAAATAGAAAGTTCATACCTAAAGCCCAAAGCAATGTATTACTGAAGAAGTAAGTACAACAAGATCTATACTACGCTAGACTAAGTTAAGTTACGCTACTCCTAGGAAAAACTGCAAACATGCTGAAAGAGAAAACTTGAAAAAGTTTTTTATGTGAGGGTATGTCTATCTTTTGGACTATAATAAATCACTTATTAACAGAAAAGCAAAATAGCGGCTACCTTATATTTTTGCGGCACTTTCTACCCATGTTAGGGCACCAAGCTTCCTTAGCGCGTGAATGATCAATGAACATGCCCTTGATTTGGTGCCTGAGGGAATTCCTTGGACCCCATGTCCACAGTTTCAGCTAAAGTTTATTTTACATGCCCCACATTCTCTTGGATTAAGCTTAGCACCGAACCAAGTAACTATATTGAGCTTGGAAACCACTGTTTTGCAGCCTTCATGGCAGTGCCTTGAGTTTGAGCTCCCTTTACCCTTTAACCATCTCGTGCCTCAAGTGGCTGATACCCTTTTTAGGGTGATAAATTTCCAAAGACATTGTTCTCCTGATGCGTCTCGTACTTACGCATCTTTTGATTGTTATTTTAATTATTTTGCTCCTATTTAATTATAGTTCTACACTCACTTTGGCAATTTTTATGCTCAACATTTGAAGTTAAAGCTCAAAAAATTGTCAAATTCTGGTGCAAATAAGACAAATTTGAAGCGTAAATAATTAAATCAAGTCAATTGAGATTGGGGACAATAACGTATAAGCTCGGCCCGCTCCAACCCCACCTGCACCGCAACAGTACCGCAAGCCCAACACCTTCATCATCAACCTCAAGCATCACGCAGCCCAACATGTAGGCCTAGACCCAGCTCGATCGCCAACCCAGACCTGCGTCCTCCTTTGTCTATCTCGGCCAAACACTTGCATTCACCAGCCCACCAGCGCAACCACCAACGTCACTGTCATCCTTGGCCCAAACCTACGTCAGTCCACGCACAGGCCAAGGGCAAGGCCCATCTTCGTACCAAACCCATGCTCAGGCCACCGTCATCTCCAACCTAATACAAGCCCAGGCCAGGATCGCACGTAAGCTTCGTCATCGATCATAAAGGGAGGAAGAGGATGAGTGTTGGGGGGGTATGTTTTTGGTTCTCTATTTTTGGGGTTTTTCTCTGTTTTCTGTCTCTTCACAGCTCTCTCTCTCCCTCTCTATTTTATCTTTTTTATCATTAAATTGGAACGAGAGCAAAATTAGCATGGAGATCAATATGATTTCATACATCACCTCCTTGACTGGCTCATCCTTGATGGAGAGCTAACTTGCTCTATGGGGTTAGATGAAGTCTTAGCCTTTTTACTTTTGTATTACTTTTAATTTCGGGATAATTAGTTTGTTACATGAATTGCCTGATTGTGAGAAATACTGTGAAGTATTGTGCTTTAATTGTGTTTTCAATTAATATGATTATTCAGTTTGTAACCTTTAATTGTAGAGATTGATATTTATAAATTAATTATTTATGCTTGTAGCCTTAGGATTAATTATTCAAGTAATACCATTAATCGAATTGTTAATTAAAGCCTACTTTATCAGATAGGGTCAATGCATAATAATTAACAATACGTTAGGTTGAGCCTATTTTCCTTATGCTATTGTTAGATAGGGTCAATACGCGATACTGACAATATCACCTTAGTAGATTGAAGCTTGTAGCCTAAACCACTACCCGTGTGACAATTAATAAGCACAAGTTAAGAGTTAACGCAAAAATAATTGGCTAATGATGGATTCTAAACCCTAGTTTCCAATTCAACACACTTTTGCGATTAAAAGCAGATTATTTTAGTTTAATTGTCATTTCTAGATTAATTAACACAAAAACCTATCAATTTTATTCAAATCAATTTAGGATATAGAATAATTTTACGTACTCCTAGTCCCTGTGATTCGACACCCTCTCGCCCTACACTTCAATTTAAATGTATTTATTAGATAGGGTTAAATATTAAATTTTGATAGACGTAGAAAAACCCATAAACATTTTGGCGCGGTTGCCAGGGAGTAGGTAATGTTCGTGATTTTATTTTTGTGTTTTTCTTTGATTTTTAATTTTCTTTTATTATTTTTATTTGTTATTGTCTCTTTCTTTAATATATATTCTTCACTTTTCTTTGAAAAAAAGTTTTTTATTTATTTTTATTTATTCATTTTAAAGCATTGTTTTTGTTGTGATTTTTGTGTCTAGATAGTTTTAGGGTAGTTTATAATTTTTTTTTTTTTTTTGGATTTTCTTTTTAAGTGTTTGTATTGTTTATTTTGCTAGTTTTAGTTTTTAGTTTTCCTTGCTTGTTGTGGTTGTTTGCTCATGCCCAGTCATCGGTCTTTGTCTTTTGACCTTACTAGATTCGACCCTGAAATTAAAAAGACCTTAAGAGACTATAGAGCCAAACATCGAGCATAGACCGCAATCGTTAACGGACAACAACCATGTCCACTTACGGAGTATTTTACTCCCACCGCATACACCTCACCTTCATGCATTAGGTTGCCACCTCTGGCCCATCAATTCGAGCTTAAGTCACATACCATACAAAGGCTTCCTTCATTCCACTGCTTAGGCAATGAGAAACCGTACACACACTTGGACAGTTTCATTGAGGTTTGTTCAACCTTTGAGATTCCTAACATTAGTGATGATGCCATCTTACTTCGGCTTTTTCCTTTCTCTTTAGAGGATAAGGGTAAGTATTGGTTGGGCACCGTACCTAGTGGGACGATTAGTACTTGGACTCAAATGCAATAAGAATTTCTTAAGTAATGTTATCCTATTAGTAAGACCAATACTGCTAGGAGAGCCATAAGTACTTTTGCCTAACTTCCGAGTGAAGTGTTTCATGAGAGTTGGGATAAGTTTAGGGAACTACTAAGAGCTTGTCCACATCATGCTATCCCTAAATGGCAACTAGTCCAAAACTTTTATTTTGAATAAAAAGGGTCAACAAACTGCTGATGCCTCTTATGGTGGTCAGTTCCTTAGGAAGAATGAGGATGAGGCGTGGGAATTGTTTGAACATTTGAATGAGAACTCACAATAGAATGCCACACACGCACGTGTAAATGCTACTACGTTAAATAGAGGAGAAATGCTGCACAATCTCAACCACGACCTCACTCACCTAGTATGACACAACCCTCAGTTTCCAACCACAAAGGTATACTTCTAACTACTCTTAACCTTCTAATTTGAGCTCTAGTTCGAATTTTGAAGAGAAGGTCTTGAGTGCGCTGAAAGGTTTAGAAGCTAATTCCCAACTCCTTCACTCCTATACACAATCGATCTCAAAGCTAGAAACCCAAATAGGTTAGCTAGCCAACACCTTGAGTAGGAGAAATAAGGGAAGACTCCCTAGCCAAACTGTAAAGAACCCTAGGAACTGTGTGAGGCAAGATAACTATCCTCCCCATAAGGAACAAGCAAAGTCCATTAGAGTTTTAAGAAGTGGGAAGCAGAAGTGCTAAGAGTGAAGCACCAAAAAGTGACGAGGGAGAAGAAGAGAGCAAGGAAAGAGAGAAAGAGACCGATGAGGTCACGCACCCTTCTCTCATTCTTAAGACCTCTGATCTTCCGTCCTCATATATACCTAGAGTGCCCTTCCCTTGAGCTTCAATTGCACCACATCCAAATGGGAAGGACAAGAAGTGGGAAGATATTCTGGAGACATTTAGGCAAGTCAAGATAAACATTCCCCTTCTTGATGCGATTAAACAGATCCCAGTGTATGCGAAGTTCATTAAGGACTTACTGAACCAAACGAAGCAATCTAGAGCACATCTGCCTAAAAAAGTATTTTTAGCCAAGCAAATGAGCTCTATTCTGATGTGTGACACTCCAATTAAGTATAAAGACCTGGGGTCCACACCATCTCTTGTTCACTTGGAGACTACTCGATTGATAAAGCTTTACTAGACTTAGGAGTGAGTTTCAACATTATTCCTTACTCGGTTTATGAGGACTTAGGCATAGGAGAGTTGCAACCCACCATGGTGACCTTGCAGTTAGTGGATAGATCAACTAGGATCTTCTGTGGTGAGCTTGTTAAAGTACTAGTGAAGGTAGACAAAGCCATATTTCCTGTTGATTTCCTTGTAGTTATATGGGACCTTCTAGTCATTTGATAAACCATATCCCTGTCATTCTAAGTCAGCCTTTCTTAGCCATGGCCAAAGCTATCATTAACTGTAGATCTGGGATAATGGATGTTAGTTTTGTAAACATGACTTTTAGGTTGAACATTTTTAAGGCTTCTGTGTCACCCACTAGTGAGGATGAGTCGGAGTGTTTTTGTATGGATGTTGTTAATGATTAGGTGGAGCAAACACCCCCCTCTATCCTAGTTAGTGACCCCCTAGATGAGAATGCAAAACCTTCTAAAGAGATGCAACGAAGGTTGAACCCGGACATGAAAGAAATTTAGGGTTGGGAGAAGAATCATGTTATAGTTCAAGAAGAAATAGTACTAGGTCGTAGGTTGTCTAAGGAGGGCATTGATGTTGATAACGCTAAGATAGATCTGAATGTTAACTCGCCCCCTTCCTCAAATGTGAAGCAAGTTGGAGACTTTCTTGGTCATGCGAATTTCTATAAGATATTCCTCAAGAACCATGGGAAGTTAGCTAGACCATTGACTAGTTTGCCCGCTCAGGACATATCCTTTGAGTTCAATGAGTCTTGGTCGGCAGCTTTTCATAAGCTTCGATCTACACTTGTTGCTACCCCCATTAGGTATCGACCCGATTGCTCTCTCCCTCCCGAAATCGTGTTTGACACTTCTGATTGCGTTGCAGATGTTGTCTTAGGTGAGCTTGGTGAAGTTGCTTCTTTAGTTGATGCCATTACTTGATCTTCACTAGACCCACTGTGCAAGGCCAAAGGCGTAAAACTTAGCGCTCCTAGGAGGCAGCCTAGGTTCATTATTTTTTGGTTTTAGTTTAGTTTTTGTACTAATTAGTTTCTTAGAGAGTGGTTTTCTCTCTTTTCAGGTTCT
Organism: Simmondsia chinensis; assembly: GCA_018398585.1. Lineage (NCBI taxonomy): Eukaryota > Viridiplantae > Streptophyta > Magnoliopsida > Caryophyllales > Simmondsiaceae > Simmondsia > Simmondsia chinensis. The sequence continues at coordinate 22,454,331 of JAGTTD010000005.1, forward strand.
TGTCCTAGGTTAAAGGAGTCATTTATAAATGTTCACGCCACCTTATCAAGTTGTATTACTCTATCTCACCTATATCTTGTGCTTTAATGATTTATGTAGGGGTGAGGCTCATTTACATGTGCTCTTTTTTTTTGGGTCAAATTTTAAAAATTTTTGAACATCTTTTGTGCTTTTTTAGTGTGAATTATAGCCATTTAGCCAAGTTTTTCTTGATCAACGCGTATGTCAGGATGATGGTACGATTAGTTGTTGACTTCATTCTCTTAGTTCCATGAAATTAAATGACTCTACTCCATGCTTGTTAGTGAGTATTGTTGATCAATGTCGATATTAATGGGTTCTACTCACGGGGCTCACATATTCACAATGCACAGGACTTTCATGTTATGGAAAATCTGAAAAAATTGAGTAAACAATCTTATATGTCTTGAGTTATGTAGGCTTGCCTTATTGGCTTATCCTATCCTTGCCTCTTGATAGGATATAAAGTACTTGTTGATCAATATCAACTGTAAAGTTGAGGTACTTGTTATACGAAAGTCCATAAAATTGGACAGAAACAGAAGAGGAAACCGAAAAAAAAAATATATATTTTGAACAGTATGAAAGAAAAATTTTCCTCCAAAGAAAAGAAAAAAAGAAAAAAAAGACAGTGAAAATTGATGTACATTTATGATAAAATTGTTCTCTTTTGTGCTATATCGATGTCAAAATATTGTAAAGTTGTCACTCATATGCCACTTAAAATTCTTTATGTATGGGCATGTGTTTAGTTGATTCAATAGTGTGGGTGTACAAAACTTGGTATATTTGATTGGAAGTAAGAATTTGAGGAAATTCTATAGCATGAGATCCTATTCACTTTAACTTGTGCGCTTAAATTGCTTGAGTAGTTTCTATTAGTAGGTACAGAGTTAACGAATTTTTTTGACGAGTTCTGAAGTTTAATCATCCGAATTCATGCAATTGAAGAATGCTCTAGATGACTGAATCTTGTCTTGAACTCTTATGTATGTGTTAATCTCGGAAAACTTGGTGAAGGATGGGATAGTTAGGGTAGTTGGTCACTGCAGTCTTTATGTTAAATCATATGCTTTGCTCGAGGACTAGAAAATTTTAGGTGCGGGCGTGTTAATGGGTCTCATATTTACTCATCTTTTGATTGTTATTTTAATGATTTTGCACCTATTTAATTATATTTCTATACTCGTTTTGGCAATTTTTATGTTTAACAGGTTTGAAATTAAAGTTCTAGAAATTGCCAAATTCTGATGCAAATAAGACAAATTCGATGCATAAATAATTAAATCAAGTCAATCGAGATTCGGGACAATAACGTATAAGCTCGGCCCACTCCGACCCGACCCGCACCGCTACAGTTACCAAGCCCAACACCTTCATCATCAACCTCAAGCATCATGCAGCCCAACACGTAGGCCCAGACCTAGCTTGATCCCTAGCCTAGACCTGTGTCCTCCTTTTTCCATCTCGGCCCAACACCTGCGTTCACCATCCCACCAGCGCAACCGCCAACATCACCATCGTCCCCGGCCCAGACATGTGTCAGTCCACGAACAGCCCAAGCGTGAGGCCCATCTTCACACCAAACCCATGCTCAAGCTACCGTCATCTCCAACCTCGCGCAAGCCCAGCCTAGCTCTTCACGTAGGGTTCGTCATCGATTATAAAGGAAGGAAGAGGACGAGTGTTTGAGGGTCTGTTTTTGGTTCTCTATTTTTGGGGCTTTTCTCTATTTTCTCTCCCTCCCTCTCTATTTTGCCTTTTTTTTTTGTTAAATTGGAACGAGAGCGAAATTAGCATGGAGATCAACATGAGTTCATACATCACCTCCTTCACTGGGTCATCCTTGATGGAAAGCCAACTTGCTCTCTGGGGTTAGATGAAGTCACAGCCTTTTTACTTTTGTATTACTTTTAATTTCAACATAATTAGTATGTTACATGAATTGCTTGATTGTGAAAAATACTGTAAAGTATTGTGCTTTAATTGTTTATTCAATTAATATGATTATTGAGTTTGTAACCTTTAATTGTAGAGATTGATATTTATAAATTAATTCTTTATGCTTGGAGTCTTAGGATTAATTAATCAGGTAATATTATTAATCAAATTGTTAATTAAAGCCTGTCTTTCCTATGCTTTAGTTAGATAAGATCAATACGTAATAATTAACAATACGTTATGTTGAGCCTATTTTCCTTATGCTTTAGTTAGATAGGGTCAATACGCGATACCAACAACATCAGATTAGTAAGTTGAAGCTTGTAGCCTAAGCCACTACCCATATGACAATTAATAAGCCCAAGTTAAGAGTTAAAGCATAAATAATTGACTAATGATGAATTCGAAACCCTGGGTTCCAATTCAATACACTTTTCCTATTAGAAGTAAATTATTTTTAGTTTAATTGTCATTTTCTGGATTAGTTTACACAAAACCACTCAATTTCATTCAAATCAATATAGGACATAGAATAATTTCACGTACTTTTAGTCCCCGCGGTTCAACACCCTCTCGCCCTGCACTTCAATTTAGATGTGTTTAGTAGATAGGGTTAAAGGTTTAATTTTGAAAGACATAGAAAAACAAATACCTAAAGGTATGATTGTCCTCGAGGAGGACCTCACATGATACACACTTGGCACTTTACCCAAAACGGCACAGTCACAGCTCCCTCGAAATTAGGGTGTAAACACCCTTGGGGAGCGTAGAGTTACCAGAAAATTCCAAGTCTAGAGATTTGAGCTAGCTATTTTCTTTGATCTTTTCTTGTTTGATGAATCTTAGTGCTATCTCTCTCGTTGTTTTAGTTTTTGCCTTATTTCCTCTTTTTATTGCATTTGTATTTTTCAGGGGTACGTAACTTTTATTGTGTTGTCTTTCTTTCCTATTTTTAGGCTTTTGCCTTGTTGGTTCAGTCCTTCTTTTTTTTATTGCTTTATAGGCTACAGCTGTGTCTTGGGGTATGCCTTTTGTCTACTTGTATCTTTCTCTTTTTTTAATGACTTACCAAAAAAATTTTCTTTACCATTAGATTTTACAGAGGTTGGCTGGCCAAAGTTTTTGTTATTTTTTTGATGGATATTTAGGATATAACTAGGTGGTAGTCTATACATAGGATTAAGAGAAAACCAGCTTCACATGTCCCTTCAGCACATTTGCCAATCATAGGACGCCATTTGGGTGTATAACGCACCCACTGCATCTCATAGATGCATGATGTCTATCTTTTATAACACGATAGCCAAATATCTTAAAGTGTTTATGGATCATTTCCCTGTTTTTTGTCCTTCGTTTGATAAATGTTTGCAAAATTTGATTCTTGTGCTGAAGAGATGTGAACAACCCAATGTTGTTTTGGGTTGGGAGAAGACCCACTTTATGGTCTAAGAGGGAATTCTATTGGGTCATGCGGTCGCTAAGAAGGATATTAAAGTTGATAAGGCTGAGGTAGATTTGATTGGTAACCTGCCCCCTCCTTCTAATGTGAAGCAAGTTACATCTTTCCTAGGTCATGCAGGCTTTCCTAGAAGATGCATTAAAGACTTTGGGAAGTTAGCTAGAGCATTGAATAATTTTCAAGCTAAGAACATATCACTTGAGTTTGATGAATCTTGCATAAAAGCTTTTCCCAAGCTTCTCTCATTTATTGTTTCGGCCACTATGATGCAGCCACCTGATTACTGTCTTTTAAAATCATGTGTGATGCTTTAATTATCCTATAGATATTGTCTTAGGTCAATGAGTGAAAAAAGTGACTCAATTTATCTACTATTCTCCTAAAAAACTTTAACGATGGCCAATACAATTACACCACCACTAAGAAGGAGTTGGTAACTGCTATGTTTGCTCTTGACAAGTTTTGTTTCTACAGATTGAGGTAAAATGCTCTTGTCTATTCTAACCATGCATCATTCAAGCATTTGCTCTCAAAGAAGAAAATGAAACCCAGGCTCATTAGATGGATTCTACTACTGCAAGAGTTTAATATTAAGATAAGAGATAAGAAAGGTGCAGAGAATGTAGTAGCCAACCATCTTTCTAGGATTTATTTTGAGCTCCATCATCCATCTGATGCATGGCATGACTCTTTTCCAGATGTGCAGCTCCATTTGTTTCACATTCCTGCAGGCGTCATTTAGGTGTAAAACTTAGCGCTACTAAGAGGCAGTTGCATGGCATGACTCTTTTCAAGAGTTTAATATTAATATTTGATCTTTGCTGGACCCATTACACTTGGCTAAAGGCGTAAAACTTAGCGCTACTGAGAGGCAGCCTGGGTTTTCTATTTCCTATGTTTAGGTTTTTTTTTTTTTTTTAATAACTAATAAGTCAAGGCTTGTTTTCCTATTCCCAGGTTCTTGTCCCATGTTTCAGGAGCCATACATGCTCGTTTAAGCCCTTCCATGATCAATGCGTTGTCAGGTTTTATCGCTCCATCTCACCTCTTTCTCACACTTTAATGATTTATGTTAATTGCATCGAGGACAATGCATCATTTAGGTGTGGGGTGAAGCACATTTGCATGTGGTCATTTTTTATTGAATTTTGAACTTTTTTTGTGCATTTTGAGCATGTGTTATAACCTTTTAGCCCTATAGCCTAGTCATTCCTTGATCGATGTATATGTTGGAAGCATGGACAGGATTGATTTCCTATTTCCTTCTCTCAGTTCCATGAAGTCAAATGACTCTTCTCCGTACTTGTTTATGAGCATTGTTGATCACAGTTGATGTTAATGGTTATGACCTTACTGTGCATGTTTTCACTACGCACTTGATCATCTTGTTGTGGAAAATCTAAAAAATTTGAGTAAACAATCCTATATGCCTCGAATTTTGTATGCTCCCCCTTATTGGCTATCCTAATCCTTGCCTCTTGATGCTATGCAAAGTTCTTGTTGATCAATTGTGCATTGCAATGTTACGATACTTGTTATGTAAAAGCACAAAAAATATATGGAAAAAAAAAAGAAGAAGAAGAAGAAAAACAAAAGAAAAACAAAGAAGAAAAAAGAAAAAAAAGAAAGCAAAGGAAAAAGAAAAAATGTGAAATTGATGTGTGTCTTGATTCGAGAAGATGGGGCACATGTAATTGAGTACTAAGAAGTCTAGATTGTAATCAAGGTTGTAAAAGAGTAGTTTAAGTCATTAGAATTGCCTAATAAGTTCATTAGCAGTTAATCAATAGGTGGAAGCGAAGCATTGTCGGTTAGTATTGGAAGGAAGGTTAGTTGGTAGTTGTTGAAGTGTCTAGGTGAAGTGTTTTGCTAGAAATTTTCATTATAACTAAGAGGAGTATAAGTAGCTTGTCGTGCATTGTAATTGGATCTGGATGAATGATAATGATTTCTATCTTCTTCTCTCACCCTGATTCTCTCTACGTCTCATCTACATTCTCTAATTCTCATCTTAAACCTCCAATTCTCTTCTTGTCTCAACTCCAATTTTTCACCTATCCTATGTTATGATCCAAGAGTACTCTTGAATCATAACAATTGGTATTAGAGCCTTAATTTGATTCCAAGACAAGTTGTTTGATATCCAGTTCTTGATAAAATTATAGTTGATCAACAGATCGTGTCAAGTGTTCAGATCTGTTAAGCTAGCTACAGTTATATTAGATCCCCTTCTTGCTGTGTTTCTATAAACTTGATAATAAGTCAGGTTATGTTGTTCTAGTTTAATTTGATCAAAGATTTGAGTTCATAAGTTGATGTAATCGTGTTCTGTAGCTGAATTATTGTGATCTGATGTTGTTAAGTCATCGATCAAGCTAGAATTGCACTAGAATTCAGCCGATTCCATAGGTTCACCACATTGAAGTCTTGGATAGAGGTGCTATTCTAAATTTGATCTAACTGGAATTTACATGCGTGCAATTCTATTGGGTGTAGGATGTTGCATTTCTGAAGTGTTAAGCTAAAGATCATATTGAATTGATCATATTTGTTCAATTTATCTGCAGGCCTAGAATTAACCTACGTTCTGTGTTTCTTTGCACTAGATCGTGTTGAATTGTTGTGTTAATTGGCTGCAGTTGCATACACCTTCAGTGAACCTACAGAATTAACATTAATTAGACTCCATTACTTCAACTCAGTTGGAGTTATACTTGATTTAGCTGGAATTACATACAAGCAAGGCTGTGCGATTACTGCCTTGTTTCAAAATTAAGCAGAAGTTGCACTCAATCTCTGGAATTCTATTCAAGCTAGGGTTTGACCTTCGGTTCTTAGCTTCAGTTGAGCAGTGGTACTGATTCTTTAGCTACAAGTGTGCTGAAGTCCTGAATAAAGGATCTCAACCTTAATCTGAGTAGGATTGTGACATCGGTTGAATTGTTAGCACACAAAGAAGGCAGAAATGGATTCAGGTGCTGTTGCAGAATCATTTCAGGAGATTAAAGATATAACCAAGATCGGCTTCGTCCAAAGAAATATCTCCAACGATACTACACTTTTGGTAAAAATTTCGAATGTCCTTTATCTTATCACTGAAGATATCGTTTAACAAGTTTTTTTTTTTTTTTCCCCCTTATGGTTATATTGAAAGAATTGAAGTCACTTCAATATCAACCCTAACGGTTGAAGCATAAGTGATTTTTTCAAGAAAACAAGCTAATTCAACATTAATTCAACTTCAAGGAAGAAATATCTATGACTATATTTGTGTGTTAGATACTCAACTTCTTAATCCTTGTAAGGAAATTGGAGAAACAAAAGAAAATATTTTCCCAAATATGGATGTGGTTGCTGGTTAATGGAGATCCAATGCAATTAAATGTGCATGATGAAATGATGTGGAAATGTGGAGCTAAGGATGCTGAGTTTGGTGACAAAATTGATCAGTTGAGCTGGAATCTCTCTAATATTGAACAAGCTGCTGTTTGAGCATCTCGTTCACAAATTAGTGCATTTTAGCCTGAACTTGATGCATTACCGCCTGAAGTACAAGATGTGGAGCCACCTAAAGTTGCTAAAATTGAAGCATATGTAAGGATGATGCAAATTACAAAGAGGATGCCAGAGATTGCTTAAGACATGCTGATCAAAGTTGAAAAGATGGGGCAAGGGGCTAAGCAAAAGAGAGTGTTGCAGCACGAGGTTGTGATTAAACCTTGATGCAAGATCAACAACATAAGAGAAGGAGGAAAAATCTCTTCAAATTTGTGTGTCAGTTTTACAGCATAAGGATGATGACTCGAAGCAGATGAAAAGTCTAACAACACAGTTTAAATCTGTTCAGCATCATAACTTGCAAACTCAGGTAAACTTGAGGCATTTAGATCCAGATAAAGAGGAACTTATTTTCACTTTGGAAGGTCAACAAAAATCACAGCAGGAAATTAATCAAGAAATGGAGCAGATCTCAATGAGCAATGCTAGATTCAAGTGGAAAAAGGAAGCTGCAGCTGGAAATCAAGCAACAATTCAGGACAAAATTGTACCATTGCAAGTTGCAGAGCTATTGAATGTTGCACTTAAGAAATTGCAAGTTTACATAGAAGTTTTGAGCATCATAAAATTAAGATTTAAGCTCAAAATGCAGCAGAAAATTGAGATCAAAGCGATAGTTTGCCTTAACCATAAGAAGTGTCATTCAAGCAAGAGATTAAGAACCTTGATCAAGCCAATCTTGGTCTACAATGGAAGACCTCCAGATTTTCTACTTCTTAAGGAAAATTAGGTGTTACTTGACAAGTATAACATGCTCAAGGATTTGGAATTGGGGCATCCTAAGATCGTGTTGTGGTCAATTGATATACTTCGAGCATCTTCTTGGATAAAAAGGATGTTGAAGATGGCAAGGAGAATGATGAATTCTATCAGCATTGATATAAGTTCAGCACAAAATCAGGGTGATGCTACTGTAGTGCAACCATATTCAGTGAAACATCAGGTTGTTTCTGCTGTAAATCAATATGTTCAGTTTGAAAATTTGCAAGACCAGATCTAAATGCAAGCACCATTAAGTGGAGTTGATGTTTATTCATCTAAGAATGCCAACAAGAGGCCTCTTGATCAAAGGAAATTGGAGCTAACTGTTAAGTGCAGAAGAGAAAAATTCAGAAGTGAAGAAGCATTGTTAGACAAATGGGTTGACCACTCTCATTCTTGGAGGAAAAAAGGGTGAAAGAATGAAGGTCAAAAAAAATTCAAAAGTGAGAACAATAAAAATGGCTATGAGAAAGAGTAATTTTATTAGCAGTAAGACCAATTCAGCATGAAACTAGGTTGTGCTTCCAACAGTACAGCCGTAATCAGCAAGGAATATAGACCGTGAACTAAAGAAATGGTATTGATCATGTTTAGAATATGGGACATACTCCAAGGGTACATTGATAAGTCTAATTTAATATATAATTATTTAAATCATTTTGGTATATTTTTGACCATTTTACATCGATTTTGCTCGTTTTTGACCATACTGCTTTTTTCTTACAAAATACTCATTTTGTGCCTAATCTTGCTGGGCTTTATCATCAACATCAACAAGAAAAAGTGAGATACATCAAATGAAAGCAACAATAGCAAAATACATGGTTTATACAAAGAACAAGCAAGAAATGACATAAAATATGCAATTTGCATTTGGGCGGTAACTTTTTCTCATATTTTATACTTCAAATTCATTGCATAAACCAGGATCATCATTAACTTGAGCTGATTATGCTGATTTGGGTGGTGCAAAGTGAAGAAAGCATATTCAAAAAAAAAAAAAAAAAAAAAAAACCCACAAGTTGAAACAAGTTGCATCCATGGCAGCAAGAAGAGCAAATAGGAATAAAGTTTTATGTAATTTTTCCCATTATTTTATCCCATATTAAACACTATAAATAGGGCTGTTTTGGGGATTGTTTCATTATCCTCTCAACCATAAAAAATTAAAAAAAAAAAAAAAAAGTAGTAGAATAGCTTAGAAAAAAAAGAGAGAAAAGAAAAAGAAGGAAAGAAAGTTTTGTTTGTAATCTTGCATGTTTAAGTTCTTTCTTTCCTTTTCTTCTTTAAAGTTCATGAATTTTGTCTTAGTTTTGTTTTATATTATGTCCATCATGAACTAATTTTGTTATTTCAAGGCCACGATGTGGCCTAAGTTGTAACATACGCTATCTTCTAATTCAACGTATTTAATGTTTTGTTATTGCGTTGTGAAGTGTTTATCATTATTTTTCATGAGTTTTAAATGTTTTATCACATTTAAGGCCTATAATGATTCATAATGAGTCCAAGGGGAGATTTATGATGATTTCTAAGGTGATAAGAACCACAAATTGAGCGAATATTCGAGAAAGATTAACGCGATTTGTGTGGTTTTTAAGTGAAAATCATAAATCGTTAAAAAATATTTTCTTATTTAAATTCATGCATGAGAGTGATGGGTTAATATGTAAAAACACATGCTAAATGTTGCTCGAGAGAGAATATTTAGTAAATTAAGATTTTCAACCATCATCACGTAATAACAACTTGAATATCGAGAATAGACAGGCGTATTGATGCAACTAGATGAAATCGGATGCCTTGGATCTTTTTAAATCATAAAAAACAAAAAAAACACAATAATCCTTAGATAAAAAGTAGTAAACAAAATTTGTTTTCCTTTTATTTTATTGTATTTTATGTCAAAATCTAAATTTTCGGTTTTTCAAATAGTGTTGAAGCTACTAATTTCGGTACTCGCTCAATAACAATCCTCGTGGGAATGGTACTCTACTCACTCTATATTATTTGATATGACTTAGTGCACTTGCTAAGCATATGCACCAAGTCAAGCATCATGTTTTTTGCGCCGTTGCCAGGGATTGTCTCTATTTGAGTGATATCAATACCAACTAGTTTTGGTGCTAATTTGAAATTGTTAATAATTTGTAAATTTTGTTTAAATTTGAAATATAAATCTATTTTCATTCATTTATTTTATTTATAAATATAATTCTTAAAAATAAACAAATAAATAAATAAATTCCTATGTACCCCCTTAAAAAAAAATTTGTTATTTTTGTGTTATTTTGTTATTTTTCTTATATTTTGTGTTTATTTTCTTTTTTATTTTTATTATAAGCTCATTTTCTTAGGGTTTTAAAATTTAAATTTGTTATTTTAAAGTTTTCAAAAACATTAGTAATACTGCACTTTTAAAAACTTAGTTTGCAAAGATTGTTATAGTGTTAGAAGTTTTCTCATTAATTGTGTCTTTCCATAAATTGTTTATTCATTTATTTATTTATTCATTTTTTTCTCGTATTTCAAAAAAAAAAGGGATGGATAGATAAAAGTGATGGCTTGCTACAACTTTATGGGGCCTTAATATCAAGCGGTATTCAGTGCATTATCTGCTCAACTTTCACTAATTCAGGACATGATTGCTGCTCGTGCTCCTAGATGTAAATTTTGTGCAGATAACCATGCTAGTATGGAATGCCAAATGGGTAATAGCTTTTCTCCATTAGGTTTTGAACAATATAACATTGTGAGACCTCTAGCTGTACCGAGAAGACAACTGCACATTCGTGAAACTAGTGCATTATGTGCTCAACTTTCACAAATTCAAGGACAATTAGATGATATGATTACTACTCGTACTCCTAGATATGAATTTTGTGCAGGTAACCATACCGGTATGGAATGCCAATTGGGTAAGAGCTTCTCGTCATGGGATTTTGAACAACAAAGCTGCATGTCCGATTATAACCAACCCCTGTACAATCACTACTCTAGCACCTATAGTCAAGAATGGATGGACCCTTCTTGGAATCATCACAAAGCATCTTGGTTACCCACTTATCCGTCTCAACAAAAGAATAATGACTTAGAAGAGACATTTAGGGAATTCATGGAAATTGTGAGTGACTTAAAGAACCAAAGAGCCTCCATCCAAAATTCATAACCTTAAGTAGGGACTACAATAGAGGAACTTTTGGAGAGGTCTAAAGATTCCTTAGCCAGTAGTACCATCGCCGACCTAGGGGAGCAAACTAACGCTACAGCATTGAAGGATGAAGACACACTAGAAAAACCACCTCAATGTGACATAATCCCCTTTGTCAACTCAAAGCTACCAATGACCAAACCTATCTTTTCCTACCCACCACCACCAATTATTGAAATAGAATGTCGAGTTTATCTAACATTGTTAGAGATTTTTGGATCCATGGATGCCTCAGTGAAAAATAGTAGAAAAGACCGAAAAAAGAAATTCAGGCTATGGCAAATCAAGCTCAAAGATCTCAAGATTAGAAAAGGCGGAGATGGTCATGTAAAGAAGAGAACAAGGAAGATCCATGGAAGAAAATGTTCATTGAGGGTGGAAGGAGGAAACTCCATTCTCTTTCAAGACATGGGATAGATCCACTCAAAGAGTCGAGCTAACGACTATAAACAAAAGTGCTTCTTAGGAGGCAACCCAAGTGTTTCTATCCTTGTTTATCTTATTTCTCCCTTCATTAATTTTAATTGTCTCATGTTTTCGTATATTTTTGTTTAAACAGGTATTTTACAACAAGTTTGGGGGTAGCAAGATGTCAACATACACCATCAACCAGCAATCCTGAAACCTGGAAAGTATGTCTCACGTACTACTTCGTTCTTTATATTTCTTTTAACATTGAGGACAATGTCAACTTTAAGTTTGGGGGTGTGAAAAATAATTTTTAAAATTTTGAACAAATTTTGTTTAAAAAAAGTTTTCCTGTTTCGTCATTTAGAGTCGACTTTTATGCCACCCAGAGTTCGGGGCCTTTGTATGAGGCTGCAGATAGTGTCAGCCAACAAAAATATTGTCTATTTTTTATAGTTTTGATCATTAGAATTTAAAAAAAAAAAAAATTTATCATCATGCTTTTTAGGCAATTTTTCTACTCTGTTCAGCTCATTCACTTTAATTAGATTTTAAAAACAGTATAATCAATTGTTTTGTGTTCTAATTGCTAAACACGATCTAGGCTAAGGCACTATCTTGATAAAACCATGGTATTTGACTTTAGTAGTTGGCATGGCTATTTTACTTTTCGTTCTGATTAAAAGGTGCTCAAATTTGAATAGATTGCATTAAGATTATCATTTATATAATAGATTTTGAAGAGTTATGCCTAAGCCTAAATAAAAGAAAAATAGAATAAAAATAGAAGGAGAGAACCACTAAACACTGCTATCCTATTATAAATGTCTATCATTTGGATATGTGTTACGGTGTGATGGTTTCGTGCCTTAGTACCTCGAGCAAGTAGATCCGTAGGGGTGTTTCAACACCTAGTACCCTGGGCCAACTAGAATGGGGGTTGCCACATTGAAAGCTCGCTACAATTGGTACTTAGAAAGCTAATAAAGAACCAAACACAAAAGAGAGAGAGGGGGGGTTGTTGTTGTGGATGGGATGAGAGGAAATCATCTCTAGCACCGCTATCCCATTTATAAACATTTTAAGATATGTTCTACCCATTATAAGGACGTCTCAGTGGTGGCTTTTCTGACTTATGGGTCATTGCCCAAGAGTCGGAGCTTGATTATCGCTGAAGATACACTCACACGACAATATTGGGGGTGTCTCAATGGTGGCTTCTCTTACTTTTGGGTCATCGCCCAGGAGTCAGAGCTTGATTCTCGCTGAACATATACTCATGAACCGAGATTAACTTGAGCAAATAAGTCCCTTAGGAAAAAAAAAGAAAAAGAAAAAGATACTTTTTGTGAATAATTTAGTTTTAGGCATACTTGATAAGTCTTGTTATGAGTGGCATGATTTATGTTTTCTATTTGGTTTGAATATCTTGAGGTTAGAAAGAATGAATAAACTTAATTTACTTAGCTAATTTTGGAATTCGATTGCCTAGGTAATTGTCATATTTTCCTTTAGAAGGATGATTTTGCCTTTAGAATCTTAAACTTTGAGCCTCAGTCATCCTTTTCTAAATAAGAGTACACTTGCTTTAAAATGTGGAAGAATTCCCAAAAAGTATGAGATCTTGCGCCTTAATGTTTAGCTTTGCTTGAGAATGAGCAAGGTTTAAGGTTGCGGATATTTAAATAAGTCTAATTTAATATTTAACCATTTTACATCAAACTTTTATTGCTTTTGCTCGATTTTGCTCATTTTTGACTATATTGCTTTTTTCTTGTAAAAACACTTATTTTATACTAAATCTTGCTCAGCATTATCATCAACATCAACAAGTAAAAGCGAGATACATCAAATAAAAAAAGTAGCAAAATACACGGTTTATACAAAGAATAAACAAGAAATGACATAAATTATGCAATTTGCATTTGGGCGGCAACTTTTTCTCATCTTTTATACTTCAAATTCATTGTATAAACCATGATCATCATTACCTTGAGGTGATTATGTTGATTTGGGCGGTGCAAAGTGAAGAAAAGCATAAAATAAAATAAAAAAACACAAATACAAGTTGAAACAAATTGCATCCATGGCGGCAAGAAAAGCAAATAGGAATAAAGTTTGATGTAATTTTTTCTATTATTTTATACCATTTCAAACACTATAAATAAAGGTGTTTTGGGGAGTGTTTCATCATCCCCTCAACCGGAAAAAACTCAACAAAAAAAAAAGTAGTAGAATAGCTTAGAAAAAAAGAGAGACAAGAAAAAAGAAGGAAGGAAAGAAAGTTTGGTTTGTAATTTTGCATTTTTAAATTCTTTCTATCATTTTCTTCTTTAAAGTTTAGGAATTTTTGTCTCAGTGTTGTTTTGTATAATGTCTATCATGAATTAATTTTGTTATTCCAAGGCTACAATGTAGCTTAAGTTGTAATATACGCTATCTTCTTGTTCAATGTATTCAATATTTTGTTGGTGCATTGTTGAAGTGTTTATCATTGTTCTTCATGAGTTTTAAATGCTTGATCACTATTTAAGGCCTATAATGATTCATAATGAGTCCGAGAGGATATTTATGATGATTGCTCAGGTGATAAGCACCACAAATTGTGTGAATGCTCGAGAGACATTAACGCGATTTGTGTGGTTTTTAAGTGAAAATCATAGATGTTTAAAAACTCTTTGCTTATTTAAATTCATGCACGAGAGTGATGGGTAAATATGTAAAAACACATGCTAAATGTTGCTCGATAGAGAATATTTAGTAAATTAGGGTTTTCAACTATCAACACGAAAAAATAACTTGAATATCGTGAGTAGAAAGGCGTTTTGATGCAACTAGATGAAATCGGATGTCTTGGATCTTATTAAATCATAAAAACAAAAAAGAAAAAAAATTAGTAACCCTTTGAAAAAAATTAGCAAACAAAATTTTTTTCCTTTTATTTTATTTTATTTCATATCAAATCTCAATTTTTTGTTTTTCAAATTGTGTTGAAGCTACTAGTTTCGGTACTCGCTCAATAACAATCCTCATGGGAATGGTACTCTACTCACTCTGTATTAGTTGATATGACTTAGTGCACTTGCTAAGCATATATACAGCAAGTAAAGCATCATACATCCTAATGTACGACCTTCTGAAGTTGTGCTGCATAAGGATGGTTAAGCTTCTGTACATTTAGGTTTTCAGTGGAAACAACAGCTTAAGCTTGGAATTGAAGAACAAATAGATGGTCTAATGGAAGTATACAAGCGAATGGAAGTTAGAATGAGTAAAATGATTAAGGGAAGCTTGAGTGAGTTGAGTATTGAGCAAAACACAACAGCGTGGCAACAAGTAGGGGAATTTAAGCAGTTTCTCAAGGCTGAATCAGAGGGAATTAGTGAGGTTTAATAAGTTTTACCCCTCTCTCCACCTGAAGTCTTGGTAGCAGCAGCACTTTGGAAGTTAATTGCCACAAATACAACTTTAATTCAGTGTGTAGAAGCAGATTTACATAGGCTGCAAAGGAAGGGCCCTGGTATTGGGTTTAGATATATTGAATTGGCACCACTCAAAGATAGGACACTTGGAGACGTCAACATTACAAGCAAGGGCTGAAGATCAACTTGATTTTGAGGACCAAGAAGTCGGAACCAAGGAAATTGAGATGCTTTTAAAATCTAAAGCTAATTCTAATATGTAGAGAGCTGCTATTTTGGGGTTACAGCTGCAGTACTCTTGGGCATCACTGTGTTCAGTTACAAATGGACGCTGTTGGGCAGCACTTGATGTATACTCTGCAAAATCAGATGCAAGCATTGTGGGCAGAAGCATGGAACAAACTCAGGAGTAAAGCAATAAGAGCACTATACAATTTTTGCTCATCTTGGTCAAGTTTTTCGGTAACAGCAGGTCTTCATGGGTCAATGCTCTACTTAGATTATTGGGGACAAGAATCTTTTGAAGGGGGAAGTATTGTCATAATACGAGAAGATGGGGCACATGTAATTGAGTACTAATAAGTCAAGATTATAATCAAGGTTGTAAAAGAGTAGTTTAAGTCATTAGAATAGCCTAATAAGTTCATTATCTATTAATCAATAGGTGGAAGAGAAGCATTTTTGGTTAGTATTGGAAGTAAGGTTAGTTGGTAGTTGTTGAAGTGTCTAAACGAATATTTTCATTGCAATTAAAAGGAGTATAAGTAGCTTGCCCTGCATTGTAATTGGATATGAACGAATGATAATGATTTCTATCTTCTTCTCTCGACCCTAATTCTTTCTATTTCTCATCTATATTCTATAATTCTCATAATGAATATATAATTCTCTTCTCATCTCGACTCTAATTCTTCACATATCCTGTGTTATGATCCAAGAGTAATCTTGAATCATAACAATGTCTATTCATGGTTAAGTTCTTTGTTCTTTTGTTCTACTTTGCAATTACAAAGTTGTTAAGTGGCATGCTACATACCACTTGGTGTATGGACAAGTGTTTAGGTGATTCGATGGTGTGGGTATACAAAACCATGGTATATTTGAATGGATGCAATAATTTAAGAAGATTATGTGGCATCAAGTCCTATTCACTTACACTTGTGTGCCTAAAATGCTTTAGTCTCCATTAGTTGATACATAGTGAATGAAATTCTACGTTGAGTTTTGGGTTTGCACCACTTGAATTAATGGACTTGGAGAATGCTCTAGATGATTGAATCGTATATTGAAGTATAATGCATGTATTAATCTTGGAAGACTTGGTGAACGTTAAGGTGCTTGGACGCTTGAGTCTTTATGTCTATCATTTGCTTCGCTCGAGGACTAGCAAAGATTTAGTGTGAAGGTGTTGATGCATCTCATATCTACACATCTTTTCGTCATTATTTTAGCACTTTTACACGTGTTCTATTATCATTGTATCCTCACATTGGCCATTTTATGTTTTATAGGTTAAAAGATTAAAGCCTGTTAGATGGTGCAACTTTAGTGCACACGAGATGAGATCGACGCGTAGGCACTTGAATCAAGTCAATCGGGGTTTGAGAGAAGAGTACGAGCTCAGCTAGCACTGCTGACCCATCACCGCATGTAGCACCTCCAGCTAGCCCACAAGCATCATCGGCCCTGTACCTTCATCTGGCCTGTTGTCCGCGCTCCAACTTAACACCCGCATCCACTCCAATTGCCCAGCTCCACCTGTGCTCGGCCCAACTCTAGCCAACACCCAGCTCGGCTTTCGTCCAAACCATCCTACCCGCATGCAGCTCCGCTAGAGTTTTGTGATCAATTAAGAAAGGAGAGAAAGAAACCACAAGAAGCAAGGATTCAACTATTGTTCACTCCCCCATTCACATACATGTCTTCATCCTCTCCATTGCCCTTTCTCCGCTTTTCCCTTTTCACTCATTGGAACGTGATCAAGATTGGCCCAAAGATCGACATCGCCTCGCTCATCTCCTCCTCCACCGGTTCATCTTTGATGAAGGGCTAACTTGTTCTCTAGGGTCAAATAAAGTCTTAGTCCTTTTACCATTATATTACTTCTATTTTTGGGATTATTTGATTGTGTTATGTGAACTTTTTGGTGGTATCAATTATTCAATGGAGAGGACTATTGAGTTTGTAACCTTTAATCATTCATGTTGATGTATGCGAATTAATTCTTTGTGTTTATAGCACTAGAATCGATTGATCAAGCAAAAGTTTTCATACAACTGATAAGTACAACCTATTTTCCCTATATTTTAGTCAAATAGGTCAATACATAGTAATTAACAGTTAACTAAAGCTTTTTTTTTTACTATGCTTTAGTTGGATAGGGCTAATATGCAATAATTAACAATATCATCTTAGTAAGTCGAAGCTTGAAGCCTAAACCACTATCCATATGATAATCAACTAACCTAATTTAAAAGTTAATGCAATAGTAATTGGTTAACGATGGATTTAAAACCCTAGGTGCCAATTCCATATCTTTCTTTTGTAGAAAAGTCCCTTAAATTAATTGTTGTTTCCTTCGATTATTTATCACCCAAACCCTCGATTTTCCTTAAGTCACTTTAGGTCATAGAAAAGATTCAATACTCTTAAGGCCGGTTTCGGATTGCTGTGAAAAAATTACTTTTTTTAGGAGCACTTTTTTGTAAAAGCATTTTTGTAAAAAGTGGTATTTCAAATAAACAATTTGTGTTTGGCCAACCAGCAAAGAAGCGCTTATGGTATTAATGTGAGTATTTGAGCAATGTCAAAAAAAATAAATTTTTTTTATAAAATTACTAGAAAGAACACTAACAAAAGTCTTTTATAGTTAAAAAAAAAAACACCAATGAACCATTCTAAATATTAAACATATATTTTTTAAATATTTAAAATATTTTCTTCATCATTTCAAATATTTTATAGATATATAAATATTTATTAAATATTTGAAATATTTTTTAATATTTATAAAATATTTTCTAAATATTTTAATTATATTATTAATTACAAAATTATTTTTCATATTTAATTTATTTTTTAAAATATATAAAATATTTGTGAAATATATAGATTATTTTTCATATATATTAACATATTCAGGGTGCCTGTAATAAACTTTCTTTTTTGTTTAATTTTTGCTTCCGCTTCTACTTAAAAAGAGAAGCATCAAATTTTTTATTTTGCTTAAAAGCATAAAAACAGCTTCTGCTTTTAATGAAAAGCATTTTTTCACGGATGCCAAACACCCTCAAATCTCATAAAAGTACTTTTTCAGGGAGAAAAAAAAAAAGAAAAAGCACTTTTCCCCTAAAATAAGCAATCCCAAACAGATCCTTAGTCCATGTGGTTCGGCACTCTCTTTCCATAGACTTCAATTAAGATGCGTTTATTGGACAGGTTTTACATTAGATTTTGATTGACTTAGAAAAAACACATCATGCATGGATAGTGCTGGTCAGCAGATGGGCGGCGCATGAGTCATGCTTATGGCACATGAAAAGGTGGTGCTCAAATGTGGTGGGTGGTGTTATGTTTCTTACTTGTTTTTGATGTAATAAGGTGCCATATGCTTGTAATGTTTGAATTGTGGTTTTGGCGCCAATGGCAGTTAGGCCAGCTGGGAGTTTATTTTTGTTTAATGTATCTAGATTCCTATAAATAGGTTGATCATGTGTAATTCTCATTCATTCAATGAAAAAAATCAACCAATCTCTTTGAAATTAACTTCTTTCTCTCATCTAACTCTCTCTAATTTCTCATCTCTTTCACTTCTTTCTCATCCCATACTCTCTTTATCTTAGGTTAAGATCTAGATTGAATCTCGATCTTAACAATTGGTATTAGAGCCTCATTTGGCCATTTCAACGGATTTGATAACAATTACACCTCTTGAATCATAGTAATTGATGGAATCAACAGAGATTGCAGTGTTTGGTGGAGTTACCACCAGATCGGCAGCAGCTCTTCAAATGCTGATGTCGTTGGCAGCAGTGTTGCAACTGATCGAGATGTGGTCACAAATGCACAATTAGACAGTCAAGTGCAGGAAATCCTTGCTCAAATCAGGCAATCTAATGTTGAATCCTCTCAGCAAATGAATCAGCAGCTCTTGCAAATGAATCAACAGCTCTCGCAATTGAACCAGCAAATGGATATTAAGCTTGATCAATGGATTCAGCAGGTGGAACATGTGGTTTCTGATCAGGTCACGCGACAATCACAAGAATTAGAGGAGAAGTTTAACTTGCGGTTTGATCGAGAAATGCGGCAGTTGGAAGTAAAGTTAGCAAAAATTCGAGAGCAATTTAGGAGGCCAAGTCCTCCTATTATGCCGGATCTATTAATACCTGCTAGTGTGCTGCAAGCTAATCCTCAAGTGGGAGCTAAGGCCTTAAGTCATGATGTTGATGCTGGTACTCATGATCGAGTTCATGAAGCTGAGATGACCGACAGGCAGGGTCGCAGTGAGGATGTGCAATCTCGACCTTCGTATTGGATTGCAGCAACTGAGGGCCGCGCTTGTGAAATGGAGGACACTAACAGATCTAGGGGTGTCATTATGGATCATTTGGATAGACCGCCTGATCATTGGCAGCAGCAGCGTTCAGGAAGCAATGAGGAGACTTCCAACAACAGAAGTAATGGCCATAGGCAGCCTCGGGTATAGATAGATGCTTTCGAAGGGAAGCAACCTCATTCTTGGCTAAGGAGGTGTGAACATTACTTCCACTTATACCACATTGATGAGTCAGAGAAGGTACAAATTGCTGCAGTGTATTTGCTTGGTGATCATGAAGTGTGGTTCTATAGCTTGATGAAAAGCAATCCTTCCATCTCATGGATTGAGTTTGCTAAGGCCTTGTGTGACTGGTATAGTGATGAGGATGAAAGCGATATTGTGGATAAATTCAATAAGGTGAAGCAAGAGACATCTGTGAAGGATTACATGACCAGATTTGAGAATCTCCATGCTACTATCATAACTGAAATTCAGGCCTCAGAGTCTTATTATTTATCAGCTTTTATAAGTGGCATGAAGCCCAAGTTGAAGAACTTGGTTAAAGCCGTTGATCCTATTACTCTATCTATGGCTTATGCTAAAGCCATGCTTTATGAATCCACGGTTCTATCTGCAAGTGATGCTTCCAGACCTCGTAGTAGCAGTTCCAGACCTCAGCAAGGGTCTGTCCGGTCAGAACCAATAGAACAGATGATAGGCAGCAGCAGAGAATGTGTTATCGATGTAATCAACTTTACCAATTTGGCCACAAGTGTAATCCAAAGTTCCTCATGACTGCTGAAGGGACTAGTGCTGGTGAGCTCTCTGATGGTGAGGAAATTGCAGAAGATGTTACTGATTCAGATCAGGAAATCGAGGAAAGCTTGGATGATGCAGCAGTGGAGATTTCAGTGAAAGCTTTGACAGGTAATGGGGCTCATAGCACGATCCGAATTAAAGGAAAGGCTGGTAAAAGGTCTATTATCATTCTTATTGATAGTGGGAGTACTCATAGCTTTGTTGATCCTAAATTGGTCAAGAAAGTGGGTCATGAAGTGATAAAAACTCATCCTCTGGCTGTTACCGTAGCTGATGGGAAATCAATAAGTACTCAAAACAAGTGCCAAGGGTTCTCTTGGATGATGCAAGATCGCAAGTTCAGCTATGACTTTAGAATCCTTCCTTTTGGAGGGTGTGACATGGTGCTCGGGGTCGACTGGATGAGAACTTATAGCCCTGTGCTGTTTCATTATGCTAACCTCACGGTTTCTTTTGAAGTACAAGGCTCTAAGGTCACTTTGCAAGGGATAGTAGAGCAAGCTCAATTACAAGTAATGAAGGGAAGTAAGTTGAAGAAGGGAATTCAGAGTTGTGCATTCCAGTGGGTTGGCCAGCTGTTTGCAATTGCTCCTACTGAATTAATTGGCATAATCCAACCAGAAGTGCAGGCTGTGATAAGAGAATTTAAAGATGTGTTTGAGGTGCCTAAGTCTTTACCTCCCAATAGGTGTTTAGACCATGTTATTCCTCTAAAAGAAGGTGCAGAGCCGGTGAAGCTTAGGCCTTACAGACACCCTCATGCTCAGAGGTCAGAGATTGAGAAGCAAGTTGAAGAATTGCTTAAGACCAACTTTATACAGCCAAGCAATAGCCCCTTTGCCTCTCCGATTATTCTTGTCAAGAAAAAGGATGGCGCGGCACCCATGTGTATTGATTATAGGCAACTCAACTCTATGACTGTTAAGGACAAGTTTCCTATACCAGTTATAGATGATTCGCTAGATGAGTTGTATGGAGCTCAAGTCTTTTCCATGTTGGATCTACGGCAAGGTTATCATCAAATTAGAGCAGGAGAGCTCGATGTGTATAAGATAGCATTCCGCACACATAATGGACACTTTGAGTTCGTGGTCATGCCATTTGGCTTGACAAATGTACTAGCAAAATTTCAGGCTCTTATGAACGATATTTTCAAACAATTCCTTAGGAGATTTGTGTTGGTTTTCTTTGAGGACATCTTGATTTACAGTGCATCTTTCGAGAAGCATTTAAGGGAAGTGTTTTTGGTCTTACGGGAGCACAAGTTGTATGCTAAGTTGCCCAAGTGTTCTTTTGCTCAAACTCATTTAGAATATCTTGGCCATGTGATCTCTTGTGAAGGAGTTTCCACCGTTCCCTCCAAGGTCCTAGCCATGAAAGAATGGTCTGTCCCAGTTACTTTGAAACAATTAAGAGGATTTTTGGGTCTAACTGGCTATTACCGCAAGTTTGTAGCCAATTATGGAGCCATAGCCAAGCCACACACAGATCTGTTAAAGAAAGACTCTTTCAGATGGTCAAATGAAGCTCAAAAGGCTTTTGATGCTCTTAAGGCTGCAATGTGTAGAGCTCCAGTATTAGCAATGCCCGATTTCTCCTCGAGCTTTGTTTTGGAAACTGATGCGTGTGGAAGTGGTGTTGAGGCAGTGTTATCTCAGGGAGGAAGGCCTGTAGCATACCTCAGCCAAGCATTGAGTGCCAAGCACCAAGCTCTTTCCACCTATGAGAACGAGTACCTTGCAATCTTGCTTGCGGTGGAAAAATGGAGGCACTACTTGGATGGGCATCATTTTACAATTAAGACTGATCATCAAAGTCTTAAGCACTTGTTGGAGTAGAAAATTGTCACAAGTATACAAAGAAAAGGGCTGATGAAGATGTTGGGGATGGATTATGACATTGAGTACAAAAAAGGGAAGGAGAACTTGGCCACAGATGCACTGTCACGCAGATTTGAGGACTATGAGCAGGGTTCTCTTGGGGCCATTTCAGTGATCTCTCCTGCTTGGATGGAAGAGGTACATCAGTCCTATGAGAATGACTCCTTTGCATAAGAATGTGTAGCCGCTGCCAGTGTGGGTAAGACGAGCAATCTGGCTGCTGGTGCAGAAGTCTCTGTGACCCAAGCCATTATCAGAATTCAGGGGAAGTTATATATTGGCATTTCTACTGAACTGGAGGTGACTCAGGCATGGAGGGCACGTATCAAAAATTGAAGGTTCATTTCAGTTGGCCGAGAATGAAGAAAGTAGTGACTAACTTTGTGCAAAGTTGTGAGGTTTGCCAACAAACTAAACTTGGTGATCATAGATACCAAGGACTTCTCCAAACCTTGCCTGTTCCAGAGGGTATATGGCAAAACATAAGCATGGATTTCATCGAGGGACTGCCTAAGTCAGAGGGGAAAGAGGTGATCTAGGTAGTAGTTGATTGATTCACAAAATCCGGGCATTTCCTTGCTTTGGCTCGACCTGTGACTGCTGAGAAGTTAGGCCGTGTGTTCCTTGATAACATCTACAAGCTCCATGGATTGCCCCAATCCTTAATTTTTGATAGGGACAAGCTCTTTACAAGTTGATTTTGGAAGGAATTGTTTGGTCTCTTGGGAACGACCTTGGCCCTTAGTTCATCATACCACCCTCAAACCCACGGTCAGACTGAGAGGGTCAACCAATGCATTGAGCAATA
The DNA here is from genome assembly GCA_018398585.1 of Simmondsia chinensis. Lineage (NCBI taxonomy): Eukaryota > Viridiplantae > Streptophyta > Magnoliopsida > Caryophyllales > Simmondsiaceae > Simmondsia > Simmondsia chinensis. The sequence continues at coordinate 22,477,160 of JAGTTD010000005.1, forward strand.
CCTTAGAAGCATGGTGTTTAGTCATCCTATGGTGTGGGGAAGATGGCTCTCTTTGGCGGAGTTTTAGTATAATACTCATTTCCATGCTTCAATAGGCACTACAGTGGTCAAGGCATTGCATGGGTATGATCCTGCCACTCCTTAGATGTTACAAGGAGTTGAGACAAATGTGGCTAAGGTAACTAAGCTAGTGCAGCAAAGGAAGCATATTATGCAGCAGCTGAAGTATAATCTCAATCAATCCCAAGCCCGAATGAAATGGTATGCAGGTCGGAAGAGGGTTGACAGAAATTTGATGTGGGAGATATGGTATATTTGAAATTACAGCCTTATAGGCAATCTACAGCAGCAGTGAGGAAAAATGTCAAGCTTTGTGCAAGATATTTTGGTCCTTACAAGGTGTTGGAGAGAGTTGGCAAGGTGGCCTACAAGTTGAAGCTTCCACTCGACTCCTATATTCACCCTGTCTTTCATGTTTCACTTCTTAAAAGGCAGGTTAAAGATGGTCACAACTTGTCCCTAATTCCTCCGGAGGTAAGATCCAATGGTTCATTGATCTTACAGCCAGCTGCACTGGTGGAGTTGATGCAGGGAACAGCAGGTGCAGCCAAAGGCCAGAAAATTCGAGTGAGCTGGTGCAATTTGGATGAAGCATTTACCACTTGGGAAGAGAAGCGTTTCTTGTTGAGTCAATTTCCTTCTTTTCATTCTTGAGGACAAGAATGCTTTAAGGGGTGGGGTTTGTTTCTTACTCGTTTTTGATGTAATAAGGTGCCATATGCTTGTAATGTTTGAATTGTGGTTTTGGCGCCGATGGCAGTTAGGCCGGTTAGGAGTTTATTTTTGTTCAATGTATCTAGATTCCCATAAATAGGTTGATCATGTATAATTCTCATTCATTCAATGAAAAAAATCAACCAATCTCTTTGAGATTAACTTCTTGCTCTCATCTAACTCTCACTAATTTCTCATCTCTTTCACTTCTTTCTCATCCCATACTCTCTTTATCTTGGGTTAAGATCTAGATTGAATCTCGATCTTAAAAGGTGGAAATTGAGAATTGCCTAGAACTAGTTGTTTCAAGCTCGCTGGAAGAGACCAATTGTGGTTGTTCGAAAAATCAACCTCGGCATCAACATATTGGTAGCTGAAGAGATTGACGGTGGTTGGCAGCGCGGGGCTTCGAGCATGACGACGTTCCATGTCTCGAGGAGGCTAGCCTGCTCAATGGTGACGTTTGTGGTGGGTTACAAGGTCGGTGCTGAAGAGAACATTTATCAATAGAATTGAACAATGATAACCATTATGTTTAGGCAAGTGGTGTAGAAACATGGTGGTGACTACTTTAGTGGTGGGTTGCGAGCAATGATGGTGGGCTGGAAGCAAGTAAGCTTCGAAACCTAGAGGGTGTCTTAGTGGCTGCGGTGCAAATGTGGCAGAGGAGAGAGAGTCAAAGAGAGAAAAAGAAGGTTAAAGGATACAAGAGTAAGACACGGTGGCCAAAAAATTGAAGAGGAAAATTTTAGGTTTCGAAACTAGGGTTCCACGTTTTGGGTCTTGGGTCAAGGGCGTGTTGACTAAATTTGAAAACCATATTAAACTTAGTGTTTTCTCTCATTATTAGTATCCTATCCTAGAGTTAAATTTTCCTTCTGGGAGTCTGATTCGTCTTCTACTGGAACTATTCGGATGAGCAAGATATGCTGAAGATGGGGGGGCTTGCCCTTTTTTTTTTTTTTTTTTTTTGGGTCCGAGTCATCTATAGGTTTGTTTGATAGGTTAAGAAGCACAAATTGGGCCATGTTAGAAAATTAAAATCAGAGCTAGCGCATGTTAATTTTGTGTGACGGTGTAACATGAAGGACTACCGTCAAAGGTTATATGTGATCCTCATCAATATCCAAGTGGAAGTCCATTAAGTTCGGAGAAAGATAGTCTCCCAAAATGGATAAATTATGATTGGAATTATGGAGGCTCACTGTGGTGAAGCTTAGGCCCCCAGAGGTTACCATTTGTGGAGGCCTTAAATTGGAACACTGGTTGCATGGTTTTGGTGGGGAAAGGAAAGGGGTGAAAATGTAGTGCAAGCAGTGGGAGGTAGAGTATAAGTGAAAAACTAGGTTATAATAACTCTATTCCTATAGTGAAATTATGCTGCTCCTCCTTTGTGGGCTTTGGCTGAACATTGTAAATTCCGATGTCTAAATTACTCCACCAATCCCGTTATTATGTTTGTTATTTCGATTTGTAGTTCGGTGATTCGTGGGTGGTCCTAACAACTAGTATCCTATAAGATATTAGTTGTGGTGAAGTTGCTAATGCAAGTGACTTCTGCTGGAATTTGGGGATAGTGTAAGTCAATTTTGATGTCTTAAGAAAACACCTCAATCCCACATAGGAAAACTAGAGGTAAGAAGTCTTCTTTATATACCCCCTTGTCATTAAACTTAGTCAAGTCTTGTGAGCCTAGAGTGGGCTTGGTGGGCAAAACACGCGTGCATGCCACACTCTACTTCGCCAGGCCGGCACCACGCGGTGCGGTGTGAGCTATTTCTGACTCGGACTTTTATCTTTATAACCATTGTCTTCATTTAAGTTGCCATAAAAGGCAAGGTGAGAGCTCTTGGCTCTGGGTTGTGCTTGAGGCCTTTAGCTCGAGCTATCTTAGTTCACCTTGAGGTGCTACCTCAAGGTGTTGTTGTGTGTCCAGTCTTTAGGCTTGAGGATACAAGCTCAAGTTCGAATATGCGTTTGATTGCTTCAAATCCCACTCCTTCCATAACTATTTTTTGCCGCAATCGAAGCCCAATTTTTAGGCTCTCCCATGTCCACCACTTTCCTTGTTTGAGGTCAATCCTTAGCCATGATCTTTTTCTTAATCTTGAAGTGTTTTTTTTCTATAAAAACCTAACTTATGGTTTTGATAAACACACAATTTTCATATAAATAGTTCTTCCTCATCCTCGTTTCTTTCTTTCTAAAATACGATCCTTCTCTCCGCCATTACTGAGCAAGTTGGGGCATACTCGAACCCATTTCCCCAGGGCGCACTACTGAAGTGGGTGCAGTGTTAACCATGGGGGTTGGAGTGCCGTTCATCCCATTGTACCAAGGGCATAACAAACAAAGGGTAGTAAATTCTTCGTAGTGCAGCATTTCTTTGGTTCATTTTTGTCCCGCGTTACCTTATTTCTACAAATTGTTTAGTGTGGGAGACCATGTTTGGTTGATCCTAGCTCAAGAAAGGCATCTAGTTGGGTGAATGCAACAAGATTTCCCTATTGGGAACAAGAACATTAACTCTTATGCCTACCATTTGTAATTACCAGCCTCTAACGTCTTCAATATCATGCACCTGAATCCATAATTTGCCAGAACCAAGCAGAATATGGAGGCGCAAATTTAAGGGCAAATTCTTCTTGACTTGAGGAGGATCATGCAGGCCCCGATTAGCAAGCGACAAGAATAATCCTACTTGCCAATTGACCAAGTGAATGGAGGCCCTGACCAATTCTACACCTGGATAACTCCATAAGAGAGAAGTTTGATCAAAATTTCACATATTATTGCTTTTGTAATAGGGAATCAGAGTTCAAGTTGGAGTTAATTTCAAGTTTGTGCTTTAAATTTTAGGATTCGGAACTATAGTTAGGATACAATTATTAGTTTTCTTCTGGTAGGACCTAGTTTCATAAATAGTTGGTCAATTCATGATGTAGTTTTCAACGTTTCGCCATGAGTTAAACTTAAAAATAGCTCGTTTCTTTGTGTTCTTTTGTTCTTGTGATGCAACCGCCATGGAATAACAGGCTTAGCAAGAAGCTTGGCGGGACAGAGGCTTGGCCAGACAAAGGCTTCAACGCAACTTGTAATCCAATCAGCCAAGATTGGGGGCGTGATTTTAGCCAAGATCTTAGGGATGATTTTAACAGCTTTTGTCCATTTCCGATTTTATTCTTATCTCTTTCCTTGTTTGTTGCATATTTGAATTCCTTTCCTCTTTTTGATCTCCTCTATATAAAGGAGAGATAGTTAAGGTTAGAAGGCAGTCCAATTATATTTATTTTTAGAATTCTTGTATCTCGTTTCTCGGATTGTGAGAAACCGAGTTATCTATCCCCTTTGTAATTGAGTTATCAAATAAGTAAAATTGAAAAGGAAGGTCGTGAACCTTCTTGTATCCCTGTTTCCCATTTCACGCGTTGCATCAGTTGGTATAAGAGCTTATAACATTTTCTGAAATGGCCTGTGGACAAGCGAGGAATGCCGCCATTGAAGATGTTGTTGACCTTGACCGACATCAACAAGCCGAGAGGAGAATAGAGGAATTGGAGGAGAAATTCCGGGCGAATCGAGAGCTACTTGATTCAACTCGAGGCAAATCCCGATCGCCCACTGGGACCCCAACTCGAATGCCCTCTCTCACCTAGGGCAATAGGTGAAGAAATCATTGTTTATCCTTTTCTCTTTTCTCAAGTGTGAGAAATCAAGCCCTTGTTTCTCCTATTCTCGGCTATGAGAAATCGAACCCTTGTTTCTCATTTTCTCGGGTTATGAGAAATCAAGCCTATCCTTTTCCCTCTTTATTTTTATTATCAGTTAATGAAATTAAAGGGAAGACTGTTGAGCCTTCCCTTACCCCTATTTCCCATTTCACACGCTACATCAATTGATATCAGAGCTCAGAAAGCTTTCTGAGACGGCCTGTGGGCGATTGAGTTATGCCTTGCAGAATTCGAGGGCGAATTCTCTCCAACCGAGAAAGAATGATGTAGCCGCCAAATACTTTTTGGCGGATCATGACGAGCAAGATGTTGAAGCAAGAATAGGCATGAAGAGGACTCCAAGGTTATACGAGAAAATGCATCCCTGCGTCCATGACAGGCGCATAGCTTGGAGAAGACAAGGCGTGATGGACAAAGCTAGGCGGGACGCGGGACGTTTAATGCAAGCAGTTCATAGCTCTGCCAAGATTTGGGGACATTGGCAACAAGATTTTTGGGCCAAATCAAATCTCCTCCCTTTTCAGTTACTCTTTTCTTAATTTGATGCAAATTTGAATTTAAATTTGAACTTTGAATTGTAACACCTCCTTTATATAAGGGGCAAAACTAGGCCAGGTTTAGGGAGCGAATTTTTCATAATTTTAAAGTGTTTTTGTTTCTCCTTTTCTCGGGTTGTGAGAAATCGAGCCATTGTTTCTCCTTTTCTCAAGTATGAGAAATTGAGCCCTTGTTTCTCGTTTTCTCAGGTGTGAGAAATCGAGCCCTTGTTTCTCCTTTTCTCAAGTTGTGAGAAACTGAATTATTCCATTCATAATGGGTTCCTGTTCAAAGGGAATCAGCTGTGTGTCCCAAGCTCAAGTTGGCGGCTAAAAATCATAGAAGAGAAGCACAATGCAAGGCATCTTGGCTGGGACAAAATGCTCTATCTCATTACCGCCAACTATTATTGGCCAACCATTCGCAGAGAAGTTGAGATGTATGTCAAACATTGCCACATTTGTCAAATTTCTAAGGGAGAGGTAGCCAACGTTGGGCTTTACTTACTGTTAGCATGGATTTTGTGTTAGGCTTGCCAAGGACCACCTGCGAGGATGATCCATTCTTTGTCGTTGTTGATCGATTTTCAAAGATGGTGCACTTCATCGGTTGCAAGAGGTTGTAGACGCCGTTCATGTTGTGCGTCTCTACTTCAGGGAAGTATACAAGTTACATGGCTTGCCGGCTAGCATTGTGTGTAATAGAGACGTTCAATTTGTCAATCACTTCTTGAGAACTTTGTGGAAGATGGCTAATACAACACTTGCTTTTAGCACTGTCCATCACCCTCAAACGGATGGGCAAACCAAGGTTACCAACCGATCATTGGGAAATCTTCTTCGTTGCCTTATCGTAGAGAACACCAAGGGTTGGGAGCTGAAGCTCCATTAAGCTGAGTTCGCTTACAACAGCTCCATCAACCATAGTATAGGGTTCGCGCCATTCCATATCATCTATGGTTTTGTTCCTCGTGCCCCAATAGATCTGACGCTAGCTCCAGATTTGACACGCCCACATGGGAAGGCGAAGGACTTCATCTTCTCCATAAAGGATGTTCAGGGAAAGACCAGAGCTCAGTTATTAGAAGCCACCGTGAAATACAAGTCAGCTAGTGATAAGAAGACTAGAACGATTCAGCTCCAAGTTGGCGACAAGATTTGGGCCGTCTTGAAGCGCGAAAGGTTTCCAACTTGGGAATATAACAAGCCCACAGCTCGCAAGATCGGTCCATTGGTGGTTCTATAGAATATCAATGACAATGCCTACCGTCTGCAACTTGCACCCGTTATGCGCACATCAGACATCTTCAACAATAAGCACCTTACTCCTTATTTCGGCTAAAACAACAGTACTACTCCTCAAGCGAATTCGAGGGTGATTCTCTCCCACCCGGGGAGGATGATGTAGCCACCATGGCATAACAGGCTTGGCGGGACAGAGGCTTCAACATGAGTTGCAAGCCAATCAGCCAAGATTGGGGGCGTGATTTCAGTCGAGATCTTAGGGGCGATTTTAACAGCTTTTATTTATTTCCGATTTTATTCTTATCTCTTCCCTTGTTTGCTGCAGATTTGAATTCCTTACCCTTTTTTTTCATCTCCTCTATATAAAGGGGAGATAGTTAGCGCTAGAAGTTAGTCCAATTATATTTATTTTTTGAATTCTTGTATCTCATTGCTCGGATTGTGAGAAACCGAGTTATATATCCTCTTTGTAATTTCGTTGTCAAATTAATAAAATTCAAAGGGAAGGCCGTGAACTTTCCGTACCCCCTATTTCCTATTTCACGCGCTACATCATCTTGTTTGGTGGAAGGCAGATGAACTCAATTTTCCCTTGAATGCATTATTGTTTTTGCAAATCTGTTGAGAAGAAAGCTCCTGAACTTTTGTAAGTGCCCAACATCACAAACAGATAGAATAAAGAACTAAAACGTTGGTAATAACGCATGGTATACCTGACCATTCACAAGTAGGAAGACCATACCCATATTTAATGAAATGAAATTAGATTGAACAGAAGATTGGTAAATGTGAAAATGACAATTTAAGGATCAAATGATGTAATACTGACGGCTTGGGTTTCAAACAAATTAACCTGTTTTAGTACATAGTATTTTAACACCTCAACGTTGTTTGTTATTTTAAACCCGCAGTAAAACAATGAACATAAAGATAGAAATCAAGGACCATGCACAAAATATAATTAGCCACTAGCAAGATCTAGTCGTAGACAAAATAATCATGTTCAAAAAAAATAATAATAAAAAAAAAAATCCAGTGCGGTGATTTTCCTTTTGGGCTGTGTATTCACAAACCTAATTACATCACTCTTTCAAATTCCACCACTTAATCTCATGTCGTTCAAATCTTTCATGAAGCAATTTATATTGATGTACGAAGATCCACCCTTCATTAGTGCATTTTCAAGTATTTGTCTTATCCCCTTGATGTTCTTGAACTTATATAGAATTGGTTCACTCATTAGAAATTGTATTCTTTCACATACCTCCGCTTTTCTAATGGTATCGTGGTCACAAAGGTTGATCCCATTTTTCAATTCTCGACAACCAATTTTTGATTCGTGAATTGATCTGGCAACAATGGGAAGCATAGCATTGGGACTTCACACCATATACTCTCCAATGTTGAGTTCCAACCACAATGGGTTAGGAAACCTCCAACAGCTAGATGAGAGAGCACTATGTTTTGACTTGTCCATGAAGCAACCATCCCACGACCATGCACCTCATCCTTGAATCCCATAGGTAACGGTTCGGGGTCAATGGAGCTAACCATATCGGGTCGAATCACCCACAAAAAAGCAATGCCACTGAGCTTAATCCCATTTGCTATCTGCAGAAGCTCCTCCTTACCAATATGTGCATAGCTCCCAAACGACACATACAAAACCGAGCCAGGGGGTTTGGTGTCTAGCCAGTGGGAGCAGTCTAACTCATACCATAGGCTAGTGGGCACTAAGTCAGTGGTGCACCTAGGTCCAAAGAGGGTACCGATCCTCTAGAAGGGGATTTTTTCTTGAGAACAGTTATGGTATGGACCTCAAGCTCATGGACTGTGTTGCATAGCACAAAATCGGCTTTCTTTGCATCCTCAAATGATGTGAAGATGCTTTGGTGAATCACCGTGGTCAAGTCTTCTTCTTGTAGGTAGGACATCAAGCCTTTTGGTTCAATTGCTTGAACCCCTGGGATATAGTATATTGTGTCCTTACGTGCACCTAATCACACATTAATCCAAGTTAATTGAAGATTATTAAAAATACTAAAAATATATTTATATCATTAGTAATGGCCAAAATACTTTAGAACAACACTAATACAGCACGCATTGGAGTTTCATGGCCTTCTTTTAATCGAATTGCAAAAGTAAGAAATGATTAAATGGTTAATGGTTAATTTATTTTGACATAATAGCTAAAATAACACAAGTGACTAATCAAACACCAATTTCGAATAATAAAAAAACTTGCATTCTTTACAATGATAAATAGGACCCCTATTCATAAAAACTAAAAGGGTTATTAATGCCAATAATCCTTATACTTTGTCTATTTCGTCAATTTAATCTATAAACTTTTAATTATTTTAATTTATTCCCCATACTATTAAAAATGTGTCAATTTGATCCTCTCTAAAATTTCCGTCAAGATCTATTAAATCATGTGCTTTGCACTTGACTTTTTAACAATATTAACAAAAAAAAAAAAAAAAAGAATTTCCTGCTATGCGTGACCTCAAATCTCAAAAGATCACAGAACCCCACCCCCTCACCAAAAAAAAAAAAATTCGTCACTTTCCCCTTGTTCATGCCCAAACCATAGAATTGCAAAATCGTTCGAAATTACATAAAAGCAAAAATTGGCTACATAAATCCCTTCAAATGAGTACGTCAGCTTATCCTTTTACTTACTTTTATGTTTTTTTCTCCCTTAGTAATTTATTTTCTAAATCAAAAAACCAACATAAAAATAAGCAAAAGGATAAACCAACTTTCTTAGTTGAAGGGATTTATGTGACTAATTTCTGATTTATATGCAATTTCAAACGATTTTTGAATTTTAGGGTTTTTGTGTGAACGAAGGGAGCAAAGTGATGAGGGGGAGGGGGGGTCTGCGTGACTTTTTGAATTTTGAGGTCACGTGAAAAAATTATTTTGTTTTAAATTTTGTTATTAAGTCACGTGTGTTTGACTTTTTACGGTTGCTGTAAATATGAAAACAAAACAAACGTGCAAAAGGGACTCACCACGACTAGGGAATAAGTGTAACTACAAATTGCATGTCTTTGACCTCGACCACTCACCGTTTCTGGAGAAAAGATTGTGATATGTTGATGTATCTGACTTCAGTTATACCATGAGTTCTGCTTACGCTTCAATTAAGAAGACTTTGTCAAGTATTTTTTGTGGATTTTAATGCATTTTTGTATGACGGAAAATTAAAGGATAAGAACCTAACACAAGTGGCAGTCACTGTTATGGAGCAGGGTCCACAAATACCTTTCCTCGTACACTTAAAGTCAAGAACTGGGGTGAAGACAAACCCAAGAGCTCAATAGTCCGGCTGATTCAATAAGGTTTTCAAGCCTAGCACCCGTGACTTATAATAACTCGAATGAGTTTAGGTCTGACAATATTAAGTTGAAGCAAACTGTATTTAGGTCCCTGGATTAGGACCAACATAATCAAAGGACAAACGTTGGCGGTCAAAGCCCTAATTAATGGCACAAACCTAAGTTCACTTGACTTTTGAAGCAGTGCTAGTAGTGTTAATTCCAGCGCAATCAAGAGACAAGCCTTGGCTGTCAAAGCCTTAAACTAAAGCCTCAAATCTTAACTTGTCGATTTGTGGGAACAAATTAAAACTGGGAAGTCAGACCCGAAGCTCGAGAACTATAGTAGTATGGAGGTAAGTAGAGCAGGGATCTACATTACGCTATGCCTCGTTAAGTTATGCTACTCCTAAGAAAAAGCACAAGTGTCATTTAAAAGAAACTTGAACGCGTTTTGTGACGAGTATATGTAATTTTTGACTGAAGCAGGGTGGGTCCTTTATTATAGAAAACAAGAAATAATAGCTGCTCCTATTTCTGCGGCAACTTCACCCACGTTTGGCCACTAAACTCTTCTCTTTCACGCATAAATCTTCAATCAACGTGTCATGAATTTAATGGAGGAAAATCCTTAATGCCCACGTTCAAATGTCAAGTTGAAACCCCCACTAGAAGCCCCAAGTTCTCTTGGGTTGAGTTTAGCACCCAAGTAACTGAAATTACACTCCAAGTAACTATCTGAGCCTTCCTGGCAGCCCTTCGAGCTCAAGCTCATTTTACCCCACAAACCATCTCGAGCCTAGAGTGGCTGATACCCTTGTCGAGGATAATAATCTTCTCAAGGTATTGGGCTCGAGATACCGTTATCTTTGTACCTGTGGGCCTGACTCCCCTTGAGGAGCACCTCACGTGATGACCACATGGCACTTTATGCAAAACAGCGTCGTCCCAACCCTATTGAATTTAGATTGTAAAAAAATGCCCACTTTTTGCCGTTCATAAAATTCAAATTTGCAACGGCTGAAAACCTGCTTGATTTGACCCTCAATGGCCACAGGGAGCTCAAAGAACGTTGTACATCAATTGTTTTTCCTTTCTACATGTCTATAAGTTTGACAGTTTAGGCTTCAATTTTTCACTTTCTACTATGTTCTCTCTCTTCATTGTTATCAAGCGCACTTGCAATCTCTCGCTCCTGATCTTGAATCTCTGTCTCTGGATTTGCTTTGCTTTACATCCTTTGCTTCCTTTCAATTTGACAATGGCCCAAATCTTGTTTTCCATTTCTACTCTCCCTCCTCAAGCGGATAGCCCCGTTGAGCAACTGACGCGCTTTGTTCAATATGACCCCTCAATAGTCTCTAATGTTTTGCAGAGCCTAACCGATCTCAACATTACTAGGGAGGATCATTCTTGCTGTCAGAGAATGATCATTCATAAAACTTGCCATCTTGCAACCTAAGGCCAATCCTTGCCTCATCCCACAAAGTTACGAGACTTGAGGGTTTGTTTGCAGATACTGGCGAATCTCCTCTCCTTCATGCAGTGTTTTTAGGTCATTCTTAGGGAGGCAGACCTATTTGCAAGGAAGTGGTGCCCTTTAAAGGATGGACATTTTTGACCAAACATTACCCTAAATGGTTAGATGGGCGGATGGTGCCCTATGGTGAGAAATGGAAGCATCTTCTCATTGAAGAAACCATTAGGCTTTTTGCTATCATCATCAAGTATGATTTCCTCATTGTAACAACACTTACTTATTGTTGGAACACTTGTTACAATGCCTTTGTCCTCCCTGGAGGATTTCTAAGAATCACTCTAGAGGACATAGCAGCCCTAACGAGTCTATTCTATGGGGGGAAGAAAAGTTGCCCCTTGATTCTTTTGTTTCTGTAGAGGCTTAAACTTTTGCCTCCTCCTTCTTTGTCACACACTTTCCTTGAGTAAGTATGCTTCTACTTGTTTTAGTGGAACAAGTTTTTCTTTGCCAACTCTTTCAACTCAGTTATTAAGTTTCTCAAGACCATGGTCATCAACCTAGCTTTTAGTAGTGGCTATTTATACTTGGGTACATTGTTTATGGCCCAGGTGTACGGTTGCCTCAGAAACATCGTAGCCAAGAACTATGTTGTCCACGTAGGTGGTCCCTTATGGCTGGTCTAGCCTTGGGCCCAAGCCTATTTCCCTGAGTTCTGTCCTCGACGCTCCTATGCTCCCGTAGGTCAAGGGGTTTCTTATTTTAGTGAGCAGTTTGCTCCCTGTGAGGTCCAACTGCCCTTAGGATAGTCATTTTACCAATGCCTAGAGAGATTGATATTCCCTCAAAATAGGCAAAGTACTCAATGGACTCATTTCAAGAAAAGGAATCTTGGTTCTTAATGGTTCAGGAAATTGGACCTTCATAATGATGTCTCAGTAGACATCAACTCCCAAATATGGCAAGCAATCTTTTGACCCCAAGATTTGTTTTTTTATCACTAGACTCATCCTGGTGTAAAGACATATAGGCCTGGGTTATATGCCAAGCAATTTGGTATGGTCTAAGGCATACCTTTTCCAAGTTTACGGACCAATAACCTCTTGTGGGCCAGGAGAACTTCTCTCCAGCCTACTCAGCATCCAAAGTTTTGCACCCTGAATCGAGAACTTAGATCCCTTTGTGGGTATCCTTTGGCTTGTAGACACACTCCATGTTCCATGCCACGTTTATCAGCTTGGTATCAAGCCTATTGGTCCTCCTTAAAGGGCAGAAGCGCCAGGCAGCATTTTTTGCTTCCCCTTAAGGTTGACGGCCCCAGCTGAAGAAGAAGTCAGCCAATCATGATTAGGAAAACACCGCAGAAGGAAGGACCAAGTAAGTAGCCACTCTAGAAGCATGCTTCAATTATTTTTAGTGGCCTAAACAAAGACTTATCCTTGTTCTTTACCTTGCATCTATCCAAGGAACTCCCAGGAGTGCTAAGATTAGGAGCTTTACTTAGATGCTACTTGAGGCATCTCCCTATGGAACCTCCTCACCAGCTATTGAGGTTTGTGGCACAAGAAAGAGAAAGAAGGAGATTGTTCCTCCAACTCTTCCTGCCGTGGCAGCTGTAGAAGAAGAAGAGGAATTACCGATTTCTCATCCGGTGAGAAAAAGAAGAGCCAGGCTCCCTGTAGGTGAGGTATTGGCTTTTATTCAATTAGTGCTCTCATTCACCTTTGTTAAAGTATCCTTTAACATGGCCTTCTATAGCAACAAGAAGAGCGAACTCCAACTACCGTGGAGATACTGGATTCTTCTTCTCCGAAGACTGCATCAGAGCCCCATCAGGACATTGACTTATTAAGCTTGAGTACTGAAGAAGAGAGTTAGATGACTACCTCAGCTATGGAGAAAATTATAAGTTATTCTCATAAAGATGTTCCCTTCTTAGCTATTTTGAGCCAAGGCCTTGTATAAGCTCCATTCCTTCTTCCTGGAGACTCGATCTCTATTAAAGAGATCTCGGAAGGTAAAACTCTAATATGGTTTGTTCGTTCCTTGATGTTTCAAACCATACTTGGTTCTAACATGCAAGTACAATTTTCCATAAACTCCACTTGGAGAAGGTATAGCAACGGTTGAAGAACCAGTAGCAATCCCATTGGTTGAGGTGCCTATTGAAGCTCCAATGATGGATGTATCACTAGAAGTTCCTATGGCAGCTCCACTAGTAGTGGCACCTCAATGTAGCTTTAGAGGTTAAGGCATTCTTTTTCAACCTTGAATGTTTTCCAACAGCAAAACTTTGACTGATCTTCTTAACTTTTCTGGGTCACTCCTCTCAGAGCCATTCCCTCTCTAAGGCTAGATGAAATATCTTCTCCATAAGAGAAGTTTGGAGCAAGTGGTAGATTGGCCTTCTAGCAGCTTGACCATGTCATGATCGGAGTAGTTTTCAGTCATTTTTCCCGGCTGTTCTTATTCAAACCCTAAGCCTTGCGGTTTTGGCTCCAAAAGTAGTTGGCCGTTAGTAATGTTTTAGTTCCTTGTCATGTTGATTGTAATAAGGCGGTTAATGTCTAGATATTTTGTCTAGGTATTTGTTTCCCTTGTTTTGGCTATAAGTAGCTTTATCTTGTAATGAGTTGATCATTCAATGAAAAACACAATTCTTTTCCTTATTCATTTCCAATTTAGTGCAATTTCTCTTTGTTCTATCTAGGTTAAGCTCAAGAACTACCTTGAGCCTAACAAGTGGTATCAAAACTTGATAATTACGCTCAATTGGATTGAATTAAAGCTTCAATTCGATTGCATTGTGTGATTAAAGTTGGAGGTACTGTGGCATTGTTCATTGCAATCTGGCTAGGAAGAAGAGATCTGCTATGGCACTGACAACAAGAGCTAATGCTACTGCACAAGTAGCTGGAAACGTTGTTATCTATGCTGAAGCTGTTGCTGGTGATAATGCTGACCAACAGGTTGATCGTGTGGAGCAAGCATTACTGCAAATGCAGAATATGACGCAGCAAGGCATGAACCGTAGGTTTGAGTCACAATTGATGCAGTTTATTCAATAATTCTCTGGTCTCCAACAGAGAATGGATAGGCAGCAATCATCCACAAGTGATGGCAGGTTCTTTCCAGCCAATCAACGAGTTAGGTCCCTAGAACCCTCCCCTGCTCCCACTAGCAGTACTGATAGTGCTTCCAGTGCAAGGATCAATGGATTTCGACAGCCTAGAGTTGATCTCGAGCCCTTTGATGGTACTTTCCCTCAATCTTGGGTAAGAAAATGTGAAAAATACTTTCGATTCTATAACATTAGCGAGAGTGAAAAGGTTGAAGTGGCTTCTGTGTACTTGCGTGGTGAAATGGAGACCTGGTGCTATGGGCTGTTGCGTACTAAACCTTCCACCACTTGGACTGCATTTGCTAATGAGTTGTGTGATAGATATGGTGATGAGGATGTTAGTGAAGTGGTGGATAATTTCAACAAGCTGGTCCAAACCACCACAGTGAAAGAGCATATGACACGCTTTGAAGGCTTAAGGGCCAGAATGCTGTCGATTTGTACTGAGGCTCCTGAATCCTTTTATGTTTCCAGTTTTGTGGGTGGTCTTAAGCCACGAATCAAAATTTTGGTGAAAGCTTTTGATCCTTGCAATTTGTCTCAAGCTTATTCTAAGGCAAAGAAGGTTGAGAGTTCAATTTTGTCCTCAGAAGTATCTAAGCCCAAAAACAATGTTCTTGGACCTCCTGCCACTAAATTCACACAAAACAGCAGCAAGATTGTAGTTGGTGATGATAAGAGACCACAGAAGCTTTGTTTTAAATGCAACCAAAGATATTTCTTTGGCCACAAGTGTGATCCCAAGTTTCTCATGTCAGTATCTGGAGAAGAAGCAGGGGAAGCTGAATCCGATGAAAAAACTAATGGTGCAACAGTTAAGAATGAAGTATCAGCAAATCTGATGAAGAAAATGATGTAGTAATCTCTATCAAAGCCTTGACAGGGAATGGCTCACATAACACAATACGCATCAAGGGAAATGCAGGGCAGCGAGAGCTGTTGATTTTGATTGGTAGTGGCTCAACTCATAGTTTTGTTGATCCTAAGGTGATGAGAGCAGTGGACCAAGAGTTAATCCAAACCAGTCCATTAGCTGTCACCTTTGTTGATGGAAACACCATTTTGACTCACACTAAGTGTAAGAATTTCATGTGGAAGATGCAAGGGCATAAGTTTGGGAATGATTTTAGAGTTTTAAGGCTGGGAGGCTACGATATGGTCTTGGGAGTAGATTGGATGAAGAGTTACAGTCCAGTACTCTTTGATTTTTCACAATTAACTGTCTCTTTTGAGAAAGATGGAAGAAAGATCCAGCTGTAAGGCATAGTGGAACAGGGCCATTTGCGAATAATGACAGGCAAAAGCTTGAAGAGGGTGCTGCAGATAGGGGATTTCAGTTGGGTTGGTCAGTTATACTTGATCTCAGCAGGTGCAGAAACTGAAGCAAATACAACCAGTGCTAAATTAGAAGCTTTACTCAAGAAGTATGAGGTGTTGTTCGAGCAGCCTGATTCTTTACCACCCCAAAGAGAACTTGATCATGCAATTCCCTTAAAGGAGGGATCAAATCCAATGAACTTGAGGCCCTATAGATATCCACATTCTCAGAAAGATGAAATGGAGAGGCAGATTGATGAGCTATTGAATACTAAGTTCATAAGACATAGTCATAGTCCCTTTGCATCCTCGGTGATATTGGTGAAGAAAAAAGATGGAACTTCAAGGATGTGCATCGATTATCGCCAGTTGAACTCCATTACCATCAAGGATAAGTTTCCAATACCTATCATTGATGACTTATTGGATGAATTGCACGGTGCTTGGTATTTCTCTAAACTTGATCTGAGGCAAGGTTATTATCAAATCAGAGTTCAAGAGCAAGACATCCATAAGATTACTTTAAGGACTCACCAAGGGCATTATGAGTTTGTGGTGATGCCCTTTGGGTTGTCCAATGCACCCTCGACATTTCAGGTATTGATGAACCTTGTGTTGAAGCCTTACCTCAGGAAGTTTGTGCTTGTGTTTTTTTGATGATATCCTTGTTTACAGTCCTTCTCTGTAGCAGCATTACACTCATCTGGAGCAGGTCTTCCAAACAATGCAGCAACATAGATTGTATGCTAAACTCTCCAAGTGCATCTTTGCCAAGACACAAGTTAAGTATCTTGGGCATATTATCTCAAGAGAGGGTGTAGCAACAGACCCTAGAAAAGTGCAAGCCATGAGAGATTGGCCTCTGCCCAAGACACTGAAACAGCTAAGGGGGTTCTTGGGCTTAACAGGATACTACCGCAAGTTCATTGCTGGGTATGGAATCATTGCAAGACCATTAACAGATCTGTTCAAGACGGATGGCTTCCTTTGGAATGATGCAGCAACTGAGGCTTTTGAAAGACTTAAGCAGGTTGTAACTATGTACCCCTGTACTTGTGATGCCTGATTTCATGTTACCCTTCATGCTAGAAAATGATGCCTGCAGCACCGGGATTGGAGCTGTTCTTTCACAAAAGGGAAGGCCCTTGGCTTTCCTCAGTCAAGCCTTAGATCCAAAGAACCAAGGGTTATCAATTTATGAGA
The DNA here is from genome assembly GCA_018398585.1 of Simmondsia chinensis. Classification (NCBI taxonomy): domain Eukaryota; kingdom Viridiplantae; phylum Streptophyta; class Magnoliopsida; order Caryophyllales; family Simmondsiaceae; genus Simmondsia; species Simmondsia chinensis. Next base: position 22,493,893 of record JAGTTD010000005.1, read on the forward strand.
AGGAGTACATGGCAATTCTGTTAGCTGTGCAAAAGTGGCGGCATTACCTCGAAGGACACTTATTTGTGATCAAGACAGACCACCAAAGTCTCAAGTATCTTCTTTAGCAAAGAATCACAACAAGAGCTCAGAAGAAAGGATTAATGAAGATGTTAGCTTTGTAGTACATCATCCAATACCGGAAGGGGGCTGAAAATGTGGTAGCTGGTGCCTTATCTAGAATGTTTGAGGACCTTGAAGCTAAGGGCTCTTGTGCTGCAATTACTCAAGTGGTTCCTGCTTGGATGTCTGAAGTGATCAGCTCATATGAACATGATGCCTTTGCACAGACCTACATTATTCCTAATTGCATACAATCTGATTCTTCTATGGACACTGCTGATGTGATTGTAAATCAGGGAATTATCCAGATCAAAGGGAAGACATACATTGGAAATGGTTGTGGGTTGAGAAAGCAGGTCATTAAAGCTTCACGTAACTCACCGTGGGGAGGACATGCAGGTATAGAAGGTACTTACAAGAGGGTCAAGCTGTATTTTTAGTGGGCCGGTAAGAAAAAAGAGGTGTAAGAGTTTGTGCAGCAATATGAGGTCTGTCAACAAACAAAAGTTGAGCACACCCCTTAGAAAGGATTGTTACAGCCACTCCCCATTCCTGATGGTGCTTGGAGTCACATTAGTATAGATTTTATTAAAGGGCTCCCTAAATCAGAGGTAAAGGAGGTCATTTGGGTGATTGTGGATCGCTTCACCAAATTTGGTCACTTTATAGCTCTCCATCATCCTATTACAGCAGAGAAGCTAGCCAAAATGTTCTTGAATCAGGTGTACAAGCTCCATGGGCTGCCACAGTCTATTGTTTCTGACCGGGACAGGTTATTCACTAGCTCTTTTTGGCGTGAATTGTTTTTGTTGTTGGATACTACATTGGCTATGAGCTACTCATATCACCCTCAGTCTGATGGCCAAACTGAGAGAGTTAATCAGTGTATTGAGCAATACTTATGAGGAATGACCTTCACGCACCCAATGCAGTGGAATAGATACTTATCTCTCGCTGAGTATTTGTATAATACTCACTTCCATTCTTCCTTGGGTGCTACACCTTTCACCGCTTTGTATGGCTATAATCCTCCTTCACCATTACTTTAACAAAGGGCAGCAACGCCTGTTGAAGGTGTTAATGAAATGCTACAACAGAGAATTCAGCTAGCAAGACAGCTTAAGGATAACCTCCAGTTGGCACAAGCTCGAATGAAATTTTTTGTAGACAAGAAGAAGATTGATAGGAATTTCAATGTGCGTGATCTCATTTACCTGAAATTATAGCCTTATAGGCAAAGCTTAGTGGCTGTCCACAAAAATATCAAGTTATCTGCAAGGTTTTATGGACCTTATAAGATTCTTGAGAGAATTGGTAAGGTTGCTTACCGGTTAGAACTGCCAGAGGAAAGTTTGTTGCACCTGGTCTTCCATGTTTCCCTACTTAAGAAGCATGTACCAGATCCATAGAAAGGAGCAGTTGCCATTTTACAAGTTTCCCATGGATAGTTGGTGCCTGAGCCTGTAGCCGTTGTGGACAGCATGACTATGTAGGATCAAGGAAAGCAAGTCTTGGTGCAGTGGGCCAACCTGGGTGCTGACAGTACCAGTTGGGAGAGCTAGAGGTTTATCAAGTCTCAATTCCCTTCTTTTCATTCTTAAGGCAAGAATGTGCTAAAGAGGAGGGTATTGTCATGATCGGAGTAGTTTTTAGTCATTTTTCCCGGCTGTTCTTACTCAAATCCTAAGCCTTGCGGTTTTGGCGCCAAAAGCAATTGGCCATTAGTAATGTTTTAGTTCCTTGTCTTATTGATTGCAATAAGGCGGTTAATGTCTAGATATTTGTTTCCCTTGTTTTAGCTATGAGTAGCTTTATCTTGTAATGAGCTGATCATTCAATGAAAAACACAATTCTTTACCTTATTCATTTCCAATTTAGTTCAATTTCTCTTTTTTCTATCTAGGTTAAGCTCAAGAACTACCTTGAGCGTAACAAACTACGAATCTCCAAAACTCCAACAGCTGAGAGAAATCACTTACCTCCCATTCTAACCCTTTATTGAGGGAGACATTTTTGAAGGGGCCATGTCCTTAGTGAGATCTTTAAAAGATGATCCAAAGGTGGCACTTTCTGTTACTACGGGACTTGAAGTCCTTTAGGAAATGCTCCAGGAGATCAACAAAGAGGTACCAGCTTTCCTTTTCAGAAAATGGTACTAATAAGATGCCATTAGGGACCTAGGGATTCAGCTTGTCTAGGAGGCTTGCAGCTACTATTTGAAGAGCTTCAAGCAGCAAAAGGAATCCAAGGTGAACAAGCTCAAAGGATCTGAAGCCTGGAAGGCAAGATCCATTACTTGGAGGAGAGATTAAATGCCTTAATGAAGAGTCGCTTTCCTTGAGACAACAGCACGCTTCTTAAGGTTCAATAGTTGAAGAGCTCGAAGAGGCCACCATGAAAGCTCAGAGGAATAGTCAACCCATTCGAGAGGAAGCTCTCTCCTTAGATCATGAGCCAAATGACACAGCCAACCATCTTCAATAGAGGAATCCTTATTGAGGATTTGGACTCGACTCATTTGATTCTCTAGTTTTGTAACGATATTTTTTGCTGTACAGGTTTTTACTTATAATGCTTGTGTATGTAAGCCGTGTACTCTCCCACAATTAATGAACTATGCATTTGCTCGTTACTTGTCTTAAATTTGCGCTTCTTTTATTTTCATCTATTTTAACTAAGGATCATGAGGTTGATCCTCTAGGCATTGATATTGAAAATGAGCCCACAACTCCGGGAGTCTATATTGAAAGACATCCTTGTAAGAATTCTAGATGATGGAACATACTTCTTTAAGAATCTACCATTAATAGCCCTTGGGTGAGTCTTTTCATGCAGGCCTTAGAGTAAATAGACATTATCTCCATATACCTTTATCACTCTACATGGGCACTCCCAGTTTGGGACCATTTCCCAAAGGCACGATCCTTCTGGCCAATGGGTAAAACCACTTTTCTATCTAGGCTAAGCAAAGCATCTCATGATGGTCCCAAACAAAGCGGTCCTTGAATTCATGAAGCAAAGTTAGGCACTGCTCTCTCTGCTCCTCAGAAAGCAAACGCGCAGATAAGTCGGTCTTAGGTCTTCTGTCGAGCCCAAATTAACCTCGAAAAGGGGGGTCTTGGACTTCGGCCCTTAGGTCCTCCATTTTGGCTGGTGCTGCTCTTAGGTCAGAGAGTTTCAGCTCCTTTTCTTGTGTTGCGTGGACATGGAAACCATTGAATGGCTACTCAATCCAAAGCTGATCCTCAGTGCCCCAAACTACAAACCTTGCTTATGCTGACGAAATGGCCTCTCAGGCCATTATTGGGAGATCTTACTGCCTCCACATTTGGGTTCTGGAGTGCTTTGGAAGTCCTCTTCATCAAGAAGGGCCCTCATGTATCCCTAGTAACTATAGTCTTCAGACTCAACAACTGCTTGACCAACCTCAGCTTCAGTTAGTGGATTGTCAAGGATGGCTATCGTGTCCTGATATTGGACATATTATGGATTGGTCCTTTTGACGTCTAGAGGTCCCACACCATATTTGTAGAATTTTGCTTCAACGTAGTTAGAGTAAGACATGAATGGCCTGTTATCTGCCATAACAACCTCATATTTGTCATGGTTCCAAAAGATTAGCAAGTGGTGAAGTAAAGATGGAATACAATAATTGACGTGTAGCCAATCTCTACTAAGGAAAGCATTATAGTTCGAGGTAGTTTCCACAACAAAGAATTTCGTTAGCTTGCTTAAGCCGCCAACAGTTAAGTCAATGGGGATGACTCACTCCTTCAGACTTGGTGGTAGCTCCAGAGAAACCACAAGTCACCACATCCAATGTGATCAAGTTATCTCGAGACTTTCCAATGACCCCCAACATATATGAAGGAAATACATTGACTGCGCCATTATCCACCAAGACCTTGTTCACCAGAATCTCATCGAATTTAGCCTTGATGTGGAGGGACTTGATGTGTTTATTAGCTATGTTAGGCGCATCAAACATCATCTTCATTATTTCAAGTGAATCATTAGGCAATTTGGACGGTGTAGTATTAACTTTAAAGGACAAAAGAACCAGGGCACCTTTAGTGGCCGCTACTTCAGCCATGAGCTCCACTTAAGGCTCCTCATTTGACGCTACCCCATCACCCTCGAGACCACCTTGAGTATCAGCTACCATGAACTCTAAGGGAAGAAGTAAGACAATTTTGACATCAACCTTTTTAGAAAGCGTCTTGCATTAAACCCAGTCCCTTGGTCTGTCCCTTTATCAGGGCAGTCAACCATGGTTTTTTTCTTGATCTTGCTGTTGAGGACTTTCATTAGTTAGCATGTTCTGTTCTTGAGGTTGGTCTTTGAAATCCACTTTTGGGGTTCAAGATTCCTCCATAAGCTGGGGGAAGTCTTCTTCGTGGAAATCATTATCGGCGTCAGACCGTGTTAGGTTGACATGGTTCAATGATTCCACTAAGTTAATGCTAAGAGGGGAATAGTACTCTTCATCCTCAATTGATTTCAGGACCAGGGAATCCTTGGCCAGGTGATCCCACCAAGATTCTCGCCCTTCCGAAGATGAGAGACTAGCCCATCTCTAGAGCTTCTTATGAGTTGGTCCTTTACTAGTAATAAAAGCCTTGGACACAGTCCCTGGATCTTTAAAATCCATATGCTCAATTGCTTGCCCTTATGGACCCTGGCTTCTTCTTGAGAGCGCCTAGTCAAGTAAGAATCAAGCGTAATCCTTCACTGAACTGCCCTTTTTGCAGCTATCTTCTTTTCCGAGTTCGAGCAAGGTTGGAAGGACTAACTACCTCTTGTTCGATATGATTCTTTCTCCATACATTACCGAACCTAACGCTAGGGAGCTGATATGCAAACTATCGTGGTGCCAGACTGGTGTCCACGTCCAGTAAGGTGTACCTCGAGTTCTTCTTAGGGTGCCTTGTCCTCATGATGATTTAAGTCTTCGGCACTAAGTTTCGAGAAAGCCCAGATGGTGATATCTTTTCCGGAGGAGCCAGTATTTTCCTTGGGAAAAGGTTCAGCTTCATCATTTCAGATACCAATTTATGACCACAAGCCCCATAGAGGTCATGGGTGAGGTGCTGGAGTTTCATTGACACCTGTTTCTTTGAAGTAAAGGTTGTTTGTCAATGGTCATTTATGAGAATCTCTATGGCCGACTTGTCTTTCTTAGAGAGGAGAACGGTACCTTCCTCTAACTACTTCTTTATGAACCTTTTGAACATTCCATGATTGCATGTAGAATGTTCAGCCATGATGTGCTATTTACATTGATGTTCTGGTAATCTCAACGTGGTTCAGGGAAATCTCAATGTTTCCAATTCGAGCAGCCTATCAAACAAAGTGTTGGCCACCACCGTATCATCTTTGTCCGCACTCATCCTGCCCAGAGATTCGCCATTAGTTTGCATTGTTATGGGGATGATAAGACTTTACTACCCCAACTACATTGACCTAGGCAAGACTAGGGAAAAGGTCTTTATCGAAACCCATTTGTCCTTCTCCTAAGAAGATCAATTTCCTTGCTTTTATGGCATCCTGAACCACGTTTCTGAAGATCATGGATTTCTTCATTGAATGGGTTAACAAATTGTGCCACGTGCAATATACCTTTCCTTAGTTAGAGTTGGGATCCGGTTTTCTATGTTTACCCGAGTTTTTTATTTGCCTCAAGCCAGTCAAATATTACTACGGCTCTAGAAACGTCAAACGAATATTTTCTCAAGTCTTGGGACTGGTAACACTTCATGGCTATAATATCCTTCTTGATCAAAGGATTACAAACCATGGTAGACCATTTGTCTTATTTAGCAACTTCACTTTTATATGGAGGATCTTCTTCCTCCTTGATTAAGTCGTGCACAAAAGTCTCACACATTATTTTTCTTATTTCCTTTTTCTTTTAAGACAACCTCCTACCTAGCGGTACATTCTACCAGCCGAAGAAGCTTAGTAAAGTTAGAGCATTTGAATTTCTTCATGAATTCAATATCTAAGTCATTCAATGCCAGCTTGGTGTACTCAACTTTAGGGAGGGCCACAGTGCATTTTAATCTAGCTCGCTTGAAGCGGTTAATATAGTCTTCCACTGGCTCGCCTAGCCTTTATTTCATCCAAGCGAAGTCTGACATGAAAGTTCCTAACTCCATTCTTTGGGATTGGGGGTGTAACTGCATGTCCATATAGTCCCAGTAGTAAATAGAATAAGGAGGCAGGCTGATATACCACTAAAAAGTAGTCTAAGTCAATGAATTAGGAAACAACCTTAATTTGAGATATCATTCATCTATCACTTTTCTACATTGGCAATTAAATCTTGCTAATTGTTTGAGAGCAAAACAGTCCCTTCCCTTAAAAAGAGGATAAACTTGGGGATTTTATATCCTTGAGGAAAAGAGTAATGCCTATCTATGTACTCAGGGTAAGGTTTACTATGCAAGGGTCTATTGATCCTTGGGAGACCCGACCCATACATTTGCTCAATAAGGCTAGCCAATTGATCTTAGAGGGGTAAGTTAGCCACATGATTATGTGCCTACCACTGCCCCTCAAGAGGGTAAGGATCTCGAGGGGCATCTGTAGGATACCCCTGAGCACCCATCATAATCGGGTACGGGAATGGTTGTTGCCACCCAAACCTTGGATAAGCCCCTTGAGCACCCATCTACAACTCTGTCTTTGAGGGCACAAAGATAGTCTTGTTGCTTAAGAAGGATGAAGCACCACGTTTGGTGTTAGATGAGAATCCAAATCTACAAGCCAGGGCCATGTTCGCCAAAGAGGTTGGCGAGACTAGGGCAGTATTTGTGTTGATAGGCACGGAGTTCTAGGAGGTACAAGGCAAGGTACTAAGAGAAGTGGAGCACGTGTTGAGGAAGTTTGTTGATGTGTTCCAGGAAAAGTTACGGAATACCTTAACCACCTTTAAGGGACATTCAATACCAGATAGATCTAATGTCTGGAGCTGCCTTACCGATTAGGCCAAATTACCGACTGAGTCCTGCAGAACATGAGAAGATTAGGCACCAAGTTCTGGAGCTACTCACCAGGGACTTTATTCGAGAGAGTTTGAGTCCATGTGTAGTTCTAGCTTTTTTGACGCCAAAGAAGGACATTACTTAGCGGGTGTGCATTAACAGCAAATCTATCATTAAGATCACGGTGCGTTACCGATTTCCTATTTCGACATTGGATGACTTACTTGATTAGCTATAGAACTCAAATTTATTTAGCAAGCTGGACCTGAAGAGCGGATACCATCAGATTCATATCTCGTATGGTGATGAGTGGAAGACCGCATTCAAAACCCGAGAAAGGTTATATGAGTGGCTGGTGATTCCGTTTGGGTTATCTAACACGTCAACCGCATTTATGAGCTTCATGAATCAAGTACTACGTCTTTTATTAGAAAGTTGGCAGTATTCTATTTTTATGATATCTTGATCTATAGTCCAAATAGGGAAAAGTACTTGGACCACCACAAGGCAATTTTGGCAATCCTAAGAGAGGAATAGTTGTTCCCTGCCTCAAGGAAGTGTGACTTCATAAAGGATAGGGCGACATTCATTGGGTTTGAAGTATCCAAAGATGTGATTACAACAGATGAAAGGCAAGATAGAAGCAATTCATAATTGGCCCCAATCAAATTCAATAACTGAGGTACATAGCTTCCATGGTCTAACATCTTTTTATCGGAAGTTTGTACTAGGTTTTAGCTCCATCATAGCGCTAATTGTGAACCACATGAAGGGGACTAGCTTTAGTTAGACTGTGAACGCATGTGATGCCTTCGAAGAGGTGAAGCAGAGGTTGACCATGGCTTTAATATTAGGCTTACCATATTTCCATAAGACATTTGAGCTACACACAGACACCTCCAAGGTTAGTGTTAGCACATTGTTTAGCAAAGAATGACATCTGATTGCTTACTTTAGTGAGAAGCTTGACAGAAGTAAATTAAATTATTCCACTTATGATGCTGAGTTCCATGCTGTAGTTAGAGCTTTAAGGTATCAGAAGTCATATCTTGCCAACAATAAATTCATCTTATACTCAAATAACGTTGCTCTGAAGTACATTAATAGCCAAGATAAGCTTTTTGATCGACATGAGAAGTAAGTGAGTTAGATTCAGCTCTTTCACTTTGTGGTCAGGCATAAGTATGGAGCATTGACCAAGGTTGCCAACGCCTTGAGTAAGCGTACATTGATATTGACTAAGCCGAGCTTTGGTACCTGATTTTGACAAGTTGCGAAATAGTACAAGGAGGATCTCGCCTTTGGGGAGATTTGGCCAGATGCTCAGTCAGGGATAGTATAAGGTTACTTCATCCATGATGGATTTCTGTTCAGAGGGAATCAATTGTGGATTCCAACTTCAAGTCTGCGCCCTAAGATCATTCAACAGAAGCACAACAAAGGGCATATGGGACAAGACAAGGTGCTAAAGCTAGTGAGCGATACTTATTATTGGCTGATAATGAGGAAAGAAATTGAGAGGCTTGTAAAGAAGTGTAGTATTTGCCAAGTTTCTAAAGGTGGGACGACTAATACCAGTTTGTACCTCTCACTACCGGGTCCTAGCCAACCATGGGCAGACACCAGCATAGACTTCATACTAAGATTACGAAAAACATAGAGAGGAGTTGATTCGATCTTCATGGTGGTGGATTAATTCCCAAAGATGGCTCATTTCTCCGGGCGCAAGAAGGTTATTGATGCCTTACATGTGGCAACTGTATTTCTAAGAAGTCTACTTCAAGGATTATCCTCCAATATGGTTTCAGATAGGGACGTGCGCTTCGTGAATTACTTCTGGAAAACACTATGGAAGATGGGAAACACCTCTCCCCTTTTGTACTGTTCATCACCCGTAGATGGATGGTCAGATGAAAGTGACGAATAGGTCTTTGGGTAACATTCTCTGATGTCTTGTTGCTGAGAACATCAAGGGATGGAATCAGAAGCTGTACCAAGCCGAGCTTGCTTACAATAATTCGGTGAATTGAAGCACTGGTTTTTCAGCATTCAAGATTGCCTATGGTTTTGTTCCTCATTCACTGATAGACATCACACTAATATTAGATCTTACTAGTCCACATGGCAAGCAGAGGACTTCATCTCCAAGCTTTAGGAGATACATGAGTATACTATAGCACAGTTACTAGAGGGAAGCGCCAAGTACGAGATGGCAAACCATAAGTGACGCCAAGCTGCTCAACTCCGAGTTGGCGGTTAGGTATGAGCAATTTTGACTAGAGAGCAGTTTTCAGTATTGGAGTATAGCAAGTTGATAGCGCAGAAGATTAGGCCCTTGTGTATTGTTGAGAAAGTCAAATATAATGCATACTGCCTGTGACTATGAAGTAGACTTAGGAATGCAGCCATCTTCAACATCAAGCACCTCATTTTATACTTTGGCAAGAATGATGCAGACAATGTGGTAGCAAATTCAAGGGTGTATTCTCTCCAAGAAAAAGAGGATGATGCAGCCTCACTTTAGCATACTTGGCAGAATACGAATTAGTGAGATGGGCATCTTGGTGTGACGGACTGCAAGCGAGTAGGGAAATACCTTGACTACGAATTTGCCCTTAGGAAGGAAAGCTTAATGTAGATTAGTAGATAAGATTATTTGTCTTTTTATTTATCTATTTTAATTTTCAGTCTTTGATCATAAAAAGAAAAGCTCCTCTGTTTAAAGAGGATGGTCAATTACAGTTTCATTCATTCAATTTTCTAGATTTTAGTTAGTTTTAGGTGTTCTTTCTTATTTTTGGGTTGTGAGAATAAAGAATTGAATTTCTCCTTTGTTTCTTATTCGCTTGAGCAATAGAATGTTATGTTTGGGGTCTCTTTTGAGTCTTTTTGCTGTTTTGGTTGTGGGTGGTGGCTGTTAGCAGTGTCTCGATTCAAATAATTAGTTGGCGCGTGAGTTGGTTAGTCATTTTTGGCGGCTGAGCTTTTGATTCAAGTTGGTTTAGTTGCTTTGGTTTCTTGTTGGCTTTGAATAGCCAAGATCTTGTATGGTTGGTTATGAATGAAAATATCAAGGATTCTTTCTCTCATCTCTAATTCTCTCCCTTCACTCATCTCTTTCATCTCTTTCCTCATCTAACAATATCTTAATCTAGGTTATGAACCGAGATTGATCTTGATTCATAACAATTGGTATCAAAGCTGGAACTGCTTCCGAATTCGAGATTTTGCTTCCTAGTTACACTGGAAGGTGATCGCTATGGTGACAACAAGAGCTGGCACGGCTACGAATAACAACATGGCTGCCAATACAGCTACGTATGCTGAGGTGGTAACGTGAAATGAATCTGGAACTGCTGTCAGGGATGGAAATGATGAGCGATTTGATCAGTTAGCTCAACGAATGGACAATCTGCTGATGTTGTTCTAGCAGAGTCCAATGAACATAAATCAGAAGTTTGATAGGCAATCGCAAAAATCTGATAGACAATCATAACAGATTGAAGGAATTGAGGAGACGAATCAACAGCAGCAGCAACACTCCGGTGCTGGATTGCTTGCTCCTGCTAGTCAGCTTGAGATGCTGCGAAATTCAGTTCCAATGCAGGTCACAATACCAGAATCTTCAAATACTGGAATGAATTCTGCAAATTCCAGGGGAATTAGCAGCAGACAACCTCGGATTGAGCTGGAAATATTTGATAGAACAATGCCTCAGTCCTGGATCAAAAAATGCGAGAGGTATTTTCGTTTTTACAGCATTCTTGAATCTGAAAAGATAGAGATAGCAATAGTTTACCTGAAAGGTGATATGGAAGCTTGGTACTACAGCCTTATTAGAGTTAAACCGCTGATAACATGGTCAGAATTTGAGAAGGAGTTATGTGCAAGATTTGGAGATGAAGATATTGGTGATGTGGTGGAAACCTTTAACAAGTTAGTACAAACTACTTCAGTGAAAGAGTATATGTCACGGTTTGAAAACATGAGGGCAGGAATGTTGGCTGTTTTTCCTATTACTACTGAGGAGTATTACATCTCCAGTTTCACTAGCGGTCTAAAGCCAAGAATCAGAAGTTTGCTCAAAGATTTTAAGCCTACTTCATTGTCTCAAGCGTACTCGAAGGCCTGGAAGCTTGAGAATACCATTACAGTCACACAAGAGCAATATAGAACAAGAATTTCTCTAGTTCAAGAGGAAGGTCCAAAGCCTGGCACAGCTGGAAATAAACCTTGGAGTATTGAATAAAAGAGGTTGCAACGACTTTGCTTTAAATGCAATCAACGGTATTTCTTTGGTCATAAGTGTGATCCAAAGTTTTTGATGGCTGCTTCTGGATGTGAGGCTGACGATGAGGTGCTGGAAGAAGCAGTGCATGAGCAGGAAGACATTCAAGAGGAATTGGTGAATGAAGATCTAGAGGATGAGGACATTGAGATATCAGTTCAAGCATTAACTGGGAACGGCTCCCATAGCACTATTTGCATTAGAGGTGAAGCAAAGAACAAGCCATTGCTGATTTTGGTTGATAGTGGGAGTACGCATAGCTTCATTGATCCTAAATTTGTACGAAGCATTGGCCACGAAATGATCAGGACCACACCTATGGTAGTAACCGTAGCTGATGGCAATGCAATTTTGACTCATACTAAATGCTATAATTTCAGATGGATGATGCAAGGACAAGGCTTTGATTATGACTTCAGAGTTTTATGATTGGGAGGTTGCGGTATAGTTTTAGGGGGAGATTGGATGAATTCTTATAGTCCTTTGCTATTTGATTATGCTTAGCTCACAATATCGTTTGAGAGAGAAGGCAAGTCCATCAGGTTACAAGGCATCAAAGAACGAGGACAAATGCAAGTGATCACTGGGAAACAGCTTCAGGGCATCTTCAAAAAGGGAAATTACATTTGGGTAGGCCAACTTCACTCCATCAGTGCTTTAAATCAAAAAGAGGAACCCGGCGGAAGTGATAGTGTCTCTGATCCTGCAGTGAAGGCCTTACTGCTGCAATATCAAGATCTTTTTGAGCAGCCTGGTGCTTTACCCCCTCGGCGAGTGTTTGATCATGCCATACCGCTTAGGGAAGGATCAGATCCTGTGAACTTGCGACCCTACAAGTACCCTCAATCGCAAAAGAGTGAGATTGAGCGCCAAGTTGATGAGTTACTGAGGACAAAGTTTATCAGGTTCAGCCATAGCGCGTTTGCTTCGCCGGTTATTTTGGTTAAGAAAAAAGATGGGACATCCAGAATGTGCATTGACTACCGACAATTGAACTTTGTGACGATCAAGGATAAGTTTCCCATTCCGATAATTGATTACTTATTAGATGAACTCCACGGGTCTAAGTTCTTCTCTAAGTTGGATTTGCGGCAAGGTTATTACCAGATCCAAGTTCAGGAAAATGATATCTACAAAACAGCTTTTTGTACTTATCATGGGCACTACGAGTTTTTGGTAATGCCCTTTGGATTATCAAATGCTCTGGCCACGTTTCAAGCATTGATGAATTCCGTGTTCAAGCACTTCCTCCGGAAATTCGTACTAGTGTTTTTTGATGACATACTGGTCTACAGCGCAACAATGGAGGCCCATGTGGATCACCTTGAGCTGGTTTTTTAGACCATGCGACAACATCAATTGTTTACTAAACTCTTTAAGTGTTCTTTTGCCAAGACACAGGTCGAGTATTTGGGGCATATCATTTCAGAGAAGGGTGTTGCAACCGATATGAGCAAGGTACAAGCCATAAGGGATTGGCCAATTCCCAAAACACTCTAGCAGCTACGGGGGTTCCTTGGATTGACATGGTACTATCGGAAATTCATTGCCAGTTATGGAATCATTGCACGACCCTTAACTAACCTATTAAAAAAGGATGCTTTTAAATGGAATGAACTTGCTGCTGTCGCATTTGTGCTTCTTAAGGAGATCATGACTTCTGCTCCTGTTTTGGCTATGCCCGATTTCTCCTTACCTTTTATTTTAGAGACAGATGCATGCTCCAAGGGCGTTGGTGCAGTTTTGTCACAATGCGGCAGGCCTATAGCTTATTTGAGTCAAGCCTTAAGTTCAAGAAATAAAGCTCTTTCTATATATGAGAAAGAATACTTAGCTATTAATGGCCGTTCAAAGGTGGCGTCATTACTTGGAGGGGCATCATTTCATAATAAGAGCGGATCATCAAAGTCTGAAATATTTGATTGAACAGAAAATCAGTACACGAGTACAAAGAAAGGGGCTTATGAAGATGCTTGGCTTGCATTATACAATTGAGTAGAAGAAGGGACAGGAGAATAGGGCTGCGGACGCTTTATCCAGATGGATGGACAATTTGGAGGACGCTGAATGTGCTGCAGTATCTAAGGTTGTGCCTTCTTGGGTGACAGAAGCGGTTCTTTCGTATGTTGGCGACACCTTTGCCCAGGATCAGATCAAGGCTCACTTTGTTCAGGCTGTTGCTGCAAGAGACTCTGTTATTACAGTGCAGCAAGGTGTTATCCCGGTGAAGGGCATGGTTTATGTGAGAATTGGTTCAGATTTGAGGAAACAGGTCCTCAAGGCTGCCCACAGTTCTGCTTAGGGTGGTCGCGCTGGTATTGAGGGTACCTAGCTGAGGTTGAGTCAGTATTTTCATTGGCCCGGGCTGAAGAAAGAGATCCATGAATTGATTCAGCAGTGTGAGGTGTGCCAGAGGGCCAAGAGTGAGCATAGGCCTTATCAAGGATTATTGCAGCCATTACCCATACCTGACAGAGCTTGGCAACACATTAATATGGATTTTATTGAGGGTTTCCCCAGGTCGGAGGGTAAGGAATTCATTTGGGTGGTCGTCGATCGATTTACAAAGTTCAGTCACTTTGTATCTTTTACTCATCCCATCATTGCTGCAAAATTAGCAAGACTCTTTTTAGATCATATCTATAAGATTCATGGGCTGCCTCAGACTATTGTTTCAGATCGTGACATGTTGTTCACAGGTAATTTTTGGCGTGAGCTCTTCTCCTTGTTGGGTACTACCTTGTCTATGAGTTCATCCTAACATCCCCAATTGGATGGTCAGACTGAGAGAATAAATCAATGCGTAGAGCAGTATTTGAGGAGTATGGCATTCACACATCCTAAGAACTGGAATAGGTGGCTTTCCCTTACTGAATTTTGGTATAATACACATTTCCACGCAACTCTTGGGACTACTCCCTTCAAGGCGTTATTTGGGTATGAACCTCCTTCTCCTGTAATGCTGCAAGGGGTGGTTTCACAAGTAGTGGAAGTGAATGAACTGTTGGTGCAGTGGAGATAGCTTACTCAGCAGCTGAAGACTAATTTGTAGAGAGCTCAAGCTCACATGAAGTATTACGCAGACAAGAAGAGAGGTGACAATGTGTTTGAGGTTGGGGATCTTGTTTTCTTAAAGTTACAACCTTATAGGCAATCATCATTTGCCTTGCGCAAGAATATTAAGTTGAGTGCCCGGTATTTTGGTCCTTATAAAGTTTCGGAAAGGGTAGGCAAGGTTGCTTACAAATTGGAATTACCATATGACTGCTCGGTGCACCCGGGGTTCCATGTGTCTTTGCTCAAGAAATTTGTGCCAGAGGGTTCTGACGTTGCTGATGCTCAACCACAGGCTACCTTCTAGGGGTTATTGGTTCTGCAACCGCAAGCTGTTCTGGATTCCAGGCTTGTGCAGCAGCGAGGTTCTCCAAGGAAGGAGGTGTTATTGCAGTGGAGCAATTTGAATCCCAAGGATACTACGTGGGAAGACCTGAAATTCCTTCAATCTCAATTTCCGGAGTTCCATCCTTGAGACAAGTATGGCTTGAAGGGGGGCAAATTGTTATGTTTGGGGTCTCTTTTGAGTCTTTTTGCTGTTTTGGTTGTGAGTGGTGGCTGTTAGTAGTGTCACGATTCAAATAATTAGTTGGCACGCGAGTTGGTTAGTCCTTTTGGCGGCTGAGCTTTTGATTCAAGTTGGTTTAGTTGCTTTGTTTTCTTGTTGGCTTTAAATAGCCAAGATCTTGTATGGTTGGTTATGAATGAAAATATCAAGGATTCTTTCTCTCATCTCTAATTCTCTCTCTTTACTCATCTCTTTCCTCATCAAACAATATCTTAACCTAGGTTATGAACCAAGATTGATCTTGATTCATAACATAGAAATTTAAAGAAAATTTGTTGAATCCTTCCGTTCCTAATTTTCATCTTTTTAGAGTTTTATCACAATTCGTATTGTGTCAATTAAATCCTTCAATTTATTTTAAGTTTTTAATAAAATTTTTGATGGTTCAGTCATGGATTTGATTAAATTGAGTTGACGGGTGGATTTATAGCGAGTTACTTGCATCTAATGTGATATGGCCGCTGAAAATTACATATATAACTTGACATAAATTTGACTAAAGGACTAAATGAATGAAATATAAATTATACAGATATTAAATTAACATAATTATAAGCACAAGGACAAAGTAGGCATAATGAGAAAAATAGAGGAACTATTGGTGTTAAAAACCCTATTATTTACTGTTATATTTCAGAATTTAATTATAACTTGCTATAATATTTTGCTCAATATTGAACATATATTTTTATTATTAAATAAATAAAATATAAATTGGGATTTATGTGGCGAGTATAGGATAGGGCAGGGTGGGGCACATCATGTATAAAATCATACGCATACCCACCCCCTTACCCTTGGCAGGTATTACACCCGTTGTCCTCCTAACTCATATTCATTTGGGGCTGCTACCCATGGATAACGAGTTTTGCATGCCCCATGGCGATTCCCAAAACTAAGGGACAAGGACGGCTAGGGTTTCTTCATAAATTTCCATAGGTTTTTTTCCCCCTTCTTATTCTCTTTGATCATGTCTTTTAATTTTAGCTTTATTTTCATTTATTTAATCATGAACTAACATCATTTTACAAGGCTGTGATATAGTCTAGTTATATGCACTTATATTATTTTTAACTGTTATTTACAATTTAGTACCTCGATATTTTTAGAAATAATAAAAAAGACCATAACCTTTTTAAATTATATAAAAATCCCCTAAGTTTTTGTCATAACAATAAAAAGGCCCTATAAAGCATGACAATATCATTTTCCATCGATAGAGCTGACATGGCAACTTCTTTTTATTTATGCTACAATAAAATGACAAAATTTACCCTTCAATACTCTTATTCTTTTGTTATTAGCACAAACTTTGAGATGCTGTAATATGTAAAAACTCGCCATTTTTGCTTAATTTGTTGTCATGATTATATGATGCTTTAGGCAGAGAGCGTAGGAGAAGGCCATATTCTGGGAGGGCCTAGACTTAACAATGCAAGACATACCCCAGAACGAATATGTTCTAAATGGAGATGATTTCAATGAGCACATGGGAGCGAACACAGCAGGTTACGCATCCTACTATGGAGGCTTTGGTTTTGGAATGAGGAATGATGAGGGTAAAGCTCTGTTAGACTTTGTCGTCACTTACCAGTTAAAGGTGGCCAATGCCTTCTTCAGAAAGTGTGAGGACCACATCATCACGTATCTTAGAGGTGGAGCAAAGACCCAGATTGACTACATACTACCAAGGAAGACGATTCAAAAAGACTGCAAGAATGGCAAGGTTATCTCAGGGGAAGACCTCTCAACACAACATAAAGTAGTGTGTGCTGAGGTTAGGGCCAAGAGAAGGGCAAGAAAACCATGAAACCATCATAGTCATGCATGCGTTGGAGGGATCTCAAGGGATAAATGTCACAAGTCTTTAGGGAAAGAGTCAAGGCTGAGCTTGGAGGGGATTGTGAGGGAGATGTAAACCACTTGTGGAACTAAGTAGCCCAAAAGATCAAATATGGAGCACGCGAAGTTCTAGGCATATCAGGGGGGCACTAAATAACAAAGAGACCTGGTGGTGGTGTAAGGGGTTCCAAGAAATTATTCAAGCTAAACGAGACTGCTTTAAGGAGTGGGTTCGAAGTGGAGATGAAAACAAAAGACAACAGTATAAACAAGCACCAAGAAGCAAGCGAAGCTAGCTATAAGAGACGCACAATATAAAGCCTTTGAGGATTTCTATAAAAGGCTGGACACAGCGTGTTATAACCCGAGAATCCGAGGCATGGATTTAAATTTGCTTTTGGGCGGGAAAATCAGTTAGAATCTGTTGCTGCTGGAAATTCTGTGAAAAACCTGTTATGAGTGTTATGTTGTTGCTTGCTGCTGCACGTGAGCTGCTGCTGCTGCTGTTCTGCTACGTTACTACTGCTGCTGTTAGTTGTTTGGCGCCAATAAAGGAGTTCAAATATTAGTTAGTTACTTCCTAGAGTCTTCTAGATGTTTCTTCTAATAAGATGTGTAGTACGGTGTCTTGATTCATTGTAAGGCTAGCTTAAGAGCTCATAAATAGGAGATGAATGTAATTATCAGAATCATCCAAGGAAATTCGTAAGCAAATATCTCATTTTGAGATCAATTCTCTCTCTTATCTAACTCTCTCTATTTTCTCATCCCCAATTCTCTATTTCTCATATAATTTCCCTTCTTTCTCATCTCAAATTCTCAACCTATCTCATTTTTACTTAGCTTATGTTCGAGAATCAATCCCGATCATAACAATTGGTATCAGAGCCTTGATTTGGCTTCCGAATCAAGCTCATATCCAAAAAAAAATATAAAAACTGATTATTTGTGTTGCAATTAATCAATAAAAACAATTGTGATACAAATTAGTTCTGATTTTGTGATCAGAAAATTCGATTCTGAATTTTGAAGCAGTTATTGGCGATTACTGAAGTCTGATCTACAAGGCCTGGGATTAGCTTTCGGTTGGGATTAGAATTGATCCACATTGCACTTGATCATCATCAAAAGAGCGGAAACTAGTGCATTGAGGTGATTTCAGATGCTAAAATTCGGAAACTATGGTTGAGGCAAAATTTGTCAGTGTAGGCGAAATTCTGACAACATTTTTGAGCTCCGAAAGAGTCGAAATCCGATATTGTTCTTGAAGATTTTTGTGTATCGTGTGTTCAAATCATCATTACAAAGAAAAATCGAACCAATTTCAGATTCTTAGTCGGAATTATTCAACATATCATCTCTGTTAGAAATCATTCGAAGTTAGGGTTTGCCGAATTCGTTGTGCGCGAAACTCTGCAAGCTAGGGTTTGTAATCAGTGACGATTTTCGAACCGATAGCAAGTGGTCGTTTGTGCGTACGAAGGAGTAGAACTTCATTAAGCAATCGATCGATGAAGATTTGCGAAACAAGTTTCACATTTCTGCGAACTTGTATTCTGCGAGCTGTTGTTTCAGATTGAAGTTTTTGTTCATACTTGCGTTTGTTGCTGTCAGTTGAAGTTCATGCCAGATTGTGAAGATTCAAGGTGAATTTATGGCTGGAGGCATGACAACCAGATCAACAATAGCCAAATCTGTCGCAAGTCCAACTTATGCTGATGTGGTTAGTGATAATGCAGAGAAAGACCAGCAGGTTGTGACTCGAGCTGAGCTGAATGCAGAATTAAAGGCATTGATTCTTCAGCTAAATAAAGAGTAGTTGGAGCGAGAACAAAGAGAAAAGCAAGAGCAGTTGCAGAGGGAGCAAAGAAGGGATGATCGTTGGCATAAAATGATGCAAGAACAAGATCAGAAGTTTTATGAGCGGTTCGGCTTTCAAACTCAGTATTTTGAAGAGCAAATGGCTGATCAATTACATCAACAAAAGCAATAAATCGAGGAGGCAGTGGCTGAATGAGTCAATTAACATGCACAAGATTTTAATGGTCGTTTAAATCAGCAACTGCAAAGCAATGAGGATCGAGTGGACAACCGATTAGCTATGATGTAAGAGCAGATGCAATGGTTGCATGTAGATGCAGGTGTTGAAGAAAAATTGACTGCTCATGTGAATTAGATAGCTCAAATGTTGGAGGATAGGATCACAGACCAATCAAACCAACAAACATTGGACATTGAAGAGAAGATTAAGGAGTTACGCCATCACATTGATAAACAAAATATGGCCTCTGGTTCTGCACCTTTGTTTCCTGTCAGTCAGCTGCTAAGACCTACCGAACGGCTTCAATCTCAGGTGCCGAGCATTGGTGATGATCTACAAGATGAACCTCGGGCTGTTAATGTAAGTGCTGGACCTCAAAGTCATCCTCAATCGGATGAAGGAAGACCTCGAAATCGAGTTCCAGATGCTGCACTAATTGGCAGTCCGAGAGAACAAGCAAGAGATTAGGAACAAATTCAATTTGTGAGCATGAAATGTGGTCAGAATGACCATCCATCTGAAAATACAGATCGTCCTCCTGGTGCTGCAGCTTCATCCAGAACAACTCATGAAGATGCTGGGCACTTTGATCCCTCTTATTATCCAAATTGCACACGACTTGCTTGTCTAAATGTTGGACAATTGTTTCAGCCATCTGTTTCTGTTCAGCAGTGTAATCAGGGTCCATATGCATCCAGAATTGTCCCAAACCTCAGCAACGAAGTCTGTTACGGGAATAGAAACAACGGCTTTCGACAACCTCGAGTTCAACTTGAAAATTTTGATGGAAAGCAACCTCACACTTGGATAAGAAGATGTGAGCGATATTTCCGCTTCTATTCCATTCCCGATGATCAAAAGGTGGAATTGGCCGCGGTTTACCTCCAAGGGGATCACGAAGTGTGGTTTTATAGCCTATTGAGGAGCAATCCCATTCTTACATGGGACGGGTTTATGACCGAGTTATGTGAGCGCTATGGTGATGAAGAAATGGGGGATGTAGTGGATAGCTTCAACAAGCTAACTCAAGACACAACCGTGAGGGCATACATGACCAAATTTGAAAATCTCCGAGCTAGTGTGATTACATTTGCCCCTTGAGCCCCTGAGTCCTTTTATGTCTCGAGCTTCATCAGTGGACTAAAGCCTAGAATCAAGAGCATGGCAAAAGCACTTGAACCTACTTCCTTGTCTCAAGCTTTTACAAAGGCAAAGTTGGTTGAGGCCATAGATTTAACGTCCCTTGATCGACCAAGGCATCGGGAGGAAAACTTCCAACATTATACAAGGGAATTGATCACAAAAGGGGAGATGAATGTAAAGATCCACGAAACTTCGAGAAGGAGCCTCGACCCCGCTGTTTTAAGTGTCATCAGCCTTATGTACCTGGTCATAAGTGCAATCCTAAATCCCTCATGGCAGCTAGGGGAATTGATATTGAAGAGCAAACCGAAAGCGATGAAAGTGCTACTGATGTTGATGGATCAGTTCGGGATACCGGTAGTGAAGAAGAGGTTGACATCACAATTCGAAGCAAGGAAGGAAGGAACACGTTCAAGAAATTGTCAAAGTCCAAAGCCCTCCAGTTTCTAAAGGGAAATTTCTATAACAAGTGATCCTCAAAGTCTCATTCTGTTTCATTCTTGAGGACAAGAATGTTTTCAAGGGGAAGGGAATGTTATAACCCGAGAATCTAAGGCATGGATTTAAATTGGCTGTTGGGCGGGAAAATCAGTTAGAATCTGTTGCTGCTGGAAATTCTGTTAAAAACCTATTATGAGTGTTCTGTTGTTGCTTGCTGCTGCACGTGAGCTGCTGCTGCTGTTCTGCTAAGTTACTACTGCTGCTGTTAGTTGTTTGGCACCAATAAAGGAGTTCAAATATTAGTTAGTTAGTTTCTAGAGTCTTCTAGATATTTCTTCTAATAAGATGTGTAGTATAGTGTCTTTATTCATTGTAAGGCTAGCTTAAAAGCTTATAAATCGGAGATGAATGTAATGATCAGAATTATCCAAGGAAATTCATTAGCAAATATCTCATTTTGAGATCAATTCTCTCTCTCATCTAACTCTCTCTATTTTCTCATCCCCAATTCTCTATTTCTTATCTAATTTCCCTTCTTTCTCATTTCAAATTCTCAACCTATCTCATTTTTACTTAGCTTATGTTCGGGAATCAATCCTGATCATAACACAGCGAAGGGGGCTAGAGGCCTCTATAGAATTGCCAAAGCGAGAGAGATACGGACTAGAGACTTGGACTAAGTAAGGTGCATAAAGGGGGCAGATGAACAAGTGTTCGTGGACAAGCAACAAATTAAAACTAGGTGAAAATCCTACTTCCACGATCTGTTCAATAAAAAGGGAGACACGGAAGCATCCCCCTGAGAACTTCAAGCACCGTCAGAGCATAAGACCCACGGCTACTGCACCAGAATTAGACCAAAAGAAGTTAGGGAAGCATTGAAGAAGATAGGCAGGGGTAAAGCAGCCAACCGAAATGAAATACCCACAGAGGCATGGAAATGCAATGGAGAAATAGGTATCAAATGGTTGACCAAATTATTCAACCAAATTCTTCAAGGGAAGAAGATGCCCGATGTATGGCGGAAGAGTGCATTAGTTCCTGCCTAAAAGAACAAAGGCAACGTCTAGAGTTGTGCCAACTGCAGAGGAATCAAACTAATGGGCCATACTCTAAAGCTTTGGGAGGGGGTCATAGAAAAAAGGTTAAGACAATGAATAGGAGTTTCAGAAAATTAATTTGGTTTCATGCTTGGCAGGTCGACAATAGAAGCCATTCATGTCTCGAGGAGGTCCATAGAGTACTACAGAGATAGACAAAAGCACCACCACATGGTTTTCATTGATTTGGAAAAGGCATATGATAGAGTACTGAGAGAGGTCCTATGGAGGGTCCTGGAGGGGGAAAGCATCCCCTAGCCCTATATAAGAGTCATTAAAGATATGTACAACGACTCCCAAACCAATGTGCGCACCACGGATGGGGAGTCAGATGCTTTTCCTATTACAGTTTGGGTACACCATGGGTTAGCCTTGAGTCCCTTTTTGTTTATTTTGGTTATGGGCAAGTTCACTAGGCACATCCAAGGGGACGTGCAGTGGTGCATGCTTTTCGTGAACTATATAGTCCTGGTGGGAGAATCTAGGGAGGAGGTGAATGAGAAACTAGAACTTTGGAGGATGGCCTTAGAATTGAGAGGTCTGTGACTCAGTAGATTTAAGACCAAATTTATGGAAGTCAAGTTCGGTACCTCTACCATGCCAAGCACAGAAGTTGTCAAGATTGGGTCAGAGCACATACCTCAAAATGCATGCTTAAAATACTTGGGTTTGACAGTGCAACAAGACGACAAAGTGGATGCAGATGTCAGCAACAGGATTAAAATGGGTTGGCGTAAATCGAGGATGGCCTCTGCGGTACTGTGCGATAGGAAGTTCCCATTAAAATTAAAGGGTAAATACTACAAGATGGTAGTAAGATCGGCTATATCCTAAGCGGCAGAGTGCTGGCCAGTTAAGTGTCACTACACGCAGAAGCTAAAGAAGGTGGAGATGAGGCTGATGAGATGGATGTGTGGGTACACAAGGAATGATAGGATCAGAAATGACATCATAAAAAGTAAATTAGGCGTGGCACCAATAAAGGAAAAGTTGAGGGACCAACGTCTGTGGTGGTTTAGGCATGTTAGGAGGGGACCTGCCACTAATCCTGTCAAGAGATGCGAACAACTCCATATTACAGATGGGAAGAAAGGGAGGCCGGCCAAAGAAGAGTTGGATGGACAGACAGGACCTCGCCTCTCTCAACCTAAACGAGGAGATGGTCCTACATAGAGCTCAATGAAGGATTATTATAAGTTTAACTGATATAGCAGCATAGGAGCATCGAGCACTTATAAGCTTGTTCTACTGCCATGAGTCTGCATGCATACCTGCTTGCATACTCTCTCTCTCTCTCTCTTCCCCCTCTCTCCTTCCCTACTATCACTACTTCCTCTCTCTCTCTATCTCCCTATACTCTTTATATACTCTATTCTCTATATTTGATTGCATTATGTCGCATGTAAGATCTCTTCTCTAGATGCTTGTTTGCTTTTGCCTTTCGCTTTTGATGCTATGCTTCCATGATTACTTGCTTACATGTTTACATACTTCCATGCTTCTCATGATCTTTTGATCTCTATACTTTCTATGCTCTTCGTACCATTCAGATTGGGAATCCTTGAAAACAGCCTCTGTTAGGGTCCCATCTTGAAGGGGTAAGGCTGCCTATACCCAACCCCCCCCCCCCCCCCCCCCCCCCCCCCCCCAAAAAAAAATACAAAGACTCTGCTCACGAGCCCTTCAGGCACTAGGACTGTTGTTGTTGTTGTTGTTGTTGTATCATATGATGTATAGTAGATATTTTAGAGAATTAGAAGTTGGCTATAAGTTCGTTAGCTAAGCTTAGGTTTCGGTGAGAATTAGTTAGGGCAATTTTCAAGTTGGTTGTGATTAGTTGATTGTACAAATAGCCAAAGCTTGTATTGTGAAGCATAGTATGTGTGAATTGATAGTTGAATCATATATTCTCTCCCTCATCTCAATCTCTTTCTTTTTTCTCATCTCAAGCTCTATTCTTCTTTGCTAGGTTATGATCATAGGATCATTACATTATTGAAGGTATTCTTGTTGTTTTACTATAGCATTAGTGAAAAAGTAATCGCTAGTTCAGCTTTGTCGACCAAAAATATTGTTTTCATGCTGGAAAGTACGAGTTTTTTTATTAATATCACAAAAACCAGGGTTATTTTTTTTTATTAATACGAAAAAATCCCAGGGGTCTGTTTCTTAATTCCAAAAGGTTGGGGTCCTTTTTATTATTTCCAAAAACTTCAGGGTACTAAAATGTAAATAACCCTATTTTTAATTTGAAGTGTTCTTGTTTGATTTTCCGTCATTGTAGTGTTTATAGTTGTCTTCAGGATGCGGGTCCTCGAAAATAGCCTCTCATCCACCTGGAAGGGGGAAGGCTGCGTACATCCCCCCCCCTCCCCCCCCCCCCCCCCCCCCTCTAAGACCCTGCTTCGTGCGGGAGCTCCTATGGCACTGGGACTATTGTTGTTGTGTGTATAGCTTTTATTTATTAATGTCTTTTAATTCTTGATCACAATTCAATTGTTATGATGTTCATAATGTGATTGAGAGGATATTTTTGATGAATGCTTCTAGTGAAAAACAACATAAATTGAGCAAACTTCAAACATAGGTTAACACCAGTTATGTGGCCCTGTTGTGAAATCCATAGAACTTAATAAACCTTTTTTTTAATTAAATTCTTGCAAAAGATTAACGGGTTAGTAAAGAAAAGGTATGTCTAATATTCTTGAGAGGGAATATTAAATAGATTATGATTTTTGGCTATCAGTATGAATAATCGAACTAGAATAATAAGAAATAGAAGTCATATTGGCTTAGGTAGGTGAATTCAGATGCCTTGGTATCTAGTTTCTGAATTTGTCACTTTAAATTCTCTGTTTAGAGTTTATGTAGTTCATCGGAATTTTTCATTTAAACTCTCAAGTTTTGATTGTTCAATTAGGATTAAAACTAATAATTTTAGTGGACAAGTGGTAAAAATTATCCTTGTGGAAATGATACTTAACTAATCATTTTAGTCTTGTTTCAATTTAGTGCATGATACGTGACCGAATGGATGTGACCTATGATGAATTTCACAGCAACGCACCCAATGCGTTCCGCAGGCCCCACCGAGTTCCCAGGCTCCATGATTTACTCGTTTGAACTTTTAAGCCCAGAAAGGGAAATTAATGGGGCCCAAATGTTAATGGGCCAGAAAGCCCATGGACGGTCCAAATGAGGCCCTTTGAAAATTAGACTATGCGGGGCATGTGCTGGGCACGGACCTCCATTTCTACCAGAATCATTGACAAACTCCCACAAGCTGAGGCTGCCATGGAAGAATAAAGGTCCAGAATGTTCTTGATGCAACCCTGCGTTAGGGCTTGGCGGCATTGTTTTGGCGCAAAGGTCTTGGCGGACACGGAATGTAGGGACGCGGAGGAGTTTGAGTAGGATTAGTTTAAGTCTAATTTGAGTTTAAGTAGGATTAGTTTAAAATTAAGATTTAATTTTGTATTTATCTTTTGGAATTTGATTCAATTTAGGATTAGCCCCTCTATACATACATAGAGAAATCTAGGGTTTCATTAGTTCATAAATTTTCAGATTAATTTCCCTTTTAGAGCCTCTTTCTCGGATTGTGAGATCAGAGTGTTGTTTTTCCCCTATTTATTTTATTAGAGATTAATAAAATTAAGGGAAGCCCATTGAACCTTCCTATTCCCCTAAATTTTCCCACTTACGCGCTGCATCAATTGGTAACAGAGCTCAAAACAGTTTCTGATATGGCCCGTCGTCGACAAAGGAACGCAGGAATTGAGGATGTTTACGAGCGGGACTTCCAAAGGCAGACCGTGCGGAAGTTTCAGGAGTTGGAGGAGAAAAACTGGCAAATTAGTGTTTCTTGATTCAACTGGGGGCAAATCCAAATCTTGAACCAAGAACCCAACCCCAATGCCCATTAACATTGGGTGCGGACGAAGACACAGATGAGAGCTTTTAGAATCCTTTCCCGAATGCTGAGCTCCCCACCTGAAGGCAAAGGAGAACTTGGCCTTTTATCGGAGACGCCAATGATTATGAAGATCGAAGGTGGGAATCCGGCCTCTGGATTGAAATTTCGGAGTTTAATGGTGGAGGACGCCCTGAGGATTTCTTAGATTGGCTCGTAGCAGTCGAGGAGATTCTAGAGCTCAGGGAGGTGCCGGAAATAAAGCAGGCGCCGCTTGTTGCTACTTGGTTGTAGGGTAGGGCAGCTGCCTGGTGGACTCTTGGGAGAAGATGAAGAAGCATATGCGAGGCACCTTCTGGTCTCACAACCACGCAAAAATGATGTACGAGCATCTTCAAGGATTACTGCAGGGTTCGAAGTCTGTGGAGGAATACATAGCTGAATTCTATTCGTTGATCGCAAGGAATGACTTTGCGGAGAACGGAGAACAATTGGCTGATCAATCCATAAGCGGGTTGAGGGAGCCAATATAAGAGATGTTGAATATGATTGACATCTTCACCGTCTTTGAAGCAAATCAGAGGGCCGTGAATGTTGAACTCTAGCAAAGGCGTTACCAAGTTAGCATCACCTGGGAATCGCAGGTTGGCGGCAGAGACAACACAAGGGTTGTGCCTACGCAGACCACATAGAATAGGCCTCCAATCACCAATGCTGGTAAACCTAACGCACAAGACTTGGCGAGAACCTCGAGGACTCTTTGTTTCAAGTGTGGAGAAGCAGGGCACAGAGCTGCTGAGTGCCGAAAGGGTGATAGGGCTAGAAAGGGCCTTTACATAGAGGATCTCCATGACAAAGTTGGCGCGATCGCGGAGGATGAGACCCAAGCAGACTTGGTAGGTCCGAAAGAGGATGCCATAGTGGGTGATGAAGGGCATTTGTTGGTGATTAGGCGAGACTGTTTCACGCCTAGAGAAAAGCAGGGGGATGGTTGGCTACGAAACAACATTTTTCAGACCACATGTACCATTGGCGGTAGAGTGTGCCACGTGGTCATTGACACAGAGTGCTGCGAGAATATTATCTCGGAAGAAGCCGTCACCAAGCTGGGATTGAAGACGGACGCTCGTCCTAACCCCTACAAGTTGTCTTGGCTTAAAAAAGGAAATTAGGTGATCCTCTCGAAACATTGCTTGGTTAAATTTTCGATGGGGACAAGCTACAAAGACAGGGTGTGATGTGACGTCGTCACCATGGATGCTTGTCATTTGCTATTGGGGAACCCATGGCAGTTTGATAGGAGTGTCATTCATGACGAAAGGAAAAATACTTGCACCTTCAGCTTTGAGGGAACCAAGACCATCTTGCTACCCACGAAGGAAAGGGCACCATGGGCTGTAGAAGCCCAACATCCGACATACAAGGACGAGCCTTGTTCGCCAAACAAAATTGGGGGCGCCAAGGTCATGTTTGGATTAATTGGAAAGGAGTGCAAGTTTATCCAGGAGGAAGTACCAAGTGAGGTTTCTATTTTACTGGGAGAATACGCTGACATGTTCCTGGAAGAGCTACCGGAAACATTGCCGCCTTTAAGGGACATTCAGCACTGCATTGATTTGGTGCTAGGTGCCTCCTTACCAAACGTGCCTCACTATTGAATGATACCTTTAGTGCATGAAGAACTGAGACGCCAAGTCAAGGACTTGCTCGCCAAGGGCTTTGCCTGTGAGAGTCTGAGTCCATGTGCCGTGCCTACTCTGCTCATGCCAAAGAAGGATGGAAGTTAGAGGATGTGTGTCGATAGTCGAGCAATTAACAAGAGCTCTTCAGTATTCACGAAGCAAGATCTCAAGAGCGGGTACCATCAGATTTTAATCTCACCTGGAGAATAGTGGAAGACTGCCTTCAAAATAAGAGAAGGGCTTTACGAGTGGCTTGTCATGCCCTTCGGATTGTCCAACGCGCCTTGTACCTTCATGAGGTTCATGAATCAAGTCCTTTGGCCGCCCATTGGGAGGTTTGTTGTCATCTAATTTGATGATATTCCAACCTATAGCCAAGATCGGGTTGAGCACATGAGACACCTCAAGGAAGTGCTGAATACCTTGAGTGAGCAACATCTATTTGCCACTTTGAAGAAGTGCGAGTTTGTGAAGGATCAGGTGATGTTCCATGGTTTCATTGTGTCCAAGGACGGAATTGTTATGATCATTAATTAGCTAACAAATTCTATCGTTAGAAGTCTACTTGAAGTTTAGGCGGGAAAGGAAGTTAGTGAAGTCAAATTAGTTGTTAGTTGGTCAATTTGGGCGGCTGTCGCTTTTGGTGGTTTAATTGGTTAAATCTTGTATAAATAAGTGAGCTCTAGCTTGTATTGATCATTTTTAAATGAAATCAAACTTCTATTCTTTTCTCATCTCTTAAATCTTTCTACTTTTTCATTTCTTTCACTTCTTTTCCTCATCTGAACCCTAACTCAATTCTAGTTATGATTCAAGATTGTTCTTGAATCATAACAATTGGTATAAGAGCTATTAGCTCTAAGTTGCGCATAACTGAGTTGAATTAGTGTATTATCCGTGATTAAGTAGCTGAGATTTGTCTAGAGTTCTTCTTTGCTGCGACGTGCTTGCTGCAAATCGAGCAAATTATCGAATTGAATTAGAATTCAAGTGATCCTGCTTGCTCGATTGATCCTTGCTTAGGATCCATAACAGATGAGTGCATTTACATAACAATCAGCTATATTTCATTTGCAAGCTGGAACAATTGATCCTTAAACTAGGATCCATCGCAGATGAGTGCATTTGCATAACAATAAGCTATATTTTGGCTGCAACTTCGAATAACTGATCTTTAATCTAGGATCCTTAAAAGCTGAGTGCAATAACATAACAAACAAGAACTTAATTCCAATATTGCGATCTGTCCACTGCTTGTTACCCTTGCAAATTCAACAGTGCGATTTTTGCTTCAAAATCATGCCTACAACCAGGTCTGGAACTACTACTTATGCAGCTGCAGGGCTGGAGATAAAGCAGGAGCTATTGGAAATGTTACAGCCGCTGGACAAGTTGATACGATTGCCAATATTGCTAGACAAGTCAACACCATTATCTTGTCTCTTTAGCACATTCGTGAGGCTACACAGAGTTTCTCTACACAAGTTAGTGGAATGCAGCAACAATTGGATAGGCAAGGATTGGCTCTTAAGGAAACACAGAACCTTCGCACTCAAGTCACTCAAACCCAACAGCAACTAGACAGACAAGGCACATTAGTTGGTGTTTTGAGACTGGGCAGCCAATTGCATTCTCCAATTATTCAAACTACTTCTGAGGGAAGTGGAGATGTAACAAGTACAAATGTGATACGAAGCAGTGGGTTCAGGCAACCATAAATTCATTTGGAAATCTTTGATGGAGTAAAGCCACAGTCTTGGATAAGAAGATGTGAGCGGTATTTCAACTTCTATCACATAACTGAGGCTGAAAAGGTGGATTTGGCAGCGGTATATCTGAAAGGCGATCAAGAGACTTGGTATTTTGGCCTAATGAGGGGCAGAGCTCCTATCACTTGGGCTAAATTTGTGAAAGAAATCTGTGAACACTATGGAGAGGAGGACCTTGGTGACATTGTGGATAGTTTCAGCAAGGTAATTCAGACAACCACGGTGAAGGAATACATGACAAGGTTCGAGAACTTGAGAACAAGAATGTTGATTGCTCATCTTGAAACCACTGAATCCTACAACATTTCAAGTTTTATCAGTGACTTGAAATTCAAGATTAAGAATTTGGTGAAGACTCTAGAGCCTACAACTCTTTCTCAAGCTTATTCCAAGGCACGACTCTTTGAAAACACAATCTTATCTTCCTCTGAAGGAACTAGATCCAGAGGTGGACAAGGAAATTCAGCATCAAATTCCTCCGGGGCATCTGGTGGCTCACGAAACCAAAGTATGGAAGAGAAAAAGGCTCAACGCTTGTGCTACAAATGTAATCAGTAGTACTTTTTCGGTCACAAGTGTAATCCTAAACTCTTAATGGCAGTCATTGGGCTTAAATATGAGGAAGATGTGGAGGACCTTCAGGGAGTTGAAGATAGTGGCGACCCGGCCGCCCCGAGGGCCTCCAAGGCCTGGACCGACCCGGGACCAGGCCCGGGCCCGCTACAATGCGGGCGGGGCCCGGCCTTTTTAACTAAATTAAAAAAAAATTTAAAAATACATAGTCGTTTTGTACTAAAATTATTGTAATTCATTGATAAATAATATGAGATACAAATATATTTCTTTCCAAGTATACATGTTCAAAAATAATAATACTAAATATATATAATAAATAAAATACAATATATAACAAGTAATTATCAAAAAAATATCAGTAAATAAATAACGTATCAAATACAAATACAAAGTTGGGGCCTAATATTTAAAAATACAAATTTATTTATCAAAAAATATAAAGTTTGACATATGGAGTGTGCGGTCATCTTTTGATGTAAATATTTGAAAGTAAATAATTAACATACAAAAGCCTTGAATCTTGATATCAGTCATATCGGGGGGTTTTCTACGCCATCATTTGACTTATCAGTTGTGCGGTCGTCTTCTTCATCGCTCGATGAATCCATCTTCATTCTCTGTTGATCTCTTGCCTCAGCTAGCAGCCAATCCTTCAAGCACACAGACACCTCCAAGCTCGACGGCGATAGCTTCGCCCTCTTCGTTCCAAGCAACCTACCACCAAGACTAAAAGCACACTCCGATGCTACTGAAGACACCGGACAACTTAGTATATCACGTGCCATGGTGGAAAGCACGGGATACTGGGTTTGGTTTGTGTTCCACCATTGTAACCAATCAAAATTCGGGTTGGCCGGCTGCCCGAAAATATGAACCATCGGTGTCCGCAAATAATATTCTAACTCGTCACATGATGTGGGGGCTGCTGTGGGCGTAAATTGCTCCAACAATTTACACGAATATGACGTGTGTGAACTACTTCCACTAGATGTGGAAGATCCTACTGCAGTAGTACTAGGATTATTGGACGCTAATTGACGGGAATATTGAGAAAATAAACTATGCAAGTCGTTATCGACATCGGCAATGAAAGTGTCGATATTAAGAGAAGGATTCAAATACGTGAAAAAATGTTGGCAAAACAAGTTGAAACCTGAGTGTTTACAACGAGGGTCTAAAATAGTTGCAAAGCAGTAAGTAAGAGGAAGTTCAGAAAAATATTTGACAAGCTTTTCTTTCATTGCCGCAATCGATCCGAACAAAATGGCGTTGGATTGATTACCCACCATCCAATTTACAATATCAAGCAATGTTGATATTGCTTGAGGCATGGTTGGATAGTAGCAACCCGAAAAAAATGTTGTCGCGTCTTTAAACATGCTAAAAAATTTACAAATTTCATCTATTGTCTCCCAATATATGCCGTCTAGGTTGTAATCGCGCCATTCTACACGATTTTCCTGGGCGAATTCCATCAGAGCGTCTTTGTATGGTAGAATGCGCTCTAACATTACTACCGTAGACGACCACCTAGTCTTGGAGTCTAATTTAAATTATTTATATTCTATGTTATGCAACCTACATACATTTTTAAATCTTTTTTTCCTAGCGACGGATGCTTTAATTGATATTATTACAGATCTTAAGGTGGCAAGGGATGCGTCTGTAAGATCTAAACCATCCATTACCATTAAATGCAAAATGTGACAGATGCAACGAATATGAAAACACTTCCCACCTAACATGGGTCTCATTTTCTTAATTAAATGTGCTACGGATGCAGTGTTATTGGAAGCATTGTCAAACGTAATACTGAAGATACGTTGTTCTATACCCCAATCGCGGGCTGCCGACACAATCGCACCCGTAATTACCTCGGTAGTATGGGGGCAATCTAAAAGCCCAAAATGAATTATTCTCTTCTGGATGATGAAGGATTCATCGGTCCAGTGTGCCATTATGCACATATAAGGTTGGCCGGGTTTGGACGTCCATACGTCCGACGTCAACAAGAACATGCTCGTGTTCGTTACAAAAAGTGTATGTATCCCAATTTTAAGATTGTGGTACAATGTAAAAGCGTCCCGCTTTACGGTGTTCCAAGGAATCCTCACAATTGCGGGGTTCACATTTCGTTGGAGGTAGTCGACGAAATGTGGGTTTTCGCCGGTACTAAAAGGCCTTTCACTCAAAATTATATATTTAGCTAGCCCCCTACGGTTGCTCTCCTGAGAGAACCTAAAATTAGCAAGTGCACCGGTCCCTTGCTGTACTAAACGTTGTTGGCTCTTTTACGGGAATTGCTCGGGGTGGCACCTAAGTATATGTCTATTTAGTATGCCCGTCCCACTACCGGGTTGATGGCTAAAATTCTTAGGTGGGTCACGTAATTTACAGGTTGCTTTATTAGTTGTCTTATTAAGGGTAAAGTGCTTCCATACCCCACTAGTTGTACGCCTACTAGTCAAGGTACTAGTTTCAGGCTGGGCATCTGTGGTGGGGGTGGGTTCCTTATCAGTTTGTGAGTCTCGAATCCCACCACTACCTGACTCATGATAATTTTGTGATTGTGAAAAGTTATAATCTATGGTATCATCAGGGTATTGGGGTGTTGGGTCTGGTTGTATAAAAGCTTGTTCTTCAGTATCAAGTAAGACAATTCTGGTCCTTTTTGGGATTCTGGGTGGCCGAGAAGAGCTAGAACTAGCACGACCGGCTCCAGATGATGAAGAGTTGTGTTCCATATTAGTATAAATGATTATTATTTATAAAATGCAAGTAGTAATGCAAATTAAATAACTAAAAATGCGAATCAAAAAAAATTACGATACTAAAATTACAGAAACGAGAGAACAATGAAATTCACACTTCAGCCAAATACTTTACGAACTTTGAACTTTAGAGCATAATTTTGCAATTAGCAAATTAGAGAAGATGGGAGATGATGAATGTATAGAGAGAGAAGAGAGAATTGAAGATTTTGTGAGAAAATGAGTTGGGGAGGTTTAAGTATTTATAGAAAAAAAATATATAATTTTTTTTTTTTTTGGGTAAAAAAAGAGCCGTTGGCTCTTTTGGGCCGGGCCGGGCCGGGCCCAGGCCCTAAAAAAAATAGGCCCGAGGCCCAGCCCGCTGCAGTGCCGTGCAGGCCGGGCCGACCCGGCCCGTTGGCCACCACTAGTTGAAGATGATATAGACGAGCTGGAAGTCCAAGAATAGAATGAAATTGAGGACTTTGATGAGGATGAGCTTAGAGTTTCGGTACAAGCCTTAACTAGTGGAGGTTTCCATAACAGAATCTGAGGTGAGGTTGGACAACGGCTAATATTGATCTTAGTGGACAGTGGTAGTACTCATAGTTTTGTGGATCCTAAGGTCGTGTGTGCAATTGGACATGAGATCGTTAAAACCAATCCTTTGACAATTATGGTGGCAGATGGAAATTCTATTTTAACTCAGGCCAAGTGTAAACAGTTCTCATGACTAATGCAAAAGCACAGTTTCACTCATGATTTTTGTGTGTTGAGACTTGGAGGGTGTGATATGGTCTGAGGGGTGGATTGGATGAAGACCATAAGCCTAATTGTGCTTTATTTTGCTGAACTTACTATCTCGTTTGATAGAAATGGCCAAAAGGTGTTGTTGCAAGGCATTAAAGAGCAAGGGAGATTGCAGCTTATGACTGGTAAAGGTCTGGAAAGTGTTATCAGGTAGAAGAATTATCAGTAGACTGGGCATTTGTTCTCTATTGGATCAGCTACGATTGTGCAAGATGAGCAGTAGCACCCTGAGTTACTTAGGCTTCTTTAGGCTTACAGTGATCTATTTGAACAGCTTACTGCTCTTCCCCCTGTAAGGCCCTTGGACCACGTAATACCATTAAAGAATGATGCTCAGCCAGTGAGTTTGAGGCCTTATAAGTATGCTCATTCCTAGAAAGATGAGATAGAACGTCAAGTGGATGATCTTCTCAAAACTCACTTTATTTGGCATAGCCATAGCCAATTTGCGTCACCAATGATTTTAGTGAAGAAGAAGGACGAAACATCAAGAATGTGTATTGATTATAGACACCTCAACTCTCTTACAATTAAGGACAAATTTCTTGTACCTGTTATTGATGATGTACTTGATGAATTACATGGAGCTAGCTGCTTTTCCAAGCTAGACTTGAGACAAGGATACTACCAAGTTAGAGTCAAGAGTGAAGAAATTCATAGGACTACATTCTGCACTCACCATGGACACTAGGAGTTCGTTGTAATGCCTTTTGGGTTGTCTAATGCTCCAGCAACCTTTCAGGAACTTATGAATGAGGTGTTCATGGACTACTTGAGGAAATTTGTGCTAGTTTTCTTTGATGAAATTTTGATATATATCCCTTCTTATGACAGTCATTGATGCATCTTCAACAAGTGTTTGAGCTCATGAGGCAGCATCAGTTGTATGCTAAATTGTCTAAGTGTATTAAGTGGAGTATTTGGGACATGTGGTATCCAGGCAAGGCATTACTACAGACCCAGCTAAGATAAAAGCTACATAAGAGTGGCTGGTGCCCACATCTGTCAAGCAATTGAGTTTTTTGGGATTAACTGGTTATTATCGCAAATTTATCTCAGGCTACAGTTTAATGGCAAGACCTTTAACAGAGTTGCTTAAGAAAGATGCATTTGAATGGAATGATATAACAGAAATAGATTTTCAAAGACTCAAAACAGCTATGCGTACAGCCCCGGTATTAGCTGTGCCTGATTTCAAGCTTCCCTTTCTATTAGAAATAGATGAAAGCAGTCTTGGAGTGGGAGTTGTGCTTTCTCAAGAAGGGAAACCAATTTCTTACCTCTGTCAAGCATTAGGTCCAAAGAACTTAAGATTGTCAATTTATGAGAAAGAGTATTTGGTAATTCTTCTTGCAGTGCAAAAGTGGAGACATTATCTTGAGGGGCACCACTTCGTTAACAAAACTGACCATCAAAGTTTGAACTACCTCTTAGGGCAGAAAATCACTACAAGAGTGCAACGAAAGGGGCTCATGAAGATGTTAGGGTTGGATTATTCGACTGAGTAGAGATCAGGTAGAGAAAATATAGTAGCCGATGCTTTATCATGCTGACAAGAAGGAAGTGAGCAAGCTAACTGCAATGCCATATCAGTAACCATTCCTTCCTGGGTTGAAGAGGTTTTGTAGTCCTATGATGGGGATGCATTTGCTAAAGATTGCATCCTTGCGACTTAAGTCAAGTCCTCTGCTAGTTATGAATCGGGGATAACGGTGAGCAATGGATTGATTAGAGTAAAAGGGAGGATCTATATTGGGACTGGTACGGGTTTAAGACAGCAAATAGTTTCAGCAGTTCACTCTTCTGCTTAGGATGGACATGAAGGTATTGAGGGAACCTATCAGCAGCTTAAGCTGTATTTTTATTGGGTAGGTATGAAGACAAATGAGGAAAAATGGGTGCAGAGTTGTGAAGTTTGCAAACAGACTAAAAGTGATCGTGTTCCTTACCAAGGATTCTTGCAACCATGACCACTTCCAGAGAGAGCTTGGCAACATATAAGCATATATTTCATCGAATGCTTGTCTAAGTCTGAAGGGAAGGAAGTATTATGGGTTGTGGTTGATAGATTCACTATGTTTGGACACTTCATTTGGCTCAATCATCCCATTACAGTGGCCAGACTTGCCAAAATGTTCTTGGATCACATATATCGCCTTCATGGATTATCTCAGTCGATTACTTCTTCTCGAGACAAGCTATTCATCAACCACTTCTGGACAGAGTTGTTTGGATTGTTAGGCACAACACGTGCTATAAGTTCTTCTTACCATCCTCAAATAGATGGCCAGACTCAATGAGTGAACCAATGCCTGGAGTAGTATTTACACTGCGTGACTTTCATTCATCCTAGGCACTGGTTTCATTGGCTTGCTTTGGCAGAATATTGGTATAATACGCACACACAATCAGCCATTAAGACTACTTCTTTTAAGGCATTGTATGACTATGATCCTCCCTCACTAATGGGCCTTCAAGGAGTGGAGTCTTCTGTTACATAAGTATCAGAATTACTGGGGCAAAGAAGGTAATTAATGATGTAGCTCAAAGACAATTTGCAGCTGGCCCAATCTCGAATGAAATTTTTTTGCAGATAAGCATAGAACTGACAAATCCTTTGATGTAGGTGACAAGGTTTATTTGAAGTTACAGCCTTATTGGCAATCCTCAGTTGTTGTATGCAAGAATGTGAATATGGGAGCACGTTATTTTGGACCCTTCAAGATATTGCAGCGAGTAGGAGAGATTGCTTACAAGTTAGACCTGCCTTCTTACTGCTTGGTGCACCCTGTGCATCATGTTTTACTCTTGCAGAAGCACGTGCAAGAAGGATTTTGCAGCTCTTTGTCTCCTCCAGATACAGCCAGAGATGGAAGCATCTTGCAATCTCCTTCGGCTATACTTGCAACCAGACCAAGTTCGACCTCATAGCAGACTAAGGAAGCTTTGGTTCAATAGGCTAATTTGGATGCGATGTACAACACTGGGGAATCCCTGCCTTTTCTTAGAAACCAGTTTCCCCAGTTCCATTCTTGAGGCCAAGAATGTCTTGAAGGGGAGGGGATTGTTATGATCGTTAATTAGCTACAAAATTCTATTGTTAGAAGTCTACTTGAAGTTTAGGGGGAAAGGAAGTTAGTGAAGTCAAATTAATTGTTAGTTGGTCAATTTGGGCAGCTGTTGCTTTTGGCGGTTTAATTGGTTCAATCCTGTATAAATAAGTGACCTCTAGCTTGTATTGATCATTGAATGAAATCAAACCTCTATTCTTTTCTCATCTCTTAATTCTTTCTACTTTCTCATCTCTTTCACTTGTTTTGCTCATCTAAACCCTAACTCAATTCTAGTTATGATTCAAGATCGTTCTTGAATGATAATAGGAATCTCAGCTGACGAGGGAAAGATAGCAGCCATCTGCAATTGCCCTCAACCGAGGACGATTAGGGAAGTGCGGAGTTTCCAAGGGTTGGTATCTTTCTATAGGAGGTTTGTGCCCAATTTCAGCACAGTGATGACTCCAATCACAGATTGTATGAAGCAAGGCGCTTTCACCTAGACACCAGAGGTATCAGAGATCAAGAGCCAGCTCACTATGGTGCTAGTGTTAACTTTGCTAAACTTCCAAAAGACATTTGAATTGCACACGGACGAGTCCATGGTAGGAATTGGTGCTATACTTAGCCAAGAAGGGAGGCCCATCGCCAACTACAGTGAGAAGCTTGACAGTACTATTTCGCATATGATGTTGAGTTCTACGCAATGGTCCAGGTGCTAAAGCATTGGAATTCTAAGGTTTCCAATGGAGAGTTCGTGCTATACATGGACAACGTCACCCTAAAATACATAACCAGTCAAGAGACGCTCTTAGGCCGTCACACCAAGTGGGTAGGGTTCATTCAACTCTTCCACTTTGTGATAAAGCATAAGTCAGGCGCCATGAATAAGGTGGCAGATGCATTAAGTAGACGGAGCCTTATCGTGACAGAAAGCAAGATGGAGGTCACGGGGTTTGAGCAGTCAGCGAGTCAATACCACGACGATTCCATGTTTGGCGAGACATGGCGGGAAGCACAGTTAGGGAGTGTTCCCGGATATTCTATTCATGACGGCTATCTGTTCAAGGGCAATCAGCTTTGCATCCCAAACTCAAGCTGGCAGCTTAAGATTATTGAAGACAAGTACAATGCAGGACATGAGGGGCAAGAAAAGACCTTGCAGCTTGTTACCTCTAAGCACTTTTGGCCTACCATATGCAAGGAAGTGCAGAGGTATGTTAAACGATGTCGTGTTTGTGAAGTTTCGAAGGGAGGAATGACCAACACTAGCTTATACATGCCGTTACCGATTCCAAGTCAGCTATGGACAGACGTCAGCATGGGCTTTGTTCTAGGTTTAACGAGAACGACTTGTGCCATTGACACCATCTTTGATGTTGTGGACCGTTTCTCCAAGATGGCACACTTCATCAGGTGCAAGAGAGCTGCTGATGCCATACATGTGGCGGGACTCTACTTCCGGGATGTGTACGAGTTGCATGGACTTCTGTCAAGCATAGTTTCTGATCGAGATGTCAGGTTTGTCAACCACTTTTGGCGGACATTGTGGAGGATGGCGAATACATCTCTCGCCTTTAGCATAGCTCACCGTCCTCAAACAGGTGGGCAAACCGAGGTCACAAACAGGTCTTTGGGAAATATTCTTCGGTGTGTTGCTGCTCAAAACGCCAGGGGATGGGAGATGATGTTGCACCAAGCAGAGTTCGCTAATAACAGTTATGTTAATAGGAGCGCAGGGTTCGGGCCATTCACGGCAGTCTACGGCTTTGTTCACCGTTCTCCGATGGATTTAACACCTGCGCCAGATTTGACACACCCGTATGGGAAGGCGAAGGATCTCATCACTTCACTCCGAGATGTCCATGAACAAACCAGGGCCCGGTTATTGGAAGCCACCGCCAAGTACAAGACGGCAAGTGACAAAAAGTGACAAGTAGTCTAGTTTCAAGTTGGTGAGAAAGTTTGGGTAATTCTAACACGGGAACGTTTCCCGGCATGGGAGTACAACAAGCTGACGGCCCGAAAGATAGGACCATTGGCGGTACTAAAGAAGGTAAACGATAATGCCTATTGCCTACAACTTCCACCTGGTATGAGGACCTCTGATGTCTTCAATGTCAAACAACTTATTCCCTACTTTGGGGAGAATGATCATGTTGACCCTCAAGAGAATTCGAGGGCGAATTCTCTCCAACCCGGGGAGGATAATGCAGCCATGCGTTAGGGCTTAGCGGCACTGTCTTGGCACAAAGATCTTGGCGGATGCGCAACGCAGGAACGCGGAGGAGGTGTTTGAGTAGGATTAGTTTAAATCTAATTTGAGTTTAAGTAGGATTAGTTTAAGTCTAATTTGAGTTCAAGTAGGATTTGTTTAGATTTAAAATTCAGATTTAATGTTGTATTTATCTTTTAAAATTTGATTCAATTTAGGATTAGCCCCTCTATATATATATATAAAGAAATCTACAGTTTCATTAGTTCATAAATTTTCAGATTAATTTCCCTTTCAGAGACTCTTTTTCGGGTTATGAGATTAGAGTGTTGTTTTCCCCTGTTTGTTTTATTAGAGATTAATAAAATTAAGGGAAGGCAGATGTTTTCCCCGGTTTGTTTTATTAGATATTAATAAAATTAAGGGAAGGCCGCTGAACCTTCCTGTTCCCCTAAATTTTCCACTTATGCGCTGCATTAGTTCCAAAGAGTTCTTAGAGAAGATATTTTCTTGTAATTTTGGCTGTTTTGCCCTTAGTTCTATAAATAAGAGGTTGATGTATTCAAGACAGGACTAATTTTGCAAACTATCATATTTTACTGTAGCACAGTGGGTGCACGCACTTCCTGTACAGCGTACAACAATGAACAAATTTTTTTTTTTTTTTTTTAAAGTTTCACATCTTTAAAATTTCAAAAAAATTAATAATTTTTTTTCATTTAAATTATTTTTATTTTTAATTTTATAATTTGAATCACTAAATACATATATTTTTATTTTTAATTACGGGTCTGGGAAGTCCTAACCCTCAGGTTGGGGGCACTGAAAAATAGCATCTCTTCAGGTTAACACCCTGAAGGGGGAAGGCTGCGTACATCCGCCTCCCCAGACCCTGCGTAAACAATCATTTCATATAGTTCAAATTATATATGAATTTTTAAAATATATTTTATAAACTATATGAAATAATTTTTTAGTTTTTGAGTTACATATATCTAATAAAATAGTTCAAATAATAATATACAAATGCGTAAACTAGTGATTTTTTATTGGAAACATCAACATCTCTTCATTTAAATGTATCCCTCATATAGTTTATAAAATATATTTTAAAAATTCATATATAATTTGAGCTATATGAAATGATTGTTTATGAAGGGTTGGTGGGGACGGATGTACGAAGCCTTCTCCTTTAGGGTGTTAACCTGAAGAGAGACTGTTTCCCAATACCCCTAACCTGAGGGTGAGGACTTCCCGGATCCGTAATTAAAAATAAAAATATATGTATTTAGTGATTCAAATTAAAAAATTAAAAAAAATATAATTTAAATGAAAAAAAATTAATTTAATTTTAAAGATGTGAAACTTAAAAAAAAAAAAAAAAACTATTCACTGTTGCACATCATACGGGAAGGCGTGCACCCACTGTGCTACAGTAAAATATGATAGATATTTTGCTAAATATTTTTTTTTTAATTGTGATAGTTTGCAAAAAAAGTCTCAAGAAAGGAACGAATAAGAATATTGCTTTTTTTGCTTTATTTTTTTAATTTTATTTATTTATTTTTTTTTTATTTTATTTTTTTGGCTCAATTTCTTTGTTTAAATAGCTTGATAACCTCCGATCCGAATTGGGACTTATCAGTGCTAAAACGAAGCATCACTTATCTTCTACAATAAGTCCACAATGAACGAATTCACTTTTTTCGTTATTTTCTTTTGGGTTGATGGACAGGGATGCAGTCAATTTAGATGGAAAATTTTCGCCTGACACAAGATTGAAGAAAATGTACAATTTGCAAATATGGTTGTCTAAGCAATGTGGAAAGTAATTGGACTAAAACTAATTTAATATTCGAGTAAATCGTCATTTTAGCAATTCTTTAGGTAGGAAATGATATTGGGAAATAACATATATAATCTGTGGACTAGATAATATTGGACTAAATTTAGCTTGCCTTACTCCACCAAAAAAAAAAAGAAAAAAAAAAAAAAAAAGCATTTTAAAATAAAAATAATATATATAAATAAATAAATTTCTACTGTGCAACTACAAGAAAAGAAATGAATAAAAAAAATGTGAAAGAAGTGTGTGAAACACACTTCACTTGTTGATTTTATTTTGGGTTATTTACCCCAAATATCCCTGTACTTTGTCTATTATGTCAATTCAGTCGTTTACTTTTAATTGTGTCAGTTTAGTCCTTGTACAATTTAAAATGTGTCAATTTAGTCCTTTGATCAAATTTAAGTTAAGTTGATAACATAATTTTAAAAGGAAAAATTATATTAGATAGAAGTAACTTATTATAAATTCATCTGTTTATTCAGTTTAAGCCAACTCGCGACCGAACTATTAAAAATTTCATTAAAAACATAACATAACTTTTCTCCAAGGACCAAATTGACACATTTTCAATTGTACATGGACTAAATTGACGCAATTAAAAGTATAAGGACTAAATTGACACAATGAACAGAGTATAGGAACTTTAAAGTAAATAACCTTTAAATATTTTATACAATAATTAATCTAAAAGTAATCCAACTATATGTCAATATACCAAAAATAATCCAACTCTAACTTTTCTACCAAAAAATAACTCAACTCTAATTTTTCTACCAAAAATAACACAACTCTAATTTTTCCATCAAAAAATAAAACTCCAAAATTAATCTAGAAATAACCCAACTCTAAAAATTTGATTTAAAAAAATACTAAATTGTGATATTCCGACAGTATATTTTTCTTCTATTGGTTTGGCTTGTTCTCTGTAGGCAGTCTCATTTAGTAAACGAGTTGAGCGAGCACAGATATGCAGCTCGGTTAGATAAATGATACCAATATCAAGCTGGTCTCATTTAGTTAACAAGCAGAGCCGAGCAAGCAGTGGTTCAGCTCGGCTCATTTGCAGCCCTAGTTCTCTTGTTGTATTTCTTTGTTATTTTGCTTGTTCTTTACCCTGAGATATTACCTTTTTGTAGGGTTGTACTTAATTATCTGAAAAAGGTATATTTAGTTAGGCTAGGTGAGAAAAGAAATCAAGCCAAGCCAAAAATATATAAAAGAAAAATATATTGTCGGAGTGTTATACCACACGCTATACTTAGCCATCAATTCAGTATTTTTTTAAATTAATTTTAGAGGTTATTTTTTTGTGCAAAAGTTAGAGTTGGATTATTTTTTGGTAGAAAAGTTAGAGTTATATTTTTTTTTGTTAGAAAATGGAGCTGGGTTATTTTTTAGTAAAAAAGTTCGAGTTTAGTTATTTTTTGGTTAGAAAATAGAATCAGGTTATTTTTGATATATTGATATATAATTAACTTTTTTTTAGATTAATTATTATACTTTATACACACACTGAGTTCGCAGCACTGATAATTTGACAAAATAAATGAAATATCTAATATATATTTATCCATAGAATAAGGGAAAAAGAGAAGCCATCAACATTGATTTTTAATACAAAAAATATGCTAAACATAATATCTAATATATATTTTCGGAAAGAAAATTTTTAACGTTAGGATGATAAACACTAATATCAAGACACAGTAAAACTCTAACTAATTTAAAAATATAAAATTACTCTACATTAGTATTTTTGCTTAACAATTTTATTGTATATGTTAGGATCACCAACGAAATATCGAATCGTAAATCAAAATAGCAAATATAAATTGAATGCGAATGGGGAAAAATATTGCACTGAAATTTTTGTGGTTCAACCGAAGCCTACATTCGTAGAGGGCGAGCAAAATATTCACTATATAAACTGAGGATTACAATATTCTTTTCACTCTTCCTCACTTTGCTCACATTTTACTCCAGCAAAGAGTGTCATATAAATAGGACTCTTAAAATTGAAACAGCTGGAAACTCCAGAGCCATGCCATAAACGTAGTCCTTAATAAGTCCAGCTAATGAATATAATGGTTACCGGAAACAAACAGTATTCACACTTAACAATCTCCTACTTTGAGACCGTACAACAATGCCCCAAGCTTCTGTTGTGATTTCTTTAGTTTTGGTTGTAATTGATTCATGTATTGCTTGTATAGCTTAAGTGATGTGTTTTGAGTTGAGTTCAAATGTTAGTTGGCAGGTCGTTTAGGCACCAAAGGTGGTTAGCGGTCAATGAAGTCCAATGTGGCTGCTGGTTTCTGTTTGTGGCGGCAAAATTAGTTTGAGTCGGTTATTAGGAGGATCTTGGTTCAAGGTATCAAGATCTAGTATAAATAAGTCCTAATCTTGTAATATCTTCATTCAATCAATGAAAATTTAGATTTCCTTTGGATAATCTCTCTCTAATTCTCATCTCTTTCTCTAATTCTCATCCACTTCACTTCTCTTCTCATCTTACCTCTTTCTTTCACAAGGTTAGCTCTCAATTCTAGGATTGAAAGCTAACAATTGGTATCAAAGTAGGTACAAGCTATCAATTGATTCATTTGAGCTGGCAAAACCAAAGAAAAGCAAAAAAAATATGGCTGATGGTGTTAGAACTCGATCGAGAGCTGGTGGTGGTAATGTAGCTTCAGCAGTTAATCCTGATGTGCCATACGCTGCTGTTGCTGGTGTAAACGCCTCAAAGGAAGCTTAGTATGTTACTACTGATGAGTTTAAGGAACTTTATGATCACATTCACAAATTGCAAGAACAAAGTGAAGATCGATTGTTCCAAAGGTTGCAGCGGTTACAGTTAGAAAATGACCAGAAAAATAAAGATCGATTGTTGCAATTGGAGGCAAAGTTTATGAATTTATAAGAACAGGTTAAGAAGCAAGGTGAATCATCCGTAAATGCAATTCTTAAACCTGCTAGTCAAATAATTCCTCTAGCTGAAGTAGTGCAACCACAAGTTCACAATGATAGAGCTGAGAACTTGGATAGGAATCGCGGTAAATCTCCTTTGTTGCAAACTGAGGCTGGACCATCAAATCATATTAGAACATTTGATGCTCGACCTCTAGAGGTTGAGGTTGCTGCAGGAACTCAAGATCAAACCACAGAACAAGCTCACTCTCGGTTATCTGGCCAGAACCCAAGTTTGAATACAAGACCTCCAGATTCTGTTTTGCACCACAAAAATTCATTTAATGAATTTGAACATCAAGATAGGCCACCAGATCAGCACTATCAGCGAAAGATAGTGAGTAATGATGCTACATCTGGTAGCATGAGATATGCTCACAGGCAGCCATGAGGGCAAATTGAGCCTTTTGATGGCAAGCAGCCTGAGTCGTGGTTGAAGAGGTGTGAATGGTATTTCCATTTTTACAACATAAATGAAGCTGAAAAGGTAGAATTTGCAGCAATGCACCTTCATGGGGATCATGAAGTGTGGTTCTATAGCGTGTTGAAAAGCAATCCAAATCTTTCTTGCGGCCAATTCGTGGAAGAATTATGTGAGCGTTATGGAGAAGAGGACACAAGTGATGTTGTTGACAGTTTTAACAAGGTGCATCAAACGACTACCATGCGAGAATACATGACAGGATTTGAGAATCTACGGGCTAGCATGATAGACATAAATCCACAAACTATGGAGGCATATTATGTCTCTAGTTTCATTAGTGGATTAAAACCAAAAATCAAGAACATGGTTAAGGCCATTGGGCTAAAGACCTTGTCTAAAGCATATAACAAAGCTAAATTGTTTGAAGTCAACGTTGTATCTTCAAGTGACAAGAGTAAACCCAAAGGAAGCAACTTCAAATCTCATCACAGAGATGCATTAGGCTCTAAGACAGGTCATGCTTTCGATAAGAGATCTGCTAGGCTATGTTACAAATGTAATCAACCTTATCAGTCGGGACATAGATGCAACTCTAAGTTTTTGATGTCTGCAAAGGGAGCTCGAATAGAAATTAAGCCTTAACCGGGAATGGAGCTCAAAATACCATTCGAATTAGGGGAAAGGCTAGTAAGACTTCCATTACCATTCTTGTAGATAGTGGAAGCACTCACAGCTTTGTTGATCCTAAATTGGTGAAGAAAGTGAGACATGAATTGATCAAGACCCATCCATTAGCCGTGACAGTGGCAGATGGAAACTCCATTCTCACTCAGAATAAGTGTCAAGCATTCCAATGGGCTATGCAAGAGCATCAATTCACTTTTGATTTCAGAGTTCTTCCCTTGGGAGGATGTGACATGGTGCTCGGGGTTGATTGGATGAGATCCTTTAACCCAGTGGTGTTCGATTTTGAAAAGATGACAGTTTCTTTTGAAGTTCATGGAACTAAGGT
This sequence comes from Simmondsia chinensis, assembly GCA_018398585.1. Classification (NCBI taxonomy): domain Eukaryota; kingdom Viridiplantae; phylum Streptophyta; class Magnoliopsida; order Caryophyllales; family Simmondsiaceae; genus Simmondsia; species Simmondsia chinensis. The sequence continues at coordinate 22,538,478 of JAGTTD010000005.1, forward strand.
CCCATTGCAAGGCATGGCTGGGCAAGCACATCTGCAGTTGATCAAAGGCGAGAGTTTACAAGGAGGACTTAATAAGAGTGCAATTTAGTGGTTGGGGCAATTGTTTGCAATCTCTCCGGCGGAACTTCAATCGGTTACTCAGCCTGAAGTGTGAGCTTTGATTGAAGAGTTTGAGGATATATTTGAGCAGCCTAAAGCTCTACCCCCTCAGAGGAGTGTAGATCATGCTATTCCACTTCGAGCCAATTTAGATCCAGTGAAAATAAGGCCTTACCGGCATGCACATGCTCAGAAGACAGAAATTGAGAAGCAAGTAGATTAATTGCTCCAGATGAGTTTTATCAGGCCAAGCCACAGTCCTTTTGCCTCTCCTGTTATTCTGGTTAAGAAGAAGGATGGAACGGCAAGAATGTGCATTGACTACCGATAGTTGAATTCTTTGACAATGAAAGATAAGTTCCATATTCCTGTCATAGATGATTTACTTGATGAGTTACATGGAGCACATTTCTTCACTAAACTTGATTTGAGGTAGGGGTACCATCAAATCAGAGTTCTTGAGCCGGATATATACAAAACTACTTTTCAGACTCATCATGGGCACTTCGAGTTTGTTGTTAAGCCATTTGGTCTAACAAATGCTCCGACCACCTTCCAAGCTACTATGAATGACATCTTTAAGCCTTTCTTGAGGAGATCAGTGTTGGTCTTCTTTGATGACATGTTGATATACAGCTCCTCTTTTGAGGATCATCTCATCCATCTTCGAGAGGTGTTTATTGTGATGCGCCAACACAGGTTCTTTGCCAAATTATCCAAATGTTCTGTTGCTCAGACTAAGCTTGAATATCTGGGCCATGTGATTTCTTATGAGGGAGTCTCCACCGATCCCTCTAAGGTTCAAGCAATGCGAGATTGGCCGACTCCAATGTCTCTGAAGCAGCTGAGGGGATTTTTGGGGTTGACCTGGTATTATAGAAAGTTCATTAAAGGATATGGATCCCTTGCAAAGCCTTTGACTAAAATTTGTAAAATGGATGCATTCAGGTGGACAAATAAAGCTCAAACAGCTTTTAAAGATCTCAAGACAGCCATGTGTGCAGCCCCGGTCCTAACAATGCCTAATTTTGCTGATGAATTCATTATTGAGGCAGATGCAAGTGGATCAGGCATATGAGCTATTCTTTCTCAGCACGGGAGGCCTATTACTTATTGGAGTCAGGCACTCAGTCCCAAGCATCAAGTAATGTCTAGTTATGAGACGGAATACCTGGTCATTCTTCTAGCTGTTGAGAAATGGAGGCATTACTTGGATGTACATAGCTTTGTTATTAGAACAGACCATCAGAGTCTCAAGCACCTTTTAGAGCAGAAGATCATGACAGGAATCCAAAAGGGATTAATGAAGATGCTAGGCCTTGATTATGCTATTGAATACAGAAGAGGAAAGGAAAACTTGGCTGCTGATGCACTGTCACGAAGATTTGAGAATTGTGAACAAGGCTCTTGTTGTGCAATATCCATTGTTTTACCATCATGGATGGATGAAGTTTACAAGTCTTATTAAGATGATCCCTTTGCTCAAGAATGTGTGGCTGCTAGCTATGTGAAGAATGCAGAAATTGAAGGAAGCAATGCTAATTTATCAGAACGGAAAGGCATCATCCGATTGAAGAACAAGCTCTACATTGGTTCCTGTACAGATCTGAGAGATCAAATTTTTAGTGCCTCAGATGATTCAGCATGGGAAGGTCACCCTTGAATTGAGGGTACATATCAAAGGGTCAAGGCTTATTTCAGTTGGCCTAGCATGAAGAGGACAGTAACAGATTTTGTGAGAGCTTGTGAAGTTTGTCAACAAATGAAATTGGGAGATCACTAATACAAGGGTCTTCTCCAGCCACTTCCCATTTCTGAGGGTGCTTGGATCAATATCAGCATGGATTTTATAGAAGGTCTGCCAAAGTCAGATAGTAGGGAAGTAATTTGGGTTGTGGTGGATCATTTCACCAAGTATAGACACTTCATTTCCCTCATCAGACCTGTTACTGCAGAAAGATTGGCCAAGAGCTTCCTTGAAAACATATACAAGCTACATGGATTGCCTCAATCCATTGTATCTGATCGGGACAAGATCTTTACAAGCAATTTTTGGAGAGAATTGTTCAAGTTGTTTGGTACTACATTGGCTCTTAGCTCATCATACCATCCCCAAATAGATGGACAAACCAAGCGAGTCAATCGATGTATTGAGCAGTATCTCAAGAGCATGGTTTTCTCACAGCCAAAAGAGTGGAACCGATGGCTTTCTTTAGCTGAATATTGGTTCAATACTCATGTTCATGCATCGATTGGCACTTCTCCCTTCAAAGCTCTCCATGGATATGATCCTCCCACTCCATTTATGCTGCAGAAAGTTGCTTCATCAGTACCTGAAGCTTTTGAATTCATACAGCAGAGGAAGCATATGATGCAAGTTCTCAAAGACATTGTCCAACAAGCACAAGCAAGAATGAAGCTTTATGCTGACAAAAAGAGGGTAGACAAAAATTATGAGGTTGGAAACATGGTCTACCTCAAATTACAGCCTCATAGACAGTCCTCTTTGGATGTTAGGAGAAATGTCAAGCTAAGTGCTCGCTTCTTTGGCCCATACAAAATATTGGAAAAGATTGGCAAAGTGGCATACAAACTTGACTTACCTCCTAACTCATAAATTTACCCAGTGTTTCATGTGTCCTTGCTCAAAAGCAGGTGAAGAAAGGAGCTAAAAGTTCAAAGGAGGCACCTGAAGTTGGAGCAAATGGTTCGTTGCTGTTGCAGCCAGTTGCTGTTAAGGCCAACTAGAGGATGTATGTTGCAGGCCAAGCTGTTCAAGAAGTATTGGTACAACAGCACAACTTGGATAAGAACTTTGCTACATGGGAGGAACTTGTATTTTTGAAGAGTCAATTTCCAAACTTTTCTCCTTGAGGACAAGGAGCTTTTCTAGAGGAGGGGAATGTTGTGATTTCTTTAGTTTTGGTTGTAATTGATTCATGTATTGCTTGTATAGCGTAAGTGATACATTTTGAGTTGAGTTCAAATGTTAGTTGGCAGGTCATTTAGGCGCCAAAGGCGGTTAGAGGTCAAATGAAGTCAAATGTGGCAGCTAGTTTCTGTTTGTGGCGGAAAAATTAGTTTGAGTCGGTTATTAGGAGGATCTTGGTTCGAGGTATCAAGATCTAGTATAAATAAGTCCTAATCTTGTAATATCTTCATTCAATCAATGAAAATTCTGATTTCCTTTGGATAATTTCTCTCTAATTCTCATCTCCTTCTCTAATTCTCATCCACTTCACTTCTCTTGTCATCTTACCTCTTTCTTTCACAAGGTTAGCTCTCAATTCTAGGATTAGAAGCTAATAGCTTCCCCCTCACCATGCAATCATCATGCATGACTTATGCCTGAAGCCTGCCTCGACTTCAGTATATCAAGCGGTACACTCTTCTTTGGCAGAATTGCTAGATTCATGTTGCCACTTGTTTTCTTGTGCTGAGAAATCGTTCTAGCTCCCACGACTAGCTCCTACTAAACACGTGTACTCGACCTCAAATCAGAACAACCCTTTTTATTAATCAATTTACCCATCAGCTTTCTAGATTGATATGACACTTTAGGAAGTGGCTTCCAGCTACCACGCTATGTCCTATTAAAAGCTAAGTTTCCTACAATAAAATTTTCCATCAGCTAGCTTTGAAGTTAAAAACAGTGTGCCTGACTTTAGACCACGAGCTATCACTAATGCCTCTTTTAAGACAACCCACTTTCTTCCCGAGAACTTGAGAGAGTACCCACTATCATCAAGTTGTCCCACCGATATCAAATTCTTCTTCAACTCGGGCACATATCTCATGCCATGTAAAGTCCACATCGACCCATGTGGTAATAAATATAATTATTTTTACATATTATATTATTAATCAATGAATTATAATTATTTTTCGACAAAACGAATGGGTATATTGTATTTTTACAAGTTGTATTTTTAAATACCTGTGGCCACCTCTACTGAAAGGGAATGAGGGAAAATATTAGAACTGGAATTTATATGGTTTAGCTGAAGCCTACATCCATAGAGAAGAAGCAAAATATTCAATATAAAAACCGAGGATTACATAGTTCTTTCCACTCTTCCTCACTTTGTTCACATTTTACACCAACCAAGAGTGCCATACAAATAGGATTCTTACAATCAAAACCGCTTGGAACTCAAAAGTCAGGCCACGAACACAGGCCCTAATAAATCCGGTTAATGATATGACGATTATTAAAAACGGGCAAACCTCCATGCTTAACGGCCTTTTATAAATCACTTGGACCACTACTCCAATATCAAAGCTACCTTTTTACTGTATACTAGTATATGTTATCTTTAGTGTTCAAAAATAAGCATATATTATCTTTGCTTGACCTGAACCGGTCATATAACATACACTCCATTTCAAAATAATACTGTATCTTTCATCTTTCATTTCTTTTTTATTCTAACTGACATCTTTCATTTAAATTTATGTATTTATTTTTCATAAACATAAAATATACGTTTAATTTGTTCTCTAAAGTTTAACGCAATGCTATTTAACCAATGTTATCTCGATAATTAATAACCTGAAACATTTTCAAATCAACTATCAGCTTTCACTTCATTAGTTGCAAATAATTGTATTTGACATCATCAACTGCTGTAGCTTTTATAAGTTAATCTTGCTGGATTGTATTTAAAATATATAAAAAGAAAAACCTAGATGAATACGGGAATATATTAAAAAAAAAATTCAATAAATAAAAATTAAATTTTTACATAACTTTGTTAATTATTTTAGGATTCATGGGTGAGCATATTACTCAAATAATTTGTGCAACAACGCTATTTTCGCACGATGTCATCTTTGGAACCAAACAATTACAGGACAAATTATTTTATGAGTATTAAATAATAAAACTGTTCAAATCACAACGTACAAAGAGTGTAAAATAGATCCTGTAAATATTTAACTCTTTTTCAATTGTAATGTTTCAATATTATGGTTCATGGAATGAGAGATATTAGAAATATGCCTCAAATTTAAGTAATTTAGTTACAAGTCTCACCGTGAGAATGCCGACTGATGTAATTTTAAAGTGTGTTTTAAAACCGTCTTCTCGCAAGCGTACGAGATCATCGTAGCTAAATCGGGTAAATGGGTCGTATCCGCAGGGAATCGGAGTTAAGTTAGATTTTGTTATTAACGAGCGGTTGAAATCGAGTTTTGAGTTAGTTTAAATAATTTGTTAACTAAAATTTCAAAACTAACGATAAACTAAAAGTGTCAATTAAATTAAGGTTAGTTCAGGGAATGAATTCAAGGTAGTTTTACTCATATCCTATCATTATACTCTACTATGACAATGGTTTAGGAGGCTTAGGCTACAAGCACTAAGCCTGTTTTAGTATTTAAATTAAGGCTTGGGGTAATGAACTAGTCTAAAGGCATAACCAATCATATCATCCCTACATGTAGCATAGGTTATCTCATTAGCACTATTTAATTCCTTTATCACTCTGTTAAGATCAAGATTAAATCTTGATCTTAACCTAAGATAAAGAGAGTTTGGGATGAGAAAGATGTGAAGGAGATGAGAAAATAGAGAGAATTATATGAGAGAAAGAAGTTTAATCTCAAAGAGATTGATTGATATTTTCATTGAATGCCTCTTACAATCTACAAGACACTATTTAAAGAAGAACAATTACAAGAGCAAGGAACATAAGACACTCGCCCAAAAGCAGCCAGCTCGCCCTAACCGCTAACCGAATTTGGCGCCAAAACAATTCAAGCAACAAACCTTCCCGCCTTATTTAATTTTGAATTACAACTCGATAAAACATAACAATCCCCTCCCCTTAGAATTTTCTTGTCCTCAAGAAATAAAAGAAGGAAATTGGCTCAACAAAAAATGTTTATCTTTCCAGGTGGTGAAGGATTTGTCCAAATTGCACCAGCTAACTCGAACTTGCTACCTGTTGCGATCATCGGTTCTGTTTTGCTCAACTTCAACCACGGTTGCTGGCAGTAAGATCAAGGATCCACTGGATCCCACATCTGGAGGTACTGAAGAACCCCCATGTCCACGTTTAACCTGCTTCTTAAGAAGTGAAACATGAAAAACAGGGTGAATATATGAATCGGGTGGAAGCTCTAGCTTGTAAGCCACCTTGCCAATCCTTTCCAAAACCTTGTAAGGTCCAAAGAACCTTGCACAAAGCTTGACATTCTTCCTTACCGCTGCTGTAGACTGCCTATAAGGTTGTAGTTTCAAATATACCATATCACCTACTTCGAAATTTCTGTCGACTCTTTTGCGGGCTGCGTACCACTTCATCCAGGCCTGGGCCTGACTGAGATTCTGCTTTAAGAGTTGCATCAGATGTTTTCTTTGCTGTAACAGTTGAGTCACCTCAACCACTTGTGTCTCCACTCCTTGCAACAACGATGGATTGGGTGGATCATACCCATACAATGCCTTGAAAAGAGTTGTGCCCAAAGAAGCATGGAAATGAGTATTATACCAAAATTCCGCCAATGAGAGCCACCTACCCCACACCTTAGGATGGCTAAATACCATACTTCTAAGGTATTGCTCAATGCATTGGTTGACCCTTTCAGTCTGACCATCGGTTTGAGGATGGTAAGATGAACTCAAGGCCAAGGTCGTCCCCGAAAGACCAAACAACTCCTTCCAAAAGCGACTTGTAAAGAGCTTGTCCCTATCTGAGATTATGGATTGGGGCAATCCATGGAGCTCGTAGATGTTATCAAGGAACACACGAGCAAATTTCTCTGCAGTCACGGGTCGAGCTAGAGCCATGAAATGACCAAATTTGGTGAACCGATCTACTACTACCCAGATCACCTCTTTTCCTTCTGATTTGGGCAATCCTTCAATGAAGTCCATGCTGATATGGTACCATATACCCTTAGGGACAGGTAAAGGTTGAAGAAGACCGTGGTATCTATGATCACCAAGCTTAGTTTGTTGACAAACCTCACAGCCTTGCACAAAATCAAACACTTCCCTCTTCATACCGGTCCAATTGAAGTGAATCTTAAAGTATATTCTTGACTAATGGACTATTGTATACCCCAACTTGCTTCATAATCAAAAAATAAGAACAAGAATATATTATGAGATAAGAGTAGATGTTTTTTTTTATGTATTTCCCAATATAACATTTCATGCCAAAGACACTCAATTTATAGGAAAACATTTACATGTTGGAGCAACTGCAAATTAAGGAATACGGTGAGGAATCCAGCCCCAATTTGGATGTAGTGGGAAAACATGGAGTAAAGTAATCAACTATATTATGGAAAGAGTGGATATCGAAGGACTACACAAGTTTTAGCCAACTGTTAGCAGCTTGAGGTCAATCCCTTTGAGGTCCAACCCAATGTATCATCGAAGGTGTTAAATAATTTTTCAATTGGCTATATCATAGAACTTTTTCCTCTTGTTAACAAAAAATTCACATGAAGATATACATAGAATTACCCAAGGTAACATTACGAGTGGGGGTAAAAGACATAAAAGTGAGATACATGAGAGAGACGGCAGGGGAGAGAGAGAGATCTCCATGATAAGACCAAATTGTCAACTTGCACCGAAAGGGAAAAGCTGATACAAGCCAAAAGAATAGTAGAAAAATGCAATCCTACTTTGGCGGGTTAGAAGAGGAAGTATCACTTCATATACCTAAGGAGCTACACTACCCATTGCCAATTGATTTTTTTGATGAAACCTCCTTTGGCATGTAACAAAAGCTGGAGGAATCAGAACTCTTGGGTATAGAGAATGACCCACTAACAAGGTTGTAGACAACATAGCCTCGAAGGCGGGTTGAAAGAGTTCATGCGACGTATTACAATTTTTATATAAGTCACCAATTACATTCATGATGTTCACACAGGGACATAGAAACTAGAAGATCCAGTAGTAGTTGAAAAAGGAAGACTAGTTGCTAGGGCAGATTGAGCCAAATCATGGTAACTCATACATTTTATGTATAAGGAACTAATAAGAAACCATAAGAAGGATAGGAGATGGGCAACTGAGGACGGAGATGTGGTGAAGCAAATGAAAAGAGAATAAACATATATGAATTATTAGGAGGAGGAAATGGTAAAAGATGAGAGGGAAAATAGCTCTATTACCATGAAAAATGCCTTTCCTGCATCAGAAAACCAAGAATATGAACACTATATAATGCCTAGGAACAAATACACAAATTTCATAACCTATAATTACAGAGATGATTACAAGGGTATTCAATTCATGTAATAACGTGCAACCATAAACATTTGGACTACAAATACTCTCATGTTGGGTTGGTGATGTGCCTTATATTTACATATTTTATTCTTCAATCCCACGACATATTCGGCTTTTATATGTGTGTTTCGGTGTAATCTAGGTACATATAGGTTTGGAGTGAAACGGAGCAAATAAAGGTTGAAAAGCGGCAGTATCAAGCATAATCGAGGCATAATTGAAAGACTACTTTGAGAAGACCGACCACGTGTGCAAAAGAAAGACCAATCGGGTTGTAGTTCAGAGAATCAAATAGGTCTCGTAGATAATTAATATATATATTTCACAATGTTATATATTACATAATATTAGATTATATATTATATCATATTTATACATTATATTATATTTATACAATATTATATACATATATATATAAGATAGCCGCAAGCTGTATGATGCACCAGTCGCTTTTAAATACCGAAGCCTAATTTTTCTTGGGGATCTCTTGCCATGACTCCTCTCCTCCTCTCCCTTCCGAAGCCACTACGAGATCCAAGGGGTTCTCAAATGCTGAAGTGCAGGTGGTCGGAGTGATAGAAGGATCAAAGTAAGGATCAACATTAGTGTCAATTAGGGGGAGTCTTCAAGTCCTTAGTTTTAGCCATGAATATTTTCTTTCTTAGATTTCATGATGTTTAGAACTCCCATAGAGGAGTAGACTTTTAGTCTAGGGATGAATGACCAGAAGCCGCCCATATCCCAGATTTATATTGGGCTTTTGACGATGATTTAGTTATGTTATGTTTCACCCCTATGGGAAGTTATTCACGATTGCCTGGTGTTTCTATATTTGTGCTCGTAGCCATGTTTAGATCTCCGGTTTTCTAGCAATTACTCTTGTGCTCGTAGTATAGACTGTAACATAACAGGTTTTCATGCGTGGTCATGATTGAGGTTGTACCAAACCTTGAACACAATCTTCTATACTGTTAATATTGAATTAGGAGTAACAAAGGAATTAAATAGTTCTAATGTGATAGCTTATGCTACAATTGGGTTGATAAGGTAGGTTATGTCTTTAGTCTAGTTTATTACCCTAAGCCCTAATTTTTATATTAACTGATGCAGCACGTGTATGAGAAATAGGGATACGGGAAGGTTCAACGACCTTCACTTTGAATTTTATTAAATGGGAAAATAAAATAACAAAGAGAGTATAAACTCATTTCTCACAATCCAAGAAATCGAGAGTAAATTTGACACTTAAAATTTGAAAAAAATTAACCAATCCTAACACTAATCACCCCCCTCTTTAGATAGAGGAAGACTAAGGGTATTTGAATTCAAATTTACAATAATTAAGGAAGCAAATAAAAATCAAATCAATAATTAAAAAAAAAATGCAAATTTGTCAAGAATCGGCTAAAAATCATGGCTGGGATCCCACAGAGCTGGAACCGCATTGGCGTTGGCATCACGCCAAGTTTCCCTCTCACCAACACTGTCATCTTCGCTATCCTCGGCTAGTAGCATCGTCTTGACTGGATGCATCATCCTCCCCAAGGTGGAAAGAATTCGTCCTCGAATTCGCTTGGGGATCAACACTGGTATTCTCACCAAAATAAGGGGTAAGGTGCTTAACATTGAAGACGACTGAAGTTCGCATGCCTGGTGGAAGTTGAAGACGATAGGCATTGTCATTGATTTTCTCCAGAACCAGTAAGAGGCCTGTCTTTCATGCCGTGAGCTTGTTATATTCCCAAGCCGGAAGCGTTTCTCGAGTCAAGACTACCCAAACATTGTCACCTACTTGGAACTGTACTTCTCATCTTTTCCTGTCAGTAGTGGATTTGTACTTGGCGGTGGCTTACTGTAACCGAGCCTAGGTTTACTCATGAACTTGTAGAGAGGAGATAAAGTCACTTGCCTTGCCATGCGGACGTGTCAAATCTGATGCTGGCACCAGGTCAATTGGTGCACGAGGAGCAAAATCGTAGACGACATGAAATGGCGTGAATGCCGTACTCCTATTCACGGAACTATTGTAGGCGAATTCGGCTTGGTGAAGCTTCATTGCCCATCCCTTGGCGTCGGCAGCTAGGCGCCTAAGAAGATTACCCAAAGAATGGTTGATGACCTCTCCGTTTTGGGATGATGGACGGTACTTAAGGCGAGTGAGGTGTTCATCATTTGCCACAGAGTCCTCTAGAAATGGTTGACAAATCAAACATCTCTATCTGATATGATGCTAGATGGTAAACCATGTAACTTATAAACTTCATTTGGAGTAGAGAACTGCAACATGGACGGCGTCTGTAGCCTTCTTACAACCAATGAAGTATGCCATCTTGAAAAAGCAGTCAACAACGACAAAGACGAAGTAAACCCCGCCAACGGTCCTCGGTAAACCTAACATAAAATTTACACTAATGTTTATCCATAGTTGACTTGGTATTGGCAACGGCATGTACAGTCCAGCATTTGTCATCCTGCCCATAGAAATTTGATAAACACGATAACGCTTGACGTACCGCTCAACTTCTCGGTGAATTGTTTGCTAGTATTAGTTAGCGGTAATGAGCTTGAGCATCTTGTCTTTGCCAACGTGTCCTGCATTGGGTTTCTCTTCAATGATCTTCATCCACTAACTTGAGTTTGGGATACACAACTGATTCCCCCTGAACAAGAACCTGCAATGAATGCAGAACTCGGGGACTGATCCGGATAGTGCATCACACCAAATGCTACTGAATGTTGGTCATCACGGTACATCTTTGCCAACTATTCAAACCCAATAACTTTTGCCCTGCTTTGCACCAAGACCAGGTTTCGCCGACTTAGTGCATCTGCCACCTTGTTCGTCGCGCCCGATTTGTGCTTGATGGTGAAGTCAAAAAGTTGTATGTAACCGGCCCACTTCGCATGCCTATCTGAAAGCTTGTCTTGACTGTTAATGTACTGAGGGCAACATTATCAGAATACAAGATGAACTCTTGGTTGGCTAAGTATGATCTCCAATGCCTTAATGCTCTCACTAAGGCGTATAACTCTAAGTCGTCCGTCGAGTAGTCTAACTTATTCCCGTTGAGCTTCTCACTGAAATAGGCAATGGGCTTCCTGTCTTGACTGAGCACTACACCAATCCCAATCTTTGAAGCATCCGTGTGTAGCTCAAATGTTTCTGAAATGTAGGGTGGGCTAACAATGGCGCTGTGATCAATTTTTCTTTGATTTTGCTAAAGGCATCTACTGCTTGAGGCATCCACATGAAGGATCATGTCTTCAAACAATAGGTGATTGGCGCTACAATTAAGCTGAAGTTGGGAACAAAGCCCTTTAGAATGACGCCAACCAATGGAAACTACGTGCCTCACCAATTGTCTTCAGTTGTGGCCAGCCATGGATGGCTTTAATCTTCTCTTCATCAATGGATATACCATCCTTGGATACTATGAACCCAAGAAAGGTTGCCTTTTCCCTCATGAACTCACATTTTTTTAGTGCCACGAACAAATTTTGAGCCCTCCAAGTTTGAAGAACCTCCCTCAAATGACCAATGTGCTTAATACAGTTGCGACTATAAATCAAAATGTCATCAAAGTAAATGACGATGAATTTTCCAATAAACAGTCATAATACCTGGTTCATAAATCTCATGAAAGTGCTAGGTGTGTTGGATAGTCCAAACGGCATGTCCAACCACTCATAAATTCCCTCCCTTGTTTTGAAAGCCGTCTTCCACTTATCCATAGGAAATTTGCATCTAGTGACACCTGCTCTTGAGATCCAGCTTGATGAACACCTCGGCGTATTGCAGCTGATCTAATAAGTCATCTAATCTTGAAATGGGAAAACGATAGGGTACCGTTGTTTTGTTTATTGCTGTGCTGTTAACACACATTCTCCAACTTCCATTTTTCTTTGGCATCAGTAAGGCTGGGATAGTGCAAGGGCTCTAACTCTCTCTGATGAACCCTTTGGTGAGAAGCTCTTCTACTTAGCGTCTTAGCTCTTCATGCTTGGTTGAGCTCATGTGGTAATGAGGTCTATTTGGCAAAGAGGCACTAGGGACCAGATCAATTATGTGTTGAACATCTCTTAAAGGCGGCAGTGTGGTTGGAAGCTCCTTCGGGAATACACCAATGTATTCCTCCAATAGTGCCATGACCTCTCTCGGTAGCTTCTTGGGGATAGTAGTGCTTTCCTTTCCAATCAAAACGAACACAATTTTGGTGTCACCAACTTCTTTGGCGAACAAGGAGCGGCCCTGGACTTTGGGATGTTGAACTTCAGGAATCTTTGGTTTCTCTTCTTTCTTAAGCAGCAATGCAGTCTTTGTTCCCTCAAAGATGAAGTTGTACGTGTTCTTTCTTCCATCATGAATTGCACCTCTATTGTATTGCAAAGGGCGTCCCAAGAGCAAGTGGCAGGCGTCTATGGTAACGACGTCACACCATACTCCCTCGTTGTACTTAGGTGGGTTGCAATGTGGGGCACTCAAAGATTTTGAATAAATGGGGCTCCAATGCGAGCCCCATTTCAATTTTTTAATAATTTAAATTTTTATTTTATATTTTTTAATTATGTTTAGTTAATAAAATATATTAAATTTTATTTTAAAATATATTTTAAGTACTAATAAATTTTTATATATTAAATTTGAGTAATTTTTTTATTTAATTATTCATATTACATTATTTTTATGTGTATATATAAATCTTAATTTTCATAATTTAATTCGTTCTCTCAATGTAATTAATTATTTTTTAATTATATTTGTTCTTAATTTATTTTTATCTTTTGTCTTGAATTAATTAAAGTAGTACAAATTACAATGACTATTAAAATATTTAAAAATAGGGCTTCAAAAATGGGGAACAATTGGAGAGGAGAAGCCCTATTTTTTTATAAAGTCCCTTTTTCAAAAACAGGGCTTCAAAAATAGGGCACCATTGTGAGAAGTCTTAGCCCTAATTGAGAAGTTCATAAAACAACGTTTAGAAACCGTCACCTAGTTTCCTTTCTTCAACCACAAGAGCTTATAAGGATGGAGATGTGCCTTTATCTTCAACCCCAGCTTGGCTACTGCTTCTTCTGAGATCAAATTCTTGCAGCTCCCTAAATCAATAACCAGGCGTCAAACCCTACCGCCAATTGTGCATGTGGTTTGGAATATGTTGTTTTTTAGCCAACTATCTCCCTGTTCTTCCCTAGGTGTGAAGCAAACATGCCTCACGACTAGCAAACACCCCTCGTGACCTTTAATTGTATCCTCCTCCTTGATCCGCCAATTCTTATTGGCCATCCTCATCAATGGCCTCCTCCTCTTCTTCCCTTGGTTCGTCAATGAAAACCCAGTCTGTCACCTTTTCGGCAGTCAGTAACATGGTAACCCATTTCTCCACACTTAAAGCAACGCGTTCGTGATGACCCTGCTACTTCTTAATTTAGCCGCCTCCTGGTGTTGGCGGGTGGTGGCCTATTCTGTGCATTCTGATTTGGCGGTGCTCGGTTCGGATCTCTCCCTCCAGCTTGTGTATTTGAGGTTCCGCCAACGGGGCGGCGCCTTTGCTGTCGTTCCACATTCACGGCTCTTTGAGCTGCTTCGGAGACGGCTAAAATGTCGAACATGTTGAGCACGTCTTGAATGGATTCTCTCAGATCGCCAATATGGCGATCCTCCAGCTGCTCTCTTGATTCCGCCATATCATTTCTAGTGACTAAAGAGTGAAACTCCGTCATGTACTCCTGCGTGGATCTGGACCCTTAGCGTAGAACCTAAAGGCCCTGGTACATCATTCGGGCGTGGTTATGAGGCAAGAAGGTGCCTCTCAAGTGCTTCTTCATCTTTTCCTAAGACTCAATCTTGGACTTCCGTTGCTGAAGCCGGATCTGCTTCAATTGGTGCTATTAGGTGACCGCTCTACCCTGAAGGCGAGTAGCAACAAGCGGCGGCTGTTTCTTCTCTGGGATGTCCCTAAACTCTAAGATCTCCTTGATGGCAACAAGCTAATCAAGGAATTCTTCTGGACGTCCTCCTCCTTTAAACTCTAGAATCTCAATCTGAAGGCCAGATTCCCGCCTCTGATCATCACAGTCGTTGAAATCGCCAACATTGCTCTGATGGCGTCTCATCCTCAGCTTAGGTAACTCTTCTTCTTGAAATTGGTTCGAGAATTGTTCATCCATTTCTTCACCCATTGTGCCCGGTGAAAATGGGCGTTGGGGCCGAACTCCGGGTGGGAGATCGAGATTTGCCTCAATTTAAATCAAGTAGCACTCGATTCACTGGAATTTCTCCTTCAACCCCTCAAACCTCCTTTCGTAATGTTGATGTCAGTTACGGTCAGTAACGTCTTCAACGGCAGCGTTTCTTTGACATCTTGGGGCCATCTCAGAAAAATATTTTGAGATTTGATACCAATTGATGCAGCTTGTGTATGGGATATAAAGGTACGGGAAGGTTTAACGGCATTCCCTTTAAATTTTATTAAATGGGATAATAAAATAACAAAGAGGGGATAGACTCGTTTCTCAAAATTCGAGAAATCGAGAGTAAAGTTGACCCTTAAAATCTGGAAAATATTAACCAATCCTAACACTAATCAGCCCCTCTTTATATCAAGGAAGACTAAGGGTGTTTGAATTCAAATTTACAATAATTAAGGAAACAAATAAAAATCAAATCAACAATTAAAGGAAACATGCAAATTTGTTAAGAATCGGCTAAAAATCACAAAAATCACGGCTGGGATCCCGCAGAGCTGGAACCACGTTGGCCTGGGCATCACGCGAAGTTTCCCTCTCGTGAACCTTCTCACCAACACTGCCATCTTGCCAATCCTCGGCCGGTAGCATCGTCTTGACTGGCTGCATCATTAGCCACGGCTTAGAGCCTGTAGCCTAAGTCCCTCAAATTATCGTCCTAAGTAAAATATAATGACGGGATACGTGTAGAGCTACCTTAAATTTGTTCCCTAAACAAACCTTATTTGAATTGACACCTTTGATTTAATTTTGGTTTTGCTATTTTAGTAAACAAATCATTGAAACCAAACAAAAACCGAATTTCCAACCGCACATTAATCTCTAAGTCCGACTTAACTCCAATTCCCTGTAGATACAACCCGTGTACCCAATTTAGCTATGACAATCTCGTACACTTGCGAGTACACAATTTTAAAACACCTTTAAAATCATATCAAGTTTTTTGCGCCGTAGCCGAGAGATCGACTGGCTAAGTTGATTTAGAAATTAACGAGCTAATTTTTTTTTTTTTTATTCCTTTAGTTATTTTGTTTCAAAAAGAAAACTTGAATTTTATTTGGTTTATTTTTTTTGTTTCATTTTTATTTTCTTTTTTTTTTGTTTATCTTTATTGATTTATTTAATTATTTTAATTATCTTTTTTCTGTTATGGCTAACTTTGTGCCTCGTACAATTGGGGACCACTTGGGTTTGGAGATGGAATGAATGCTATGAACTCTTGATTGCCCTTTTAGCATTGTATTTTGCTTAAATTAGCTATGTTTTGGCATGAATGAGCACAGGATTATTTGTGACTTCTGTTGAAGATCAAATTTGGGAAGCACTATGATGATTAGAATATTTATGAAATGAAATTATTTCCAGAGCTGACTTTTGAATCTATATTTTTGTCTTTTAACTCGTTAGAGAGAATATTACTTTTCATCCTTAATCTTGTGACATATCCCACTTTTTAGGAATTTGAATCCATGATTGTACTCCTAACAATGTTTAAATCAATTTTCTATCTCTTTATCTCGAGTGATTTCCCAAAAACTAAGGGTTCATGTGACTTTTTGCTTCTTGCAGCCCCCTATGTCTCGAGCAAGTAAGCCCATAGGGGTGTCTTAATACCTGGTACCTTGAGCGAACTAGGTCAGGAGCTGCCAGTCCAAAGCTCGCTACATGGGTCATAGGGAAAGCTTAAGAATAATCAACTAGATCATATTACTAAAGTAAGCACTAATACCTAAAAAAGAAAAAGAAGAGGTATGTTCTAGTAACGGCTAAGGCTATGAATTCCTTTGACTCAAGCTATTAGGTTCGAGGAGTGCTCTTCACTCGGCGCCTTAAGCCAATTGGATCGGGAGTCACCGACCGAAAACTCACTACATGGGTTTGAGGGAGACTCACCTGACCATGGAAAAAAAAAATAGAAAAAAAGAGGAGAAAACAAGAGGAAAAAGAGAAGTCTTTTGATTTCACTATTGATTAGCAATGAATGCTTAGGATTCCTGATTCCTTTTATTATTCTGTCTATTCGTCTTAAAATTGCAGGGTTTGGAATAAGACAAAGGAGAGAGAAGTTCTAAGCCAGCGTACTTGTAAAAAACTTGAATCACGACAAGTTGAGTTAGAACTAGTATAATAATAATATTACATAAAGATTCTTTACTTTCAAGTACATCTTCAATATGCTCAAAAAATATTTTTCACAATTAATTCTTGCCTTTACATGCTTGATCAAAATTCTTCATCTTTATCTATTTTGAGCTGAATCTTGCTTAAGGATAAGCAACCAGTGGGTTTGGGGATGTTGGTTTGCGTTATATTTACATATTTTATTCTTCATTCCTGCGACATATTCCGCTTTTACATGTGTTTTGGGGTAACCTAAGTACATTTAGGCTTAGAGTACAATGGAGCAAACAGAGGTTGAAAAATGGTAGAATTAAGCATAATCGAGGGCATAACTGAAGACTACTTTGAGAAACCCGACCATGTGTACAAAAGAAGGGCCAATCGGGTTGTAATTTGGTAAACCAAATAGGTCTCGTGGATGATTAATATATATATTTCATAGAAATTTATAATTGATGAGTTGTAGGGAGGGACTTATGTCACCACAAACAGAGACTAAAGCAAGTGTTGGATTCAACGCTGGTGTTAAAGATTACAGATTAACTTACTATACTCCTAACAATGAAACCCTAGATACTGATATCTTGGCAGCATTTCGAAACTCCTCAACCAGGAGTTCCACCGGAAGAAGCAGCTTTTTTACTTATTTCTTTTTTATTCCAATATTTTTTTTTCAAGTTGTTTGAGCAATACGAGCAGCAATAAAAAACATTCTAAAAATTTTTTCTCGATTTCCTGAACCAAGTTGCCTTTGTTGTGGAAATAAAGAAATTATTTTCAAATTTGATGTTAATTCTTCGGCAAATTCATTTAGAAAAATTAAGAAATTACAAATTTCTAATGATTTTTTTATCTATTTTTTCATGGTAATTATAATCGTTATCATTAAGAAGGAGACTATGAATCTTATCTATAATATTATTTTTATCTATTTTTATTATTCCACGATAGGGTCCATTCAAAAAAGGATCATATATTTTAGGCAAGTATTCTTTGTTAGTTTTATCACTGCATCCTAGATAAGTAAGCCCTTTGTACAAGCTGCCAATTCTATTTGTAAATTCATTGCTTAGGCTTTTTTTTTTATTGGTATAAATCCAATAATTATGCATATGCAGTTCATGACATAATAATTTTTTCTGTTGTAGACAAAGAAATCCTTTTTTGTATCATTTCCCGGAAAGTTGATAAACGGGGTGGATATGTAAAAGATATTCTTTATTTTCCGTCATTTTGACATGCATGAAAAAAAATATTGGGACATTTCATTTCTTACAGTTACAGCATTTTCAAATCGATTGTTTTTTATATATCGAAATGGTCGATTCCATCGTTTATAGTAAAAAAAGGGTTACTATAAGGTGGTATATATTTGAGCCTCTTGGTGCAAGATTGCAAGCAAGCCTGGCCGAATCTAATTTAGATTGAAAGGCTTGGGCTGTCACGAGCTCAAGCCTTGTTGACCCAGCTCACTTAGCTATGCAAGCTGAGATAGAGCAATGAGTCAAATGTGCCTAAAGCCAAGTTTGAAACTTAATGAGCCCCAGATCAATCCTGGATGAGCCCAAACAACCCTACTTGAGCCTCAATAAACCTCAATGAGACAAGCACGCCAAGCCAAGTTCAAGCTCAACCAGGAGGATTCAAGTTTGAGGTTAAAATCTCCAAGCTTTGTGTTCTTCAAGCTAAGCTCAACCTTGCGTGCTTCCCAACCAAGAACTTTGCCTGTGGTGAAAACCATAGGCCTCGGCTTAGTTGAAGCCATGGGTGTTCTATAGAAGACACCAAACCAAATGCTAGTAGGCTATCCTTCCCACAGCGCCACTCTTTTCAAGATGAATTGAGTAGGTTGCTTAAGTTGGGAGCCAGACTCAATTGCCATGAACAAGATTGAGTATGTTCTTTAGGATGAGAGCCGAACTCAAGCTCTTGCTAGGAAGTTAACCGCTGGCGCATTTGGTCCTAGCTTACCTGCAAAACGAGCAAGGCCGTTAGAGGAACCCGCAGGTTAAACCGCAGGGGATCGCTCCGATGCGTAAGTCAGTAGAGGTTGCGATAATCATAAATGAGCATAATAAAGTATTCGCAATAATAAATAAGCATAATAGAGTATTTAGTTTAGGGTCAATAAGAGGTAGCTCATGAGAGGAGGTTGATGGATGGAGAATAAGGAGAGACGAGGAGAGAGAGAGAGGACGGGGTCCCTGAAGAAGATGGGGGAAAAAGGTGAGGACATCCTGGAAGAAGATGGGGGGAAAAGTGTCCCCGCCCTCCTGGTGTAAATGGGAAAAATGGTATGGCACTTATAGGGAGAGAATAAACGGTGGAAGGTTGGCGGTAAAAGGGCCTTTGCCTAGTGTGGGAGGCAAAAGCAGGTGGCAGGTGGTGGTTGGCCATGTGGGCAGCAGCCCTTCCCTTATAGGGGAAGTAAAGGGTGCCCAGAAGCTTGTATATGCAGGTTAAGCAAGTGAGACTAGATGCCGTGAGCAAGGTGTTGGCGGTATATACGATGCAATCAAGCTTATATGAACGGGGGGAGTAAGCGAGGCTGGGTGTCACGATCACAGATGTTGGCAGCATGAGGGGTGCCACCATGGTTGTATGGCCTTGCGTCAGGTTTGAGCTATCAAGGGTGTGCGGGTGTAGCTAAGGCTTTGCCACCAGGTTGTTTGTTGCCAGGGACGTTTTAGCTTACTTCCCCAATATTGAATAACTCATCTTTTAATGGAAAATATATATTATAACAAAATATTTTCCTAGAAAAACTATATTTAAAAATAGTTTTCCCATGATTGGTTTTATGCAAATATTATTTCCTAGTAACAATATTTTCCATAGCGTTATTCACTATGAGGTTCTATTCTCATTCTTTGGATCGGACTTCAAGAGTTCTTTTTTTTTTTTTTTAGGTATAATGCCAATTTATTATAAATAAATGTTTAACGTGATAAAGTATCAATTTAAGACAAACCTTGGATCAAAATAACTATATTTGGTTGAGAATAGACCCAGTTAGAATTGTAAAATTAGTAGTCTTCAATTTGGTATGGTCTAGGTGTGGAGCAATGAGCACCCAAGCCACTTCAAAATGGTGACTTCCAAGATATATTGGAAAATTGAAATTTTCCAAGAGGACCACTGCTAACAGTGGTGTTTAAGTAACTGTCTAAACTGTACATCAAGACCAGACTTGGCTGTTTAGTCCACAATTTGACTGAATTAATTATTAGCCGATTCTGTCCTTGATCCTTGATTCAGATTCTTATTGATCATTGACCTTCCTCAATTCAAGCATGAATTACTGAAGATCATTAATATATAAAATATCAGAAAAGAATGAAAATCATGTACATCCAAATAATTCGGTCCAAGATTAGGTTTGGTTGGTCCTTTCTTCATCGAATCCTTGTCTCATTTTATTATCTTTAGCGATCTATTATTCCGTTTAGTTCATTTCGGTTTAATCCATATTCGACTGAAAGTATATTGGAAGCTTCTCAGGCTGCTTGGAACGATAACGTTTTACAAGGGGAGTCATTTTCCACTCATTAGGTGGGAGAACTTTTCTTTCGAAAAATATTTTCCATTATACAATGTAGGTCAAATAACATAAACAAGAAAAACTAATTTTGAGAATTTATTTTTCTCCTGAACAAACAGAGACTTAGAAATCAAACTAGAGGAATCCTTTGTATTGTTGGAAAATAACATAAAAACAAAATTATACTCATTGTTTGACCACTTTATATGATTTTGTTAAGGCATGAAACAATTTCAATTCGTCATTCAACTCAATATTGTGCTTATAGTAAGACCCACTAAATGCAAGTTGTCTATACAAAATGTGCTCAATTTCATATGTGGCAACTCCGCCAAAATCTCTTCAATCGTTGGGGGAAGAATCCGCATGAATCAGATATTTTGATGAATATGTCAATTTTCAAGTTGGCAAGGTCAATTACTAAGAGAATCATTTGATTGGAGAGAGTTTTGGCAAAGCACTTCAAGGGTGAGAAGTTGCGCGACAATAAATGGAGTCAAATTCAACTGCCGAAGGGCTTTATACAACTCTATGCTTTAGCATCCTTGTGCAGAACGTGCACTTCTACATAAATGGTGGCTATGTTGCAATAAGAACAACTTGTCTGCTCCATCTGTGTGAATCTTCCATTCTTCTACAGACGAAGATGGGTTATTTGAATATGTTACAGACATACCTTTTAAATGAAATAGTTGTAAAATATGATTACCTCGAGTTTGACATGTAGTTGGGGCCAACCATTCTAAAGGGGTGCAAGAGAGAGCGAGGGGGAGGGAGGGAGGCTAGAGATTGGAGAGGCTTAGAGCTTTGACTCTGTGTTCTCTTTTAATATTTTTTGTTTTTTCAATAAAAAATTTTTGCCCTTGTTGTACAGACAAAGCTAAAAGTGTGTAGTCTTACTTTGCTGGTTTACAAGATATTGGCAGGACTCGCAAATGATTGGGAGTATATTTGTCCTTATGGGCTATGCCTACATTAATCAACTTGTCCAACCATTTCCATCAAGGGTTTTCCAAAGGGTACGCCCCGAATTCCTGGACAAAGGAATTTGTTTCCTCCATTTGGACTGTTTGGGAGGCAAGAAACATGTTGATCTACAAACAGGAACAACCACAAGGGAAAGGCTGCTCGGGATCCATCAAATTCATTGTTATGTCTTTGATCAAGGAAATTGCGAGGATTCTCAAATCAATACACCACGTTAAAATCTGACCCTCATCCCCATCTTTCAGAAGACAATAAACTAGCTAGCTACGCAATGTCCACCTTAAAGAACAATGGAATAGACATCCATATTTGACTCAAAACGGAAGTGGCTTTCAATTGTTAAGTTCGTAAACACACGAATAGGTGTTGTTCGAATTGCGCTCGATTGGACATATTTGGATCCACCGAAAGAAATTCCCAAACTTGGGAAAATAATAAACCAAGTTATATTTTATTGAATAATCAGGAAGCGTTGCCTCTTACAATAACCTGAGGTCCCTGTTTATTGAAATAGAGATCTAAGAAATATCAATTTTAATAGGAATATAAAAACTAAACTAAAAAGAAATCTGATGTGGAAATAAATTGACATGGTTGCTTCTCGGCTATTGAGTGACAGGTAGGCCCTTGGCAGCATGCCTTCCAGTAGAGAGACTTGGTTGCCGGATGGTTACAGCTAGCCCATTGGCGGCGTACCCGGCAACAAGCTAGCGCATAAGCCCTTAAAGGCATACGCTTAACAGTATACTATAATGATTCAAGGTATTCTTGAATCAAAACCTAGGAGAGTGATTGAGAATTGAGAAGAAGAGAGATAGAGAGAAAGATAGAGGGAATTAGAAGGCAGAAAATATACTATTTCATTGGATGATTGATCAAGAAGCAACAACTTCCCTTATATTCTTACATTGGAGGGAAAGATATAGAATCCTCCAACTAACCCCTTAACCGACTTTCCCTCCAAAGCTGACCCGATACAACATCTAAGTGAGTAATACAATGCAATACAAGAGCAAGAATACAACATAACAATGCTAAATGCTAAATCAACAATTAGAACTCTTACAAAACATAACAATTTATGACAATATCCCTCTATTGAAGAAAGGATTCTTGTCTCAGGAATCAAACTAAGGAAATTGACTCTTGAGGAACTTAAGGTCCTCCCAGGTTGCTGCAATCTGCTCCAAATTAGCCCACTTTACCGTATTTTCTAAAAATATCAAAGGGTAAATTACATATTAGTACCTGGATATTTGGTGTATTAATTTTTTAGTCAATAAAGTTTTTGAAATAATTTTTTAGTAAACAAAATTACACATATTTAGTAAAATTGCCCAAATAGCAATATGTACCTAAGAGGGTACCAACACACAAGCGCCGAATTCGATTAAAACTCCAAAGTTAAGCATGCTTTGGTGAGAGTAGTACCAAGATGGGTGACATCCTGGGAAGTCCTCGTGTTGCACCCCTCAAATAGGGGGGTTCTTGAAAACAGCCTCTCTTCAGGGTAGCACCTTGAATGGGTAAGGCTGCATACATCCCCATCATCCCCCCCCCCCCCCCCCCCACCCCCCCGGGCGTGCGCGCGACCCTACTTAGGCGGGAGCTCTTGGGGCACTGAAAATGTTGCTTTTGCCCAAATAGCAATATGTAATGGTGAGCTTTTTTTTTTTTTTACAATATTATTTGGACTATTACATTAAATACATAACTTTTAGGACTAAAAAATTATTTCCTAAAGTTTGTGGACTAAAAAAATTAATACACCGAATTTGAGGGTACTAATATGTAATTTACTCGATATCAAACTCAGAATCAATTTTGATGTTTTGATAAAAATTAGTTTGGTTTAAATTCTAGTTTGGTTGCATATAATATTGGCCGGTTCTTTATCTAACCATAATTCATGGTTGTATATGTAATCACTTGATATAATTGATGACTGATTTAATGTTGTAAACTCAACTCTATTAAGTGTCCATTGAATTGGTTTATGATTATTAGAGTAACGGCGATTTGATGAGATTTGAATTTTGGTTGAAGTCATTCAACATAATTTTGTAATATAAATGCCTTGGATTATTTGAATATTGAAAGGCATTATGAACGACGTATGCTTAAGAGGTTAAGTTATATAAAAAAGCCTCTTTTCCTGAATATTTTGAAGACACTGTTATGAATGTCTTCTAATTAAGAGGTTTGTAATATGTTATGAAAAGCGCAGCATTCTAGTTGATGTTGGATCGAGGTGAATAAAGATGATCATTTTCACCAATGGTGTGCTACGCTCGGGAACTTCACTGACCGGATGGATGACTAGCTTTCTCTACTATAGAGTTGAAAGAAGAGATTGCCTATAATCAAAGAGCATTCTACTACAAAGGCAATAAGTTATGATGCAAGTTAAACAACAACAACAATTACAGTGCCTCCAAGGGCTCCCGCCAAAAGCAGGGTCTGGGAAGTTATGATGCAAGTTGATGTTATAAAATATATGGTGAATTCACTTACAAAAAGGCAGACATGCCTATAAGTTGTTAATCATCGAGGAGAGTAGGGCTGAGGCCCATAAAATTAATCACTACAGTAGAAACCCGTCCTCAAATGTATGGTGATCCTATGACTGAGGCTCAATTGGTAAATACGGAATTGATGGTTGGTTGAAAGAGCACAAATTATACTATTTACAGCGGGGTATTCCTAGGTCCCATTCCTAAGGTGAGGTGCTCTTTACTGTGATGTTTAAGGCAAAGTTTATAAACTCTAAATAAACCCGAAGGCATACTACCAGCGGGATGTTTATCACAGATCACCCTTGGAGGGTTCACCTACATGAGTGTGGTGGTGGGTCGCCACTA
This sequence comes from Simmondsia chinensis, assembly GCA_018398585.1. NCBI lineage: Eukaryota > Viridiplantae > Streptophyta > Magnoliopsida > Caryophyllales > Simmondsiaceae > Simmondsia > Simmondsia chinensis. The sequence continues at coordinate 22,562,590 of JAGTTD010000005.1, forward strand.
TGGGAAATAGGCTATTCCCTAATGACACTTGTGAGACAAGATTTGCGCACATGATGGTAACACACCCTACCGATAGAACTTTACAAATGCCAGTATTCTATATGTGTGATAGGTATAGACCTGGCCACAAGGACCTAATTCAAAGCATTTATGCTACTACATTTTCTTCGGGTTGAAGCTCATTTATGCTAAGTGTGGACTCAAACCCGAAATGTACCTACATATATTAGCAGAATACTATGCTCACAAAGCTTTATAATTTTTAAATCATGTGAGGGATTATTGAAAATTATGCATTTTATTTATATTATTTATTTTTTGTTTCAAAAAATACTTATGTTAATATGATACTAAAATCATATTTTACCGCTGATGCTTGAGTCAAGAATTAGTCAAAGCAAAATATGAGATTGCAACATCTCTGTTGATGTATTTTCAAAATATGCACCGAATACTATGTTAAATATTTGTTTAATATGTATATGAGATGTGTTTGAGATTGTCCGGATACTTGTTTAAGTGTTTAAAGCTTATTAGGAGTGTGTGTCGACACATGGGCCATGTGTGTCAACACGCAATCCAACAAAACCTCAGGGGAACAGCTGTGTGTCAACACACATAGCCCGTGTGTCAACACACAACCCTTTTACAGAAGTGCACGGAGGAAATCTGTGTGTCGACGCACAGCTTCGACACACAGGTTAGTTTTAACAGTTTATTACGCAATTTATTCCCGATTTTTTGCGGTTCTTTTTCTTTGGTTTTGGGCCGTCTCTCCTCTACATATACACATATATTTCCCCCTTTGTTTTAGACTTGAATTGCATTAAAAAGAAAGAGAGAAAAAGAGTTTGCAAAAGAACTTTGTGAGTTCTTGTGTTATTGTATTATTGAATTCAAGTAAAGTTTGTCAAACATCAATCTCTCTATATCTCATTCAATCTCTCCCCTTACACCCTCTCACTTTATCTTTTGGTTGTTGTTATATCCCTGAGGATATTTTGTATACCGAAATGAATCATAAGGAAAGTAATTACACGGCCTCAACACTTGAGATCTTATGGTTACTTGGTTCCAAGGGTTTTGCAAGTATTTGAAGATTTGCACCAACAATCTTAAGGTTTATATTCTGATTTGGGATATGGCTTCATCAATGAGGGAAATGACAGCAAATTTCTTGAAGTTAGATAGGTTTGATGGCGGTAATTTCGGCCGATGGTAAAGGAAAATGCACTTCCTCATTACGACTTTGAATGCAGTGTATGTATTGAATACACCATTCCCATCCCTTGCTTCTGAGAGGAGAAGACTTTGGCAGAGCAAAGGGCCAGACTAAAGTGGGAGAATGATGACTACACCTGCAAAGAGCACATACTAAATGGCATGACTGATGCCCGGTTTGACATCTTCTCGAATGTGTCAACCGCAAAGGAATTATGGGACGCTCTCGAGGCGGGCTACATAGCTGAGGATGCTACAAGCAAAAATTTCCTGGTTAGTCAATTTAATATTTATAAAATGGTAGATAATCATCTTGTCATGGAGCAATTCCATGAAAATGAACGAATTTTGAATAATTTCAAACAATATAGTATGAACATGGATGATACCATAGTTGTTTCATCCTTGATTGACAAACTTCCTCCTTCATAGAGAGACGTTAAGAAAAGTCTCAAACATAAGAAGGAAGATATGTCAATGGAGGAATTGGCTAGCCATCTGCGCATTGGGAAAGGCTATAGGGTATAGGATGACAATAAAGACCGCCCCGGTGATATTGGGAATATCAATATCACATAAGAAGGCCAGTCGAGTAAAGGAACCAAGAGAACCGGACACTTCTAAAAGAAGAAAGATGAAAAGAGGCCGAATATGGTATGTTGGGAGTGTCAAAAGCCCGGTCACTTATTTAGAGACTGTTACCACCTTAAAAACAAGAAAGGCAAGGGACTTGATCATTGCGCCAAAAATTCGAAAGATAGGTTTGTGGCGATGATATTAGGAGTCAACCTAGTCGAGAGTGTTAACTCTTGGTGGGTTGAATCATGGGCCATGAAACATGTGTGTAAGGATAAGGGGTTCTTCACGACATTTGAACCCTTGGACAACGGAACTGTGTCACTCATGGGCAATGGGGAGACTAGACCGGTTAAAGGGAGGGAAAAGTTGATTTGCTTTTCACCTCTGGAAAAACCCTTACTTTAACCTATGTATGTTATGCTCCAAACATGAAGAAGAATCTTGTGTCTAGTGGCCTGTTAAATCAGTTTGGATTCAAATTGATCTTCAAGGCCAACAAATTTGCACCGTCAAAAGGAGGGGTCTTTGTTAGCAAAGGGTACTTATGTAATGGGATGTTCAAGTTGAACACTGATAATAAAGTTGATAGTTCTGTTTATATGCTTGACTCATCATTTTTGTGGTATCAAAGATTAGGTCATGTAAATTTTTGTAGATTGCATGAAATGGTTAATTCTTCATTGATACCTCACATAGAAAAGATTGATGATAAATGCAAAGCATGCATGTAAACAAAAATAACGAGATTACCATTTCCTTGGGTGCAAAAAGAGACTAATTTACTTGATCTTGTATATAGCGATTTATGTGATTTCAAGAACACACCGAGTTTAGGTGGAAAGAGATATTTTATAATGTTCATAGATGATTGTTCAAGATTTTGTTATGTATATCTCATAAATCACAAAGACGGCTCACTAGATAGATTTAAAGCATATAGACCAGAAACTGAACTACACTGTGAGACCTTCCTCAAACACCTTAGGTCGGACCATGGTGGGGAATACTATGATCCCAAGTATTTCAAAACTACCAGAATTGTACATGAGATCACAGCTCCGTATATGCCACAACGAAATGGCATGGCTGAGAGGAAAAACCGAACTCTAACTTAAATGGTTAACTCAATGGTATCCTATTCCAGTCTCAGCAATGGATTTTGGGGTGAGGCCATGTTAACAGCCTGCCATATATTAAATCGAGTTCTAAATAAGAGAAATAAGATAACCCCGTATGAATTATGAAACAAACAAGTCCCTAATTTGAATTATCAAAAGGTGTGGGGGTGTAAGGCAGTCGTTAAAGTTCCTAAGCCTAAACGGAAGAAGTTAGGTGAAAGAGGCATTGATTGCATCTTTGCTGAATATACGCCTCATAGTAAGGCATATTAGTTTTATGTAATTGAATCTAATGATTATATCAATGTAAATACAATACTAGAATCGAGAGATGACATCTTCGATGAGAATCGGTTTACCTCTATCCCTAGACCGAGGGATTATGTGTCATTTGAGAATAACACACAAGTGTCATATGATGATGTTCTGCATGAGAGGGAAGATGTCCCTAAAAGTGCTCTAGAACTCCGAAGGAGTAAGAAAGCAAGGAAAGAGAAATATTTCGATTCGGACTTCTACACGTTTTTAGTAGAATGTTCGAGGAACGATGTGGACCAAGTGGTTCCATATGGTTGTGTCATGGAAGCTGATCTCATGACGTTTAATAAGGCGATGAGGTCTCATGATGCCTCCTTTTGGAGAGAGGCAGTGAATGATGAGATGGATTCCATCTTACGTAATAATACCTAGATATTGGTTGATCTTCCATGAGGCAGTAAGCCCATCGGGTGTAAATGGATCTTCAAAAAGAAGATGAAGGTGGATGGAGTGATTGACAAGTTTAAAGCCCGATTGGTGGATAAAGGGTTCCTCCAAAAACACGGGTTGGACTACTTTTACACGTATGCCCCCGTGGCAAGAATTTCGACAATAAGATAGCTTTTGTCTCGATTTATAAACTAGCAATTCATCAAATGGATGTCAAAACGGCATTCCTGAATGGTGAGCTAGAAGAGGAAGTGTACATGGAACAACCAAAAGATTTTATTATTCCGGGTTAAGAGAGAAAAGTATGTAAACTCATACGCTTTCTTTATGGGCTAAAGTAAGCCCCGAAGCAGTGGCACTAGAAATTTGATCAAGTTGTTCTGAGCAACGGATTCTTATAAATGAATCAGATAAATATGTCTATAGCAAGTTTGATAATGGCAAAAGGGTCATTATATGATTGTATGTCAATGACATGCTAATATTCGGTAATGATGTGGAACAAGTGGAGCAAACTAAACATTTTCTCTCGAAAAACTTTACTATGAAGGACATGGGTGAGGCGGCGGTAATCCTTGGTATAAGGACTGTAAGGAATAATGATATCATTTCCTTAATGCATTCTCACTATGTTGAAAATCTGTTGAAAAAGTTCCATTTCATTGATTGTGCACCGATATCCATTCCAATGAATCCTAGTGTGAAACTAGTACCAAATGAGGGAGCTTCAGTGTTACAACTGGAGTATGCATGAGCCATTGGTTGTTTATGTATGCCATGACAAGCACAAAGCCTAATATCGCCTTTGTTGTTAAAAAGCTAAGTAAATATACTAGCAATCTGAGTAAGATGCACTGGGATGCAGTACATTGTGTACTAAAGTACCTTAAGAAGACTATAAACTATAGTCTATGTATGGTATCCTCCTATTTTAAGGGGTACTCTGATACGAGTTGGATCTCCGATATGGAGGATCAGGCATCCACAAGCGGATGGGTATTCCTGCTTGGTGGGGGTGCAATTTCTTGGGGTTCCAAGAAACAAACTTGCATATTTGATTCTACTATGGCAGTGGAGTTTATAGCTCTTGTGTCGGCGGCTAAAGAGGCTGAGTGGTTAAAGGATCTCTTGTATGAGATACCTTTGTGGCCTCAGCCAATCTAATCGATATCTATCCACTGTGATAGTCAAGCTACGCTTTCTAGAGCATATAGTGGTGTATATAACAGGAAGTCCAGTCACATTGGTCTAAGGCACAGTATAGTGAGACACTTTATTCGAGAAGGTTTTGTCACTGTGGCTTCGTGAGAATAAGTGTGAATCTAGCGGATCCGTTTACAAAAGGCCTGGCTAGAGACTTGGTTCTGAAAACAAGTGAAGGGATAGGGTTGAAACCTGTCGTTTTTAGTCACCTATGATAGACCCTCAACTTGATACCTAGTATGGCGCTAGGTCCCAGGTTCAATGAAAGAGACTTGTCATCTATGTGACTGCAAGCACTAAATGATACGATACATCCCGAGGGTGAAGTGCTTGGTACCTGCCTCAGAGATTCTAAAAGGATGAGCTAATGCTCTTAATGGATGTGGTTTTAAAACTTATTGAATGTCGCGTCGTAGGAACATGATCAATGAGGTCCACCTTAGTTTGTGTTGAAGTTTGGCCGCTTCAAAGGGGTGATTTTTGACTAAAGGTTTGGCCCTAAAACACTTTCGAAGAGTACAGGACTCAAGGCCACAAATATGTTGATCTGTGAGTTTGTAGGGTGTGTATGGGAAGTACACCTTGTGCGTGATTAGATAGTCGGTTAGTCAATTAGGTTGTACGGTTCAAAGCTTGGTCTATCATTTTCGATCCAATTAACTGTATGGTCTTTTCACTAGTTGGGGGTTCAATCGTGAGACACCCTTGTTGATGCACAATAAGTCCTCATTTAACAAAGATGTTATTTTGAGATTGATTGTATTTTGAAAACGGTGGGAGAATGTTAATGTATTTTCAAAATATATAAAGAATACTATATTAAATGCTTGTTTAATATGTACATAAGATGTGTTTGAGATTGTCATGATACTTGTTTAAATGTTTAAAGCTTATTAGGGGTGTGTGTCGACACATGAGCCATATGTGTCGACATACAATCTAACAGAACCGCAGGGGAATAGCTGTGTGCCGACACACATGGCCCGTGCGTCGACACACAGCCCTTTTACAGAAGCACATGGAGGAAATCTATGTGTCGACACACAGGTCTACAGTAACTTGTGTGTTGACACATAGCTTCCACACACAGGTCGGTTTTGATGGCTTATTGCGTGGTTTATTCCCGATTTTTGGTGGTTCTTTTGCTTACACACATATTTCCGCCTTTATTTTAGACTTGAATTGCATTTAAAAAAAAAAAAAGAGAGAAGGAGAGTTTGCAAAATAACTTTGTGAGTTCTTGTGTTATTAAATTCAAGTAAAGTTTGTCAAACATCAATCTCTCTATATCTCATTCAATCTCTCCCCTTACACACCCTCACTTCATGTTTGGTTTGTTGTATCCCCGGAGATATTTCGTATACCGAAAATAACATTAAGGAAAGTGATTACACCTCCTCAACACCTGAGATCTTACGATTACCCAATTGCAAGGATTTTGCAAGTATTAGAATATTTGCACCAACAATCACTTTCTATTGAATTGAAGAATTAACATCACTTAAAAATAGTGAGCTTTGTAGTTTTAGCTTGGAAATCTTTCATTGCTGCACTGATAGAGATCCGACAGGCTATTAAATCTAGAGAAAGGAATGCATTCAAGCTTAATATAATACTCGTGCAGAAGGAGGCGTTTCTTTCTAAGGATAGAGCTTTTTCGCGCCTCAACCTAAGATATGTTTTCTAAACCCTTTATCTAATTGTTTTTTCATGTATATGTATATTGTCGGTTGTATCAAAATTGTTGATTTTTTATCTGAAGAAATTTTGATGACGTTAGTATTTTCTAGTTCTAGAACTATTGATGTATTGGTACTAGTTCTTAGTTGATATAACTTAATATATTTTTACATTATTAGTGTATTATTTGATGAATACAAAAAATATTTCCAACAATTTGGTTTCCGACACCTTTTGCAACGAAGTCTGCATATTGAGACGTGAGCTTTGTAACAATTTTTCCAGCCTTTACTGGGGTACTATCTTAGCCGAGTTGCCAAAAAAATTGTAACTAGTGTTAGACCAACTCTAAAAACCTTAAGATCGATCAAGAACTTTCTAAACCGACATATCTCCTTTGCAGCTTATGAAGCTACAACATATTCGGCTTTCATGGTTGAGTCAGCAATACAAGACTACTTGACACTCCTCCAATTGATGGCTCCATCTCCAAGGGTAAAGACATAACCCGATGTCGAATGTCCGGCATATTTGATCGAAAATCTGAATGAGTATAGACAACTGGAACAAACTCGTCACTATAAAAGTTAAGCATATAATCTCTAGTTCTTCTTAAGTACTTGAGAATATGCTTCACTGCCACCCAGTGCATCGTACCCAGGTTGGATTGATATCTACACACTATACCAACAACATAGCAGATATCTAGTCTCGTGCGCAGCATGGCATACATGGGACTTCCCACAGCTAAAGCATTTAGAACATTCTGCATCTACTCTTCCTCTTGAGGTGTCTTAGGACACTGCTTCAAAGAAAGAGGGACTCCAAGCTTGAAAGGCAAAATCCCTTTTGTGGAGTCCTCCTTGTGATACCTTGATAACATTTTGTCAATATAAGTGGCTTGAGAAAGACCCAACATCCTGCTCTTACGATCTTGCAAAAGTTTGATACCAAGAATATAGTTGGCTTCTCCAAGGTCTTTCATATGGAATTATCATGACAACCAAGTCATTACAGCTAATAAGACACCTACATCATTCCCATTGGGTAGTATATCGTCCACATAACACTAAGAAAGTCACTACTTTCTCTTGATGTCATTTGTACACGCATGCCTCATCAACCAATTGCTCAAAAAAACCATAGGACTTAATCACTTCATTGAATCTAATATTCCATGAGTGTGATGCTTGCTTTAGTCCATATATGGACCTCTTCATTTTGCACACCATATGCTCCTAATTTTTGCTAATGAAAATATCTGGTTGCACCATATAGATGTCTTCTTTATGACGACCATTCAAGAAGGCTGTTTTGACGTCCATTTGCCAAATCTCGTAATCATAATGGATAAGAGTATCCTAGCATGGCTATTGATAAGAGGTCTCATCATAATTGATTCCTTCCTTTTGGGTAAAACCTTTAGCAACCAGCCTTGCCTTAAAGGTCTTTATCTTCCCATCCACTCCTCTTTTCATCTTATAGACCCATTTACATCCAATGGGCATAATTCCTTTTGGCGCCTTTACATGTTCCTATACCTGATTAGAATACATAGATCCTATCTTAAATTTTATTGCCAAGACCCACTGGTTAGCATCCTTGTCTTTAATTACCTCATTATGACTGAGAGGATCATATTCAATGTTACTGTCAACCATTAAGGCTCCCGCTACGAACTTATCAGGCGCCTTGAAAATCCTCCCACCATGCTTAGGCTCTCATGTACTTGGAACATCCTTGCTTTTGCTTTTGTACCCTACTGCAAAATCCTCCTCTAAATATTTTGCATTCGCACTAACAAAAACCTTTTGTTCAGAAGGACTTTAGAAAAGACCACCCCTTCTTCCTTTGAGATAACCAATAAACATACACACCTCCGTCCTTGATTCCAACTTGTCAAGATTATTTTTCAACACATGTGCTGGGCACCCCCAAATTCGAAAGTACCCAAGACTTGGCTTTTGCCTAGTCCATAACTCCACAACCGTTTTCGGAAATGGAGCTAAGTTAAGGTGATATGCTAATGTTTCCAAGGCATAATCCTAAAAGGAGATTGGCAAGGTAGCATGATTCATCATGGACCTTACCATCTCCAACAATATCCTATTCATTCTTTTTGTAACACCATTCTGCTGCATCCCATTTGTAACTAGAAAATCCAGAAATTCACTTGAACGGTATTCTCCACCTTGATCTAATTGAAGTGACTTAACTTGTTTACCTACTTACTTTTAAACTTAACTTTATACTCTTTGAACTTTTCAAAAGAGTCTGACTTATGTCTAATTTCGAAAATATATCCATACCTAGAATAATCATCAGTGAATGTGATGAAGTACTCATACCTGCCTCTTTCTTGAACATTCACTGGTCCACATACATATGTGTGAACCAGCTCAAATAATTTACCAACCTTGTTGCCTTTACTCTTAAAAACAGACTTGATCGTCTTTCCTTCTATGCAGGATTCGTGGACTGACAAGAACTTCAAGTCCAAAGGTTCTATTAGTCCATCTTTTACCATTTCTGGATCCTGTTCAAATTGGTGTAACCTAAACATTGGTGCCATGTGAAGGCGTATCCCTTTTAGGGTGCTTTCTTTTAAGAGATTGAACAAGTGAGCTTGTGTTAGATTCATTCAAACGAATATCAGGGCTTTGATTAGGAAATAACATGAATAAACCATCCACACATGTACCTTTGCAAATAATTAATTTATTTTTCATAATAAATAGTTTAGGACTGAAATTCAATGAATAACCATTATCCACTAAATGAGAGACAGAGATCAAATTCATGAGCAATGAAGGTACAAATAAACAGTCCTTTAAAATCAAAACCCTACCACTAAACTAAGCTAACATCTCCTACTCCTAAGATCGCTACTCTTGTACCATCTCCAACCATCAGGTACACATCTCCATCATGCAACCTCCTAGTTAGCCTAAGCCCCTCTAACATATTATAGACATGGTCAATTGAACCAGAGTCCACACATGTGGAACCTGGTGGACTCTCAACTATGCATGACTCGACTAAGTGAGATATTAACATACCTTCACTAAATGGTTTGCCAGTTTTGGCAGGAATGGTAGTTGTTCCCTTAGTGCAATCCCCAGTCCAGTGGCCCCTATCTCTGCAAAGAGAACACTTCCTCTTGCCGTCCTCACTCGTCCTTGATGCTTGGGTCGATTGGACATTCCATTCGGCCCATAGCTGGTCCTCTGTCTCTTGCAGCTCTTTCATTAGCGCAGGCAATGGATAGTTCTTGTTGCTTACCAGAACATTCAGCTTGATCTGACTGAATGAGCTGGATAGAGAATTAAGGATGATATCCTGCTTCATTTAACTACCAAACTCAAATCGAAGGACTTCCAGTTCAAAAAAACACCCATCAAACTCATAATGTGATCCTCAACTGGCATTCCTTTAGACATCCTCATATTGAGCAACTTTCTAATAAGATCTTTCCTAGCTGCTCTATACTGTTGTTCAAACATTTCTTCTAGCTGTTTCTTCATATCAATTGTTGTGTGCATCTCAAGCATCTGATGCTTGAGAACATCAACACAAATGTCAATATGTGGCATATGGCTAACTCATTAGCCTTGTGCCGGCATTCATAACCCACCTTAATAATAGCTATACAGTCGTTAGTCAACACAAGAGGATGAGCATCAGTGAGAACAAAGTCAAGACCCTCGTGAATTAGTATGATGTCCAAACTCTTTTTCTAGGTAAAATAATTCGGCCCAGTATGTACATTATGCATAAGAATTGAACGAAGTGTACCAGTCACAACCATTATTAATCTCTGTAAATGCAAACACTAATGTAACTATATAATATGAGTTATGTACAATGTAGTGATATCTAGGGGTGTGGACGGTTCAATTTTTATAAAAACAGCACCAAAACCGGACCTAACCATATTAATATGGTTTGAAATTTTTTTCAAACCAAACCATTTTAAATGTTAAACAAAACTGTATTTTGCGATTTGGTCCAGTTTGGTTATGGTTTAACCCTAGTTTTTAAAAAGCTACATATTTTATCAAAAAAATGTAAATTAAAATTAATTATAGATATATGTCAGTTTTGCTTCGTCTTCTTCCTCTTCTTCTTCTTCTTTCTCTCTTTTCTTTTTCTTCCTCTTCTTTTTCCTCGTAATTCATGGGTAATTAATTGGTGGTTTATTTGCAGGCACTCAATTACTTTAAGTTGGGGGTCCTCGGAAACAGCCTCCTTTCCACCTGGAAGGGGTAAGGCTGCGTACACCACCCTCCCCAGACCCTGCTTTCTGCGGGAGCCGCAAGGCACTGGGACTGTTGTTGTTGTTGTTGTTGTTGTGTCAGTTTTGTTATATTCAAGGTCGTTATATTTCTGTAATTTTCTAACTTAATTATCTTAGTTATAGACATTTACATAACAAAATTTCAATAGCAATAATTTTTTCAGTTTGTACTTTACCCTTTGTATCAATTTAGTTTTTACACTTTTAGTTATGTCAATTTAATCCCAATACAAGTGTATTATGTCAATGTAGTCCTTAAAGTTAAATTTATTTTAAATTGTTAATGAAATTTTTTTATGGTTCAATCAGAGATTTGGTTAAATTGAATCAATGGCTAGATTTGCAGCGGGTTGCTTGTATCCAACATGATTGTGCTATTAAAATTACATCATAAACTTAATTCAATTTTTTTTCAAAGGACTTAATTAACACAAGCAAAGGTATAAGGACTAAATTGACAAAATAAAAAATACGGGGACCTTTGATGCGAATAATCTTTTTTTATCAGGTTGTCAAGTAAAATTTTGCTAACTACTAACATGACTTCTTATGATTTAGATTATGTAAACAATCGTTGAACTTTCTTTTATTTATGGTTTATGGTCTAGGTTCGTAAACTCTAGTAACCAAAATTTTCTAATCAAACCATAATTTTTCAAACCATAATCTAAACTAAACCATAAATTATGGTTTAGTCTGATTTGAATTATGGTTTAAACTAATTTTTACATGCCCCTAGTGATATCTATTCTTTTAATTTTGGCAAACACAATTAGTCAGGTATGTATAAAACTGAACTATCATGTATGCAATAGTGACCTAAACACACAATTCCCTACTCCCCAGCAGCAAGGTTGTGTGAAATTAGTTTACGTGAGAACTATTCTTAATTAACATATTTTCTTGTAACTGTTACTAAACATGATTAATTCACCATGTTTCCTTAGTCTCTAACATGATACAACAGAGCTTCTCAGGGAGGATAATATATTATGCTAGTCAAGTGTAAACCATTACCTAAACCTTAATATAAATACATGAAATACTCCATGACAACGTGGTCTTATTGCTTCTTTGCACTATAGTTTATCCTACTGGAAGTCTAACCTTTTAACCTGCAAACAAAAACCCTCCGCGAGAAGTGATGTTGGTTCATGATACTGCTAGACCGGTAATGGAGACCGTAAGGTTTCAAAAATTGAACCTTGCTCCTACTTGAATTTTTATAAACTAGTGGTTTTATTTTAAATTGTATTTACAACTTTATTACCTCATAATCACCATTAGAATCTCAATCTAAAATAAATTAATTAATAAAAATTAATTTTTAATAATTATTATTTAATTTAGTACTAATGTCTGCAAATAAAAAAGTTGTTTTATTTTTTATTATAAAATAATTTGATGCTAATCTCATTAGATCAATTTTTTAATTTCATAAATCTTAACAATATACGCATAATCCCATCATCGTAAAGTAAATATAAATGTAATTTTAAAAATTTACATCTATAAATCAGAATTAACTATTAATTCAAAAAATATTTTTAAATAATTTAAAACTGGGACTATATGATTATGATCAATATCAAATTAAATAATCTTTCCTTTCAATTTTAATGAAATCTCTATTTTATTAAATCGTAAGTCTATTTTTTTTATCTTATTATACATATCATGTATATTATGATGTAAGCAGAGGCAGGCTCTAATACTAATTGTTGGAGGCAGTCTCTAATACCAATTGTTGGGACGAATTTTAAAAATTTTCCCTGGTTTATTAAACTGATGCAGCAAATGTTTTAAATTTTCTAATTTTAAACCTATAAGTGATTTAAAATTTTTGATTTTAAATCTACAGGCCTCTACTCTAATATATTAATAATAATGAAATGAATATAAAATTAAAATAATAAGAATACTATATATAAATAGAAAAGCTAAAAACTAAAAAGACCAAGAAAGAAGAGTACCTGGAAAAGCTCCAAAAAAAAAAAAAAAAAACTAGAATAATACCAAGACCGAAAAGCTTTCTATACAATTTCCTCAACAATACCTGGAGTGTGGGCTTCGAAAATATTAAACTTAAGAGGAAAACAATTTTAGTGGAAATTTTCTCACTTATAAAGTCTCCGAAAGTTAATATTTTTAGAAACCTTTTAATTTTGAATTGGATTGGATGCCAAACCCTAACTCCAAAACCCTTATTTATAGTATGCTACTAGAGTGAATAAACAAGGAAAAACTGATGTGGGATTTGTTTAAATCATATAAAATGACGTTGTTTCAAATACTAAATAAAACGTGTTATTTTTTGTAGCCCTAGTTCAAACGGCTCACCACTTAAGGGCGTCCCTGAGCATAGCATGTGTCATGCTCTAATTGGTCCAAGCCCATAGGTGCGGATTGCCCCCCAGCTGGTTGGCCACGTGGATCGCAACCTGTTTTTGATATATGTTTTCTTTCGTGTTTTGTTTTATTTCCCACATGTAAAAATTCATCCTATGAATTTTTAATTTTAAAAATTATTTTATCTTATAAATTTAAATTTTATTGATCTCATTAGTAATGTTTAGCAACATTACATTTACTCATCTCATGAATAAATAGTTCATCTCAATAATTCTTTAATATTTTTTCAATGGCAATAAAAATAGAGGCATGCATAGGGACTTAGGGACAATTCAAATCTAGTTTCAAATGAGTTAAATTAATTACCATCTCATACTAAAATTTAACAACCATTTAATGGGACTTAATTCCACTAAATAAGTTCCACTACACTCTAGACTTAAATTAATTGATAATTCCCAATTAGCCTATATTGATAACAATCCCTCCACTGGATGTCCCCAACAAAAATAGTTAGACCTACTACCATTATTTTTCTCACAGCTTTGCCATTAGTTACCGTCTTGCCCTTTTCCGAATAATTCATTTATACTTGAACATATTCACAGTATAAATTCCAACTGTCAAAGACCAGAAACACTTTGGCCAAAGATTCTGAATTAATTCAAACACTTGCGAATTAATTAAGGTGACATATATATCTCATAAGAGACTGTACATTCCATATTGAATACCTAATCCCTATCACACTTTATGTAGTTATCCAATGCTCGTGGGATTTCAGCCATATATCAAGACCTTAGTTATAGTACACCAAAGTAACTAACATTTCATGCATAGGTCCAGAACAATCTCAAGATTTAGGATCATCGTTCAAATAGTACATTATAAATCACGCACTTCCAATAGTAGTCTAGAAACAAGTTACTCACATGGTCCAACTTAGTGTATTAATCTTATTGAACACACCAACATAACACTTTTGAATTACCATTCACATGGCTAAGACAAGTCATCTAAAGTGTAAAGTTATAGTCTTAGCAGAAAAGTAGTGCAAACTTATCACCAACTATGAGTGTTTCAAATAACTTTCCATTCCATTTGTTACAAGTCTATCTGTGGCTAATCTCATAAACCAGTTAGAACAAACATGTAAAAAGTAATCTAAGGACTGCATCCATCTCTTGAATGTTGCTCAAAAGAAAATCACGTGCAACATATATGCTCACTTACGCAAATTTAATGAGGAAATGACTGATACATATTTATCCAAAAGTCAAGGTTGCCAGGCTTAAAAACCTGATTCATTCGGGCTTGTAAGTGGACTACTAAGCTCTTGGGTTTGTCTCCACTTTGGTTCATGACATTTAAGTGTATGAGGGAAGGTGTATGTGGGCCTTGCTCTGTCATTGAAACTGCCACTTTTGTTTGATCCATATTCTTTTATTTTTTGTCAACATATTTATCCAAAAAATCCACCAAAAATGCTAAACAAAGTCTTCTTATTTGAAGCATAAGCTGAACTCACTGTATAATCGAAGTCAGATACACCAACATATCACAACCTTTTCTCTTAAAATGGTGAGTGGTTGAGGTCAAAGACGTGTAGTTTGAATTTAGGCTCACTCTCCAGTCGCGGTGAGTCCCTTTTGCATGTTTGTTTTGTTTTCACTTTTATGGCGACCACACCACACTTAATTAACAACAAAATAGAGTAAACACGCCTTTTGGTGCCACAGTTGGAGGCTTAAAATAAGACTTCATTGTCTTTTTTCCAACATGGATTACCAAGACAAAATTGCCGGTCATTCATCGATTGGTAGAACTAGGGGTTCTTGTGCTCTCAAGCATGAGGAATTGGAAGGTCTATCCTTGATTGGGTCCCGGCTTGAGCGCCCTCTTGAACGAAGACCTATAACATGAAGGGATGAACCAAGTCATGGCCATGGCAGTGAAAGCGGCAGCGATGATGACATCCTATAAGATAAATGCATTGGGCTTGATGGCCATTCTCACAAGAGTTTCATGACTATGCTCAACGTTGTTCAGAAATTGTGGACAAAAGAGTCCAACAGGTAATGAGAGAGGCCTTTGACAGGCAATGTGCTAAAACAGAGCGTAATCTAGCGGCTCAGCGTGAGAACTCCACTGCCTCGAGAGCTATGATAAACGATGTTGGAACCTCAATGAATGAAAGGCTTCACAAAGAAACTGACAGAGTCTTAATTGAAATGAATACAACCTTGTCTTCTCCACCCTTATTTCTAAGGACGCGACAAGATAGACAGTAGTTGAAGTCGAGTCTATCTTGGTTTAATAACAATTGACTATCGTTTAATAAAACTTAGTTCAACTAAGTAGGTTTTACTGCACTCTAAAAATAAATATATTTGCTCGTTAAATATTCCTGTAATAGTTTACTCAATTGGCCCCTCTAATAAATGTCTATGAGAAAAATAAATTAAACTGCTGTTGTCATTCTTTCTCACTTTGCCTTCTTAGTTCCCACTTCGCCCTTTTTGAATAATTCCCTAATATAGATAAATACTTCTGTATTAAATCCAAATGTCTAACATAAGGAATACCCTGGCCAAAGTCTCTAGAATCACTTCAAATACTTGTGGATTAACTAGGGGCACATTAAACAAAGTAGATCCCCAATAAATTATCCGTTCTTGCCACATTTTGTGCAATTGCCCAACGAATGTAAGACCCCAGTTAATATTTATAACCTCTTCCATGCACAAGTTCAGACTATTTCCCGGATTAAGAGTCATTGTATAAACAAAATATATGAGTCGCTCAATTCTAATAGTAGTATAGGCCCGAGCAAATCATGTGGTCTAGTTCAGTGTAACAATCTAGTTGGAATACACTAACACAATATTCTGGGTCTCTATCCACATAACCAAGACAAGTTATCTAAATGTTATGTTACAATTTCATCAGACAAGTAGCCCAAACTCATCATCAACTATGAACTAATTATTCAAATAACATTCTTAGCCGTTATTTAGTCTATCTATGGAATAATCTCATTATCCACTTAAAAATAGATATACCAAATGTTATTCAAGGACTTTGTCCATCATATGGTACGTGCTTTGAAAGAGAACAAAGTCATATGCATAAAGACTCATAAATTAAATTGATGGTAAAATGAATCTGGAGAGTTATGTAAAGAGATGTTAGAGAAGTGCTTCTCAAGTGTCTTGACTTGGACGAAGCAATGCAAGTAATGGTAGAAGCCCATGAGGGTATCTGCGGATCCCATCTAGCTGGCAACAAGATGCAGTGGCTCATCAGGCATTATGGCTATTATTGGCCATCAATGATGGATGACTGCATAAAGTATTCTAAGGGATGCAGAGCATGCCAAAGGCATGGTCATGTGCCAAGAGTCCCTGCAACTGAAATACATGCTATTGTCAAACCATGGCTATTCAGAGGTTGGACAATGGACATCATAGGAGAGACTAATCTTTTTTCAAGTAAGCAACACTGTTATGATTCAAGACCAAACTTGAGATATAAGAGTATGAGATGAGAAAGAAGTGAAAGAAATGAGAATTAGAGGGAAATTATGGTTGAGAGAGAGAATTAGATCAATTTCATTTGAATGAATTCCAATTACAAGATATTTTGCTTATTTATACTAAAGAAAATATACGGCTAACACTCAAGGATGAAAAACAAGCTTAAATCCAAATACAATCATTTCCCGCCAAAACAACAATAAGCCGCTAACAACCATTACCCGTCTTTCCTGCTAGAACTGCAATTTGAATCCAATTGAGAATTTCACAGCGAAAAATGCATAAAATCCTTCACGGTCATGACAACACCTGCTCCTTAAAATCATTCTTGGGCCAAGAATGAAGAAGAAGGGAACTAACTGCACATGAACTTCAAATTCTCCCAGCTAGCTTGGGTAGGATCCAAATTAACCCGCTGAATCAAAACTTCCTTCACTATCTTGCCTTGCTGCTGCACCAGACGAGATCCCAGAATTGCTGTAGGAGCTTATATTAATGTTCCATTGCTTGTTGCTTTCGGAGGCTTACTTGAACAATCTTTCCCTTCTACGGGTCTTTTCAAAAGAGAAACATGAAATACAAGATGAACAAAAGAATTAGAGGGAAGCTCTCGCCTTAAGCCACATTTTCCAATTTCTCTAACACCTTGTAAGGACCAAAGAAACGAGCCCTCAACTTCACATTTTTGCGCACTGCAGCAAAAGTCTGCTTATAAGGTTGAAGCTTGAGATACACCAAGTCTCCAACTACAAAGGATCTGTCAGAACGCTTCTTATCAGCATAATGCTTCATTCTTGACTGAGCGAGTTGAAGATTGTCCTTTAATTGTTGAACCAATTGTCTCCTTTGGAATAGAAGATCATTGACCTCAGCCACATGAGAAGTTACACCTTGCAGCACCATTGGTGAAGGAGGGTCATACCCATATAAGACCGTAAAGGGAGTGGTCCCTATGGCAGAATGAAAGTGAGTGTTATACCATTAGTTAAAGGTACACCATTACTTGAACACTGATACAAGCTCTCGATATACTCCATGTCGGCATGGCCCTACTCCATTGCTTGGACTCCAGTTCATCTCATAGAGGATTAACCTTGTATTCCACAAATGAACGCTCAACTCGAGGAGTCGTGCCCACCAACTATACTGCGAGACCGGTAATGGAGGCCATGAGCACTCACTTAGAAGCTCACTCCCATTTGATATTTTTGAGTCTTGTGAACTTTTAAATAATTTTAGGAAATAGACAAACCATGGATCCCCCCAACCACTCTGTGTGTGTGTGCAACGATGAGCTAACCAATCTACTCATTACTATGGAAGAGGCATAACAAGTAATTAGTCAAATGAGAACTATTCTCAAATAATATGTTTTCTAAACATATTTAACTCACAATTTCTTCCTTGGTGTTTAAGACAGTATCATAATGCTCTCTAGAAGACTATCATACTATCCTAGTCAAGTGTATACCACTACCTAGACATTAGTATAGGTAAAAAAGATACTCCACGTCAACGTGGTCGCACTCAATTTTCCCGTACCTATATCTATCAATAAGAAGTCTAATCCTGTATCCGGCGAACAAACGGCCTCCTCGGGAAGTAGGACCTATGCACTATACTATTAGACTGGCAATGGAGACTGTGAGGATTCAACTCCTGATCCTTGCTCCCACTTGAAATTTTTAATGGCGGATTTTCTTTTAGGTTTGATTATCTCACAATTAATAATTAGAATCATATTCTAAATTTTATTTAACAATTAAATAAAATCCTAATCCAATTAGGTTTCTCTAATTATCCAACCTATGTGATCTAATCTCATTAGATACATTAAGAGAATTTTCCTATCAAATAATTTAACTTTTAAATTATCTAATCTAATTGGATGTATTTCAAAAAAATTCTCTCACTAGATGAAATCAAATATTTCAACCAATCATATAGCTTCATAACTTTATTCACAACATACATAATATTTAACTCTTTAAATAATATTAAAAATGTAAACAAAATTTAATAAGTATCACATTATCAAACAATTTGAATAATAACACTTAAAGGCCTAAATGTTGGAACAATTAAAGATTTTTCTAAACTCTGTTAGAAAATATTATCTCATAATTTTAATTAGGTTCTTATCCTATTTATTTATTTATTTATTCAAATTATATAAATAGTAAAGTATAAAATCAAAATTAAAATTTTTAATTAATATATGGCTGGGCACATCCCACCTTTTTTTATTTTAATTTATTTTATTATTTAAATAAAAAAATAAACAATTTGATCCAATCTTAATCTCATTAAATTGTAAACCAAATACCTAATCCAATTAGATATTCTAAGTGAGGTTGTATATATCTAAATCATTCGACTACCTGAATATCTAATCTCATTAGATAATTTAGAAATACGCACACATTATTTTATTTATAACTTATCATAATTTAAACAATTTAAATTTGATCAACAACAGTTTTGTTATTAAACTTTTTAATGACACAATCAAGTATTCTATGGTTTTGAATTATTATAAAATATTCAACAATTGAATATTTCATACCTAGATCATAATCTAATCATATTAGACTAATAATCTAAATCGTTCAACGATTTGAATATCTAATCTAATTAGATCCGATTTAGACTTACGCTTCTTGATTGAATCATAATCATCTAAACTTTTAAACAATTTAAAACCTTAACGAATATTCAATCTCGTTACTAAACTCTTTTGACAACAATATTCGAGTTGGTTCCCAAAATAATGCTGAAAAATAAAAAAATAAAAAAAATAATGCTAAAAAATAAATATTTACCAATCTACTGTTGAATCGCATTTTATAAACGCGGTTATATTAAACCGCGTTCCAAAAAAGCGGTTATATGTAAAAATAACCGCATCAAGAAAAAAAATTATATAAGAATAAACCGCGTTTATAAAACGCGGTTTACATATTAAACCGCGTTTAGTAAACGTGGTTATATTGCTTTATAAGTTAAAAACATAAATAATAAACTAATAGATATATATAAATAACGAACTACTATATAAAAAATAATATAAATAAAACATAAATAAATGTTCAAAAAAATGAAACATAAATAAATATTACCGTCATATATTTCACTGCTACTAGCTGCTAACCGAGCCCTGTGCTCCTTTTTTATCTTGCATGTCAATACATTATGGCATTTTCTCTTACAAAATCTACATGTGACCCTTCGTGTATAGTCATTTCATCCATTTCATTTTGAATTTGTTTCGAGCGTGGGCGTCCTTGACTTCAAGACTTGTCTTTTACAATAATATGAACCGCGTCTTAAAGACGCGGTTTAGTTGTATATGAACCGCGTCTTTAAGACGCGGTTTAGTTGTATATGAACCGCGTCTTTAAGACGCGGTTTAGTTGTATATGAACCGCGTCTTTAAGACGCGGTTTATATTCAAATAAACCGCGAACGCTGTTTATTTTCACATGAAACGCGTCTTAAAGACGCGTTTTATAACTGGAATAAACTAATTCGGTTATTTTTGGAGTGAACCGCGTTTTCTAAACGCGGTTCAACAGTAGATTGGGAATTATTTATTTTTTGGCATTATTTTTTTTATTTTTTTATTTTTCAGCATTATTTTGGGAACCGACTCACAATATTCAAGATAGTCTTTTTCTTTAATGAAATTCGTAATTTTATACTTTTGTAATTCTACATACATTAATTTATCAAACCTGATGTTTAGTTGTCAATTATGAACATATTCAAAGTTAGCTCTGATATCAATTGATGGGAACGTATTTCAAAAATTTTTCCCCAAACGACTAGAGCGGGCTAGCAAACAAATAATTTGAAATTCTTAATTTTAAATCTAATGCCCTTGACTAATTAAACTATTTAATTAGACCTAGATCTTACTCTAATAAGCTCATAATATAAAAATTAACATCGAATAAAACAAATATAAACATGGCACGTAGAATTGAAAAAATAAAGGAAATAACAAATTAAATATCAAATACTTAATTTTGACATACCTGAAGCGTAAATCTAAACTCCGAAAAATAATCTTTCTGAGAAATAATTTTTCAGAAATACTACACTAAACATTAATTTTGAAAAAAAAATTACACACAGCAACCCTTGGCTACCGTATGTGTACATATACACACATATACCCACTAGAATCCCTTTTTTTGTGATCTAGGCCACGCTTGTAGCCCAGTTTTATGTAATTTTTTTTTATTTTCTTGTTTTTATTTGTTTTTGTTTAATTCTCACATATATAAAATTCATCTTATAAATATTACTTAGTAAAATTAATTTATTCATCTTACGAATAAATAATTCACTTCATAGACTATGTTTTGCAAAAATTAACTTATTCATCTCATGAACAAATAATTCATCTCTCGAATTCAATTGAAACATTTTCAAATAGTGCTTAAATTGAGGTTTGTGGAAAAACCTCAAGGACAATTTAATTCTTGCTCCAAATGGATCAAATCTAATTATTATCTCATGATAACAATTGACTACCATTTAACAAAGCTTAATTCCACCAAATAAGTTTTACTTCACTCTAGAATTAAATATATTCCCTCAAGAATTTTTTCAATAATTTTATTATTATTATTGCAACAATCAACCCATCTATTAGATATCCGAGAGCAAAAATAACACCAATTACTATCATTATTTTCCTCATTTCTATCATTGTAGTTCCCGACTCGCCCTTCTCAAACAATTCGTAATACAGAAACAATTTCCACATTAATTTCAAATGTCAAACATGCAGAATACTTTGGTCAAAGATTTTAGAATCTATTCATGTATTTGCAAATCAACTAAGGGAACATTTTTCGTTGCAGATTCATAGCAAAAAATCTATGTTAGGAATAGTGTCCTAAAGTCCATATTTGTTCTGTTAATATTAATTTATTAATGAATAAAATTGAAGTTTCAATCGTTTCCGTGTTAAATTTGTATAAGTGAGCATATATATATTGCATGTGATTTTCTTTTAAGTATCGTCCATAAGATTGATAGAGTCCTCAGATTACATTTTACATGTTTGTTCTCAATGGATAATGAGATTATGCCACAGATAGACTTTGAACAAATCGTATGGAATGTTATTTGAATAGCTCGTGGTCGATGATGAGCTTGGGCCACTTGTATGTTAAGACTATGACTTAACACTTTAGATGACTTGTCTTGGTCATGTGGATGGTGATCCAAAAGTGCTAGATTGGTGTGTTCAATAAGATTGACACATTGAGTTGGACCATGTGAGTTGTTTGGTTCTACGCTACTATTGGAGATGAGTAATTGATGTTGTGCTCCTTAAACGATGACTCCAAATCTTGAGAGTATTCTAAACTTGTACATGGAGCATTAGTTACTTTAGTGTACTACAAGTAAGGTCTAAATGTATGACTGAATTCCCACGTACACTGGGTAGCGACGTAAAGTGTGATAAGGATCAGGTATTCAATATGGAATCTGCAATCTCTTATGTGATATATATGTCCCCTTAGTTGATTCACAAATATTTGAATAGTTCGGAAACTTTGGCCAAAGTATTTCAAGTGTTTGATATTTGGAATTTATACTGTAAATATGTGCAAGTATAAATGAATTATTCAATGAAGGGCGAGTCGATAACTAATGGAAAAGCTGTGAGAAGGAAAATGGTAGTTGTTACATTTATTCTTTGTCATGGACGTCTAGGTGGAGGGGTTGTTGTCATCAATACAGTCTATTTGGGGGATATCGAATAAATGGTTTAAGTTTAGAGTGCAGTGAGATTTATTTAGTGGAATTAAGTCTCATTAAATAGTAATTAAATTTTGTCATGAGATGATAATTAATTTAACTCATTTGAAGCTAGATTTAAATTGTCCCTGAGGTCCCTATGCAAGCCTTTGTATTTATTTCCGTTGGAAAAATATTAAAGAATTCATGAGATGAATTATTTATCCATGAGATGGGTAAATTTAATTTTGCCAAACATTATTCATCAGATGAATCAAATTTCAAAAATTATAAAATAAAATAATATTTAAAAATTTCATAAGATAATTTTTTACATGTGGGAAACAAAAAAAAAAATACAAAATCGCGCGCACCGGTATCAATCCATGTATAAGCAAACAAGCTAGCCGACGCGCTACATCGCACGTTGGCTGATCCTAGGCAAGATCCTCTAGAATGGGCACGACCCCATCAGGGGCAGCGACATGTCACGCGGTGCAATTTAAAAATCACGTGTTTTTTAACTGAGAGTGAAACGCAACTTTTAGACTTTCTTTTATATTAAAGTTACGCGTTTTGTTTTATACTTGGTGAATCCCACATCAAAAAATTGAGAGTTTTTCACTCTGTTACACTACTATAAATACAGGTACCTATTCCAAGGCCTGGCATTCGATTTAGAATTAAAAATTAAAGGTTGGGAGAGAAAATTTTATTTTGCAATGTTTCTTTCCTCAAGTTTAATATTTTTTGGAGCCCACTCTCCGGACTTTTCGAGGTCATTGCGCAGAAGGCCGCTCAGTCTCGATGCTTGGCTTTCTTGGAGTATTATTATTTTCTTGTTTTCTTTATTTGGAGCAATTTAGAGTATGTTCTTCTTTCCTTCTCTTCTAAGTTTTTTGCTTTTTTATTTATTTGCAGTTTTTCTTATTATGCCAGTTTAAAGTTCTTGTTATTGTTATGAATGTATTAGAGCAGAGGCCTATAGATTTAAATTAGGAATTTAAATCTGTACATCTAAAATTAGAAATTTAAATCAACCCTGGGTTTAAAATTAAGAGTTTAAAACCCTTCCGCTACGCTAGTTTAATAAACTAAGGAAAAAGTTTTGAAATTCATCCCAGCAACTGGTATAAGAGCAAAGGGATCTATAGAGATAACCCTATTCCCGGAAACTCCCATGCATGAAGTGTCATGAAGCTTGACTCTCCGACCAGAGGCTTAGGTCGCGAGAAGAGTCTCTTACACTGAGTACTCTGATAGGTGTACTTTATTGTGACCACAGTTGGAGAACCGTGAATTACACAATTGGCATCAAAGTTAGGTTTATTAATAACTAGGTTAGTTATTCTCATCAATTGGTATTAGAACCAACCTCTGATTACAATCATAATATACATGAATAGGTATGATAATATCAAAATAAATAGACTTGCGATTTAATAAAATAGAGATTTTATTAAAAAGGAAAGATTTTATAAAGTAAAAATTTAAATTGTTTAAATCGTTAATGAATTAATAGTTAATTAAGATTATATAAAGTAACAATCTGAATTGTTAAATCATTAATTATTTAATAGTTAATTAGATCGTTTAATGTGACGATTTAAATTGTTGAAATCATTAATGAATTATTTGATCATTCAGATTTGTCAATTCATGAAATTACATTCATATTATAATTTTTTTGGCCAATCCGCAAGCAAAGTGATATATGTAACCAAACAAATAGAATACAACCCCAGAAATAACAAGACCCAAACACAATTACATTCATATTATACGCATACTGAGATTGTGCATATTTAACCATGATTTTTTAAATCGAATAAAATTGATCTAATGGGATTAGATTCAGTTACTTTTATGAAATCTGATAAAATTGATCTAATGAGATTAGATTCAATTATTTTTTTAAATTAAATATTTTAATTTAAAAAATAGAAATAAAAAAATTTTTTGACACTGAAGTCAACGAATTTTAAAAAAATTTTAAGGGCATATGGCATCAATATCGGTTTACATAATAATTAGAAAATAATTTTTATGAATTAATTTAACTTTTTGGAATGAAATTCTTAATAGATTATGAGATAATCTACGATATAAGTCAGCACTGTTTTAAATAATAAAATTAACTTCTATTAAATAATGTAATTTTAGAATTAGGTTCTAAAATAGATTATGAGATAATATAAATCATAAGTTGGTACTATTTTGAAAAAAAAATAATTAATTAATTTTATTGGTTAATTTTAGAATGAGATTCTAAGGTAGATTATGAGATAATCTATGTTGTAAGATGATAGTATTTTAAATAAAAAATTAATTAATTAATTTTGTTAGTTAATTTTTAGAATGAGATTCTAAAGGGGAATAGGGATAATCTAAGTTGTAAATGCAAGTTAATTACAAACCATTAATTTATAAAAATCAAGCGGGAGCGTGGTCCAATTGTTGAAACCTCACGGTCTCTATTACCGGTCTAGCAGTGTAATAGATCGATAGACATCCCTAATGAGGATGTTAGTTTGCAGATTGTAGGGTCAAACTTCTATTGGGATAAGCCAAAGTGCGAAGAAGCAATGCGACCATGCTGTCGTGGAGTATTACATGTATTTGTATGGAGGTTTAGGTAATGGTTTACACTTGACTAGCATGATGCATTAGCCTCCCCGAGGAGTTTTGTTGTGTTATGTCAAAGACTAAGGTAAAGTGGTGATTTAATCATGTTAGTAAGAGTTACAAGAAAACATGTTAATTGAAAATAGTTCTCAGCCAAACTAGCTTCGTGCGACCCCGCTGCCAGGGAATAAGGAGTGGTGTGTTTGGGCCATCCTTGCATGCATGATAGTATAGTTTAGTGGACACCTGACTTGTTGTGTATGTTAAAATAAAAGAATAGATGTCACTGCATTATACATGACTCTTGTTAGACAGTTATACAAATGTTTGCATTTGCAATTTTTGGAATAGATACGACTGGTAAACTTCATTCAATTCCAATGCATAATGTACTCATTGGACCAAATTACTTTGCCTAGAAAAACCAAGTTGGACTTAGCTATTACTCACAAGAAATCTACTAGGAAGAAATGAAAGGGCAAGGTTGCTAGTCTAGCAACCAAGTCCATAAAGAAGTCGGCAAAAAGAAAGTGTTTCTTTTGTAGGAAGACTAGCCAACGGATGAAAAACTGCACTAAGTACTTGGCTTCTCTTCTTACAAAGACTACTAAGCCACCTGGTGAAGATATGTTAATATCTTAATTAGTTGAGTCATGCACAGTTGAGAGTCCACCAGGTTCCTGGTGTGTGGAGTTAGATTCAACTAACCATGCCTGTAATATGTTACAGGGGCTCAGGCTAACTAGGAGGCTACATGATGGGGAGCTATACCTGATGATCGGGCACAGTACAAGAGTAGTGGTCTTAGAAGTAGGAGATTTTAGCTTAGTATTTAGTAGAAGAGTTTTGATTTTAAAAGATTGTTTATTTGTACCCGCATTGTGTAGGAATTTGATTCATGTGTTTCATTTTATGGATAATTGTTATTCAGTTAATATTTTTTTTTAAACATGTCATTACAAGAAATAAATTGCTTATTTGCTAAAGGTACGTGTGTAAATGGTTTATTCATGTTATTTCCTAATCAAAAATCTGGTATTTTCCTAAATGAATCTAACATAAGCTCACTTGTTCAATATCCTAAAAGAAAACACCCTAAAACGGATAATGCCTACACATGGCACCAACGTTTAGGTCACATTAATTGGAACTAGATCCAAAGACTGGTGAGAGATGGACTGACAAAGGCTTTGGACTTGAACTCATTACCAGTTTGCGAATCCTGCATAGAAAGAAAGATGACCAAGTCTATCTTTAAGAGTAAAGGCAACAGGGTTGGTGGCTTGCTTGAGCTGGTTCACACATATGTACGTGGACTAATGAATGTTCAGGCAAGAGGTGAGTATGAGTATTTTATCACATTTACTGATGATTACTTAAGGTATAGATATTTTTACCTAATCAAACATTAGTCGGACTCCTTTGAAAAGTTCAAAGAGTACAAAGCTGAAGTTGAAAAACAATTAGGCAAACAAGTTAAGTCACTTCGATCAAATCGAGGTGGTGAATATCTTTCGGGTGAGTTTCTAAATTTCCTCATTGCAAATGGGATAAGATCTTAGTTTTCTGCTCTAGGTACATCGAGTAGAACAGTGTTGCAAAAAGATGGAATATGACATTGTTAGAGATTGTAAGGTCCATGATGAGTCATGCTACCTTACCAATCTCCTTTTTGGGGCTATCTCAAAGGCATAAGGGTGGTCTTTTCTATCATCCCACTGATCAAAAGTTTTTTTATAAATGTAAATATGAAATTTTTAAAGGAGAACTTTGTAGTAGACTACAAAAACAAAAATAGAGTAGTGTTGGAGGAGTTAAAAGAAAATGACGCAAATTCTGAACAACTAGACAAAACTCGGGATACTGTGGATGCATTAGATGCACCTACTGTTAGGTTTGAGAATGTTTTAAGTACATGAGAACCTAGATGTAGTGGGAGGATTGTCAGGGCACCTAATAGGTTCATGGCGGGAGCCTTAATGATTAACCATGACATTGAATTTGATCCTCTCATCTACAGTGAGGCAATTAAAGACAAGGATGCTGACCAATGGGTTTTAGCAATGAAATCTAAGATGGGATCTATGCATTCTAATTAGTTCTGAGATCTTGCAGAGACGCCTATTGGAATTAAGCCCATTGGTTGTAAATGGTTCTATAAGAGGAAAAGAGGGGTGGACAGGAAGGTACAGACCTTAAAGACAAGACTAGTTGCTAAGGGTTTTACCCAAAAGGAAGGAATCGATAATGATAAGATCTTCTCACCAAAAGCCATGCTAAAGTCCATAAGGATACCCATATCCATTGCAGCTCATTATGAGATTTGGAAAATGATAGTCAAAACGGCCCCTATTAAATAGTCATCTTGAAGAAGACATCTATATGGTGCAACCAGATAGTTTTATTGGCAAAAATCAGGAGCGTATAGTATGCAAACTGAAGAAGTCCATACATGGACTGAAGCAAGCATCACGGTCACGGAATATTAGATTCAATGAAGTAATTAAGTCTTATGGTTTTGAGCAATTGGTTAATGAACCAAGTGTGTACAAACAACGTCAAGGGAAAGTAGTGACTTTCTTAGTACTGTATGTCGACAATATACTACTCATTCGGAATGAGAATCCGAGGCATGTTCCCGTGGTGGCTGTGAAGCTGTCCTGCTGCTAAGTTGCTGCTGTTAGCTGTGTTGTGGCTGCCGTTGCTGCTGCATTGTGGTCTTTTGGTGTAGTTGATAGTTGTATTAGTGTGTTGGTAATGTAATTAGTAGTGAGCTTGGTTGTGTCATGTAATAAGTGAGTTAGTTAGTGTTATGTTAGTTAGATATTCTTAGTTGATTTAGATACTTTCATTGCTTTAGATCCTATCTTGTAAGTAGTATAAATAGGATGCTCTAGTTTGTAATCCACATAACTTTGATGAATGAATTGATATCTTTGATATCCTCTCTACTTTCTCATCTCCTTTCCCTTCTTTCTATCATCTAAACTCTATATTCTTTCTCATCTCATACTCTCTCTATCCCTACCAAGGTTAAGATTCAAGAGAAATCCTTGAATCTTAACAATTGGTATCAGAGCCTTGATTTGGCTTCCGAATCAAGCTCATATCAAGAAAGAAATTACAAAAAAAAAAAAAATACAATTAATTGTATTGCAATTAATCAATAAAACAATTATGTCACTGATTTAATTCAGATTTTGTGATCAGAATTCAAATCTGAATTTTGGAGTGGATTTGGCGGTTACTGCACCAGTTTTCAGCAAGTGCCTGAGAGGTGTATTGGTTGGGATTAATAGTGATCATATTACATTGAAGGAAGTTCAAATTATCAGTATTGTGGAGTATATTCAACATCAAGCTGATTCAAATTGAAATTCAAAAGAATCATTCAAGTAATTTGCTGCAGAAGTTGAGTGCTGAAGCAAGTTTGAGCTACTGAAATTGGTGCTGAGCTAACTGTTCTTGATCAGTCGCTCATTTGATCTATTGCGAAGAAGTTACAAGTGAGCTAATTGATCCACATTGCACTTGATCATCATCAAAAGATCAAAAACAAGCTGAATTGAGGTTTAATCAGATTCTACAACTTAGAAATTGAAGTTGAGGTAACTGTTTCTGAACTGCAAGTTCAAACGCGATTCAAATCTGCTTTTCTTGCTAAATTGTGATGAAATTGTGTTGATAAGCTTAGAAGTGGTGAGAATTCGTCAGATTTTGCGTTAATTCTTAAGAATTTTTTTTATTAAGTCGGGATTGGCTTAGGCAAAAAATCTGACAGCAAAGGCCAAAATTTGACATCGGAACTAGGAAACGAAAATTGTTGAAATCTGATTTCGTTCGTGAAGTTCGCTTTAGGTATTGTGTTGAGGACTTGATTGCGAGCTTGAGTCGAGCTTAAGTCAGAAGTGTAAGTCGAATTACTCAACTAACATTGCGGTTAGGGTTTGCTCGAATTTCCTCTGTTCGAAGTTCGTCAGTAGGGTTGGAATCTGAGTGTGAAGTTAAGAGCGATTATGGATGGTAGTGATGCAACGATTCCGGATTGGTTGAAGACGATGTTTGATCAACTCAAGAAACCTAATGCTGAATGGATACAGCAAATGAACCAGCAAAACAACGTGAAGATTGAACAGCAAGCTCAGCTGTTTATAATGGAGAGATCTGATCAGGTCATTTTTCAATCACAAGAATTGGTGGATTGGATTAACAAGTGCTGGGATCAGCAAAAGGAGCAACTTGAAGTGAAATTAGCTGAGATTCAAGAACAATTTAGAAGGCCAAACTCTCCTGTTGTTCAACCAGTGAGGCCTTTTAAGGAATCGAATCATCAGGTGTATTGTGAAGCGGATAAAATCACAGTAGCTGAAGTGCACAATGTGGAGCCACTTAATGTAGTTGATGAAGAATTGGACCAAGGTAATGCTGAAATTGATGAACACGAGTTGGTTGATCCTTAGGTTGAACGAGATGATCTTTATGAAGACTCTTGGCTAGAGTTAGAGTATTTTTAAGAGGAAGAGCTACAACATGACATGCTTCCGGAATGGGAATATGATTTCCATGCCAAGGGAATGTTAAAGAAAGCAAGGAGTAGAGTTAAGAGAAGCCAACTCAATGACGCATTGAACGATTTTTGGGAAACAAAGAAGATTACAAAGAAGAAGTTGAAGCGTAAGGTGATGTCTCAACCTGAGAGGTTTGTTGATCAACAAGAACTAACTCAAGATGCTGCTTTTACTGACGTATATGCTGGTACACAAGCTTCAGATATGTATGCTGGTGTACAAGGGTTGGTTGTTGCAAACTCTGTGATTCCAACCAAAATAATTGATGCCACTGCTGAGATTTCATTGCAAACATCTCCAAACCTATTAAGTATTATCCTATGGCAAGCTTATATGCAGAATGGAGGCACTTTCTCTATTGAGCAATGTCATTCTGTTACAAAGTCAGTTGTTGCTGCGGCAGTGTCATCAAATACAAAGCAGGGCGTGTCTAAGTTCACTTGTGGGCATGCTGGAGTGTTAACTTGGGACAAGAACAACATCATCTTGGATGTTGAGCAAGGTCTCTTGTGTTGGGTGAGAGATTACGTATATATAGTGGCTGAAATGTACTATCGGCATGCCAATCGGCAAGTTCGGAATGATCTATTTCTTCTTTTGAGTAGAATTGTGGCTTATCCAAGTGCAGAATCTTATGACAAGTTGCCTCCTGATCCAGGAGAATACTCTCTAGACTATTGGCGCTGAGGGAAGTCGAATTTTTGCTAAAAAAATGCTCTCGAGCTGCAAGAGTGCGCCTCAAGGTTCACAACAAACCAAGCTGGGTTCCCTTGCAAGCAATTGATCTGAGGGTTTTTGTGGTGGTCTGTTGTGCTTGTGCTGAGTGGAAAAATAATATGCACAATCTTCAATACCTTCACAATATGTGCTTGAAGGAGTACAACAAGAGAACAAGAGCAATTCTAATTGAAAATATTTTACATTTTAGCAGTAAAGATCAGGATGGAACTCCTTTGGTTCTGAAATTATTCTCAGTAACAATGGGGTGTCATTTGTGTCCTGATTTGTGGTTCATTTTCAAGGTTGAAGACAGGAACTCAATTGTGACCCAAGAGTACTTAATTTGGTGGAGCAAAAGTTCAGAAATGAAAACCAAAGTTGCTAGTGTTCAAGTGATCAATTTGGGACAGCAAAAGCGCACAGAAGCTGCTGAAAATTCTTAGGGAATTTTGATTCCTTCACTGTCAGCTGCATATCAGGAGTTAAGTAGATTCATGGATGGTGCAACTTTGATCTTGAGAGGTCTTATGAACTTTGATATTCAAGCCAATGTCACAAGAGCTCATTTGATAAAGTGGGGACAGCATGTTTGCGAGGTAGCTGCTGAGGATGCTGAAGATTCTGAGAGGATTCCACTTCTCTCATTGACAGCAGCAGATGAGAAGCTCACATGGGATGTGATTGGTGCTATTATGATTATGGGAAAATGCCATAACCTGTTCACGTCAAGTGGCTTCCATATGGACATAAACCGAGCTGCAATCTCTCATTATGAGCTGCATTTGGTGTACACTGCTAAATTACTGAATTCTGCAGCAAATCAACGTGTGAATTTGAGAAATAATCAAGAAGTGGCTGAGTTTGGTCTGAGATGGAATTGTAAATGGATGTTTAAGCGATACGAATTTTGGATAAAATCCAAGATGAAAGATTGGCAGCTGCACTCTTATGGGATTGCTTTGGGTTTGGTCACCATGATCAAGAAATTGGGTTGTGACGGTTGCGATGGAACATGTTTGCAAGCCGATTTTGATGCGCAGTTCTCTTGGTTTGAATTTGGAAGGCCTCCCGAGGTGTTAAAGGACTTCATATGCATTTTTGTGTGGTCAATAACATACAAAGTCTGTTGGGCAGCATTCTACAAATAGGATTTCAGAATTACAGAGGAAATTGGTGATTCTCAGCAGCAAGTTAGAGTTCTGAGCTATGTTAACTGCAGCCTGAGGGGTCGTGGGTGTGTCGTTGATGCTTGGTTTAATCAGTGTAGACCACCTGAAGGTGCAACACATCCATACGGGGTCCTTGTGCAGAACAAGCATCATATTAAGGAGTACGTTGCAATTCCGAGTGAGTTCATCGTTGGTTGTTCAGCTGTACAAATTGCATTGATTGTGTTCATAGCTTCACTCTCTTCCATTCTTGAGGATAAGAATGTTTTCAAGGGGAAGAGAATGTTATGATCCGAGAATCTGAGGCATGTTCCCGTGGTGGCTGTGAAGCTGTCCTGCTGCTAAGTTGCCGCTGTTAGCTGTGTTGTGGCAGCCGTTGCTGCTGCATTGTGGTCTTTTAGTGTAGTTGATAGTTGTATTAGTGTGTTGGTATTGTAATTAGTAGTAAGCTTGGTTGTGTCATGTAATAAGTGAGCTAGTTAATGTTATGTTAGTTAGATATTCTTAGTTCATTTAGATACTTTCATTGCTTTAGATCCTATCTTGTAAGTAGTATAAATAGGAGGCTCTAGTTTGTAATCCACATACTTTGATGAATGAATTGATATCTTTGATATCCTCTCTACTTTCTCATCTCCTTTCCCTTCTTTCTCTCATCTAAACTCTATATTCTCTCTCATCTCATACTCTCTCTATCCTAACCAAGGTTAAGATTCAAGAGAAATCCTTGAATCTTAACAGTTATCAGCTGTAAAGATTTTGTGAGCTAGGTCCAGTTGGGTATACGGATTCGGACTTCTAGTCAGATAGAGATGTCAGACGTTCGATGTCTGGGCATGTCTTTACCCTTGGAGTAGGAGTCATTACTGGGAGGAATGTCAAGTGGTATTGTATTACTGACTTCAACATAGAGGCTGAATACATTATAGCTTCAGAAGCTGCATAGAAGGCACGTCGGTTCAGATAGAATAATTGACCTAGTAGTCCTTTGGATCATACACAAAAGAGATAGGTACAAAGCTTGTCATAAATTGGATTTAGTACAAGAGGAAGATTGCTAGGAATAGTGCTCTAAAATCCAAATTTATTATGTTAATACCAATCAATTTCATGTTAAATTTGTGTAAATGAGCATATATATATTGCATGTGATTTTCTTTTAAATATCATCCATGAGATGGACAGAGTCCTTAGATTACATTTTACATATTTGTCATAAG
The DNA here is from genome assembly GCA_018398585.1 of Simmondsia chinensis. NCBI lineage: Eukaryota > Viridiplantae > Streptophyta > Magnoliopsida > Caryophyllales > Simmondsiaceae > Simmondsia > Simmondsia chinensis. Next base: position 22,595,343 of record JAGTTD010000005.1, read on the forward strand.
TAGATAATGAGATTAAGCCACTTATAGACTTCGAACAAATGGTATGGAATGTTATTTGAATAACTCGTGGTTGATGATGAGCTTAGGCTACTTGTCTGTTAAGACCATGACTTAACACTTTAGATGACTTGTCTTGGTTATGTGGATGGTGATCCAAAAGTGTTAGGTTGGAGTGTTTAATAAAATTGACACGTTGAGTTGGACCATGTGAGTTGCTTGTTTCTAGATTACTATCGGATATGAGTGATTCATGTTGTACTGTTTGAACGACGACTCTAAATCCTGAGAGTATTCTGGACTTGTACATGGAGCGCTAGTTACTTACTATAAGTAAGGTCCAAACGTATGACTGAATTTCCATGTACACTAGATAGCGGCGTAAAGTGTGACAAGGATCAGATATTCAATATGGAATCTGCAATCTCTTATGAGGTATAGATGTCCCCTTAGTTGATTTGCAAATATTTGAATAGTTTAGAAACTTTGGCCAAAGTATTCAAGTGTTTGATATTTGTAATTTATACTGTGAATATGTTCAAGTTTAAATGAATTATTCGGTGAAGGGGGAATTGGTAACCAATGGAGAAGTTGTGAGAAGGATAATGGTAGTGGCTATATTTATTCTTTGTCATGGACGTCTAGTAGAGAGATTATTGTCATGAATATAGTCTATTTGGGAGATATCAAATAAATAATTTAAGTCCAGAGTGCAGAAAGATTTATTTAGAGGAATTAAGTTTCATTAAATAGTAATTAAATTTTATCATAAGATGATAATTAATTTAACCCATTTGGGGCTAGATTTAAATTGTCCCTGAGTTTCTGTGCAAGCTTCTGTATTTATTGCTATTGAAAAAATATTAAAGAATTTATGAGATGAATTATTTATCCATGAGATGGGTAATTTAATTTTTTCAAATATTATTCATGAGATGAATAAAATTTAAAAATATTATAAAATAAAATAATTTTTGAAAATGAAAATTCATAAGATGAATTTTTAAATGTGGGAAACCCAAAAAAAAAAAAATCGCACGCACGGGCATCAATCCATGTAGAACCAACGAGCCAGCAAGAGTACGACGTCGCGCGTTGGCTGGTCCTAGGCGAGATCGGCGTGAATGCGTGCGGCCCAATCAGGGACCACCACATGCCACGCGGTGAAATTTAAAAAATCACGCGTTATTTAAATAAGAGTGAAGCGCAATGTTTAGACTTTCTTTTATATTAAAGTTACCCGTTTTGTTTTATACTGTGCGAATCCCACATCGAAAAATTGAGATTTTTTTGCTCCAGTACACTACTATAAATAAAGGTACATATTCCAATGTTTGGCATTCAATTTAGAATTAAAAATTAAGGGTTTCTGAAAGTGTTGACTTTCAGGTCGAGTGGGAGAGAAAATTTTAATTTAAAATTTTTCTTTCCTCAAGTTTAATATTTTTCAGAGCCCACTCTCCGGGTATATCAAGGTCATTGCATAGAAGGCCACTCGGTCTCAATTTCTCAGCTTTCTTGGAGTATTATTGTTTTTCGGCTTTCTTTATTTGAAGCAATTATGGGTATTTTCTTCAGTCCTTCTCTTTTAAGTTTTTCACTTTTTTATTTATTTACAGCTTTTCTTATTATGCATGTTTAAAGCTCATGTTATGGTTATGAATATACTAGAGTAGATGCCGGTAGATTTAAGTTATGAATTTAAATTTATAGATTTAAAATTAGGAATTTTAAATCAACCTTAGCTTTAAAATTAAGAGTTTTAAACCCTTCCACTGCGCTAGTTTAATAAACTAAGGGAAAATTTTCAAAATTCATCCCAACAACTAGTATAAGAGCAAAGGGATCTATAGAGATAACCCTATTCCCGGGAACTCTCGTGAGTGAGGTGTCATAAAGCGTGACTCTCTGATCAGGGGCTTAGGTAGCAAGAAGAGTTTCCTACGCTAAGTGCTATAATAGGTGCATTTTGTTATGACCACAGTTGGAGAATTTTGAACCCAACAATTGGCATCAAAGTTAAGTCAATTAATAACTAGCTTAGTTATTCCCATCGATCCATTCCCGCCACACTTCATGCAATTGCCCAATGACGTAAGATCCTGCTTATTAAATTTTAACCTCATCATTTTGGGCATCAAAGCAATTAATATTCCATGCATGAGTTCGGTATTTCTCGAATTTAGTGTTATCGTATTATAGAATTAATTATTTCCGATAGCAGTAAAGAAGCAATTAATTCAAGTGGTCCTGCTCAATGTTCCAATCTTATGAAAGCACCAACATAATACTCTTGGATCCCCATCCACATGACCAAGACAAGTCATCAAAAGTATCATATTACAGTCTTAGCAGACAAGTTGTCCAAACTTATCACTGACTACGAACATACTTCAACAACATGTCACTAGTGTGGTCTAAGTCTTTCGGTGGTTCAATCATATTGACCATTTAAACCAAACCTGACCCGTCATTTTGGACAACGTCCATCTCGTGGAACGTTTTAGAAAAACAATCACGCATGTTTGACTCGTAAAACATAATTAGACAACAAATAAATAAAATAATTTTATTTATTTAATATTTAAAAACTAACTAATTGGGTTTTTTTAGGACACCTATTCCGATACTCACGGTATGATCGAAGTCAGATATACAAACATACCACAACCATTTCTCCGAAAATGGTGAGTGGTTAAGGTCAAAGACGTGCCGTTCGTATTTCCTCTCACTCCCTACTCACTTTTTTTTGTTTTCTCTTTTACAACGACCGCATCACACTTAATTAGAAAAAAAAATAGAGCAAACAAGATGGAAGCTGTGGTGTAAGGATGTTAGGGACTGAAAAAATTCCCATACTTGCTTAATCGGTCAACAACCACCAAAATAACGATCTTACTATGAGACAACGAAAGACCATCATTAAAGTCTAAGGAAACACTACACCAAATGATGGTGGTATCGGAAGGGTTGGAGAAGTCTCGGTTGCAACCATCTCATACTTGTTTCGTTGGCACACCGGACATTGTTGAATGTGAGTTTGAACATCCCCCTTTAATCCCTTCTAGTAAATTAAAGTTTGAATCTGGCGATAAGTGGTCTTAATGTCCGGATGACCCCCTGAGGAGAGTCATGTAGCCACACTATGATGTCTTGCTGTAACTCTGGATCAGCACCTACTACCAAGAGTCCCCTGCACCACAATTGATTGTTATGCCACGAATAGCACGGGTGAGACATGAGCTCTTGTTGTTTATCTTGAATGATCATTTGCAAAACTGGGTTACTAGCCCACACCAATTTCAACTTAGTAATTAGAAGAGATAGTAGAGATGGTCGTACACAAAATTGCACTACCAAGGATGCGTAACAAGGTATCTGTGGCTCGGTTCTCAGTGCCCCTATTTACACACCAAACTCAAGGGAGCTGGAATGATGTCATTTAGAGATAAAAAGACACATGCATAACATGTGAGGCCATCCTTGAGGCATAAATGGCTATAAAAGGAAGAATAATAGCGTCTCGAGTTCAGCTACTTGATGAACTAAAGCCTTAAAGTAGAAGCATCGCGAGATGGCTAATGAGGCTAAGGAAGCTCGAGCTTGAGGTAGTTATAAGGAGTGCTGTGGGGATGGCAATGGCCAAGCTCAAGGAAATTATTTGGAGCACATATCAAGGAACGTGGGCCTCAAGTACATTCAAAGGAGAGTGGATGCACATGGGAAGACTAAGGGATCCTTGAGCACGTGTGTTAATGCAAGTTCGCACCAATTCAGTGTCATGGAAGGCATTGAGGCTGAACATGGGACATATATGCCATATTTTAAGGACACAATAGTTAGATCTTAAGCTATAAATAAATGGCTCTAGTTATGTTATAAAGGCAAGCATTAAACATACAAAATTTCGTCAAGTTGTTCTACAATGCACTTGTGCTTTATTTCTTTTCCTTTTATTAAGAGTGGTATAATTGTAGCTTTTTGTCTTGCTTTTCTCAAGCAAATAAACTTTTGGGTTTCAGGTATGACATTCTTGCCATAATAGCTACTCCCAAATTTGACAAGTTAAGTTTAGCATTGTTGGTTTAAGGCATTGACAACCAAGCCCCAAAGCTTTATTGCTTTGGTCTTAAATTAGTGTCCCAACTGAGTAAGTTAAATGACTTTAGGTTTGAGTCATTATTTTAGGGCTTTAATGCCTAAGGCTTTGACCTTAATTGTGTTGGTCCTAATCTATTGACACAAATTCGGTTCGCTCTAACTTAATCTTGTTAAGTTTTAACTCATTCGACTTGTCTTAAGTCGAGGGTGCCAAGCCTAAAAATCTGTAGACTCATACTTATGTGTAGATTGTTGAGCACTTTAACTTTTCTCCACCAGGTTTCTAACATTTAAGTGTACGAGGCAAGGTGTCTTTGGGCTCTGCTCCGTCACCCCAGCTGCCACTTGGGCCAAGTCCATGTTCATTTACTTTATCGCAATGAGATATTCAACTTAAAAATTGAACAAGTATACAATTGAGTATCTTTAATTAGAGCATGAGCATAATCCATAGTACTATTGCAAACCGAAGTTGGATTTCTTGGGTGGGCAATTTTAATTTCACAAAATAAAATTACATATAACTATTGTATCAAGCGCAGCAGAATCCTAATTTAAAATTCCCAATTTTAAATACATACAAGTTTTTAACTCTATTTAGATATAACAATGCATAACATAGGTGACATATCCATGAAAAACAATTAAATACAAATTTAAACACATAAGTCGAGAAATCTCATACCTCATTGTAGACCGCAAGTGTAAAGATGCTCCAACGATACCTCCAAGATCTTCTCCTAATTCTTCTTAAGCAACAAACGTGTGAGATTTGTAAAATCAAGTAATTCTTAACAATAATTTTTAAGAACTAATTCGTAAGAGAATTTCTCCTTTTCTTATTAATTGAGAGAAAACCGAGTGAAAGATACTAAACCCTAGTGAACCGGGCAGCTTTATTTATAGGAGCCTTAAAAACCAACTCATTCGATTTGAAATAAAAAACAAAACGTAAAATTGTACTTTACATTGGACAAAACATCCAAAATACCAAAAATCACACGCCTTTCTTTTGTCAGCGTTGCAAGATGCCACGTGGTACCCTACTATTAGTATGCGCCAAAAGGTGCAAATAGACTACACGTGAAGGTTGTCAAATTCGGGATTCTACGTAGAATCAATGAGGGGTCAGTAGAATCGGAATCGTAGAATCGAATCGAGAATCGTAAGATTCTACTTTGTGTGTATATAAATTATTTAAACCAACAAAATTACTATAATAATTATCAAATATAAGATAAAAAAACATCAAAAAGTATAAAACACATTAATTTTATAATAAATTGGACACAAAGATAAGAAAAAGAGCATCATCATTCTAACATTAACATGGTGGCGGGTGTCCAAACGACAATGGAGGCCGAGAGTGTGCTAGTTGGATGCATGGACAGCCAGAGTGCGGTGGTTGCATTTGATGGTAACTGAGTGGGAGGAGGAAGAAGAAGGAGTCGGGACTCAAGAGGAGAGAGACTGAGAAAGTGCTTAGTCTTAGGGTTTTTTGGCATTTGTTTGACTTTGTTTGATTTGGACTTCTTTTATATATTAAATAAAGCTAGCAGTAAGTACATTACAAAACTTGAACAAGAATTAATGTAAAAATACAAAAGTAAAAATATACAACTCATGTGATCTAAGTACAAAGTTGAGAAAGTTAAAACAATTTGAAGTAATTCTATACAAACTAAAATTTTTGAAAAGTTTGTTTGAATAAATCATTTGTAATTTGAAGTAATTAGCATATAAAATATTATTTATTTTAAATTTTTGTTAAAATATCTGGCATTTAATATTATATGATCTATATAGAATTAGAAATATATGTATAATTTTTGCTAAAATATCTAATATTATATGTAAAAATACAAAAAAAAAAAAAAAAAAAGCTGGAGAACTAAAATACAAAAAAGGGACCCAAAATGCTTAGTTAAGGAGTCGAACCCGCGCGCTACAACTCCCAAACTAGGCCACTCACCACTAGGCTATGATGCACAAGGATACATTTCATCTTCACAATAAAATATCTAAAGTTATTTGCTTATAGCTTGAATCGGTACAATCGCTTGTAGAATCGCAATTCAACCGATTCTATTGCGATCTACCGATTTTGGATCGATTCTACTCCGATTCTTCTTAAATTCGATTTTTTAAGCAATTTGAATCGATTGACTAAGGTAGAATCGTAGAATCGTACGATTCTACCATTCAAATCGCGATTTTAACAACCACGTGAGGCCTCACGTGTCACACGTTGGTTGGCCAGGGGTCCAACATGGACCCCCACCCTAGTCCGTCTATCCGTTGCTAATTGGCCTTCGCATAATTTTCAACTTTTCCCTTTTTTATTTTACTTATTAAAATTCATCCCATGAATTTTTTGGGTTTAATAAAAAAAAATTATTTTCAACTCTTGAATAAAATAATTCATCTCATTAATTTTCTTGATTTCTGTAGGTGCATAATTTAGAGGCTTGCGTAGGGACCTCAGGGATAATTTATTCCTAACTCCAAATTGGTTAAATCTGATCACCATTTCATAATAACAATTGATTACCATTTACTAATTTTAATTCCACTAAATAAGTTTTTTTCACTCTAGAAATAACTATATTTACTTGTTAAATTTCCCTGTAATAATTTACTTACAATATATCTGTCTACTAATTGTCCATGAAAAAAGTAACCCAAACTACTATTGTTATTCATTATCACTTTACCTTCCCTTCTCGAATAATTCACTAATAGAGAAAAACACTTGTGTATTAGATCCAAATGTCAAACATAAGGAATGCTCTGGCCAAAGCTCTGGAATTAATTCGAATATTTGCTAATCTACTAAAGGGACATTGTTCTAGGCAGATTCTTAGCAAAATATATGTTCCCACTACACATCATGCAACTACCCAATGAGCGTAAGATCCCGGTTACACATAATAACCCGATTCTTTTAGCGCATCAAAGTAATTAACATTCCATGCATGAGCCCAGACAATTTTCCAATTTTACAGTCATTGTATAAACAAAGTGTGTATGTGTGTGTGTGAATTGCTCACTTCTGGTAGTATCGCATAAATGAACAAATCACATGGTCTATCCAATGTAACAATCACATTGTATTACAACATAACATTCTGGATCATCATCCACATAATTAAGACAGATTATCTAAATGTTACATTATGATCTTAGCAGAAAAATAGCCCAAACTCATCACTAACTACGAATTGCATATTAAACAATATTTTATCTGTTCTATCCGCAGCATAATCTTATTGTCCACTAAAATAGACGAATGTCATTTAAGGATTACGTCCATCTCATAGTACATGCTTTAAAAAATTAAACAACATCACATACATAAACAACTTTTATTCACTTAAATGTTCACTTAAATTGGATTCCCTGGAACACTAGCTCTAATAGGATTCACCAAAAGCATCAACCCTCTTTAGAAATGATTAATTGAGGTCAAACATGTGTGGTTCAAAATTTAGACTTGCTCCCAAGTCGAGGCGAGTTTGTTATGATCTAAGTTGGTCTTAGGTCATAACCTAGGAGAGAGAATATGGGATGAGAAAGAATAGAGAGAATTCAGATGAGAAAAGAAGATATTTTTCCATTACTTGAATGAATGTTACAAGTAAAGATCCCAACTACTTATACCCTTCATTACAAGAGGCGGCAAAACAACTAAAAATACCTAGTTTACCACTAGCTAACCGACATTGCTAGTTCGCCAACTAACTAACCAATATTCCCTCCCAAAAAAAAGTACTATTACACGGCTAATACAACTGAAATACTAATCAAACTAGTACTAATGAAGAAACTACTTAACCAAGGAATACAATTCACAACAATACTCCCCCCTTCGAAAACATTCTTGTCTCAAGAATGAAATTGACTCTTGAAGAATCTGAAATCTTCTAAGTTGCCTTTGCCTTGTGATAGTGGACTAATGAACCGATGCTTTTTGAAGTCTTCTTGCCATTGTGCAGGATAGTGCATGAATCCAAGATAGCCAAGTTCCCTAGATGATTATACCACTTGAGGCTGTTATTCGGGATCTATCTGAATCTTCTGAATCGTCTAAACCATCTACATCAGCAATAGCATACTTTTTCTTATTTGACACCCTTGACCTTATTCTTAACTGAGCTAAATTCAAATGATCCTTTAATTGTTGTATTAACTATTTCCCTTTTCGTCGTATACACTCCATCACCTTCTTTTCCTTATCCTTCCAATGTAAATGCTTCTTAAGTCCCTAATAAATGCCTTCAATGTCTGAGTGTCCTTCCTAAGCTAAAGAATAGAATGCTATGATAACCTGCTTCCTCAATTCAAATGTAATAACAATGTCATTGGATGTAGCAGGTTCCCCTGAAGACTTCCTTATGCTTAAAACCAAGCAGTGCTATTGAGCAATAAGATCCCTGGCATAAGATTTGTAAACTTCTTCCAACCAAGAAGGCAATACAATTGTAATAGCTGAACAGAAAATTGAATTTCCCTCCTCTTGCCTTCCAGATAGTACACTATTTGTGGCATTACCCTTCCTTTTGATGTAAACCAAGTAACAATTCATTCCTAGAATCTTTCTTAGCCCTATGATCGACACAATTACCTTTATCTTTCGTTCCAAAAAAATTCAGACCATGATGATCTGATTCAATTATGAATTGGTGTTTTTCAAAGTACTACCTCCATTTTTTATCTAATATAAGATTGGCCAAGTAATCCTTTCCCTTAGTTGATAAGTTCAGATGTTTTGGACTAGGGAATTGGTTACAGAAAGCTATTAGTCCTTCTTTTTCAAATAAGACTATACTACCAGCATCTACTTGTATGGTGAAAACTTCACTGAGATCAAGCATTCTCAAGGCTGGAACTAAACACATAGCTACCTTTAAATTTTTAAAGGGCTTATGAACTAAACTAGCCCTTACTAAAGCATCCCTCTTAGCTTCCAAAGGTGTTGCACTAAGGGAAAACATCTAACCCTTCCATTGATAAGCTCTTCCCTTCATCACTTTTTCCAACTTCTTACCACTCATCCCATGTAATTGTCGTTGTTCAACTTTGCCTTGCAGCTTAATTGATGTGCCATTCCTCTCAAAAGATACTGATAGTTCAACAAAATCAAAAATCAATGGACTAATTGTCTTCATCCAATCAACACCAAGAACCATATTGCAACCTCCAAGTTTCAGCACCCTAAAGTCGTATATAAACTGATGGCCCTGCATTTCTCATTTGAATTACTTACATTTATTCTGAGATAGTATTGAATTTCCATCAGCCACTGTAACAGCAAGTGGGCTTGTCTTGATCAGTTCATGACCCACCAATTTAACAATCTTTGGATCCAAGAAGCTATGTGTGCTACAACTATCAATTAATATCAACAATGGTCTGTGACTTGCCTATCCTTTAATTATTATTGGGTTGTGAGACCCATTTCCAGTCAAGGCTTTTACTGAAATCTCTGCCTCATCCTCCTTTGAATTTTCCTAAACCTCCTCAACCAGGACACTGGAATCTAACGTTTCATCCAGCTTCTCTTCATCTTCAACACTAGTAGCAGACATCAACAACTTGGGATTACACTTTGCCCAAAGAAATACCGCTGATTATACTTGAAACACAGCTTTTGGGCCTTCTTTTCTTCCAAACTCAAGGGTTTGGGAACTCCTACAGTTGATTGCTGCAATGGTGGGGATGAATGCACAGTCTTGCCCCTCCGTCCTCCTTTAGGTAAGGCTAAAACAATGGATTCAAATAATCTCTCGTTAGAGTAAGCCTTAGATAAAGACTGTGGATTCAATGCTTTCACTAAATTTTTGATCTTGAGCTTTAAACCACTAATGAAGCTAGAGATATAATAGGCATCGCTTGCACCTAGATTAATAGACATCATTCATGCTTTCAAATGTGCAAAATGAGTCATGTACTCTTTAACTGAACCAGTTTGAGTTACCTTAGTAAAGTTCTCAACAATATCTCCTTAGTCTTCATCCCCATACCTCTCACATAACTCATCTACAAACTCATGCCAAGTGAGGGAAGATTGCTAAGTATCAAACTATGGAACCATACTTCTTAATCTCCATGTAAGTAAATTGCAACTAATTCAACCTTTTGGGAATCTTGAACATCATAGAAATGAAAATACCTTTCATATCTTCTAATCCAAGATTGAGGTTACACACCATCAAGGGTATCGATCTCTACTTTGGGCAGGCGAAATCCTATGTTTCTAACCAAGGCGATTCACTCACCACTTTCTTCATTCGATTTAGGATATAAGGGGTCTGGTGGCCTTCCATGAGGATTTCCCGATGGCAGAATTCCAACTCCAGTAGGTGCAAATTGCCTTTTGATCTGCTCTTGCATTTCTGCTAGCTGCTGCTAAACTTGGTACTCAGATTGGTGCATATTGCCCACTGCAAGAATCAAATCTTGGAACTGTTGCTGCAATTAAGCCATGTGCTCGGCTTGATTTGAATTAGCAGCTACCTCACCAGCCACAAAAGCTTGTTTCTTCCCTTTATCCAGCTTAATATTTGTTAAATTCACAAGCAGTGATACCAATTGTTATGATCTAAGTTGGTCTTAGATCATAACCTAGGAGAGAGAATATGGGATGAGAAAGAATATAGAGAATTGAGATGAGAAGAGAAGATGTTTTTCTATTACTTGAATGAATCTTACAAGTAAAGATCCCAACTACTTATACCCTTCGTTACAAGAGGCGACAAAACATTTAAAAATATCTAGCTTACAACTAACTAACCGTCATTCCTAGTTCACCAGCTAACTAACCGATATTCCCTCCCAAAAAACAAGTACTAATACACTCTAATACGCAGCTAATACAACTGAAATACTAATTGAACTAGTACTAATGAAGAAACTACTTAACTAAGGAATACAATTCACAATAGAGTCCATCTTTGCATGTTTATTTTATTTTGTATTTATGGTGAGCACACACACACTAAAAGCAAACAAACCTTTTGGCAACAATAGTGGGAGGCTCTATAGTGTCTAACCCCATCGTTGATCTTAATAACATAATTTGATACCATTCTTCAAGGGTCCGAACTAGAAAAGCTAGTGCTCCTAAAGCCAAGGAGCCTAAAGGTTTAGCCTTGATTGGGTCACCAATTTAACAGCCTTTTAGAACAAACTCCCATCTTAGGAGGGGACGAAAGTAGCCAACAATGGCGATACCTAAAGTAGGGGTGATGAGGACATCCCAGAAAATGAATGCATTGGCTTGATGTCTATTCTCAAAAAAGCTTTATGGCCATGCTCAAGTGAAGAATGCAACTCAAAAATTAAAGAGTTTAGCAATCTCCGAGAGAAGTTCAAGAAAACAACATGCTGAGAATAAGTCTACAATAATTAGGCAACGTAAATACACAGCCGCTCTGAGGATGATCGCTATTGATGTTGGGGGTTTAATGAATTAAAGACTGCACAAAGAGATTGATAGGATCCTAGTTGAAATGAATGCAACCTTATCATCCACTGCTAGTCTCACACTTAGAGACGTGGTAAAGAAACAATGGTAGAAGTTGAACCCATCTTAACAAGGCAAGCTAAGACGCATAATTGCCTTTTAAAGCAGTTAGAGAAGACTTTTGACAATTAAAGCCAATTTCAATCTTCCTCCCTCGGTCCCTACTGGTTATACTTGTGATCCCTTTTGAAGTACACGGCTATAAGTACGCGGAGATGTTAATACCTCCTCCAAAGGAAGAGGAAACACCATTATGGCCTGTTCGAGCATTATACCGCTTGATTCAAAGCTAAGGATCAAAAATTCGGCACCCAGGGCATTTGGACCCTCTAACCAAGAACAAACCTTGGCTTCAAGGGACCTAAACACCACTGCTTGGGCCATGTCGTCCCTGAAGATTGGGGAGCAGTGCAATTTTCCTTCTCGCCATACATGGAGACCATCCTAAGAACTTAGCAAAGCTTCGTAGTTAATGGACAAGGAAAGGAATCCTTTATAGGAAACCAGCAACCCATGACCATGCTTGAATTAATTCGAGAAATAGGAGGGCATGGGCCAAAACCCCCTGTGCATGCAACTCCCCACAGGGGCATATCCCAAATTATGGGACCCAAGGGCATGGATAGGTGCTCGTCATGAGGGACATGTACCTTCCTTTGAGGCCTGACCTAGTATTTTTGACACTGGGGCATTTGAATGCATCACAATCCTAGAGAAATTCACTAAACATCAATCAATTCAAGGTTACCCACCAACCCACAAGTGCGGGGGTGCCCTCTAACATTCCTCAGGCTCAGGTGGGTCCTATATGGCACCTTATTAACCAATTGGCCATTTTGACCAAGGAGGGTATAATCCTACTTAAGTAGCCCAATACACGCTTCCTCATTTAATGGTCTCGAGGGCTTAGGGATATCCTGCTGACCCTACAAAAGATACATAATGTCTTGGGGGCTATGGAAAGTGCATAATCAGGCACAGGACCTTGGGATCAATAAACCTATTTAAAGTTATTTGTATCCCAATTAAATGGATAGCGATTACCCATTCCTAACAGGGTACAAGATACCTAAGTTCGCACTTTTCTCTAGGGAAGGGAAAATTTCAGCTATGGAGCTCCTAGAAAGGTTTAATTGCTCGTTTAAAGAAGTAGCAGACAACCCTTTATTTGAAATTAAGGTGTTCTCTAGTTCTCTAACAGGGACAGCCTTTCAATGGCATACAAGTTTGCCACCTAATTCAAATTATAATTAGGATGACATGGCTAGATAATTTTAGGCCCAATTGCCAAGGATGGAGCAAGTCCTTTATGTCTGACTTAGCTTGAATGAAACAAAAACCAAGAGAATATGTAGAGGGTTATATCAACCGGTTCAAGAGAGCCAGGCTGAAATTTACCGTGGCTCTCCCCGTGCTCGAATATGCCTAGTTAGGTTTGAATGGCTTGGACTTTGAGTTTACAAGAAGTTTGAGAGTTCAAATTTCACTAGTCTACTTCAACTAGTGGAATGTGTCGCTGGGTATGAGGCGATCTTTAAGAAAAAAGTCTTAGTAAAAATAGCATGCATGTAAGCTGCATGCATGACGTTATAGATGAGGATGAGATTCCTCCCTATGAAATTGACATGGCCGCATGCATCAAGGGACCTCCAATCATATGAAATGTTAAATACAAAAAAAGAATATTAAGCCTAGGAAGTTTAACTAGTCCTTAGACTTGAGAAAATATACATTTGATTTGCCAAGTGCTGACATAATTTTTGACTGGGAGGAAAACGATAAACTTACAATTAGACGAAAACACAAGAGACCCAATCCTAACTCCTTGAGAGGGAGGATTTATTATAAGTGACATGATTCAAATTCCCCCACTTAACAAAAACATACGTCATCTTTAGGAAAGTAGTCCAGGACGCCATTAAAGCAAGGGGACTGATTTTCCCTGACGAGGGTCAAATGAGTGTTGGCAAAGACCCATTCCAGTTCCTGTACAAGTAAATATGATAGGGGTGATTAAATCTCGAGATAGTCACAATATTCTTACAAATGAGCAGTCTAAGAAGGATGAATACAAATGAAGCAAAATTGGCCACAGCCAATGCGTTGATCAAGAGGTTAATGGAAGATGAAGTGCTAAGGTTTCCAAATTTCATTATTTAACTGGGGAACGAGCTTTGTAGATGGCACATCATGGTGGATCATCCAACTTATGACCATACCACTTTCAAGAAGTTCTTTAAAAGACAACCAGAAAAGGGACAATTCATCCGTTGAAAGAAGAAGAAACATCCATGGTTTGTCTCTTGAAGAACAGGGGTAGATGGTATTGCCACCAAGAAGGAGCTGACAAGGAAATTAATGGAAATCACCTACAAATTATGTGATGGGTGTGGGCATAAACTCATTATTAAGATGAAAAAACTCGAATAATACCTTAAGAGGTCATCAAGAACCTCAAAGGAACCTCCATTTTTTGAGCAAACAAGGGATTCTTTCCCAAAGACTTAATCATGAGGACATAACACCCTAAGAAGAACCCGAAGTATCACTTGGTTGGGTTTGAAACTAACCATGATGCACAACCACTATGTTAGCAACCTAGTGGGGTCAGTTTTGGTAACATCTAGAGAAGAAACCAACCTAGTCAGGGAATGGTGGATCAAGTAGACTTAGCAGAACAAAGAAACGGAAGCTGCTCCAGGAAAGGATTATAGAAAAGCGAGCTCAGCTTGACTAGCGGCTAGCTAAAGATCCCTTTGAGGAGGAACCTGGCACCGAGGTGGCTCAAAATGAATGGATCTTCATGATCCAAAGAAGAAGAATCTTGGTCCATAAAAGCCAATAGACAACCATGCATAAAATCCAAGAGGCAAATGATTCGCCACAACATTCTCTATTCCCTTCTTGTACTAAATTTCCATGTCGAACTCTTAAGCAACAAAATCCACCTAATAAAAGGTACTAGATGGCAGAGCGGTTAGTGTAGAAAATAACCTTAGAATTTAGCAACTAAGAATGAAATTTGTCAAACCTGAATACAACTGCTAGTAATTCTTTTTTATTTTAATTTTTTTTTTTTTTTTTGTAGTAGCATAGTTTACATGTGCATCATCAAAGTCTTACTAGCATAGTATGTCACATGAAAATTTTTGTTCTTTCTTTGTCCTAAAACAGCGCCTATGATTTAATCAGTGGCATCAAATATCAACTCAAAGGGTATGGTCCAATCAAGTGGCAATACTAGTTTCACTTTCAAGGCATGCATATAATCTCCATGAAAGTTAAAAGGGACATCTTTAAACAATAAATTACAAAGTGATTTAGGCTCCATTTGGAATTAGGAAAATTTAAAGGAAAGCAAATGCAGTGAAAAAAAGTTGAAGGGAAGATATAAAGGAAAACGAGTTTTTTCCGTTGTTTGGAAGTCAAGGAAAAACGAGGAGAAAAAGTAAGTTTTCAAGATCAAATTTTCCCCTTTATTTGGTTGGCAGAAAATGAAATGGAAAAAAAGTAATTATTGTCCAACTTAATAAATAATATTCCCTTTATATCATTTAAGCCATGTATTTTTCTGGTATTCTTGATATTGTTCTGATGGGAATTTATTATTTAAGAACTTTAAGTTTAATTATCACCTCCTGACATTTCAATACATAGTATTAGAGAACTTAAGGTTTAAAAATTTTTAGAAAACATTTGGTTCAAGCACATGAGTTTAAAATATTTTTAAAATAAATTAATATTTTCTCAATGTATTAAATATTTTAAAATATATGAATGTTTTATAAATATTTTAAAATAATTTAAATGATTTAAATATTTTTTAAATTTTGAAAGTATTATAAATTTTAAAATTATTATAAATATACAGGAATTTTTCACTTAGAACCATGAGGTCTGAACATTTATCATTTAAATATTCTGACATTTTAATATATATAACAAGGTACCCAAAACTTTCAAAACTTTATGCCTTAAGTACTCTATGTCAGAATATTGATGTGATACATGATTACAACAATATGTACGAGTTATATCAATGTTATCAATAAAAATCTAGCAGATTACAGAAAACATTACTAAATTATGATGGAAGATATCTATATATAAGTGAAATAATGCGTCATATTAGCATTTTACGACAAAAATTTACAATATTATGATAGAGGACATATATATTGTTATAATTATGTTTTACGTTAACAATTTTTAATAAGAACTTATCAAATTTTTTAAAATGATGCCCAATTGATAAAATTTTAAAAGTTCAAGGTACCTGAGTGACAAAATCTTTAAATAAGGTACTCTATTGTATATATTGAAACGTGTTTGTACTTAAGTGATAAATCTTTAAACCTTTGGATACCTAAATGACAAATTCTCTAAGTAATGGAATCCTAATAAAGTTATGCGTAGGGTAGATGAAAAAAGTTTACAAAGTTAAATGTACCTCAAAACATTTTAGAATCTCAAGGTACTTGAAAAATATGTTACCAAACCTCAAGTACCTAAATCAAATTTTCTCAAAAGATTATCACACTCAGGTACCTCGAGTTTAAATATTTTTTCAATTGGGTATTTTAAATGTTATACACTTTATTTAGTTTTTTGTTTTTTATATATCGAACATACGCATTCAATGAACTTAGATGACAAATAAAGCAAACCTTATTGATTAAACATGAAGCCGAGATCAAATCTAATACATAGAAGTTTGAGATGGCTTGGGCCAAGATTCATTTTCTTTCCCATTTTACTCTCTATTTCAAGAGGAAAATTGTTTTCCTTACATTATATTTTAAAGTCATAAAAGTTTCTATTGAAATTTTTTTCCTTCATACTTTCTGTAGATTCCAAACGTGAGAAAAACACTTTCCTACAAAATTTTTTTCCTTTGTGACTATTTTCTCCATTCCAAACAGACCCTTAGTGATTTTAAAAAACACTTTCCTCCCAGTTTTTTTCCTTTGTGAACATTTTCTCTATTCCAAATGGACCCTTAGTAATTTTAGAAGAATCCCAAATAATTCTTCTACAGAACTGGCATGCCTTAGGAAACTCCAAACGATTTCACGTTGGTAGGGGTATTAGTAGCTCTATCACCTCCATCTTGGCACAATCAACTTAAATTCCTTTTATTGAAACCTTGTGACCTAATATGATTCCTTCTTGTACCTTAAAATTTCACTTCTCCCAATATAGAACAAGGTTAGTCTTTTTACATTGTAGCAAAACTCTAGACAAGTTAGTCAAATAATCATCAAAACAAGAACCTAAACTGAAAGCCATCCATGAAAGCCTCAATGAAAAAAGGCATCATACAATGAAGAAAAGCTGTTTGAGCAATACACAAATCAAAAGGCAAGCGCTTATAAGCAAAGGTACCATATGGACAAGTGAAAGATGTCTTTTATTTATCTTCTAGCACTATGGCAATCTGATTGTATCCTAAATAACCATCAAGGAAACAATAGTAGGCATGATCTTCAAGTTTTTCCAACAGTGTATCAATAAAAGGTAAAGGAAAATAGTTCTTTCGTGTAGCATCATTGAGTTTGTGATAGTCTATGTACACCCTCCAACCTGTGGCATTTCTAGTAGGAATGAGTTCATTGTTATCATTTTTCACCACTGTTATTCGTCCTGTCTTTGGTACCAGCTGTACCAGACTTACCGATAAGCAATCAGAGATGGGATAAATGATCCCAACAACTAATAACTTAGCCACTTCTTTACTTACCACCTCATTCATGGTAGGATTCAATTAGAGTTGAGGTTACACAGTGGGCTTAAAGCTATTTTTAATGAAGATCTTATGCATGCAAAAAGAAAAACTAATCCCCTTGATGTTTGAAATTGTCCATTCAATAGCCGATTTTCACTCTCTTAGAACTTTAAGCAAGCAGTCTTATTCAGCATCACTCAAAGAAGCATTAATAGTAACATGAAAAGTGTTAGAATCGCCAAGCTAAGCATACTTGAGATGCAATGGAAGTGGCTTGAGCTCGAGCTTGGGAAGCTCTTCTCTTCTACTTTTTGTTGGGTCTCAACTGAGGGTAGAGCTTCTACTCTCACTTTGTGGTGCAAATTGTAAGGCTCACAATCTTCTAAGTACCTCACACATCCCTCACTAACTCATCCTTGACCTCTAGGGTCTTTGACTTAGTAAGGAAAACTTCAAGTGGAAGGTGAGGAAAGGCATCCCTAAACGTCTTAGCCACCAAATCATCTAAAACGTCAATTCGAAAACAAGAATCAGTGTTAGTTGGAAATTTAATAACATTAAACACACTGAAAGTGACTTGTTCATCTTGTACTCTCATAATGAGTTTCCCTTGCTAAACACCAATCAAGGTCCTCCCTATAGCGAGGAAAGTTTGGCCAAGAATGAGAGGTATCTATGGATCCTCTTCCATATTAAGTACTACAAAATCAGTTGAAAAGATAAACTTGTCAACTTCTACTAACACATCCTTTACCATCCCTCGTGAATATTTGATAGAATTGTCCACCAATTGGAGTGAGGTAGTTATAGGCTTCACCTCCCCTAGACCAAACTTCCTGAAAATAAATAGTGGCATTAAATTTATGCTTGCACCTAGTCACATAAAACTTTATCAAAAGTAAGAGTGCAAATGGTGCAAGGAATCTTGGATCCTTCAGCTTAGAGGCAACTTCGGTAGAATGGCACTACACTTCTCAGTTAGTGCCACTGTGTCAAATTCTCCCAACTTCCTCTTGCTAGACTGAATCTCTTTCATAACTTCGTGTATTTCAAAATCTGTTCCAACATATTAACAAAAGGGATGATAATATGTAACTTTTTAAACATTGCTGAAAACTTGCCAAATTGCTCATCCACTTTTTGCTTCTTCAATCTTTAAAGAAAAGGGACCATCAGTTTATACGGCTCAGGGTTAACCCTCTTTAGTTTGGTCTCTTCTTGGTGCTCTGTTGTGTATTTGTTTGGTTCAGTTAGTACTAGGGTGGGTTCGGTCATTGGAAAGGTTGGCCCAATCATGGGTATTTCAATCGCATTATGATCTGTTGTGGCGTTGGTGACCTCATGAGGTGGTTTTTCCAGAATTTTTCCATTCTTCAATACTATGGCCTTCACTTGTTCCCTAGGGTCTGTCAAAGTGTTGCTTGGTAGGGAACCATGGGATCTCCCCAAAAATTGTTTTGACATTTGTCCCATTTGAGTTTCCAAGTTCCGGATAGAGGCCTCTTGGTTTCCAAAGTTCACCCTAGTCTCTAGCATGAAATTGGTTGTTTCATTCATGAACTTCCCAAAAATCTTTTCTAGGCCATTTTTTCTTTTCTTAAGGGGGACGAATAAGGGCCTACGGGCTCCTTGGTTGTTCCATGAGAATTTTGGATGGTTCCACCGTCCCGGAAAGTAAGTGTTAGAGTAGCAGTTGTGCTGATTTCGTTGATGGTTTGGCGTGTAATTTGCTTGTTCATACCATAATGAGGTAAAGGTATTTCCCGCTTGACACTCCACATTAGAATTTTTTCCTACACAAAATTTACATATTAATATAGGAGTATGAATTGCGTTGACATTCATGTTATCGAATTGTTCTTAAATTTGTGAAAGTTAATCGGATAAAGTCGTCAATGCATCAATTCATGAACCCCTATAGGTCGTTTTGATATAGCTCAATCATTAGGCCTCATATAGTTGTTGCTAGCGAACACCTCTAGCAACTTATAGGTCTCCTTAGGTTCTTGTTGATTAATGCCCCTCCAACAACTGCATCTATCATTGTTTGACTGCTCAACGACTGAACTTGCATCCGAACTGGTAAACCATGATGTGGACGCCTTCTCAAAAAATCCTTAAATCACTTATATACAGTGATTGCATATCGTATGTGTATGAAGGAGGATATGACATTCCTCATTTTAGCTGATTTGGCCGATTGAAAATATTTAGCGAGAACTTTTTAGGCGAATTAATCCCATATGGTGATAGTGCCTAGATATAATTACTTTAACCAACCTTTTGCTTTATATCTTAGTGAGAATGGAAAAAACCTCAAGCAAATGGCATCATAACAGACGCCAATATATTTGAAAGTATCACATATCTTTAGAAAGTAAAAGATATGCGAGTTCTCTCACTAGGTGACCCACCAAACTAGACTATTTGTTGGATCATCTGTGTGATGGCCATTTTGATTTTAAAGGCTTGGATATGCAAGTTAGAGAGGTGCATCCACCAATAGTCAGTACTACGTACTCTCTCAATGCTCTTCCTTCTTCGCCACCTTGCTCCATCATGACCTCAGTTCGCTTTCTTCCCTTGATTTTTTGAAGTGTTTCTTCAATCTCAGGATTAAAACGAATGATTTGTCCTCCCTATGATCTTAACATGCACAAAAAAAAAGGCCCTCAACTAAAAGCTCAAAGGAAGACCAAATAAAGGAAGAGAACACAAAGTTAAGAATGATAGAATAAGGAAAAAACATTTCGGTCAAAAAATAACAAAATTGAAAAAAAAAAAAAATTGAATTTTTTTTAAAAACAAGTTGATGAAAAGCTAAAAGAAAAACAACAGAAAACACTAAAATAAAAGAAAAGTATAATTCAGTAAAAAGAAAAAAGAAAAAAAAAACCTAAAAAAAGAAAATTATTGTAAATATTGAATATTTTTTGGGTACAATTTTAGGTTCGATTTTAGATATTATTAAATATCCTAGAGAATTATAAATTATGTAAAAGATATTTATATACACTTGTACATATAATATATACGTGTGTGTACAGATATATGGCACGTATCCCGTACGTGTCATGCTCCTTATATACGGTGCATGACTCATCGGCAAAATTTGCTTGTATATATATGTGAGATTGAGAAGAGGAAAAATAGTGAAGAAAAACAAAAGAAAAGAATCAGTGAGAGAATGAGATTTGGGGTTTAAAATTAATAATATAATATTCTCTCATTCTGATATAAAATACTTGTAATTTTTTTCAAGTTTATTGGGATTTGTCTTTTATTTTTTTTCTTTTGAGTATAATATCTCTATAGTTTTATAACATATTATCAGCACGAGTCTCTAACCAACTGATTGTTCTATACTTGAGGTAGGTTTTCCTTCCCTAATCTTTGTGATTTATAATTTTACTAATCTTGTGTTTATTACTCTTGATATTACTGACAAAAATTATTTGCCTTTGAGCCTTAATGTTGATATACACCCTGATGTTGTGAATCTCGGACAATTAAAAAGGGGTAATAGCGCATCCCTACAGGATCGCGTTAAAGTAATGATATTTCTCAGGCATCATATCCCTGAAGGATTTAAAGCTGAGTATATTACTGTCAAGGACCCATATGTCCTTTGGTTAAATTTAAAGGAGAAGTTTGATAATAAAATGTCTATGATCCCCCCCAAGCTCGCTATAAATGGATTCACCTGCGGCTGCAAGATTTTAAAACTGTCAGCGAGTATAACACTGCAGTGTTTAGCATTACCCCCCGGCTGCAATTATGAGGTGAAAATATTACTAAAGAGGATATGTTAGATAAATATCCTCTACTTTTCATGTCTCGAATATGCTCCTGTAGTAGCAGCAATGTCAAGAACGAGAATCTAAAAAAACACTCAGAGTTGATATCTGTCTCCTCATTGCTGAACAAAGAAATGAATTGTTGATGAAAAATATCAGACACGACCAACTGGATTCAAACCATTCCCTTAAGTGAAGGCTTCCACATACGACCATCATGGATGTAGTCGAGGTTGGAAGTGGTTGTAAACGTGGACGAGGTTATAGTCCTGGTCATAATAACTGGCATTATGGTACCCTGAATGGACCAAAATTTAAGAAGTCCACTGACGAGGAGATGAAGGAAAGAGAAAAACTTTAGTTTTTCTATATTTTCTATGTTGCATATTCATGGCTGGTTAAACAGCCTACGTTTTATCACTCGTTCATTATTCATATGGTTGGCTATGCTGCCTACTTATTATTTGTTAGTCATATGGTCGACTATGCCGCCTACTCATTATCAGCCATTCATAGGGCTACATTTCTCATCCAATCTATTTGATACTTCATTAAAGGCTCCAGAAGAGCATATGTCATGATTCCTGAAGAAATAATATTTAATTTCGATATACGCATTGGGATAGTTAATCAGAAGTTAACAGACCCAAAAGACTTTTATTTTATGACATGACTATTTGAGTCATCCGGGTATAAATATGGTTAAGAGAATTGTTGAAATTCTCGCACCCATTAAAGAACTAGAAGATTCTTATATAGGGTATTTCAAATTTGGTTGAAGGCTGCGGAAGAGCACATGTTATGTTCTCCGAAGGGACAAAACTAAATATAAGTGATGCTCTGTTTTCTAGCAGATTACAGAGAAACTTGATCACTTTTCAAGATATTCGTCGCAATGGTTATCATATTGAGGTAATAAATGAGGGCGATAAAGAATATCTTTATATTACATCGCTTACTTCAGGAAGAAAAAAAATAGTGGAAAAATTATCAGCACTTTCTTCTGGGTTATATTATATTGAATCAAATACAGTGGTTAACCAGAAGTTAATTGATTGTAAAACGTTCACTTTGTGCATGTCCGTTTGGGCCATCCAGGTGTAACGATGATGAGAAAAATTATTGAAAGTTCTCATGGGCACTCATTAAATAACCTGAAGATTCTTTCTCCTGATGAGATTTCATGTGCCGCTGCTGCTTAAGGCAAAGCCATTACTATATGCTTAATTGAAATTGAGTTTGAATGCCGTGTATTTAAAGGAATACTAAATGGGACATATGTGGGCCAATTCTTTTATCACATGGACCAATTCAATATGTTATGAAATTAACAGCGGCCTCTACCCGTTGGTCCCATGAGTATGATACACTTGTGATGTGGCATTTGTGAAACTCCTTGCATAAATGATCTGACTATGAGCTCAAGTCGTGGATTGTATGTTATTGCAGGAGAAATTACATCCCAAGAATTTAATGATTAATGTATGGGATGAATTGCCATATAGCCCGTGTACAAATACAAAATGGTCTTCTGATTAAACGCCTGCAGCGAATTGTTAGATCATTATTATTGCCAACTTTTACATGGGCACATGTTATGATATATGTTACAACACTAATTATGGATCTCCCCGGTATAACTTGCCTCTGACAAGATCCAGATATGTATATATATATATATGTAGTTATATACTGTATGTCCCAATTACTCCACCTCAATGAGAAAAGATGGGTCTAAATAAGGGGACTTGGAATTTATGATAAAATATCTGGAGATATTAACTGGAAACATGTTACAGCATAGTTTGCTAACTGTAAATCTGACAAGGTTTCCAGAATTAGGGGGAGAAAAACAAAAGTTGGAAAATGAGAAATTATGTGGGATGCGTCATCGAACCAGAAGTTCGAAGAATTGTTCTCTTGTAAATTATTACAAGCCAATTCACACATGTATGCACTTATGGAAAGAGGGCGATCAAATAATATGTCCCCATTATATATGCTCCTGCTCGAATTAATATCCCAGTCGAGTGATATTCTAATATATTGAAAAATGCATCCATTGCATGCCAGAAGCGTGACAAATATATCGGTTCCAAAGATTTGAATATGAGAAAATAAAATGAGCAATAGAAAAGATTGGTCCCTCTATTATAAATTCTTGATAAGAAAAACTCTGCAGAGATAATATTATGAATTTCCTCAAGATTATCAGGTACTTGAACTTACCTGAGACTATTGAAATAGTCAGACTATTGAAATTATGATGACAAAGAGATCTCTATATGGGATATGATGAAACCGAAATGAAAATTGATCAAATATTTGTATATACAGTAGCTACTGATCTGATCAAAGAAATTGAAAATCTTGAACATGAGTTCGTTCAAGAATGCCAACAAAGAAATGATCGGCTAAAATAGATTCAGGTTAAATTAGCCATTTGTAATTCTTGGACCTGAAGTCCAAATGCCTAAAGAATAAACCTATATACTACATGTGAATGTTGGTGCTAAAAAAAATAATGAGGTGGTGAAAAGTACAATTTGTAGCCCAAGGTTTGTCATAGAGACCAGAAATTGATAGGACATACATATAAGAAGTTGATGCACTTAATCTGGCAGCCTCTATATGCATTATATATATATGGTAATAGCTTATTTATATAATGATATTTATACGAAAGTCCCTGAAGGACCAAACATGCTAGAAGCATGCACTCCAAAACCGCGGTAGATATCTAATGAAAGAGGGATATGTTAATATCATCATGACTCTTGAAGAGTTTAAAGAAGCTGTTATACACCTAAACTGAGAACTCAAGATTGAGGATCTCGGAAAAGAAAAGATTTTGTTTGAACCTGAAGATCGAGCACTAATATGATAGAGTATTACTCTATTGGTCAACTCGTACCAGTACGGTACTTGAGTATTTCATCATGTGGTTTAGTGCCTCAACTTTGAGCTCTTCTAGGCTTCAATGAGGTAATGAATAAATTCTTGACCCCGCCATACCTTGGTTTAAATGACACATTGATACAGCTATCACACAACCAGATTTGGCCTCTTTGGTCAACTTGTCACTAGAATGTGATATGTGGTTAAATGTTTATCTTGATGGATTAACCAGTATACATTATTATATTATGTCGAACTTGCAATTAATATGTATGCAAGTGTTGATCAGCATCCGGTAAGTGACAAGAATGCTATTTTGTTATATAATTGTATTGCTATACTTTGGCAATCTACTAACAATTGCAGTTACTACTGAAACACTTGCGCTTTATGAGCAAGTAGAGAATTGGTAACATCAAAGCCCTTGATCCAACGATGAGGGGGAGTCCGATAATACCATATGAAGATAAGTCTGCATTGTTAAAGCAAAAGAGAGTTCATAGAGCTAGTGCACTTTAAAGAAATTCTTTTTATTCTCAAGCTTCTTGAAGAAAGATGAAGTACATATTCGCTCAAGAACCTGGAAGAGTTATTCAAGAAAGCATCTACTACAAACTTGTAAGAAATTGGCACAAGATTGGCATTCGCTAACTCCGAGACATCCTTGATTAATGTGCACCCCTGAAGAGGAGTTAATTACGCACTGCACTCTTTTTCCTCCGCTATGGTTTTTCTCACTGGGTTTTTTCCTAACAAAGGTTTTTTAACGAGGCAGTTCAAGAAGTGTATATAACTCGGACAATATACACTTTCAAGAGTGTTATGTCCCGCACATATTTTAAGAAAGGCGACGAAGCTAAACATATCTCACTGAAGTTCTTCTTTACACACGAGCTTCAGAAGATGAGTGAGAAAGATGTTCATTAAGTTTGCTCAAGTGAGAACCTGACAGATTTGTTCACAAAAGCATTACCAACGACAACATTTGAGAAGTTAGTCCATAAGATTGGTATGCGTCGACTTAGAAATGCCCCTTACTAATATGTTCACATGAGGGGGAGTTAAATATGAGCTGTACTCTTCTTCCCTTCGCTATGGTTTTTCCCACTGGGTTTTCCTAGCAAGGTTTTTAACGAGGCAGGCTCATTTAGCTTGAACACTGTGTTCTGTTACAATGGAAAATATCCAAAGAGGGAGTATTGTAAATATTGGATATTTTTCAGGTACAATTTTAGGTTCAAGTTTAGATATTATTAAATATCCTAGAGAATTATAAATTATGTAAAAGATATTTATATACACATGTACATGTAGATATAATATATACATGTGTGTACAGATATATGACACGTATCCCATACGTGTCATGCTCCTGATATACAGTGCATGACTCATCGGCAAAATTTGCTTGTATATATATATGTTGACCACTACCATGATAGATCTTCAGCAACGATTAGGAATAGATGGATAACCTGGGCCCCTCCGGTGCCAAGATGGCTCAAGATCAACTTTGATGGAGCAAAGAGAGGATCTCAAGCTGCGTCTGGGTTTGTGATCAAAGACTCTAATGGTCAAGTTGTCAGTTGCGGAACCAGAAAGCTGGGCAACGCCCCAGTCATTGTGGCGGAAGCCATTGCGGCGCGTGATGGCCTGTGCGAGGCCATGTCCATGGGCGCCACTCGGGTTATTGTTGAAGGGGATAACGAGGTGGTTATTAAAAGCCTAAAAGACGAGTATTTGTGCCCAGGTGGCATCAGAACCATCAGAGAGGATATCAGAACCCTCACGAGTAGAGCTTCCAGTATTAAATTCTCCCACGTGTTCCGCGAAGCAAATATATCAGCAGATTTCATGGCTAATGAAGGATTTGGTATGTCAGGGTTCCAGCTTAACATCATGGAGCCAACTAGATCCCTCCTTCTTATTTCAAGAGCTGAAGTTTCAGGATGTCCCTCGTTAAGGAGTGGACGCTGAAGCTACTTTCCCGGTTAAAAAAAAAAATAATAATAATAATAATAATATGTGAGATTGAGAAGAGGAAAAATAGTGAAGAAAAATAAAAGAAAAGAATAAGTGAGAGAATGAGGTTTGGGGTTTAAAATTAATAGTATAAAATTCTCTCGTTCTGATACAAAATACCTGTAATTTTTTTTCAAGTATGTTTGGATTTGTCTTTTATTTTCTTTCTTTTGAGTATAATATCTCTATAGTTTTAGAATAAAAATCAATAAATTTTTGTTTTTGGATGTTTTTTAAGGAAAAGAAAACAAATTTAAAAAAATGGCAGAACAAATAAAAACTAAAATTTACTGAAAATTGGAAATAAGACGACCAAAAATTGAATTTTGTTTTCCCCTTCAGATTTTTCTTTATAAAAAAAAGGGAAGACCAAAATTTACCAAAAGTTTCCTAAACAAACACTAATTACCTAAATATGATTTAAAAAAGTTTAAGTATAAGCAAAATCTAGCTAAATAAAGAAAGTCCAATCTTATTTAAGGCAAGTCACAAATTAAGCAATTCTTTTCTAAAAACCCAAATATTTTTTAAGACAATTAGCGATAGAGTCGTAATACAAAGTAGGCAACTCAAACAAATAAGCAAATATACAAGCCATGATTTCAAAAATCAAAAATATACAAAAAATACTTAAAATAACTATGCTAAGTATAAAAAAAATTAAGAAAACCAGAATTTAAAACAAATAAAGTTTCGGTTTAAAATTAAAAAAATTTGAAAAAGAAACCTTGATGACTAAATTACATAAAATTTCCTAAATGAAATCTATTTTTGCAATTTTATCCTAAATACTAAATATACTATATGTAATTTCAAAAGAAGAGAAATTAAGGAAAATATTTTCAATCTAAAATCCAAGTGACGCCTAAAAAACTCAAAATCAAAACAAAAGAAGTCTCAAATTAAAAATCAAAACAAACTAGAAACAAAAATGAAAGTAAGTTCAAATTAGTACTAAAACTAAATGGTGTCAATATCAATCAAATAAAAACAATCCCTAGCAATGGCGCCAAAAGATTGATGCATGTATTTGCTTAGCAAGTACACCAAGTGTTTGCACCCTAATTTCAAAAGGGCTGGGACGACGCCATTTTTCAGTAAAGTGCCACGTGGTCATCACGTGAGGCTCTCCTCGAAGGGAGTTAGGCCTTTGGATACTATAATAATGGCGTCTCGAGTCCAGTTCCTGGAAAACATCGTTACCTTCGACAAGAGTATCAGTCATTCGAGGCTCGAGATGGCTAAATGGTGAAGTAAGCTCGAGCTCGAGGGGCTGCTAGGAAAGTTGCAAGGATGGTAGTTTCCAAGCTCGAAGAAATTATTTGGAGCGCAATTTCAGTTGCTTGGGCCTTAAGCTTAATCTAGGGGAACATGGAGATTTTATAGGGAACTTCTACTAAAATTATGGAAGTGGGCATCATGGATTTCCCTCCAAAACTCAAGACACGTTGGTGAAGAATAAGTGCTTGTAGAAGTAGAGCTTAGTGGTAAGATGAGGTGAAGTTGCCGTGAAGATAAGAGCAGCTGTTATTTCTTTTTCTATAAATAAAAGACTCTGTGCCAGTCCCAAGTAGTACATATACACTCAAGACAAAACTTCTTCATGTTTTTTACATCACACTTGTGCTTTTTTCTAGGAGCAGTGTAACCTAGCTAGGGGTAGCGTGAAGTAGATCTTTGTTGTACTTACCTCCGTAGTGATACAGTTCTCGGGCTTCAGGTATGACTTTCTAGTTTTAATTTGTTCCCACAAATTGACAAGTTGAGATTTGAGGCTTTAGTTTAAGATTTGTCCTCTGATTGCTTTGGTCTAAACACTATTGTCACTCAGGTGAACTTAGGTTCGTGCCATTGATTAAGGCTTTGACGGCTAAGGTTTGTCCCTTGATTGCATTGGTCTTGGTCCAGTGACTTCAATATGGTTTGCTCCACCTTAATCTTGTCAAATCTAAACTCGGGTGCCAGTCTTGAAAACCTAATTGACTCGGGCTTATAAGTGGACTATTGAGCTCTTGGGTTTGTCTCCACCTTAGTTCCTGACTTTTAAGTGTACGAAGAAAGGTGTCTGTGGGCTTTGCTCCGTCACTATATCTGCCACTTGAGTTGGGTTCATATCATTCAATTTTCAGTCATACAAAATAAGTAAAATCCACAAAAATACTTAACAAAGCCTTCTTAATTGAAGCATAAGTAGAACTCACGATATAACCGAAGTCAGATACACCAACATATGACAACCTTTTCTCTGAAAATGTTGAGTGGTTGTGATCAAAGACATGCGGTTCGTAATTAGACTCACTCCCTAGTTGCGGTGAGTCTCTTTTGCACGTTTTTTTTGTTTTCATATTTATGGCAACCACACACACATCACTAGAAACAAAATAGAGCAAACAATAAAGCCTGGGCCCATAGTAATAAAGCCTGGGCCCATAATAATAAGGTCTCGGGGCAATGGTCAAATAACCATCCTAGAGGGAGTTGGACCTCGCAACAATCAAACCGCTCACCAAAGCTAGAAACCCCTTCTCTTGTGGGAGCATAGGGACCTCTGGGACACAACTCAAGGAAATAGGCTAGGGCCCATACTTGGACTAGCCACAAGGGACCACCTACATGAGGACCATAGTTTTTAGCGATAATGTCTCTAAGACAGCCATACACTTGAGCTACAAACAATGGACTCAACGATAAAGGGCCACTACTAAAAGCAAGATTGATGGCTATGGTCTTAAGGAACTTGAGAATTAAGTTAGAAGAGTTGGCAAAGAAAAACTTATTCGACCAAAACAAGTAGAAGCATACCTCTTCTTCTCTGGAACCTTGCCCAAAGTCATGAGCTTCTGTTACAAACTTTTTTACAAAAGACTCATAACCTCCAGGCAGGTCAGTAACGGAGAAGGAGGAGACAAAAGGCTTCAACCTCTGAAGAAAGGAAAGAATCAAGGGGAAACTCTTCTCCCCCAAGTGAAAGACCCGTTAGGGCCGCTATTCCTCTAAAGTGATTCCTAAGAAAATGGTTGAGAGTTTGATGGGGTAGTGGATGCAAAGATGCTTCCATTTTTTACCGTAAGTCACCATGAGGCCATCTACCCATTCAGGCTATCATTTGGTCAAAAATGTCCACCTTTAAAGGGTGTCGCTAGATGCGTATTTTTACTAGCAAGTGCACTAGTCGCTTCAAGTAATACAGAGTGAGTAGAGTATCGTTCCCACGAGGATTGCTGAGTGAGTACTGAAGTTGATAACTATAACACTATTTGAAAAATCGAAAAAATTATGGATTTTGTTAAAATAAAACAAAAGAGAATGAAATACAAATAGAAAGCTAATTCAAATTTTTTTTTTTTTTTTGGTTTTTATTAGATAAACAAAGTCTAAGACATCCGATTTCACCTAAGTTGCATTAATATGTCTTTCTATTCTCGATATTCATGTTGTTATTGCCTGTTGATGGTTGAAAATCCTAATTTACTAAATATTCTCTTTCGAGCAACATTTAGCGTACTCTTTAACATATTAACCCATCACTTTTGTGCATGAATTTAAATAAGAAAAGAGTTATAAAAGCTCTATGATTTTCTTGGAAAAACCACACAAATCGCATTAATCTCTTTCGAACATTCGCTCAATTTGTGGTGCTTATCACCTCCGCACTCATCATAAATTTCCTTTCGGTCTCATTATGAATCATTACAGGCCTTAAATGGTGATCAAACATTTAAAACTCATTAAGAACAATGATAAACACTTCAACAACACAAATAACATAAACATTGAATACCTTGAATTAGAAACGAGCATATTTTACAACTTAGGCTACATCGTAGCCTTAGATTAAAAATTAGTTCATGTTAAACATAATATTTAACATTACAAACATCAAAATACATGAACTAAAGAATAAAAATGATAAAACAAACAAAAATAACAAAAAATAACAAAAACAGAGTAGAAGAGGTCAGGGTCTGCCTGCTGCGACCCGACCTGTTCTCACCTCATTCTTGCTCGATTTTTTTGTGCTTTTTGATCTTAAAACTTTATGATTTAACTCCATGCATCCTCCCATATTTATACAAGTCGAGTTTGGAATAAAAAACTAAGATAAAATCTCAAAAATCGGCCTCCATTTGAGCTTCCAGCGGCAGTTGCAGGTCTCTCTGCGTTTCTGATTTTTTATTGATTTTGAGCTTGATCACCGCCTAAATCTTGACCATAATTGGTTTAAACTGAGGTTGATGCATCACTGAAGTTATTTTATAATTTTCTTGCAGCTTGCACCGCTAAAAATCAGCTCAAACTTCAATTTTATTTGATATTATCTGCACAGCTGTATTGTGACCTCCTAGCCATTTTTTCAACCAATTAACTTGCTTTTCCTCTTTATACCATCGCCCAAATACTGCAATAACATGCTAATATGATGTTAGAAAACTTATTTAAGCTTTGGGTTAATGGATTTTAGTAGAAAAATCGAGAAATATGGGGCTGTAAAGCAAGCTTGCTGCAGCAGGTGCATCACCTGCTTTGTAACTTGTGATTTTTTATATTTTTGATTTTTTCTTATTTTTTATGCTTAAACAAGCTCTAAGTAATGTTTAATTATATTATACAAGATATAAAAGATGGATAATAAGGATAGAAGCTCGAATTTTAGCCAAAAATTGATGCAAAACTTGTAAAATAGGGTGTAAGTTAGGAATTCTTGGTAGTTTTATACAATTTTTGTTATTATTTTGTAATTTTTTTGATTTATCTTGCTTTTACTTATTGATATTTATGATAAAACTATCAAGATTTAATACAAAATTGGAGTGTTTGCAATAAACTAGTAAAATAGTCAAAACTGAGCAAAAAGGGGCCAAAGTGATAAAATCAGAAGTAAAATGTTTAAAAATGTATTAAAATGATATAAATAAATATATACAAATTCAAGGTCATCAAAATATCCCCAAACTTAAATCTTGCTCGTCCTCGAGCAAGGCTGAATATTTTAGCACCATATCTCATGTTTTTCAAAAAATTTTCTACTGTTTAAAGCAAGTGTGCTCTGATTCAGAAATGAATAACCGAAAATTGACGTTTAAGGCTCTAAAGGCAAAATCATCCTTTCTAAGGAAAAATCTATCAATTACCTAGGTAGCCAAGATTCAAAAGTTAGGAAAGCAAATTAAGTTTATCCGTTCTTTCAAATCTCAAGACATTCAAACTGTATAGAGGACAAAAATTTATACCACTCATAACAAATTTTATCAAGTATGCTCGAACCTAAAATAATTTTTTCTTTTTCTTTTTTTTTTCAAAGATCTTATTTACTCGAGTCACTTTCGGCTCATTAGTTTATCTTCAACGAGAATCAAGCTCCGACTCTTGGGCGATGACCCATAAGTAAGAGAAGGTACCACTGAGATGTCCCCAATATTACCGAGTGAGTATATCTTCCGCGAGAATCAAGCTCCGACTCCTGGGCGATGACCCATAAGTAAGAGAAGCCACCACTGAGATTCCTTCTCTATGACTCCCCTGAGTTTATCTACAGTGAGAATCAAGCTCTGACTCCTGGACGATGAACCATAAGTAAGAGAAGTCACCACTGAGATGCCCTCAATATTGGGTGGCACATATCTTTATTTATGTGAGATAGTGATGCTAGAGATACAATTTAGTCTATGCTTTTTTTTTTTAATATATATATCATATTTTTCTTTTTAGATTCCGGCATAACTTTTCAAAGCTCATTATAAGATGATAATCCTTAATGTAATCTATTCAAATTTGAATATTTTTTAACAAGAAAGAAAGGTAAAACAGCTATGCTAACAAGTGAACTCAAACACCATGGTTTTATCAAGATAATGCCTTAAATCTTTGTTTCACTATTAAAGCGCAAAAACAATTAATTCTTAGGTTATTCCAATTAAATTACAGTAAACGAGCTAAGAAAGAGTAGAAAAATAGCCTAAAAGGCATGAAGATAAGTTTTGAAAATAATAGGGGATTTTTTTTTTTTAAATATATTGCTATTATTGTATTATTATTATTCAAAACGCAGTAAAACTTAAAGCATAGAAAATCTTTTTGTTGGCCGACCCTATTTACATCCCCATACAAAGGCTCCGAAATCTGGGAGGCACTTAAGCCAACTCCAAAACAGACAGTAACAGATAACTTCCTCAAAATTATTATTATTATTATTATATAAAAACATGACTCTCCCACCCCCAAACTTAAAAATTAACATTATTTTTAATGTTAAAAGGAATATAAAGAACAAGTGGGAGAGAAGCACTTCCCCGGTTTGAGGATTGCTCTTTGAAGGTGCATGTGGATATCGTGCCACCCCCAAACTTATTATGAAATACCTGTTTAAACAAAAAAAAATAAAGTGAGACAAAATAAAATTAAATAAACAAAAATAAAAACACTTGGGTTGCCTCCCAAGAAGCGCTTTAGTATATAGTCGTTAGCTCGACTTTCTGGGTGGATCTATCCTGTGTCCTGAAGAAGAATAGTGTTACCACCATCCATCCATGATGACCATTTTCTTTCGTGCAGCTTTCTCGTTCTCTTCTTTACACGACCTCCCCCACCTTCTCTAATCTTGGGCTCCTTATGCTTGATTTGCCACAGTTTGAATTTTCTTTTCTGGTTTCTTTTGTTATTTTTTACTGAGGCTTTTATGGTTCCGAAAATTTCAGACCACGTTAGATAAGCTCTACATTTTATTTCAATGGCTGGTGGTGGGGGGTCAGTAAAAACATGTTTGGTCATTGGTGGCTCTGAGTTGACTAAGGGGACTGTGTCACATTGAGGTGGTTTTTGTAATGTCTTTTCGTTTCTCAATGTTATAGCGTTAGTTTGGTCCCCTAAGTTATTGATGGTGTTGCTAAACATGAATATTTAGATCTCTCAGAATATTCCTCTGTTATGAACCCTACTTGTGGTTCTGGATTTTGGACGGAGGCTCTTTGGTTCTTTAAGTCACTCACGGTTTCCATGAATTCCCTATATGTTTCTTCTAAGTTATAGCTCTTTTCTTGGGATGGATAAGTGGGTGACCACGGTGCTTCATGATGGTTACAGGAAGGGTCCATCCATTGTTGATTATAAGTGCTAGAGTAGGGATAGTTCTGGGGTTGACTAAAATTTGACATGAATTTACTTTGCTTAAAACCCCATGAGGAAAAGCTATTATGTACAAGATCTTCCTTTCTAGCATAGTTATTTCTACAAAATCTACATTTATGAGCACCAATAGCACTCATTTGATCTACTAATACATGAATTTGTGAACTTTGGGCTGACATTGTGCTAATTTCATAAATGCTCAGTTTTCTTCTTGGTTCAGCTTGATAATGAGGTCTCATAAAGTTATATTGCTCAAAAATAGAGGAAGAAAAGATATTACCCAATTGACATTTCATACTAGCATGGTTACCTGCACAAAATCCACAATGAAGAGTACTAGCAGCAAGCCTTTCTCCAATTAGTGAAAGTTGAGCAAATAATAATTTAGATAAAGCTTGGTATTGAGATCTTATATAAATGCAATAAGCCATCACTATTTTTTTTTAAAAGAAAAAGTTTAATACAAAAGGCTTTGAAAAATTTAAAGATAATAAATTTAAGTAAAAAAAAAATTATCTAGAATGATTAAAAAGTTAAGATAAAGTGAAAATTGATCAGAAAACTTGAAAAAAAACAATCTACAATAAAATAAATGTATGAAAATAAATTTTTCAAAATTTCAACAAAATTTACAAATTATTAACAATTTCAAATTAGTATCAAAACTATGTGGTATCAATATCACTCAATTACAGGCAATGCCCGGCAAAGGCGCCAAAAACTTGATGTGTATTTTTACTAGCAAGTGCACTAGTCGCTTCAAATAATGCAGAGTGAGTAGAGTATCGTTCCCACGAGGATTGCTGAGTGAGTACTGAAGTTGATAGCTTTAATACTATTTGAAATCAAAAAAATTATGGATTTTGTTAAAATAAAACAAAAGAGAAAGAAATACATATAGAAAGCTAATTAAAGTTTTTTTTTTTTTTTTGGTTCTTATTAGATAAACAAAGTCTAAGGCATCCGATTTCACCTAAGTTGCATTAATATGTTTTTCTATTCTCGATATTCATGTTGTTATTGCCTGTTGATGGTTGAAAATCCTAAATTACTAAATATTCTCTTTCGAGCAACATTTAGCATACTCTTTAACATATTAACCCATCACTTTCGTGCATGAATTTAAATAAGAAAAGAGTTATAAAAGCTCTATGATTTTCTTGGAAAAACCACACAAATCGCGTTAATCTCTTTCGAGCATTCGCTCAATTTGTGGTGCTTATCACCTCCGCACTCATCATAAATCTCCTTTTGGTCTCATTATGAATCATTACAGGCCTTAAATGGTGATCAAGCATTTAAAACTCATTAAGAACAATGATAAACACTTCAACAACACAAATAACATAAACATTGAATACCTTGTAGAAACAAGCGTATTTTACAACTTAGGCTACATCGTAGCCTTAGATTAAAAATTAGTTCATGTTAAACTTAATATTTAACATTACAAACATCAAAATACATGAACTAAAGAAGAAAAATGATAAAATAAACAAAAATAACAAAAATAGTGTAGAACAGGTCAGGGTCTGCCTGCTGCGACCCGACCTGTTCTCACCTCATTCTTGCTCAATGTTTTTGTGTTTTTTGATCTGAAAACTTCATGATTTAACTCCCTGCATCCTCCCCTATTTATAAAAGTCGAGTTTGGAATAAAAATCTAAGAGAAAATCTCAAAAATCGGCCTCCATTTGACCTTCCAGCGGCAGTTGCAGGTCTGTCTGTGTTTCTAATTTTTTATTGATTTTGAGCTTGATCACCGCCTAAATCTTGACCATAATTGGTTGAAATTGAGGTTTATGATTCACTGAAGTTATTTTATAATTTTCTTGCAGCTTGCACCGCTAAAACTTAGCTCAAACTTCAATTTTATTTGATATTATCTGCACAGCTGTATTGTGACCTCCTAGCCATACTTTCAACCAATTATCTTGCTTTTCCTCTTCATACCACCGCCCAAATACTACAATAACATGCTAAGATGATGTTAGAAAACTTATTTAAGCTTTGGGTTAATGTAGTTTAGTAGAAAAATCAAGAAATATGGGGCTGTAAAGCAAGCTTGCTGCAGCAGGTGCATCACCTGCTTTGTAACTTGTGATTTTTTATATTTACTATTTCTTGCTGATTTTTTATGCTTAAACAAGCTTTAAGTAATGTTTAATTATATTAGACAAGATATAAAAGATGGATAATAAGGATAGAAGCTCGAATTTTATCCAAAAATTGATGCAAAACTTGTAAAATAGGGTGTAAGTTAGGAATTCTTGGTAGTTTTATACAATTTTTGTTATTATTTTGTAATTTTTTTGATTTATCTTGCTTTTAATTATTGATATTTATGATAAAACTAGCAAGATTTAATACAAAATTGGAGTTTTTGCAATAAAGTAATAAAATAGTCAAAACTGAGCAAAAAGGGGCAAAAGTGATAAAATTAGAAGTAAAATGTTTAAAAATGTATTAAAATAATATAAATAAATATATACAAATTCAAGGTTATTAAAATACCCCCAAACTTAAATCTTGCTCCTCCTCGAGCAAGGCTGAATATTTTAGCACCATATCTCATGTTTTTCAAGAATTTTTCTACTGTTTAAAGCAAGTGCACTCTGATTCAGAAATGAATAACCGAAAATCGATGTTTAAGGCTCGAAAGGCAAAATCATCCTTTCTAAGGAAAAATCTATCATTTACCTAGGTAGCCGAGATTCAAAAGTTAGGAAAGCAAATTAAGTTTATCCGTTCTTTCAAATCTCAAGACATTCAAACTGTATAGAGGACAAAAATTTATATCACTCATAACAAATTTTATCAAGTATGCTCGAAACTAAAATAATTTTTTCTTTTTCTTTTTCTTTTTCAGAGATCTTATTTACTCGAGTCACTTTCGGCTCATTAGTTTATCTTCAATGAGAATCAAGCTCTGACTCTTGGGCGATGACCCATAAGTAAGAGAAGGTGCCACTGAGATGTCCCTAATATTACCGAGTGAGTATATCTTCAGCGAGAATCAAGCTCCGACTCCTGGGCGATGACCCATAAGTAAGAGAAGCCACCATTGAGATTCCTTCTCTATGACTCCCCTGAGTTTATCTACAGTGAGAATCAAGCTCTGACTCCTGGACGATGACCCATAAGTAAGAGAAGCCACTACTGAGACGCCCTCAATATTGGGTAGCACATATCTTTATTTATGTGAGATAGTGGTGCTAGAGATACAATTTTGTCTATGCTTTTTTTTTTTAAAATATATATATCATATTTTTCTTTTTAGATTCAGGCATAACTTTTCAAAGCACATTATAAGATGATAATCATTAATGTAATCTATTCAAATTTGAATATTTTTTAATAAGAAAGAAAGGTAAAACAGCTATGCTAACAAGTGAACTCAAATATCATGGTTTTATCATGATAATGCCTTAAATCTCTGTTTCACTATTAAAGCGCAAAAACAATTAATTCTTAGGTTATTCCAATTAAATTACAGTAAACGAGCTAAGAAAGAGTAGAAAAATAGCCTAAAAGGCATGAAGATAAATTTTGAAAATAATAGGGGATTTTTTTTTTTTAATATATTGCTATTATTGTATTATTATTATTCAAAATGCAGTAAAACTTAAAGCATAGAAAATCTTTTTGTTGGCCGACCCTGTTTACATCCCCATACAAAGGCTCCGAAACCTGGGAGGCCCTTAAGCCAACTCCAAAACAGACAGTAACAGATAACATCCTCAAAATTATTATTATTATTATTATTATTATTATATAAAAACATGACTCTCCCACCTCCAAACTTAAAAATTAACATTATTTTTAATGTTAAAAGGAATATAAAGAACAAGTGGGAGAGAGGTACTTCCCCGATTTGAGGATTGCTCTTTGAAGGTGCATGTGGATATCGTGCCACCCCCAAACTTATTATGAAATACCTGTTTAAACAAAAAAAAAATAAAGTGAGACAAAATAATATTAAATAAACAAAAATAAAGACACTTGGGTTGCCTCCCAAGAAGCGCTTTAATTTATAGTCGTTAGCTCGACTTTCTGGGTGGATCTATCGTATGTCCTGAAGAAGAATAGAGTTACCACCATCCATCCATGATGACCATTTTCTTCTGTGCAGCTTTCTCGTTCTCTTCTTTACACGACCTCCCCCACCTTCTCCAATCTTGGGCTCCTTAAGCTTGATTTGCCACAGTTTGAATTTTCTTTTCTGGTTTCTTTTGTTATTTTTTACTGAGGCTTTCATGGTTCCGAAAATTTCAAACCATGTTAGATAAGCTCTACATTTTATTTCAATGGCTGGTGGTGGTGGGTCAGTAAAAACATGTTTGGTCATTGGTGGCTCTGAGTTGACTAAGGGGACTGTGTCACATTGAGGTGGTTTTTGTAATGTCTCTTCGTTTCTCAATGTTATAGCGTTAGTTTGGTCCCCTAAGTTAGTGATGGTGTTGCTAAACATGAATATTTCAGATCTCTCAGAATATTCCTCTGTTATGATCCCTACTTGTGGTTCTAGATTTTGGACGGAGGCTCTTTGGTTCTTGAAGTCGCTCACGGTTTCCATGAATTCCCTATATGTTTCTTCTAAGTTATAGCTCTTTTCTTGGGACGGATAAGTGGGTGACCAAGGTGCTTCGCGATGGTTACAGGAAGGGTCCATCCATTGTTGATTATTAGTGCTACAGTAGGGATAGTTCTGGGGTTGACTAAAATTTGACATGAATTTACTTTGCTTAAAACACCATGAGGAAAAGCTATTATGTACAAGATTTTCCTTGCTAGCATAGTTATTTCTACAAAATCTACATTTATGAGCACCAATAACACTCATTTGATCTATTAATACATGAATTTGTGAACTTTGGGCTGACATTGTACTGATTTCATAAATGCTCAGTTTTTTTCTTGGTTCAGCTTGATAATGAGGTCTCATAAAGTTATATTGCTCGAAACTAGAGGAAGAAAAGATATTACCCATTTGACATTCCATACTAGCATGGTTACCTGCACAAAATCCACAATGAAGAGTACTAGCAGCAAGTCTTTCTCCAATTAGTGAAAGTTGAGCAAATAATAATTTAGATAAAGCTTGGTATTGAGATCTTATATAGATGCAGCAAGCCATCACTATTTTTTTTTTAAAGAAAAAGTTTAATACAAAAGGCTTTGAAAAATTTAAAGATAATAAATTTAAGTAAAAAAAATTATCTAGAATGATTAAAAAGTTAAGATAAAGTGAAAATTGATCAGAAAACTTAAAAAAAAAACAATCTACAATAAAATAAATGTATGAAAATAAATTTTTCAAAATTTCAACAAAATTTACAAATTATTAACAATTTCAAATTAGTATGAAAACTATGTGGTATCAATATCACTCAATTACAGACAATCGGCGGCAACGGCGCCACAAACTTGATGCGTATTTTTACTAGCAAGTGCACTAGTCGCTTCAAGTAATGCAGAGTGAGTAGAGTATTGTTCCCACGAGGATTGCTGAGTGAGTACTGAAGTTGATAGCTTTAATACTATTTGAAAAATCAAAAAAATTATGGATTTTGTTAAAATAAAACAAAAGAGAAAGAAATACATATAGAAAGCTAATTAAAGTTTTTTTTTTTTTTTTGGTTTTTATTAGATAAACAAAGTTTAAGGCATCCGATTTCACCTAAGTTGCATTAATATGTCTTTCTATTCTCGATATTGCCTGTTGATGGTTGAAAATTCTAATTTACTAAATATTCTCTTTCGAGCAACATTTAGCGTACTCTTTAACATATTAACCTATCACTTTCGTGCATGAATTTAAATAAGAAAAGAGTTATAAAAGCTCTATGATTTTCTTTGAAAAACCACACAAATCGTGTTAATCTCTTTCGAGCATTCGCTCAATTTGTGGTGCTTATCACCTCCGCACTCATCATAAATCTCCTTTCGGTCTCATTATGAATCATTAAGGGCCTTAAATGGTGATCAAGCATTTAAAACTCATTAAGAACAATGATAAACACTTCAACAACACAAATAACATAAACATTGAATACCTTGAATTAGAAACGAGCGTATTTTACAACTTAGGCTACATCATAGACTTAGATTAAAAATTAGTTCATTTTAAAATTAATATTTAACATTACAAACATCAAAATACATGAACTAAAGAAGAAAAAATGATAAAATAAACAAAAATACCAAAAAATAACAAAAAGAGTAGAACAGGTCAGGGTTTGCCTGCTGTGACCCGACCTGTTCTCACCTCATTCTTGCTCAATGTTTTTGTGTTTTTTGATCTGAAAACTTCATGATTTAACTCCCTACATCCTCCCCTATTCATACAAGTCGATTTTGGAATAAAAATCTAAGAGAAAATCTCAAAAATCGGCCTCCATTTGAGATTCCAGCGGCAGTTGCAGGTCTGTCTGTGTTTCTGATTTTTTATTGATTTTGAGCTTGATCACCACCTAAATCTTGACCATAATTGGTTGAAATTGAGGTTGATGATTCACTGAAGTTATTTTATAATTTTCTTGCAGCTTGCACCGCTAAAACTTAGCTCAAACTTCAATTTTATTTGATATTATCTGCACAGCTGTATTGTGACCTCCTAGCCATTCTTTCAACCAATTATCTTGCTTTTCCTCTTCATACCACCGCCCAAATACTGCAATAACATGCTAAGATGATGTTAGACAACTTATTTAAGCTTTGGGTTAATGTAGTTTAGTAGAAAAATCAAGAAATATGGGGCTGTAAAGCAAGCTTGCTGCAGCAGTTGCATCACCTACTTTGTAACTTGTGATTTTTTATATTTTCTATTTTTTGCTGATTTTTTATGCTTAAACAAGCTTTAAGTAATGTTTAATTATATTATACAAGATATAAAAGATGTATAATAAGGATAGAAGCTCGAATTTTAGCCAAAAATTGATGCAAAACTTGTAAAATAGGGTGTAAGTTAGGAATTCTTGGTAGTTTTATACAATTTTTGTTATTATTTTGTAATTTTTTTGATCTATCTTGCTTTTACTTATTGATATTTATGATAAAACTAGCAAGATTTAATACAAAATTGGGGTTTTTGCAATAAAGTAATAAAATAGTCAAAACTGAGCAAAAAGGGGCAAAAGTGATAAAATTAGAAGTAAAATGTTTAAAAATGTATTAAAATGATATAAATAAATATATACAAATTCAAGGTTATCATCGCTTCCTTGCAAATATATCTATCGCCCTAATAAAAGCCAGAGGATGTTGCATGTGGAAGATGAGAATTGTTAGTGTATGGAAACAATCCATCAAGACATGAAATGTCGTAAGATAAAGCAAAGATTGGCCCTAAGGCACAAGATGGTAGGTTCGATGAGGGATCATTCTCTGACAACCAAGAAAGATCCTCCTTGATGACACTAATCAGTTGGGCTCTAAAGAACATCGGAGATGATCAAAACATCAAACTGGAAAAATCGGGTCAGTTGCTCAATAGGGCTATCCGCCTGAGGAAAGCAGAGATGGGGAATGAGGTTTGTGCCATTTTCAGATTAAAGAGGTGCAAAAGAATGAAGGGTAGGTTGGATCGAGAAGTTCAGCGATTCAAGAATCAAAGCAAGAGATTACAAGTGTGCTTGATGACAACGAATAGAGAACATACCAAAAAGTGAAAAGTTCAAACCCTAACCATCATACTCATAAAGACGCGAGAAGGAAGAGCAAGTTACATATAGTGTTCTCTCGAGCTCTCTCTAGCCATTACAGTCAAATCAGGTAGACTTTTTTACCTGTTGTAAATTAGATTGACCAACGATTAAAAGGGGAGCATTTGTTTACACTCTAATTTCAACAGGGCTGGGACAACATCGTTTTTTAGTAAAGTGCCACGTGGTCATCATGTAAAGTTCTCCTTGATGGGATTAGGCCTTTGGGTACTATAATAACGGCGTATCGAGCCCAGTTCCTGCATAACATTATTACCCTTGCCAAGGGCATCAGCCATTTTGGCTGAAGGGTGAAGTAAGCCCGAGCACGAGGAGCTGCTAGGAAAGCTGCATGAATAGTAGTTTCCAAGCTCGAGGAAGTTACTTGAAGCATAATTTCAGTTTCTTGGGCATTAAACTTAATTCAGGGGAACGTGGAGCTTCTAGAGAGAACTTCTACTAAAACTACAGATGTGGGCATTAAGAATTTCCCTCCAAACTCAAGACACATTGGCGAAGAATAAGCACGCTTAGAAGAAGTGCTTAGTGGCAAGATATGTGAAGTTTCCATGAAGATAGGAGCAGCCGTTATTTTCTTTTTCTATATAAATAAAGGACTCTGCATCAATCTAAAGTAGTACACATACACTCAAGACAAAACTTCTTTAAGTTTTTTACAGCACACTTGTGCTCTTGTGCTAGTAGTAACATAACTTAGCTAGGCATATCATAACGTAGATCTTTATTGTACTTACCTCTATAGTAATACAGTTATCGGGCTTCAAGTATGACTTTCCAGTTTTAATATGTTTCCACAAATCGACAAGTTAAGATTTGAGGATTTATAAGGCTTTGACAACCAAGGCTTTGTCCCTTGATTGCGTTAGTCTAAATACTACTGACACTGCTTCATAAGTCAGGTGAACTTAGGTTCGTGCCATTGATTGGGGTTTTGATGGCCAAGATTTGTCCCTTAATTGCATTGGTCCTAATCTAGTGACCTGAATACGGCCTGCTCCACCTTAATCTTGTCAGACCTAAACTCATTTGAGTTATTATAAGTCAAGGGGTCTAGGCTTAAAAACCTGATTGACTGGGGCATGTAAGTGAACTACTGAGCTCTTGGGTTTGTCTCCACCCCAGTTCCTGATTTTTAAATATACGAGGAAAAGTGCCTGTGGGCCCTGCTTCATCACTATAATTGCCACTTGAGTTGGGTCCACATCTTTTAATTTTCTTTCTTAAAAAATACATAAAAGACTTAACAAAGTCTTCTTAATTGAAGCATAGGCGAAACTCGCGGTATAACCGAAGTCAGATGCACCAACATACCACAAACTTTTCTCCGAAAAGGCTGACTGGTTGAGATCAAAGATGTGCGGTTCATAATTAGACTCACTCCCTAGTCGCATTGAGTCCCTTTTGCATGTTGTTTGTTTTCACATTTATGGCGACCACACGCACATCACTCGAAACAAAATAGAGCAAACACCAAGTTGACCAAGTAAGAAAGAGTAAGTAAAGTATCGTTCCCACGTAGATTATTTTATCGATTGATACCAAATTACTAGTTCTCATTCTATTTGAACGACCGAATCTTGAGAGTTTTAAGGAAATATGCATAAACTAAGAAGCTTAGAAGCGAATTTGGGTGAATTTTATGTCCAAGCCATCCGATTTCATCGAGTTGCTTTTGTACGACTTTTATTTCTCGATATTCAAGTTGTTCATCCATGTTGATGGCCGAAAACCCTATTTTACTATGTATTCTCTCTTGAGAAATGTTTAGTGTACTCTTTTAACTACTCACTCATCATTCTCTTGCATGAATTTAAATAAGAGAGGACTTATGAATATCTATGGTTTTCACACACAAGGCCATACAAATCGCGTTAACCTAGCTCTAGCATTCACTTAATTTATGGTATTTATTACTTTGGAAATCAGTATTGATCTTGTTTCAGACTTATTATGAATCATTATATCTTTGGAATGGTGATCAATCACTTAAAAACTATAAAGAACAATAATTAACACTTCAACAATGGAATAAAAAAATCATAGAATACTTTAAACTAGAAAATAGTGCATCCCACAACTATGGCTACGTTATAGCCTTGGAAAGATGAATTTAGTTTACACATAAACTAAAGAAAACAAAAATGAAAGAAAAAACATAATAAAAGACAGTAACCCGTGAAAGAGTCGAAGCCGATCTTCTCCTTTTTTCCTTTGTCCTGCTTTCTCTTCTTATTTTCTCCTTTCCTTCTTCACTCCTAGCTGTTGTCCAAATCGTAGATGGCCCATCCTTTCCTCTCTTTTTTGTATATATACGGCCCCAATTAGAGTTTTGCAAGTGAGCCATACAATAGAAAAATTATCTTACATGAAAGTGACCATAAAATCTTGCCGTGTGATTTTGCCACCCAAACCTATCTTGTTTGTCTAATTTTTTGAATTCTTGGAAAAAAGATACATGAGCCAAGGAAACAAAAATACAGTCAAGCTTTCCTAATTTACAAGTTCATGACTTATTTCAATCTTGTTTTTCCCTTTCTTCTTCTCTGGTCTTTTATGGACGTCCGAGTGGCGCTCTTCTTATTTTGTCATGGGTCTCAGGCTTAGGCTTGAGTTAAATTTTTGGCCCTTGCTATCCTCAAAAGTTGGATTGTGCTCTTTTCCTACGTAAAAGACAAACAGTGCAAAAATGAGCAATATCCATTAAGATCAAGTGAAAGATAGTTAATAAATGAATCTAAAATCATATTAAAAGT
Source organism: Simmondsia chinensis (assembly GCA_018398585.1). Taxonomy (NCBI): domain Eukaryota; kingdom Viridiplantae; phylum Streptophyta; class Magnoliopsida; order Caryophyllales; family Simmondsiaceae; genus Simmondsia; species Simmondsia chinensis. The sequence goes on from JAGTTD010000005.1 coordinate 22,639,010, forward strand.
TAATATAAAGTTAGACTTATCAGACCCTTTGAGAAATGAGTTACATTTTGGAGGGAAACTATTGACCCCTCACCAAGCAATTAATCCTCCCCTCCACAACCAATTGACCGCCATCATTGATTAGATGTATGGCTCTGGCCTACAAAGAGTCAATGGGCCTATGTACAGTAAATCTTACCCTAAATATAGACTGGGGTTATCTTTCCTCAAGGGCACAAGATAACTGAGTGTACTACTTTCTTTAGAGAAGGAAATGTGTCTGCTCGTAAGCACTTCGTAAGATTCAATTGCAAGTGCAATGTGGTAGTTGATAACCCATACTAAAAAATGAGGCCTCTTTCCTAGTTTCTTAATTAGGATAGCCTTTCAGTGGTTTATCAGCCAACCACCCAACTTTGTCTACACTAGGGTTCCATGGCCAGGAAGTTCCAAGCCCACTTACCTAGGATGGAGGTAGGACATCCATGTCTGATTTGGCTCACTGGAATCAGAAGCCAGGAGAATTAGTGGAGAACTTTATCAATCTGAACTAGAGAGCCATGTTGAGGTGTATGGTTCCCAAAGTTGAATATGCCAAACTGGCCCTCAGTGGTTTGGATATCGAGTTCACAAAGAAATTCCAAGGTTCAAATTTCACTAGTTTGTTATAACTAGTCAAATACGGCACCAGATGCGAGGCAATCCGAAAAGAGGAAAGCCTCAAGAAAAAATATTGTATGTGGGACCTGTTTACATGTCATGGAAGAGGCAGAAGAACCTCTCTATGAAATAAACATAGCTGAATACGTTAAAGGTCCCCCAAGGTATGCAAGCCTTGAGTAAAAAAGGAATTTAAAGCCAAAAAAAACTAATGAAACCCAAGGGTTACAAAAATATTCATTTAATTTCTCAAGAGCTAATGTCATCTTTGATTGGCTCTGGTTTTAAAAGGAGATTGTGAAGAAGATTTTGCGATCTCAAGAAATTTGGGAAGTGTCATTTTCATAGTTTTTCAAGGTAAGCATTCTATAGCTTTTATGTTAGGGCTTTCATTTGGGTTTTCAGTATCCTATATATTTTGTATATGTTTGTTTGATTTGAAAATTTTATGTCATTATGATATGTTTATTTTATTTTATATTTTTATGCCATTATGAGAGTGCTATATTAGAGATCTTGATTCAAATTTAAAATTTAATTTTTTTTGTTGTGCTTGTTCTGATTAATTTTGTTAATTTTTGAAATATTTTCCGATAGAGAGTGTATTTGCGCTAAGTGAGCAATGGCCTTTGTCAGTGTGTTTGACTTCAATGCCAAGAGAATAATATAGCAGACCAAGTTCTTTCATAGACAATTGCTTAGAAAGAGCAATGATAAACTAGTGCAAAAGATAGGGGTTGTACCATGTACCAATAATATCATCAACATAGAGATGAAGATGTAATATCCCATTTGAGGTTTGGTGAATGAATAGGAGGGGTCAGTCTTACTGTAATGGAACCCATGACATGAACTAAACTTTGAAACCATGCTCAACTGTCTATTTAAGACCATACAAAGCTTTACAGAGTCAACACACGTGCTTAGAAAATTTTTGATGAACAAACCCTTAGGGTTGTTTCATGTAGACTTCCTAACTAAGGTAGCCATGTAAAATACATTCTTGGCATCAAGCTGATGTATAGGCCATGATTTTTTTACTGTGACGCCTAGAATAAACCAAAAAATGGTAAATCTAACCACAAAACTAAAGTTCTCTAAATAACTGAGGCCTTTGTTAGGACGAGTTTTAAAAATTTTTCCTTAATTTATTAAACTAGCGCAGCAGAAAGGCTAATTTACCTGAAGTTAATTTAAAATTCCTAATTTTAAATCTACAAATTAAAATTCCTAATTTAAATCTACATGTCTCTACTCTAATACATTTATAATAGTTATAAGAACTATAACAAGCATAATAAGAAAACCGCAAATAAACAGAAAATGAAAAACTTAAAAGAGAAGGAAGGAAGAATACATGGAATTGTGCCAAAATAAGAATACCAAAAGAATACTAGAAAAATAATGAGAAAACCAAGATCTAGAAGCCTTATACGCAATGACCTCGAAAATCTCCAGAGTGTGGGCTCCGGAAAATATTAAACTGAAGAAAAAGAAAATTTTCAACAGAGATTTTTCTCTTTAATTAGATCTCTAAAAGTCAACACTTTCATAGACTTTTTTAATTTTGAATTGATGCCAAACCATGAAATTAGTATCTCTAGTTATAGTATGATACCGGAGCGAAAATAAGCTAAAAAATCGATGGTGGGACGTGCAGAAATAAAACCAAACGCAACGACTTATACAAAAACACAGGCAAAACGCAGCATTTCCAACAAGGAAAAAATGCGTTAGTTTAAATTCAAAACTGCATGCCACGTGGTGGCCACTGATTGGTCTGCGCCTGTGCATGCAGATCTCCCTGTAGGACCCATGTCGATGAGGATCGCGATCCAGGGTGTGTTTATTCCTCTTTTTATTTTATTTTATAATTTTTAACTTTTATTCATCAATGTTTAGCAAATTTAATTTGCTCATCTTATGAATTCTTTAATATTTTTCCAATGGAAATAAAAAACAGAAGCTTGTGCAAAGACCTCAGGGACAATTTAAATCTTGCTCCAAATAGGTTACATTAATTATCATCTCATAATAAAATTTAATTACCATGTAATGGGATTTAATTCCATTAAATAAATCCCACTGCATTCTAGACTTAAATCATTTATTCGATATTTCTGAAATAGACTATATTGATAATAACGACTCCTCCATTAGATATCCATGACCAAAAATAATTATAACGACTATCATTTTTTTCTCACAGCTTTTTCATTAGTTCTTGACTCGCCCTTTTTTCGGATAATTCATTTATACTTGAACATATTCATAATATAAATTCCACATGTCAAACACCTAGAACACTTTGACCCAAGATTCTCAATGATTCAAACACATGCGAATCAACTAAGGGGACATTTATATCTCAAAAGGGACTTTAGATTCTGTATTGAATATCGTATCCTTGTCACACTTCACGCCGCTATCTAGTGTATGTGGGAATTCAATCATTTGTTTATACCTTACAGATAATACACTAAAGCAACTAACATTCCATGCACAAGTCCATAATGCTCTCAGGATTTAGAGTCATTCAAACAGTACATCATGAATCATTCATTTCCGATAGTAGTCTAGAAACAAGAAACTCACGTGGTCCAACTTAGTGTATCAATTTTATAAACACACCAAAATAACACTTTCGGATCACCATCCATATGATGAAGACAAATCATCTAAAGTGTCACGTTATACGCTTAGCATACAAGTGGTCCAAGCTTGTCTTTGACTACAATTTTTTCAAACAATAATCCATACCATTTGTTTCAAGTTTATTTGTGGGTTAATCTCATAAACCACTTAGAACAAACATGTAAATTGCAGTATGAGGACTACACCCATCTCATGGATGTTATCAAAAAGAAAATCACATGCGGTATATGTGCTCACTTACACAAATTTAACAAGGAAATGACTAGAACTTCAATTTTATTCATTAATAAAATAACATTTGCAAAATAAATCTAGATTTCAGGGCACTATTCCTAACAATCTCCCACTTGTCCTAAATCCAGTTTATTACACACTTTATACCCATCCCTTCTAGGTATGATCTAAAGGTCTACTGAGTCAAAGTCTTTGTGGACTCAGTTACTCTATCGAAACCAACATGCCTTCTTTGCAACTTCTGAAACTATAACATGTTCAGCCTCCATGGTGGTCGTAGCAATACAAGACTGCTTGACACTCGTCCCATTAATGGCTCCTCCTTCGAGGGTAAAGACATATCTGGACGTGAAATGTCTGGCATTCTATCTGACTCGAAGTCTGAATTAATATAGCCAACTGGAACCAACTCATCACTTTGAAAGATCAGCATATAATCTCTTGTTCTTCTCAAGTACTTCAGACTATGTTTCACCGCCACCTAGTGCATCGGACATGAGTTAGACGAATAACTACTTACCATACCAACATCATAGCAAATATTTAGTCTCATGCACAACATGGCATACATAAGGCTTCCCACAACCTAAGCATATGGAACATTCCTCATCTACTTCTCTTCTTGAGGTGTCTGAGGACACTGCTCTCAAGAAAGAGGGATTCCATGCCTGAAAGGCAAAAACCTTTCTTGAAGCCCTCTATGCTATACCTTGTCAACATCTTATCAATATAAGTGGCTTAAGAAAGACCCAACATCCTACTCTTACGATCTCGCAAAAGCTTAATCCCAAGAATATAGTTGGCTTTTCCCAAGTCCTTCATATCGAACTAACTTGACAACCAAATCTTTACAGCTATTAACACCCCTACATCATTTCCAATGAGCAGTATATCATCGACATACAATACTAAGAAAGTCATTACTTTCTCTGGATGTTGTTTATACGTGCATGGTTCATCAACCAATTTCTCAAACCCATAAGATTTAATTTCTTCATTGAATCTAATATTCCATGAGCTTGGTGCTTGCTTCAGTCCATATATGGACTTCTTTAGTTTGCATACCATATACTCCTGATTTTCATCAATGAAAACGTTTGGTTGCACCATATAAATGTCTTCTTGAAGATGACCATTCAAAAAGGCCGTTTTGACATCCATTTGCCAAATCTCATAATCATAATGAGCTGTAAGGGATGGGAGTATCCTTATGGACTTTAGCATGGCTACTGGTGAGAAGATCTCATCATAATCAATTCCTTCTTTTTGGGTAAAACCTTTAGCAACTAGTCTTGCCTTGAAGGTCTCTACCTTTCCATCCACTCCTCTTTTCCTCTTATAGATCCATTTACATCCAAGGGGCTTAATGCCAATAGGTGCCTCTACAAGAGCCCAGACCTGATTAAAATACATTAATCTTATCCCTGATTTTATTGCTAAGATCCACTGGTCAGCATTCCGTTATGAACGGAATTTAATTGTAATTTCTGGTTGCAGTGGCTGGTTAGTGTCTCAATATTGTGTTATATGCTTTTAAATGTTTGTTGAGTCGGTTTTAGGAGCCAAATGCTGTTAATGGTCAAACTCGGGTCAAACTTGGAGGCGGGCTGCTGGTTTTGGCTGGAATAGCTGTTTGGTTGGTTTAGTTCGGTTTTATCTTGATGTAATGTACCCAAGTGTCTATAAATAGGGTCCTAAGCATGTAATTCAATCATTCAATGAATATAATCTGAATTTCCTTTTGGAATTCTCTCTCTTTCCTCATCTCTTTCTCTATTTCTCATCCTCTTTCACTTCTCTTCTCATCTTAACTCTTTCTTCTATAAGGTTAGACTTTCAATTCCTAATTGGAAGTTAACAATTGGCATCAGAGCTAGTTCAAGCAATCAATTGATTGATTAAGGCTGGCAAAAATTAAAAAAATCATGACTGATGGTGTTAGGACCAGAACCAGTGCTGGAGGAGCAAATGCATCAGGTCAGGACACTTTTGCGGCTGCAGTGGCAGGTGTTAATGCATCTCATTCTGCTGAAGCTGGGGTAAATTCTACAAACGAACCTCAGTTTCTCACAACTGCTCATATTCAAGACATTAATCAGAAGATGGATCGAATTCTGAGAGTATTGTTGGAAAAAGATGAAAAAGATGCAAAGGTTCAAGATCGGTTACAACAAATTGAAGAAAAGATTGTACACTTGCAAGATCAGGTTAATAAGCAAGGAGAATCAAGTGTTAATGCAATCTTAAAGCCTGTGAGTCAGATCCTTCATTCGGTTGAAGCAGATCAGCAGCAAACCAAGGCCGACAGAATCGAAGAAGAGTGCAGGACTCGAGGAAAAACTCCGATAATGCAACCTGATATAGGACCTTCAATTCACATCAGATCAGCTGAGAATCAACCTTTACAACCTGAATTTGATGTAGATAATCAGGATTGAGCCTCTGGACAAGTACATTACAGACCTGAGGCTTTGAATGCAGACCGCAATAACAGGCCACAGAATTCAGTTTGGCAGCGCAGAGTTGATTTTGATGAGCTCGATCATCTGGACAGACCTCCTAATCGACAGTATCAGCATAGATTAGGGAGTAATGACACTATATCTGGTGGTAGGAGTGGTAATTACAGGCAGCCAAGAGTGGAAATTGATCATTTTGATGGAAAGTAACCGGAATCATGGCTGAGAAGGTGTGACCGGTATTTCTTGTATTATAACATACCTGAAGATGAAAAACTCCAGCTAGCAGCTATGCATTTACATGGTGACCATGAGGTTTGGTATTATATTTTGTTGAAGAGCAAACCGAATCTTTCTTGGGGCCAATTCGTAGAAGAAATGTGTGAACGTAATGGAGAAGGTGAATCAATGGATGTTGTGGATAACTTTAACAAATTATCTCAAACTTCAACCGTGAGAGAGTATATACTTAGATTTGAGAACTTAAGAGCCAACTTGCTATCGTTTTTGTCTATAGCTCCTGAGGATGCTGAGTCATATTATGTTTCTTCCTTTGTAAGTGGATTAAAGCCTAGGATCAAGAATATGGTGAAAGCCATTGGTCCTAAGACTTTTTCAAGTGCTTATAACAAGGCAAAATTGATTGAAGCTACTCAAGTCCAATCAAGTGACAAGTTTAAGCAGTCTGGCAGCAAGTTCAGACCATAACCGAGAGCAAATTCTGGTGCTGGTTTTAAGCGTGCTATTGACAGAAGCTTTGTAAGACTTTGCTTTCGTTGTAACCAACCATATCAGCCTGGACATAGGTGCAAAACACAAGCATTAATGTGTGCTAAAGGGACCCGTGCTGAAGCTGAATCTGGCAGTGATCTCTCTGCTGCAAAAATTAACAGTGTTGGTTTTTCTTCACAAGAGGATTTGAGTGATGATGAGGGGGAGATATCAATGAAGGCTTTAACCGGTAGTGGAGCTCATAACACTATCAAAATCAGAGGCAAGGCTGGAAAACATTCCATCATTATCCTCATTGATAGTGGAAGTACACATAGCTTCATTGATCCAAAGTTGATTAAGAAGGTCAAGCATGAAGTGACAAAAACGCATCCCTTGGCGGTAATGGTGGCTGATGGTAATTCCTTAACAACTCAAAATAAATCATTCCCATGGTCTATGCAAAACCATCAATTCACTTTCGACTTTAGAGTTCTTCCTTTGGGAGGATGCGATATGGTGCTCGGGGTGGATTGGATGAGAACCTTCAACCCGGTTGTGTTTGATTTTGACAAAATGACCGTTGCATTTGAGGTTCAGGGAGCCAAGGTATCTTTGCAAGGCATGTCTAAGGAAGCTCAGCTCAAATTGATCGAAGCCAAAGGTGTGCAAGGTGGAATTAAGAAGAAGGCAATCCAATGGATAAGGCAATTGTTCATGATCAGTTCGGTAATGGAGCAGCAGGAACTTTTACCAGATGTGCAAGCTTTGATTAATGAATTTGGGGACATTTTTGAAGAGCCTAAGAGTCTTCCTCCTCAAAGGAGTGTAGACCATGCCATTCCCTTGTGTGGTAATGCTGAACCGTTCAAGATTAGGCCATACCGCTATCCACATGGCCAAAAGACAACGATTGAGCGGCAGGTGGAGGAGTTTCTTCACATGAGCTTCATTAGACCGAGCCGTAGTCCTTTTTCTTCACCTGTGATCCTCGTGAAGAAGAAGGATGGGTCGGCCAGAATGTGTATAGACTACCGACGGTTGAATGCTTCAACCGTGAAAGACAAGTTCCTCATTCTGGTCATAGACGATTTGCTTGATGAGTTACATGGAGCATGCTTCTTTTCAAAGCTTTATTTGAGGCAAGGATATCATCAAATCAGGGTCCTTGAGCCGGATATCTACAAGACAACTTTTCAAACTCATCATGGCCATTTCGAGTTTGTTGTTATGCCTTTTGGTTTAACAAATGCTCCGGCCACTTTCCAAGCAGCCATGAATGACGTTTTCAAGCCTTTTCTGAGGAAGACAGTGCTTGTTTTCTTCGATGATATACTGATTTATAGCTCAACATATGAAGCTCACCTCACTCACCTCAGACAAGTGTTTGTTTTGATGCGACAACACAAGTTCTTTGCAAAATTGTCCAAATGTTCGTTTGCTCAAAGTAAGCCTGAGTATTTGTGTCATGTCATCTCACAAGAGGGAGTATCTACTAATCCTAATAAGATCCGTGCAATGCAAGAATGGCCAATTCCAATCACCTTGAAGCAATTGAGAGGTTTTTTGGGATTGACCGGGTATTATAGAAAATTTATTAAGGGTTATGGTTCTACTGCCAAACCTTTAACGGAGCTCTTAAAGAAGGATGCTTTTGCATGGAATGAAAGGTCTCAAGCTGCATTTGAAGCCCTCAAAGCCGCAATGTGTGCTGCACCGGTGTTAGCAATGCCAAACTTCACCGAAAGCTTTGTTTTGGAGACCGATGCAAGTGGTACTGGTATTGGGGCTGTTCTCTCTCAAGGAGGAAGGCCTATTGCTGACTTGAGCCAAGCTCTAAGTCCAAAACATCTGGTTATGTCGACCTATGAGAAGGAGTACCTTGCAATTCTGTTAACCGTGGAGAAATAGAGGCATTATTTGGAGGGTTACAAGTTTATCATTCGAACGGATCACCAAAGCCTCAAGTATCTCCTTGAACAAAAGATCATGACGAGAATTCAAAAGAAAGGTCTCATGAAGATGCTAGGCCTTGATTATGACATCGAGTATAGAAGTGGCAAGGAAAACGCAGCTGCGGATGCACTGTCAAGGCGTTTTGAAGATGCTGATCAGGGTACTTGCACTGCTATTTCCGTGGTGGTACCTTCATGGGTGGAAGAGCTACATAAGTCCTATGAGGGAGATCTTTTTTCCCAGGAGAAAATAGCTGCTGTTGTACTTAACCTAGATGCAAAAGACGCTGTTGCAGGTACTAAAATTACAGTGCAGAAAGGTCTGATTCGAATCCAAGGCAAGCTATTCGCGGGTTCTGCTACTGACTTGAGAAAACAGGTCATCCAAGCCTCACACGATGCTGCTTGGGGAGGTCATGCTGGTGTAGAAGGCACCTATCAAAGAATTAAAGCATACTTTACATGGCCGAGCATGAAAAAAGATGTGAGTGATTATGTGAAGTCTTGTGAAGCATGCCAACAAACGAAGTTCGGAGATCATCGATACAAAGGACTCCTTCAACCTCTTCCCATTCCGGATGGAGCTTGGATTCACATTAGCATGGATTTCATTGAAGGATTGCCGAAATCTGAAGGCAAGGAGGTCATATGAGTAGTGGTGGATCGTTTCACCAAATATAGCCATTTCATTGCTCTTACTCTACCCGTTACTGCTGAAAAATTGGCAAGGATCTTCCTTGACAACATTTACAAATTACATGGATTGCCTCAATCCGTTGTATCAGATCGAGATAAGATTTTTACAAGCACTTTTTGGAGGGAGTTGTTCAAGTTGATGGGCACTACCTTGGCACTTAGTTCCTCTTATCATCCTCAAACGGATGGCCAAACCGAACAAGTCAACCAATGTGTGGAGCAATACCTTCGGAGTATGGTTTTCTTAAGGCCCAAGGAATGGAATCATTGGCTTTTGTTGGATGAATTTTGGTTCAACACTCACTTCCATACATCAATTGGCACTTCACCCTTCCAAGCTTTGTATGGTTATCTTCCTCCTTCACCTATGCTGCTGCAACATTCGGGAAAGACTGATTCTGCAGCAACCGATTTAGTGCAGCAGAGGAGGCAATTTACGCAAGTGCTTAAGGACAATCTCCAACAAGCTCGAGCTCGGATAAAGTATTATGCAAATAAGAAAAGGGTAGACAAAAGCTATGACGTTGGCGACATGGTCTACCTTAAATTACAACCGTATAGACAGTCCTCCTTGGCTGTCGGGCGTAATGTCAAGCTAAGTGCCCGATACTTTGGCCCGTACAAAATTCTGGAGAAAATTGGCAATGTTGCTTATAAGCTAGACTTACCTTCTCATTCATACATTCACCTCGTGTTTCACGTGTCCTTACTTAAAAAGCAGGTCAAGAAGGGTGCTGCAGCTGCTCGGGATCCTCCTGTTGCAGAATCGAATGGGTTACTGGTGTTGCAGCCGGCTACTGTTAAGGCCCGGAGGTCGCTGCAGCAGGTTCATAGTGTTGTACACGAGGTGTTGGTGACTTGGTGCAACTTGAACAAGAGCTTTATGACTTGGAAAAATTGCAATTTCTTGAAAAGTGAATTCCCAAATTTTACTTCTTGAGGACAAGAAGTTTCTCAAGAGGGAGGGAATGTTATGAATCGTAGAATTTAATTGTAATTTCTGGTTGTAGTAGCTGGTTAGTGTCTCAATATTGTGTTGTATGCTTTTAAATGTTTGTTGAGTCGGTTTTAGGTGCCAAATGTTGTTAATGGTCAAACTCGAGTCAAACTTGGAGGCGGGCTGCTGGTTTTGTCCGGAATAGCTGTTTGGCTGGTTTAGTTCAGTTTTATCTTGACGCAATGTACCCAAATGTCTATAAATAGGGTCCTAAGCATGTAATTAAATCATTCAATGAATATAATCTGAATTTCCTTTTGGAATTCTCTCTCTTTCCTCATCTCTTTCTCTATTTCTCATCCCCTTTCACTTCTCTTCTCATCTTAACTCTTTCTTCTATACGGTTAGACTTTCAATTCCTAATTGGAAGCTAACACATTCTTAACTTTAGTTACCTCATTATAGCTGAGAAGATTACATTCAATGTCATGGTCAACCATTAAGGCTCCTACCATGAGCCTGTCAGGTGTCCTAACAATGCTCCCACTATGCCTAGGCTCTCGTGTACCTGGAACATTCTCATCCCTTATTATTAGATTGCATCTAATGCATCCACTGTGTCCCGAATTGTGTTTAGTTATTCAGAATTAGTGTCTTTTTTTTTTAATTCCTCTCACACTTCTCTGCTTTTGCTTTTGCATTCTACTACAAAATCCTTCTTTAACTATTTCGCATTTACATCTGCATAAACCTTTTGATCATAAGGACTATCGAAAAGACCACCCTTGTTCCTTTGGGATAACCCCAAAAAGAGATTGGTAAAGTAGCATGACTCATCATGGACCTTACCATCTCTAACAATATAATATTCCTTCTTTCTGTAACACCATTTTGTTGCGGTGTACCCGGAGCAGATAGCTGAGATCTTATCCCATTTGCAGTTAGAAAAATCCAGAAGTTCGCCCAAAAGATATTCTCCACCTTAATCTGATTGAAGCGACTTAATTTGTTTACCTAATTTCTTTTCAACTTCAGCTTTGTACTCTTTGAACTTTTCAAAAGAGTCTGACTTATATCTCTTTAGGTAAACATATCCATAACTGGAGTAATCATTAGTGAATGTGATTAAGTACTCATACCCACCTCTTCTTGAACGTTCATTAGTCTACATACATCTGTGTCAACCAACTCAAGAAAGTCACCAACCCTGTTGCCTTTACTCTTAAAGACAGACTTGGTCATCTTTCCTTCTATGCATGATTCACAAACTGGTAATGACTTCAAGTCCAAATGTTCTATCGGCCCATCTTTTACCAGGCTTTGGATCCTATTCGAATTAATGTGATGTGTAGGCATTATTCCTTTTAGGGTGTTTTCTTTTAGGAGATTGAACAAGTGAGCTTGAAGTGAACTTGTGTTAGATTTGTTTAAACAATTATCAGAGTTTTGATCAGGAAACAACATAAATAATCCATTGACACATGTACCTTTGGAAATAAACAATTTATTTCTCATAATAAATAGTTCAAAACTAAAATTCAACGAATAATGATTATCCACCAAACGAGACACAGAAATCTAATTCCCTCGCAATGCAGACAAATAAACAATCCTTTAAAACAAAACTCTATCACTAACTACTAAGCTAACATCTCTTACTCCTAAGATCTCTACTCTTGTACCGTCTCCAATCATTAGGTACAACTCCGCATCATGCAACGTCCTAGTTAGCCTGAGCCCCGTAACATATTACAGATATGATCAGTTGAACCTGAGTCAACACTAGGAACTTGGTGGACTCTTAACTATGCATGACTCAACTAAGTGAGATATCATCATTCCTTCACCAAATGGTTTAGCAGTCTTTGCAGGAAAAGTAGCCAAGTACTTAGTGCAGTTCCTCTTCTAGTGGCCAGTCTTCCCGCAAAAGAAACAGTTTCCTTTTGGTGGCTTCTTTATGGACTTGGTTGCCACACTAGCAACCCTGCCCTTTCTTTTCTTTCAAGTAGGTCCCTTGTTTTGCATGCTCCCACTAGCCCTTGATAAATGAGTCAAGTGGACACTCCCCTTGGCTCGCATAACACCCTTTGCTACCTGTAACTCCTTCATCAACTCAGGCAATGAATAATCCTTATTATTCATTGCGTAGTTGAGCCTGAACTGAGTAAAAGAGCTGGACAGAGAGTTAAGGATGCTATCATGCTGAGATTGACTATCAATCTTAGCACCGAGAATCTCCAACTCAGATAAGCATGCCATCATTTTCATGGCGTGCTCCTAATCTGGGGACCCTTCTGACATCCTCATGCTCAAGAGCTTCTTCATCAGCTCATGCTTAGCTGCCCTATCTTGACCAAAACATTTTCTTTGAATGTTCAATCATCCCGGCTATTATTTCCATCTTAAGCATCTGATGCTTGAGAACATTGGTCACAGAGGCCAAAATATAACATCTGGCTAACTCATTGGCCTTATTCCAACGTTCATAATGCTCTTTAATAGCAGTTGTAGAATTATTAGTGGGCATCGTAGGGCGAGCATCAGTGAGAACAAACTTATGATCCTCATGTATTAACATTGTGTCCAAGTTCATTTTCCAGGTGAAATAATTTGGTCCAATTAAAGCATTATCTTTGAGAATCGAATGAAGTGCACCAACTGCAGCCATTTCAAAACACTGTAAATGCAAATATTTGTGTAACTATCTAATATGATCATGTACAATGCAGTGATATCTATTCTTTTGTTTTAACAAACACAATAAGTCAGATATCCACAAAACTATACTATCATACATGCAATGATAACCCAAACACACCACTCTTTACTCTCCGGTAGCAGGTTCATACGAAGTTAGTTTGGGTGAGAACTATTCTCAATTAATATGTTTTATTATAACTCTTACTAAACATGATTAACTCGTCACTTTACCTTAGTCTCTAACATAACACAACAGAGCTCCTCTGGGAAATTAATGTATCACGTTAGTCAAGTGTAATCCATTACATAAACTTCCTTGCAAATACACGTAATAGTCCACGGCAGGGTGGTCGCATTGCTTCTTTGCACTTTAGTTTATCATATTAGAAGTCTGACCCCATAACCTACAAACCGATATCCTCCACGGGAAGGTTTGCCCATCTACTATACCGTTAGACTAGTAATGGAGATTGTGAGATTTCAACAGTAAACCTTGCTCCCACTTAAATTTTATAAACTACTAGTTTTAATTAAATTGCATTTACAATTTAGATTATCTCATAATCTTCTTTAGAATCTCATTCTAAAAATTAAATTAATTAATAAAATTAATTAATGAAAATTTTTATTTAAAATAGTGCCAACTTACAACTTAGATTATCTCATAATATACTTTAGAATTTCATTCTAAATAAAATTAATTAATTAATAAAAACTAATTAAATTTTTTATTATGTAAAACAGTACTGCAACTTTATTAAAAAAATTTAATTAAATTGTTTTTTAAAATTCCACATCAGCACCACGCCATTGTCATGTCATCGCCACTTCATCGCCATGTCTGCGCCACATATTTTTTAATTTAATTTTATTTTTAATTAAAATAATTAAAAAATAATTGAATCTAATCTTATTAGATCAATTTAGGCAATTTCATAAATCATTGTTAAGAACGCACAATATCATCATACGAATAACAAGAATGCAAATTTTAATTAATCTATATTGATAAATCTGAATTAACTATTAATTCATTAAGGATTTGAATAATTTAAATCGTTACCTAGAACAATCTTTCCTTCTTAATAAAATCTCTATTCTATTAAATCGCAAGTCTATTTATTTTTATCTCATTATACCTATTCACGTATATTATGAATATAATCAGAGGCTGGATTTGATACCAATTGTTGGGACGAATTTCAAAAAATTTTCCTTAGTTTATTAAACTAGAGCAGTGGAAGGATTTAAAATTCTTGATTTTATAGATTTAAATTCCTAACTTAAATCTATAGGCTTCTACTCTAATACATTCATGATAAGTATATAAACTACAACTAGCATAATAAGAAAACTGTAAATAAATAGAAAAACGAAAAACTTAAAAGAGAAGGAAAGAATACCTGGAATTGCTCCAAAATAAAAATACTAGAATAATACCAGAATAATAACGAGAAAATCGAGACCCAGAAGCCTTCTATGCAATGACCTCAAAAATACCCAGAGTGTGAGCTTCGAAAAATATTAAAATGAAAAAATAAAAATCACATAAAATTTTCTCTCTAATTAGATCTCTAAAAGTCAATACTTTCAAAAGCCATTTTAATTTTGAATTGATGCCAAACCATAAAATTGGTACCTCTATTTATAATAGCATATCAGAGCAAAAATAAGCTGGAAAATCGATGTGGGATGCACAGAAATAAAGCCAAACGCAACTTTTATACAAAAACACAGGCAAAATGCAGCGTTTCAAACAAGGAAAAAATGTGTTAGTTTTAAATTCAAAACCGTGTGCCACATGGCAGCCTCTGATTGGTCAGCACCCATGCACGTGGATCTCCCCTAGGACCACCCAGCGCGCAACACTGGTTGGTCCATCCGCCACAAGGATTGCGATCCTGGGCACGTTTATTCTTTTTTTTTTGGTTCCCACATGTAAAAATTTATCTTATAAATTTTAAATTTAAAAATTGTTGTATTTTATAATTTTTAACTTTTTGATCTCATGAATAATGTTTGGCAAATTTAAATTTACTCATCCCATGAATAAATAATTCATCTCATGAATTCTTTAATATTTTTTCGATAGCAATAAAAACAGAGGCTTATGCAGGGACCTCAGGAACAATTTAAATGTGGTTCCAAATGGGTTAAATTAATTATCATCTCATGTAAAATTTAATTACTATTTAGTGGGACTTAATTTCACTAAATAAATCCTACTGACTCTAGACTTAAAACATTTATTTGATATTTCCATAATGACCCCTCTACTAGATGTCCATGACTGACAACAATTATAACTACTATAATTATTTTTCTCACAGTTTTTTCCTTAGTTCCTGACACGCCCTTTTTCAAATAATTTATTTATACTTGAACATATTCACAGTATAAATTCCAAATATCAAACAGCTAAAATGTTTTAGCCAAAGATTCCGAATCATTCAAATAGTAATCAACTAAGGGGACATATATATCTTATAAAAGACTGTAAATTCTTTATTGAATACCTAATCCTTATCACACTTCATGTCACTACCCAGTGTACGTGGGAATTCATTCATTTATCTAGACCTTACTTATAGTACACCAAAGTAACTAACATTCTATGCACAAATCCAGAATACTCTCAGGATTTAGAGTCGTCATTCAAACAATACATCATAAATCACTCATTTACGATAATAGTCCAGAAATAAGCAACTCTCATGGTCTAACTCAGTGTATCAATCTTATTAAACACACCAAAACACTTTTGGATCACCATCCACATAAAGAAATCTAAATTGTTATGTTATAATTTTATCATACAAGTGGTCCAATCTTGTGACTACAAAATTTTCAAACAACAATCCATACTATTTGTTCCAAGTTTATCTATGGGTTAATTTCATAAACTACTTAGAACAAACATGTAAATTGTAGTCTGAGCTACACCTATCTCATGGATGTTACCAAAAAGAAAATCACACACAGTACATGTGTTCACTTACACAAATTTAACAAGGAAACGACTAGAACTTTAATTTTATTTATTAATCAAATAACATTTATAAAATAAATCTAGATTTCAGAACACTATTCCTAATAGGCTTCCCTCTGGTGAAAGCCTTGCGCAACTAACCACACCTTAAAGCATTCAATTGAACCATCAACTTTATATTTAACTTTATATTTGCAGGTACTACATACAATGTTTTTGTTAGAGAGCAGTGCATGGTCCCAAGCATGGTTTTGAATTCTGGCATTGAATTCATTGACCTTGGACTCTTGCCATTTTGTGTTTTTGACTACTTTAGAGAAACCAGAGGGTTCTTGAATTATGGTGACAAATGATAGAGACAAATATGTTTGGATTGCGGATGCCATCCTTTAATTTAGTGCGCACATGATAAACATTGCTAGAGTTTGAGGTGGTGTCAAGTGTGCAGGATGGTCTAACCATGACTAAAGCCCATGAACCACTCATATCGCTAGAGTTAGGCATGTTAGCACCGGTGGAGTCTGACATAAGTAGAAGTGGGCCATTAGACTCGACGTGGGGTGATATGCGATTGGCATCCCAATGCTGACAAGCACAAAGTTCAGTAGGAGAACAAGTGAATAGTGGGCCAAGCACGGTCGGGATCAAAGTTGAGGAAGCCGGAGAGGTTACCGTAATACCCGTGTAGGTGTTACAAACCGATCATTGATTATTGGTAGAGTAGCAGAAGCCACTACCACCAATAATGCAGTGTGTGCAATGAGTGGGGCTCGAATTGAGTGAGGTGCAGAATAGAGAAGCTCCGCAAGAAGGGGGACAAGATGACATGAGGCATCCAAGGGTGTTGTGTTATCAAATAGGAGACAAGATAAGGAAATATGTTTCCAGCAAAATGAACATTCAACTAATGTAAACATGACATGATGTAGGATCAAAACATTGATAGCCCTTTTAATGTCACGAGTAACTAATAAATACAAATGGAATGCAGCGAAACACTAATTTATGAACTTATGGGACGTGATGTTAGGGTAACATGAACACCTCAAGGCGCGAAAGAAGTTATAATTGAGGAATTTTTGAAAAATTTTTCAAACTAAGAAAGGTTTTGTAGAATAGGATTTGACAAGTAATTTATTATGTAACATGCTATACAAGCTACAACGCTAAAAAACAAGGTGGAAAACGAGACTGAAAAATGAATGTTCATATCATTTCACTCATATACATGCATGGGCTGTCATGGTCATGACACTATCGGTTTTCCTTGACATTGTCTAGATACCAGCAGGTGTCCGTGGTCGTTGCTTAGTCGCTGCCCAGGCTTGTCAAGGTGCCGTCCCAGTTCGTGTCCAAGTTCACTGCCAAGTCTTGTCAAGTGCCGTGCCAGGTCGCTTCCCAGTTCGTGCCCAGGCCTTGTCATGGCCTTGTCCAGTTCGCGCCCCAGCCGTGTCTGTGCCGCGTCCCCAGCCTTCCTTCCCAGTGCCGTGTTGCACCTTAGCCCGTGCCCAGGGACGCTCCTCATGACCGTTAGAGCCCCGCTCCTCCTAGCCGTTGGGAATATTCCCTTAGATATTATTCTAGATTTATTTGATGTATTTTATAGTTTTAGATATTATTTTTAGTAATTCTTGTAATTCTATAAATAGGTATATTGTAATTCATTTTGTATCAATTCTACAATTAATGAAATATCTCTTTCATTTTCTCATCTAATTCTCTAATTCTCATCTTACTCTACTTCTCTCTCATCTTACTCTAATTCTTTCTCTCATCTAAACTCTATTTCTTTTCTCTTACTTAACCTCTGTCACTAAAACGGGCTTAAGTTCTACACTTGGGCCGTCACAATCCTCAAGGTTGTGACAAATTGGTATCAGAGCACGTTGCGATCACGAAACTGGCAATTACAAGAAACAATCGAACTTCCAACAACATGTCTTCATCTGAGGAGACTTCGGATTCACAAGAGCAAATTTTGGCTATTGAAAAGAGATTGGATAAGCTTGACACATTGGTTCGAGACCAAAACGTGGTGAGCGATGGTTTGAAGGCGTCAGTGGACAACTTGACCACTGAAGTCACGGGCATTGGACGTCGCCAACGTGGGTTCGAAGCTTCAATGGCATCCTTGGCTGAGACCATGAACCAAATAATGATGAACCAAGAGAAACGACCCGAAAGTGTTCCTGTGGCAGCACCCAAAGTTGCAACGCAGGGTGAGCAAGTTGGATCGGGTAACTATATGCACGTAGGGGGCTCGAGAATTCTACCCCCACCACCTCCTGTCCGTGTGCCTGAACAAAGGGAAGTGAGGCACCATCCGAGATCCGAAGATGGCGAACACAGCCGCAATGACTATAGCACACGTTCGTGGTCCTCCCATCACAACCCAAAGATTGATCTCCCAACCTTCAATGGTAAGAATCCTAGAGTTTGGATACATAAATGTTTAAAATACTTCCGTTGGTACCAAACTCCAATTGATGAGTGGGTTAACATTGCCTCTTCACACTTACATGAGTATGGGGACATTTGGTTCCATGCTCTAGAACTAAGCAACCCGGTTATGACATGGCAATTTTTTTATAGACGAGTTATGTAAAAGGTTTGGGGATAAGTCTTTACAAGATGTGGTTGAACAATTTACAAAACTGCTCAAACCGGCACCGTGGAGGAATATAAGGTCCGATTTGAGGAATTATGAAGTTGGATGATGATTTATCATCACAACCTAAGTGAATCCTATTTTGTCTCGAGTTTTATTGGGGGTCAAAAGCCCGCAATCCGGGCTATGGTTAAAGCCAACCGTCCATCCAATATGAATTCCACCATTGTGCAAGCAAAACTCCAAGAAATCACTATATTGGAGATTAAGGGAGCCACGGTTCCTAGACCCACATACAAGCAGCAACTGTATGGGACCAGGGCCGGGTCCTCTTTCCAGTCGCGCCCAGCCGCGCCGTTCCAGTCCAGCAACCAGACCCCTACGGGTGCGCCCCAGCCCGTGCCTCCAAAGCCAGCGCCTAGCACCTCGGCAGTGCCCAACGTGCCTAGGCGTGACTCTGGACAATGCTACCGTTGTCATGAACGATATTTTCCAGGGCATATATGCAAAAACAAACAGCTCCAAAGTCTGAAAGGCCAAGAGCAAGTGGACGATGAACTCGAAGATATGGAGGAAGAACTTCCCCAAGAAGAAGAGGGTGATGGTGTCATGGAGATCTCTTTGAATGCTCTATCCGGACGAATCACCCATAACACATTACGGTTGAAAGGCTCAATCAAGAAAAGGCCTATCACGATCCTAGTAGATAGCGGGAGTACCAACAGTTTCTTGGACACAAGCATTGCTCAAGAGCTCAAGCTCGACACTATGCCTACCGTGGTAATGACGGTGACGGTTGCAAATGGAGAAAACTTGGTGAGCTACCAAAAATGTCCAACCTTGAAGTGGAAAGTGCAAGGTAACATCTTTTTCGATGACTTATGAGTACTTGATTTAAGAGGAAGTGACATGGTCTTAGGTGTGGATTGGCTACAAAGGTCTGGCCCGATTACTTTTGATTTTACTAACCTTAAATTCTCATGTTTTAAGGATGGACAACCTATTCATTTACAAGGCACATCTGATAATGCAACCTTACATGCTATGTCCAAAAAGGGCCTAACTTGGTTTCTTAAAAAGAAAGTTCATAGTTTAGTAGGTCACTTATTTTTGGCTATTGGAAGTGAAGAAAGAGCAACTTATGCCCATCCTGACCTTGAGCCCATACTTAAACAATATGAGGATGTATCTGATGTTCCTAAGACGCTACCACCTAACCGAGCACATGATCATGCTATTCCCACCCAACCTGACGCTAAAACCGTATCCATAAGGCCCTATCCCTACCCTCATAGTCAAAAGAATGAAATTGAAAAACAAGTTAAGGAAATGCTTTCCTCTTCTATAATTCAACCTAGTCGTAGCCCATTTGCTTCACCCGTTTTGCTAGTAGGTAAGAAGGATGGCACTTAGCGTTTTTGTGTTGATTATAGACAACTTAATAATATAACAATAAAAGATAAATTCCCCATCCCCGTTATTGATGATTTACTTGATGAGTTGCATGGAGCCCATGTATTTTCAAAGATAGACTTAAGAGCCGGATACAATCAAATTCGTGTCCGAGATGAGGATTGCCATAAAACAGCATTTCGCACTCGTCAAGGTCATTACGAGTTCAAGGTGATGCCTTTTGGACTCACCAATGCACTGGCCACTTTTCAAGCTTTAATGAATGAGGTCTTCTCTTCCTTCCTTCATAAATTTGTTTTAGTCTTCTTTGATGATATCTTAGTGTATAGTCCTAGCGTGAAAACTCACATTGGACATTTAGGTGAGGTCCTTGAGACATTACGGGCTCAAAAATTGTATGCTAAAAGAAGTAAGTGTGCTTTTGGTATAGACCATGTCGAGTACCTAGGACATATCATTAGCCCACACGGTGCAGCTATGGACCCTAGTAAAATTGAGGCCATGGTGGCTTGGCCACAACCGAAAAGCCTTAAAGGCCTTAGGGGTTTCTTGGGTCTAACCGGTTACTACCGCAAATTTATTAAGGGATATGGATCAATTAGTAAACCCTTAAATTGCCTTCTTTCCAAAGGTGAATTTCATTGGAATGGGAGTGCCCAACTTGCGTTTGACACCCTCAAACATGCCATGGTGTCGGCGCCAGTCTTAGCTCTTCCTGATTTTACTAAACCTTTTACACCAGAGACTGATGCTTGTGGCATAGGTATTGGTGCAGTTTTGAGTCAAGAAGGTCGACCTATAGCTTATCTTAGTAAGGCCTTAGGTCCTTGCCACTTAGGGCTATCCGTATATGAAAAAGAACTCATGGCAATCCTAATGGCCGGCGAAAAATGGTGCCACTACTTACTTAACAACCATTTCATTATTAAAACGGATCATGCTAGCTTACGTTTCTTGTTAGACCAACGTGTGACTACCCAATTGCAACAAAAGGGTATGTCTAAGCTCATGGACCTGAGTTACTCTATTGTGTACCGTAAGGGAGTGGAAAATAGAGCCGCAGATGCACTATCTAGACGTGACGAGGAATGTGAGTTAGGGTCTTGTTCGGTCCTCACTAGCGTGGTACCTCAATGGGTACGCAAAGTTGAGGCAAGCTATGGCAACACAAGCGCGCCCTAGATCTCATTTCCCACGCTACCCGTAAACCTTCGGCTCAAGGCCCTTTCACTCATCATGGTGCTATTTTAAGGTATAAAGGTCGTATTTACATAGGTGAAAACACGGACTTGCGCACTAGAATTATGCACACCCTACATGATTCACCTATTGGAGGGCACTCCGGTGTCCAAGGATCCTTAATAAGGGCAAAACGTTTATTCTATTGGCCTAATATGAAAACGAGCTTTAGTGATTGGATTTCTAGGTGTGACACATGTCAACGCACCAAAAACGAGCATGTCGCTTACCCCGGATTGCTTCAACCATTGCCCATTCCAAGCCAAGCTTGGGAAAGTGTAAGTCTTGATTTTGTTGAGGGCTTGCCTAAGTCCATTGGCAAGGATACAATATTGGTAGTAGTTGATCGTTTTACTAAGTATGCTCATTTCATATCTTTAACTCATCCGTTCACGGCCACCAAAGTGGCTCAAATTTTTCTTGACAACATATATCGTTTGCATGGACTACCCAAAAACAAAATATCGGATCGGGATGGCACCTTCCAAAGCATCTTTTGGAAGGAATTATTTCGGTTGGCGTGTGTAGGACTTAATATGAATACCTCCTACCATCCCCAATCTGATGGCCAAACCGAGCGTGTGAATCAATGTTTAGAGAATTATTTACAAGCCATGGCCTTGAACAAACCGAAGGCATGGGCTCAATGGTTAGCACTTGCGGAATTTTGGTATAACACTAACTACCATTCCTCTATTAAAACTACACCATTCTTTGCTCTTTATGGGTATGAACCTAGGATTTTGGCTATAGACTACCCATGTGTATCTTCTTCCCCCAGGGTAGAAGACTTGCTTAATGAGAGGCAAACTATGGCTAACCTCTTAAGAGAAAACCTAGTCAAGGCGCAACATCGTTATAAGCAACAAGCCGACCTACATAGGACCGAACTAGAATTTGACATAGGAGACTTAGTGTACTTAAAGTGACAACCATATCGCCAAACCTCGGTCGCCATGCGGCATAACCTCAAATTAGCCGCTAGGTATTATGGCCCATTTAAGATACTTGCAAGGGTAGGGAAGGTTGCCTATAAATTGGAACTACCTCAAGAATCTAAAATACACCCCGTTTTTCATGTTTCATGCCTTAAGAAGAAAATTGGAGATAATGTTGTGCCTGGTGTCACTTTGCCTAGTTGTGACCAGGATGGCCACCCTGAAGTTCAACCCAAGAAGGTCCTCAAACGACGCACCCTAACGCACAAAGGCAAGAAGATGACTCAAGTTCTTGTGCAATGGGAAAACATGCCAAGTGAGGCCGCGACTAAGGAGGATTGGGCCTTCATCCAAGGCCAATTTCCACAATTCAATCCTTGAGGACAAGGATTGGCTTGAGGAGGGGGTATTGTCATGGTCATGACACTATCGGTTTTCCTTGACATTGTCTAGGTACCAGCAGGTGCCCGTGGTCCGTGCTTAGTCGCTGCCCAGGCTTGTCAAGGTGCCGTCCCAGTTCGTGTCCCTATTCGCTGCCAGGTACTGTCAAGTGCCGTGCCATGTCGCTTCCCAATTCGCGCCCAGGCCTTGTTATGGCCTTGTCCGGTTCGCGCCCCAGCCTTGTCTGTGTCGCCTCCCCAGCCTTCCTTCCCAGTGCCGTGCTGCACCTTAGCCCGTGCCAAGGGACGCTCCTCATGACCGTTAGAGCCCCGCTCCTCCTAGCCGTTGGGAATATTCCCTTAGATATTATTCTAGATTTATTTGATGTATTTTATATTTTTAGATATTATTTTTAGTAATTCTTGTAATTCTATAAATAGGTATTTTGTAATTCATTTTGTATCAAATCTACAATTAATGAAATATCTCTTTCATTTTCTCATCTAATTCTCTAATTCTCATCTTACTCTACTTCTCTCTCATCTTACTCTAATTCTCTCTCATCTAAACTCTATTTTTTTCTCTTACTTAACCTCTGTCACTAAAATGGGCTTAAGTTTTACACTTGGGCCGTCACAATCCTCAAGGTTGTGATATGGGCATGAAGGTTGCCATTGATGGCATTTCGTACCCAAGACCAAAAGTACTTGAAGGGACTAGAGTTGCATTAAGGGAAGGGAAGGAGGCGAAGAGAATAATAAAGAAGAAATGGACGTTGAAAGACATGGATAAGTGAATCTAACCACCAATTTGGGGATAGAAGGGACAACATAGGCTTGCTGCCCTTCACTCCCATGGTTAGGCACGTGAAGGGTGTCACCAACATGTAGGCCAGCCATTCAAAGGTCATGAGTGGGTCAACTTTGGAGAGAAGAAAGAGAAAGGCTAGTGTGGAATGTGAGGGTTGGGCAGTGGCTGGAACGATGGGGCATCCGACGATCGGCTAAGGTGGGTAGGGTTAGAGGCCACCATTGAAAATCCTAGATGTAGTCTATTAAGAAGAGAGGGAGAAGGGACTACTAGAGGGGAAAGGCCAGTTGGGTAGAGGAGAGAGAAGGGGAATGAGGCTTTACGCCCTTACTCGGGTTGCCAACATATGCATTTATGTATCTATCAAATTATCTCTAGACTAGATAAGATATACAAGATATAATAGAATCAAGATTCTTTCTAGGATCAATAAGAGCTTTGAGAATCAAAATCATTCGATTAGATTGAACATTGTAAAATTCTACTAATTATATAGTATAATTACTTTCTATATTAAAATTAGTTACATAGGATATAAAATTACAACATAAGATTTTAACATACAAGATTATATATGAAAAAAGTAATCAAATAAAGTAATATATTATCATGTAACTTAGATTTCTCATACGATGAATGATTGTGTGAACTTTCAAGGTAAAACACCTCTTTATATCACCTAATTTAATGTTACAAATTAAATTAAGCCTAATTTAAGTTTCATGAGAGTATGTAAATGCTTATCATAACTTTCTTTTACCCGGGGGGAAGAAAATAATGATAAGTGCTAAAGTCTTTTCTTCTTAACTTTCTATTTATATGGCTTAGCATGATCGAGTTAAGATTGGTATAATCGTAAATTATATTATAATCCCGTCAATTAGTTTAGAGAAATCTTAACAGATTGTAAGATTCTACAAAATTAAGATTTTATTTAGAATTAGATCGATCGATAATTAAAAGATTGTAGGATTGTAAAATTATAAGATTTAGAATCAAAAGTTTAATAAGCATGGTAATAGTGCGAGTTAGATTTGTATGATAATAAGATCTAGAGATAAGGGAATATATCCTAATAACTTCCATGAAATTATTTATTCATTAGTTAACCACTAAATTAACTAACCGCTAATAACTAGTAGCTAAATTCTAAAAGTTTATAGCTGCGGACAAGCATGATCTTTGTGTGCCACATTGGACAAGAGTATGGTGTTAACCAAGAATAATCTTGATCAACCTCAAACACTAATAAAACAGTGAAATTAGAGTTTTAAGGGAGAGAAAGAAGGGTTTAGAGTATAAGGGAGAAAAGAAAAGGATATCTTTCTTCATTCATAATAAAACCTAAATGACAAACTTAACAATTTATATGAATTGCAAAATAATAAAAGAAATTATAAAGTATTGGATAATATCTCTAAATATCTATAACTAATTCCCACTTGCTGAAAATATCTGTAACCAATTTGATTTGCTGTCATTCACGTGCCTGGCATGTGCCTTGATCATTTAAAAGGTTGTTAGCCTCCAAGAAGCCTCAACGGCTCTTCCCGCTCATTTTCAGCAGAAAACTTCAGCTTATAAAACTCGAATTTCGACTTTGATTTAGCTCTCCTACTAGCGATACTGTAACAAGTACTCTGCCCCCAAAATCATCCTTGTCCCTAAGGGTGAAGTTCAGGATACTTAAGCAATAAATCATGGAGGAATTCCCGTGAAGCATCTTCCCGTGGCAAGTTCTGCCATTTCACCAACACCTTCGTAGCAGCACGATTTTTTCGATTCGCCATTTTCCTTTCAAGGATAAGCTCAGGGGCTTTTTGTGGTGGAGCATTCCAGTCAGCAGGTATATGGTGAATTTCATGTGGAAGAGGTCCAAAGTGAGGCTTAAGTTGTGATAAATGGAATACATTGTGTATGCGAGCAGTCTCAGGCAACTCCAATCGGTAAGCGACTTTCTCCACTGCTGCTAAAACCAGAAAAGGGCCAAAGAACTTAGTAGAGAGTTTGTGTGTGCTTCTGTGAGCCACTGTAATATGCCGGTAGGGATGTAATTTGAGGTACGCCCAGTCCCCTGGATTAAAGGTTCGATCTGATCATCTTCTATCAGCATATTGCTTCATACGGTTCTGAGCTCGAGCAAGATGGAACTTGATGACCTGGATAGCCTCCTGTCACTGCTGTAAGCTTCTATCCACAACCTCAATGGGTGTTTCTCCCGGAATATATGGGA
Source organism: Simmondsia chinensis (assembly GCA_018398585.1). NCBI lineage: Eukaryota > Viridiplantae > Streptophyta > Magnoliopsida > Caryophyllales > Simmondsiaceae > Simmondsia > Simmondsia chinensis. The sequence goes on from JAGTTD010000005.1 coordinate 22,664,607, forward strand.
TATGTAATGGGGGTGGTTGGCCATACACCACTTCATAAGGTGTTTTTTGAGTAGAGGAGTGCCAAGTGGTATTGTACCACCACTCAGCTAGTGGCAGCCACTTTGCCCATTGGTGAGGATGGGTATTACACATGCATCATAAGTAGGTCTCTAACCCTCTATTAACCACCTCAGTTTGCCCATCTGACTGAGGATGGTAAGCTGTAGAGAGGTGGAGTTCCACTCCTTATATAGTGAAAAGGGCCTACCAGAAATCATTTTGGAAGACTGCATCACGATCACTCACAACGGAATTGGGAAGACCATGAAGCTTGTAAATCTGATCCAAGTAAAGCTGAGCTACGGTAAGTGCAATATAAGGGTGGGTGAGGGAACGAAAATGAGCTGCTTTGCTTAATCTGTCGACCACCACAAGGATCACATCTTTACCATGAGAGCGAGGTAGTCCCTCAACGAAGTCCATGGAGACTTCGGTCCATATGGTTTGAGGGATAGGGAGAGGTTGAAGTAGACCTGGAGAAGCTATTGTTTCAGTCATACATGCTTGACATACCAAGCACTGTCTCACAAAGTCAGCTACATCTTTAGTCATGCCCCACCAAAAAAACATAGATTTAATCCTTTGGAGGGTTGCGTCTCTGCCTAAATGCCCCCCACTAGGAGAGGAGTGTAACCGCTGAAGGATTATCTGCTTGAGACTGTGATCTTGACCAATAACAAGCTTGCCCTTCCTTCTAAGCCGCTCCCCTTGCCAACTGAACTTGGGATGAGCAGGGTAACCTTTGCAGAGCTTTGTTATAAGCTGCTGCAATGTTGGATCAGTTTGCCATCCCAATTGAATCAAGGCATATAAGTTGTTGTCCAATGTGGAGAGCAAATGGCAAGTGATTTGTTGACATGTTATCTTCGAGAGGGCGTCAGCCACCACATTCTCCTTCCCTTTCTTATATTCAATGACATAGCTAAATCCCATTAGTTTAGCTAGCCAAAGTTGTTGAAAGTGTGTATGAACCTTTTGCTCTAACATATACTTTAAGCTTTTTTGATCTGTGCGAACAATGAAGGTGTTGTTGATGAGGTATTGATGCCACTTTTGCACAGCTGCAACCAGAGCTAAAAGCTCCCTTTCATAGACTGATAATGCCTGTTGCCTTGGGCTTAAATTCTTGCTAAGAAAGGCTATGGGATGATTTGCCTGAGCTAGGAAAGCCCCAATTCCCATGTTGCTTGCATCAGCTTCCACTTCAAAAGGCAAAGAGAAGTTTAGCAGGGCCAAAACAGGAGCAGAAATAATGGCCTGCTTCAAGGCATCAAAGGCCATTTGTGCCTTATTAGACCATCTCAACTTTTCCCCACCAGTCATCTCAGTCAAGGGCTTAGCTATCATACCATAGCGTTGTATAAATCTCCTATAGTAACCGGTGAGACCCAGAAATCCTCTTAGCTGTTTCAGATTCTTAGGTTCTGGCCATCATTGGACTGCAATCACCTTTTGAGGGTCGGTAGCAACCTTCCCTTCAAATATAATATGGCCTAGGTATTCAATCCTAGCAGCAGCAAAAGAGCACTTGCACCTTTTGATAAAGAGCTGATGCTGATGTAGGAGCCTAAGGACCAATTGTAGATGCTTCAAGTGGTCCTTGAGATGATCACTGTAAACCAGGATGTCATCGAAGAAAACTAGAACAAATTTTCTTAAATAAGGCGCAAAAATGGAGTTCATGAGAGCTTGGAAGGTAGATGGAGCATTAGTTAGCCCAAAGAGCATAACTAGGAACTTGAAATGTCCAAAGTGTGTTTTGAAGGCAGTCTTTTGTACATCTTCCTCGTGCATTCTGATTTGGTAATAGCCAGACCTGAGGTCAAGCTTTGAAAACAATCTAGCGTTGCCTAGCTCATCAAACAGCTCCTCCACCAAGGGAATAGGAAATTTATCTTTGATTGTGGCTGCATTCAAGTCCCTATAGTCGATGCACATCCTCCATCCACCATCCTTCTTCCTTACTAACACTACAGCTGATGCAAAAGGGTTGTAGCTGTGCTGGATGTACCCTTTGTGCAGCAGTTCTTGAACCATTTCTTCCATAACATCCTTCTGCAAGGAGGGGTAGTGTTAAGGTCTCTTATTGATGGGTTGTGTACCCTCTTTCAAGTTGATTTTATGATCAAAAGGACCCCTGCTTGGAGGCAACTGTTGCTGGTCCTCAAACAAGAAGTCATACTGCAGCAAGAGAGCAGCAATTTCTCTGGGTAAAGGTTGGTAGGGAAGCTCTTCTGTATGCAGACTCATCAGCTGATGTTCTGAATTTGGCTCAGGGAGTTCTTCTGGTAAGACTTCCAGCAAAGCTATGATAGGTGAAGTAGATAAAGCCTTAGAAAGAGCCCTCACTCCTACTGTTTTGCAAGTTACCGAGCTATTCCCCTTAAGTTCTCTAATTGTGCCTTCATAAAAGTATGTCATATATAAGTCCTTGAAGTTACGCTTGATGTTGCCCAATGTGGAGAGCCATTCTATTCCCAACACCATATCACATCCCCCTAAAGGAATGAACAGGAAGTTGGAGGTGTAGGAAACTCCTTGCATCTTTCAACAGAGATTCTGACATTGATGCTGGCAGTTTAAATTACTACCATCAGCCACTACTACAACAATAGGAGAAACTGATTTCATTGAGCATTGCAACTTGTGAGCCAATGTGAGATCTATAAAGTTGTGGGTGGAACCAGAGTCAACCAATATATAAATTGGTTTGCTCTTAATAGCTCCTACCACTCTCAAAGTCTGATATGAGGAAGCACCAGACAAGGCATGCAATGAAATTTAAGCAGTTTGATCTTCAGGCTCATCATTATCTTGCAATCTTACAGGTTCCTGTTGTTCCTCTTCAACCAATTCCTCATCTGCATCTATAACAAAGATCTGGGGTCCCCTGTTCTTACATCTATGCCCCACTTCAAACTTTTCCTCACAGAAGTAACACAGCCCTCTTGCTCTTCTGTCCTGCATCTCAGCTCTGGTCATTGTCCTTTGAGCTCTATTGGGAACTGCATTGTTCTGAACTGAGTAAGGAGGCCCAGCAGTGCTGGATCTGTAAGGATTAATTGTTGATTTTTGTGTGTTGGGAGTAGGTAACAATGGAACTTTTGAGTATTTAAGTTGCTTAGCTAAGGCCTCGAACTTAGCCTCTGCCAGCTTAGCTAGGCACACAGCATGATATAGAATAGTGGGTTGGGAAGTTCTGACTTCCAAAACATTGTCTTCCCTAAGACCCGTGAGAAAACAACTAATGAGTTGAGCCTTTGTGAGGTCTGCTCTTACGGCAGCTGTATCAAACTTTGCTACATAATCTTTAACTGATCCATCTTGCTTCGAACTCACCACCTCTGATACAGGATCCTCGAAGGCATTACCAAATCTCATCTTCAAAGCATTACAGTATTCATTCCAACTAGGTATCGGCAGATTACCTTTAGTTAGCATGTACTTCCTATGCCATTGGAGGGCAAAACCCCTTATGTGCACTGAAGCTAATCTAACTTTCTCATGTTCTATTGTTTGATCAATTACAAAAAATTGCTCGCAAGTAAACATCCAGCTATTTGCATCCTCACCATTGAAAAGAGGAAATTGTACCTTTGTTAAACGAGTAGAGTAAGGATGGTTACCCACGGGAGCAGCTGGTGTTTGTTCTCTGATCATTACTGGAACCTGATTTCCCTCATGGACATTCGGAGCAGCAGAAGTAGAACCTCCTTCTATTCCACCACCTCTTTTCCCCAGATGGCTGATATCGAATTGTAAAACCGATCAATACATCCTCGATGCCCAGCAAAATGGATTTCATCTCCTCTTGGGTCCTCTCCTATTTGTCTGAACTCAATCGAAGTTGTTCTGAGTTCAATCGAAGTTGCTCAGCTACATTATCTTGCCTCTCGTTGCTAATCCTGAACTGATCAGCCATAGATTCCTCAATTCGCCTCAGCTCAGCCATCGAACAAGCATTATCTGCCATTTTTCAGCTCAAATTCTACCCACAGTCGATAGAATCTGTAGCTTTGATACCAATGTTAACCAAGAATAATCTTGATCAACCTCAAACACCAATAAAACAGTGAAATTAGAGTTTTAAGGGAGAGAAAGAAGGGTTTAGAGTATAAGGGAGAAGAGAAAAGGATATCTTTCTTCATTCATAATGAAACCTAAATGACAAACTTAACAATATATATGAATTGCAAAATAATAAAAAAATTATAAAGTATTGGATAATATCTCTAAATATCTATAACTAATTCCCACTTGCTAAAAATATCTGTAACCAATTTGATTTGCAGTCATTCACGTGCCTTGATCATTTAAAAGGTCGTTAGCCACCAAGAAGCCTCAACGGCTCTTCCCTCTCATTTTCAGCACAAAACTTCAGCTTGTAAAACTCGAATTTTGACTTTGATTTAGCTCTCCTACTAGCGATACTGTAACATATGGAGAGGACCTTGCAGGTTTTGCGATCGATCAGTCTTACAAAGAATCCATCTACGTGTAAAAAAAGAGCAAAATATGCTTACATACCCTAAATTTTCTTACTAAACACAAGAGATTTCTACACTTTTAGTACGCAATGCACTCCCTGAACTTTGCAATTTACACTTTCAATTTCATAAAATAACTACATGAACTTTGTTATTACATACAAGTCACTCTCGAGTTTGTTACTAAACACAACTCACCCCTTACATATTTATAACTTCATAAATTCAATATTTAGACTTAATTTGAGCCTAATAACAAAGTTTTAAATTAAATAATTAAAAGTGTGTTGTGTTTAATTTAAACATTAATTGATTTGCAGAGACGATTGGTGTTTAATAGCATATTTTAAAAAGTTACTTTTTAAAATTAATGTGCAGGGAGCGTGTTATGTCTAATATCTAAATTTGATACTAGACTGATATAAATCTGACATCAGACTCGACGCTAAACTAGGTCAATAGAGAGTATTATGGTCAATATAAGGTCTTTAGCTTTTAATATAAATAAAGGGCCTTAGTAAAGAGAACTTTTTGTTGGGCATTAAGAATGGTTTCCTTCTCTCTCTCTTTCTCACGATTAACTCTCTTTCTCTTTCTCATGATTAACTCTCTTTTTTTCCCTGTTTCATGTTTTTTTGTTGTTTTTCAGTGCTTCCCTTGTTTTGTATGTTCTTTTTGTTGTTTTCTCTGTTTGATTTGGATCCTTTTTTTTATACCCATTACCGTTTACGGGGTGACCCAGGGCTCATTTTGTCAAGTGGCCTATCTGTACTTTGGCTATGCCGATAATTATCGAAAAAAAACTCTCTTTCTCTAGCCAATCTTCTTCTTCTTCCTCATTTCTTAAATTATATCTGTAAATGTTACACCAATTATAGTAAAATATATACAATATAGTCCTATTTTACTGGATTGATTGATTGTTGATTGAGTTTGGTTAAGTTATTTTTGTGAATTGGAAGTTGATTGTAACATATACACATGAATTTATGAAGTTATAAATGTGTAAGAGGCAAATTGCATTTATTAACAAAGTTCAAGAATTAAATTATATGTAATAACAAAGTTTAATAACTATTTTTAAAATTGAAATAGCGAGATGGATGTTTATATAATTTAAAAAGAAAAAAAAAATGAGCTCTTTCACTTTTAGGAATAAGTGGAATGTATGTCTCTATGATTTGCCCCCAAAAAGCCAGCCGCAAGATAAGTATAGAGAAGGCCTAGAGGGTACTTTCATCATTAAACGGGCTTTGCCCGTTTTACCTTTGCTCCGGTCCTATCAATTTTTGACTTCCTCTATAAAATACAATTGAATGCTAAATTTTTTCAGGGTGTGGATCAGTTGCAACTTTGCACTATTAGCAGTGGGAGGAAGAGAGGGAAAGGGGTTAACTTTTTTTTGATTTTATAATTTAATTATTTTAAAAATTATTAAATTTAAGTTGAATAATTTTTAATTATATATTCATATTTTAACTATTCATTAATTAGATAATTAATTTTTTCTATTAAATTTTTATTGTTATTTAATTTTTAAAATAAAAATTACCAAATATCTAATTAACAAATAATTAAAATATAAATTTATAATTAAAAATTATTAAATTTTAAAATAATTAAATTATAAAATTAAAAAAAAAAATTTAACCCCTTCTCTCTCTCTCTCTCTGTCTCTCTTCCCCCACTGCTGATGTTCGAGCTCGCTCGCGCTCTCTCTCTATCCCCCTTCTCTACTGCTCTGGCTCACGAATTATTTCCCCAAATTTTAATCGCGAGCCAAGCTTCTCAGAATTTGAATTAAGATTCTCCTGTTAGAAGAAGAAGAAGAAGTTGCTACTTTGATAAAGAAATACAAGGAAAAATGTCGGGGAAAGGAGCAAAAGGATTGATCACTGGGAAGTCGTCGGGAATGAACAAGGACAAGGACAAGAAGGCCCCTGTCTCTCGCTCCTCTCGTGCAGGCCTCCAGGTTCCTTCTCTTTCTTAAATCTTCACTTTATTCTGTCTCAACTTTTGGCCTAGATCTACGCTTCTGTATTGTTTAGCTTTAGTAATTTCTTATCGCCTTTCAATTTGTAGCTTGTGTAGTGGGATTTTAGGGGGTTAGACTTGTGAAACTCGTTTGAGATGTGAGGGCTTCTTGTTGTCTAAGTGAGTTGTTTTCTTATACTTTGTTTGGTTGTTGAGAGTTATTTACACGGTTGGTCCTAATTTTTTTTAAAAATTAATTAACTTGATTTCTTGTTTTATTTTTAAATTGGTATTTTATTTTTATAATTTTGTGTAAATTAGTCCATTTTCTTTCTTTTGTTTTATTGTATAACAAAATTGGTCTTATTAAATTTTAGTTTTTTTTTGAGCAAATTATTAAATTTTAGTTACTCAGCTGGAGACTGATTTTTGTTATAAATTAGGACATTAGATATCTGTTTGAATAATAGTAAAAATTACGAGGTACTTTGACCCAAAAAAAAAAAAAAATTACGAGGTACAAATTGGTCCATCTTCTTGGCTATGATTGACTGACTGCAAGACCGTGGGCTTTGTTTCTTTTGAGGAAGGGTGATTGTCGTTTTGTCAAGCCGAAAGCTGGATTATTGTTGGGTTTGCAAATTCTTTTCTCTAATGACTGCAACACCCGTTTGCTAACTTAACTTGTTCGTGAGTAAGGGATGAGGAAAACCATGCATGTTCTAGAGAAGAAGCAGGTGTTACACTACATAATTGTGATAGAGAAATGGTGCAGTTGGGATGACCTTCCTGTATTTTTGAACAATAAATTTGCTAATTTTCAGAGTGAATATAGCTTTTGGGAACTAACAATTGCTTGTTTCTAAAAGATGCCTTGTTTGTAGAACAAGGCCTTCCAAAGTTCACTAAAGACATTGGACGGTTCGAGTAGAATTTTTTTCTTGTCAAGCTGTTATTGCGGCAGTCAGATTTGAGTATATTTCCCACGTGGGTTGCATGTAGCGGTTAGCAAGGAGGAGGATGCATATGCAAATAGATATATGAGCTAGAAGTAATAGGGCAACCCAATAGGAAGTAGAGCAGGCCCAGCCCAAATCAAGCAATGAAATCATGTCCTTTCTTATCTCTATTTCCTCATCCCTTTAATTTCAATATTTTACTGCTTTCATTAGTTTTCAATATATTTCGATTTCGGTTCATAACAAAAGAAAACAACATCAATGGGGATGCGTTGATGCTGAGTTGTTTATTACGTCCTGTGATGGTTTAATGTCAAGGGAAGGAAAGGTATAGGTTGGACTGTTATACATTTGGGGTGTGGCCACTTAACTATATATAGTGTTTGCCATTGATTGTCATTGATGTTAGAGGGATGTGGCTGTGACGATTGGTTTCTCTTGATTCATTCTGTTAGTTTTGGAAGATCTGTATGATGATACGTGAAAACATTCATAACTCTAGTGCCTATGGCATTTAGGGAGGGAAAGACTTTGTTGAATGAACCATAAACATAGAGCTTGATCTGGAGAACAATGATTGTTCTATCCAAGTTGCTGAAGTAATGAAATTCAAAAAATGCTGCTGAATTTCTCTTTTGGTCCCATGATGTTCTTAATACATATCTTTTCTTATGGATCTTGATTTAAATGAATTGGAAGGTTCACTTTTTAAAGTTCTTTGTCTTTTAAACAGACAAATCTAAACCACTACATTGATTTAGAGTTGCTTATTGGTAGTGTTTTTTTTTTTTTTTTTTGATTGTAACAACCATTGCCAGTGTCACTCATGAGTTAATTGTTCCTAACACTTTCTTCAAAAAATGTGAAGAGCACATCATCAAGTATAGAAGTGGTGGGGCAAGGACTCAGATTGATTATATACTACTAAGGAAGAGAGCCCACAATGACTTCATGAATTGTAAGGCTATTCCTGGGGAAGGCTTAACCACGCAACATTGGGTATTGTGTGCTGATGTCAAGGCCAAGATAAGGGGCAAGAGAACTAGGTGATGCAAATAGGGACGAAGATAACCTGATAGAGACAAGAAAGGGAGAAATTCGACCTAAGGGCATTGGGGACCCGGATCCAACTACAAGAATCAAAGGATTTCATTAGGGTTTTCTAGTTTAATTAGGAGCGTATATTTTGGTTTAATTTTAATAGGGTTTTAATTAGGTTTTCTTTATTGAATAATGTAATTAGGATTCGAGTTTTTTGAATTATATTAGGTTTAAGTATTTAGAATATGATTGTTTTATAAAGCTCAATTTGAATTTAGAGTATGGTTAGAGGAGGTCCAATAAGTAGGCTATTAGTTGTTTGTTTTAGGAAGCTTTTGATTAATTTAATTTATTTGATGAGTTTTCTCATGTTTTATCTTTGCAATTTTTTTTGGGAAAGAGTTCAATAAAATTACATAGTTTCTCTTTAGGTTATTGCTCCAGTATTTGCAGAATCAACGAGTTTTAGCTACTCCCTCTCAATCCGGCATCGTTGGGTAGCGATCAACCCCCCCATGGGCAACCTATCCTTCCCACCACGCGTCATTGAGGTTTGAGGCTATAAGTTGTGTCTTTGGACCGATTTGCATCACTAGGAAACCCGTGTACCCACGCACTCCTTGGCGAGACTTGAAGGCAGACAAGTATCATACCTTTAAGGAAAGAGTAGAGTCTGGGCTTGATTGGGACTTTGAGAGGGATGTAAACCATGTTTTGAACCGAATGGCACAAAAGATCAGAGCTTCAACACATGAAGTACTAGGTGAGTCAACTGGTGGGGCACCAAACCATAGAGAATCCTGGTGGTGGTGTAGGGAAGTCCAATAGAAGATTAAAAGAAAAACGAGACTGCTTCATGGATTGGGATCGAAGAAGCGACAAGGATTAGAAACAAAAAAACCAAGAAAGAAGTAAATATAATAGTTTGAGAGGCACAATCCAAGGCCTACGAGGATTTTGTACAAGAGGTTGGATACTGATAAAGGAACAAGGGACCTATATACAATCGCTAAAGTTAGGGAAAGGAAGACTAGGGACGTGGATCGGGTAAAGTGGATCAAGGGGGAGGAAGGATAGGTGCTCGTGGATGAGCAATAAATTAAAGCAAGGTGGAAAACCTAGGTCAATGATTTGTTCAATGAGAACTCTAGTCATACGAGGAGCATCAGAAACTGTTCTTACTATAGGTGCATTAGATTTGAGAAAGTTAGGGCGATTTTAAAGAAGATGGGCAGGGGTAAAGTAGTTGGCGTAGATCGAATACTCTTTGAGACATGGAAATGCAATGGAGGGAAGGGAGTAAGTCGGTTGACTAAACTATTCAACCAAATTCTTCAAGGTAAGAAGATGCCTGAACCGATCTATAAGTATAAAGACGATATTTGGAGTTGTGCCAACTATAGGAGTATCAAACTCATGAGCCCACACTATGAAGCTATGAGAGCAGGTCATAAAAAGAAGGCCACGACAGCAAATAGGTGTCTTAGGGAATCAATTTGGATTTATGCCGGGTAGATCTAAGATAGAAGCGATCCATCTCTTGAGATGTATCTCCTAAGCACAAAAGATGAGGCTGAGGAAATGTTTCTTAAATATAAAGCTGAATTTGAAAACCAATTAGACCGTATGATCAAGAGGATTAGTTATGACAAAGGAGGTGAGTATGACACTACCTTCCTTAAGAAACATTATGAGGAACTTGGCATAATTTATAAACTCTCAGCCCCTTATATATCCCAACATAACAATATAGCCGAGAGGAAAAATAGAACCCTTAAAAAAATGAAGAATGCTATGTCAAGTACTTAATATGGTTCCACTTAAAAAAATTAGATAAGACACCTAAAGAATTTTGGAAGGGTCATGTACCTTACCTAAAATACCTCAAAGTGTGGGGATGTCTAGCTAAAGTGGGGATTCCTGAATTTAAAAGAAATGAAATAGGTCCCAAAACTTTCGCTGCTATCTTTGGTTGTTATGCCATGAATAGTGCTGCATATAGATTCATACTACTAAATGATTCGAACCATGGGCTCGGTTTGAGATGCTGAATTCTTCGAGCATAAATTTCCTATAAAAGTATCTATACATGTTTTATTGCCCGCTTCTTTAGCTGTTGCATCTACATCATCATTTGTTCACACCCCCTTGAACTAGAGGTTCAGGAACTTAGAAGAAGTAAAAGGGCTCAAATTGAGACTTGTTTTGGACCTGACTTTTTTCTTGTTTGAACATCATGATTTTGATGAGCATGTTGTTAGTGCATTCATGCTAGACGAAGATCCTAGAACATATGATGAAGCCATGAGAACTGTAGATGCTCCATTTCGGCGAGAGGCCATTAATAATGAATTAGATTCTATAACGAGCAACAACACTTGGTTGTTAGAAGACCTTCTTTAGGGATGCAAACCAACAGGGTGTAAATGGATGGTTAGGAAGAAGTTGAGGATTGATGGGTCTATAGACAAATTTAAGGCTAGGCTAGTGGCCAAAGGATACACCCAAAAATAAGGAATAGATTTCTCTGATACTTACTCACTTGTGCCTAAGATTGCCACTGTAAGAACCCTATTAGATCCAGCGTCCATACATAATCTTGTAGTACACCTAATGAACGTACAACCCGCATTCTTGGATGCTGACCTTAAGGAGGAAATCTGTATGGAACAATCCGAGGGGTTTTAGGTTTTTGGTATGGAGCATAAATTGTGTAAGCTTGTGAAATATTTATATGCCCTTAAACAAGCTCCAAAATATTGACATAAAAAGTTTGCTTGTACCTTGGTCACGCATGATTTTGTTGTAAAAGTGGTGATGCTTGTGTGTATTCTAAGCATATTGATAATAATTGTGTGATTATTTGTTTGTATGTTGATGATATGCTTATTTTTGGTATGAGGGTAAATATTGTAAACTCTACAAAGTCTTTCTTGAGTACATGTTTTGATATGAAAGACTTAGACGAGGCCGATGTGATTCTTGGGGTCAAAATAACTATAACACCTGAAGGTATGACTAAGTCAATCCTGATTCGTGGAGAAGTATTAAGAAAGTTCGGTCACTTTGATGACACTTCGGCTAGAGCTCCATAGGACCCGAGTGATCAGTTGAAAAAAACCATAGAAGATAGTGTATCATTAGCTGAATACGGTAAGATAATTGGTAGCGTAATATTCTTAATGAACTACACTTTTCTCGATATTGCTTAAGTCATTAGTATACTTAGTCGTTACACCTATAACCCAAGTGATGAGCCTCGGAGGTTTACACTATAAGAGATTCTTTGCTGTGTTGAGGGTTACTTTTATGCCAATTGGGTGTCTGACACTATAAATTCTACTAGTGGCTATGTTTTTATACTTTCTAATTGTGCTATACTTTTATGCCAATTGGGTGTCTGACACTATAAATTCTACTAGTGGCTATGTTTTTATACTTTCTAATTGTGCTATACTATGGAAATCATCTAAACAAACCTGCATTGCTAAATCAAATATGGAATTTGAATTTATTGCACTAGAGATATTAGGTTTGGAAGCTGAATGGTTATTCCATTGTGGGGAAGCGAATACCTTCAGTTTCATTACATTGTGACTCACGAGCGGCCATTGGAGTGGCGCAAAGTGAGGTGTATAGTGGCAACTAGAGGCATATTCGTCTTAGACATGTTGTGAGACATTTGATTAATGTGATCTCACTTGAGTATGTAAGGAGTGAGAAAAATCTAGCAGTTTCTTTGACAAAAGGTCTTGCAGGAAAAATAATTTATGAGTCTCTAGAGGAATGGGGGCTTTAGCCCATACGTGGTTTTTAACCCTAATAAATACCTATCTCAGGAGTTACTCTCGATGTCCAATGGGTCAAATGAAGTCAGAGGTTGGGAAATGAGATATAGCCACTCGAGCCCATTCCAAGAAGGTGCTGAATTAGTAGCTCTAGGATCTGTTAGTACTGCCATGACACGAGGATGAGCTTAAGGCTCTTAATGATGTCCATAGCCTATTATGGTGGTGTGGGGCAGTGCACCTAATGGACTCACCTGCGGGATTGTGGGGGCTTGAATACCCTTTGCGAAGAGCGAGGGCTTTCTCTAGAGCTTTCCTGAGAACTCAAGTTTCGGATTGTGTTTTGAGGGATCTCATACGTTCTGATTGCGGAGTACGTTTCAACCTCGAGAGCCACATGAAGGGGGTAGGTATGCTCTTCACAATGACTGTGGGCAGAGGTTTATTTCATGTGCGACCTTCTTGTTGAATCTAGAGAAGAAGTAGAGGTTATTTCATAATTGTAATAGAGAAATAGAGCAGTTGGGATGACCTTCCTGTATTTTTGGACAATAAATTTGCTAAGTTTTAGAGTCAATGTAGCTTTTGGGAACTAACAATTGCATACTTCTAAAAGATGCCTTGTTTGTAGAAAAAGGCCTTCCAAAGTTCACTAAAGACCTTGGACGGTTCGATTAAAATTTTATTCTTGTGAAGCTGTTATTGCGGTAATCAGATTCGAGTGTACTTCCCACGTGGCTTCCATGTGGCGGTTAGCAAGGAGGAGGATGCATATGCACATAGATATATGAGTCGGAAGTAATAGGGCAACCCAATAGGAAGTAAAGCGGGCCCGGCCTAGAGAGGGAGACAAACTCTATAAATAGAGCTAGGGAGTATATTAGAAATCAGGCAATCATGTCCTTTCTTATCTCTTCTTCCTCATCCCTTTGATTTCAATATTTTACCGCTTTCATTTAGTTTTCAATATATTTCAATTTCGGTTCATAACAAAAGAAAACAACATCAATGGGGATGCTTTGAGGATGAGTTGTTTATTATGTCCTGTGATGGTTTAATGTCAAGGGAAAGAAGGGTATAGGCTGGACTATCGTGCATTTGCAGTATGGGCGTTTAATTGTTGTAGTGTTTGCCATTGATTGTTGTTGATGTCAGAGGGATGTGGCAGCGAGGACTGTTATATCTTGATTCATTGTGTGTTTTGGAAGATATGCATGGTGATACCTGAAAACATTCATAAGTCTAGTGCCTATGGCATTTAGGGAGGGAAAGCCTTTGTTGAATGAACCATAAACATAGAGCTTGATCTGGAGAACAATGATTGTCCTGTCCAAGTTGCTGAAATAATAAATTCAAAAAATGCTGCTGAATTTCTCTTTTGGACCCATGATGTTCTTTATACATATCTTTCTTATGGATCTTGATTAACTGAACGGTTCACTTTTTCAAGTTCTTTGCCTTTTAAACTGACAAATCTAAGCCACTATGTTGATTCATAGTTGCTTATTGGTAGGTTTTCTTTTTTGAATTGTGACGATCATTGCTAGTGTCACTTAAGAGTTAATGGTTGCTAACACTTTCTTAAAAAAACGTGAAGAGAACGTCATCACGTATAGAAGTGGTTGGGCAAGGACTCAGATTGATTATATACTACTAAGGAAGAGAGCCCATTAAGACTACATGGATTGTAAAGTTATCCCCAGATAAGGGTTAACCACGCAAAATAGGGTATTGTGTGTTGATGTCTAAGCCAAGAGAAGGGACAAGAGAACTAGGAAACCCGTGTACCCACGCACTTCTTGGCGAGAATTGAAGGCCAACAAGCATCAAACCTTTAAGGAAAGAATAGAGCATGAGCTTGATTGGGACTTTGAGAGGGATGTAAACCACATTTTATCGAATGGCACAAAAGATTAGAGGTTTGACACGCGAGATACTAGGCAAGTCAAAGGGTGGGACACCAAACCACAGAAAATCCTGGTGGTGGTGCAGGGAAGTCCAAGATTAAAGGAAAAACGAGATGGTTTCATGGATTGAGATCGAAGTGGAGACAAGGATAAGAAACAACGATTCAAGAAAGAAGTAGAGATAACAATTTGAGAAGCATAATTCGAGGCCTATGAGGATTTTGTACAAGCGGTTGGATATTGAGGAGGTAGCATGGGACCTATATACAATAGCTAAAGTTACTGAAAGGAGGACTGGGGACCTGGATCGAGTAAAGTGGATCAAGGGGGAGAAGGGACAAGTGCTTGTAGATGAGCAACAAATTAAAGCAAGGTGGAAGACCTACTTCTACGATTTGTTCAACTAAAAGGGGGATACAAATATATCCCTAGGAGAACTCCAGTCTTATTGGGAGCATCGGAACTATTGTTACTATAGGCGCACTAGACCTGAGAAAGTCAGGACAGTTTTTAAGAAGATGGGTAGGGGTAAAATAGCCGGCTTAGATAGAATACTCATTAAAGCATGGAAATGCATTAGAAGGAAGGGAAAAGTCGGTTGACTAAACTATTTAACCAAAATTTACAAGTTAAGAAGACACTTGACGAGTGGAAGAAGAGCACTTTGATACCGATCTATAAAAACAAAGGTGATATTCAGAGTTGTGCCAACTATAGGAGTATCAAACTTATGAGCCATTCTATGAAGCTATGATAGCGGGTCATAAAACGAAGTTATGGCAACAAACAAGTGTCTCAGAGAATCAATTTGGATTTATGCTGGGTAGGTCTAAGATAGAAGCGATCCATCTCTTGAGATGTATCTCTTAAGCACGAAAGATGAGGCTGAGGAAATGCTTCTTAAATATAAAGCTGAAGTTGAAAACCAATTAGACCGTAGGATCAAGAGGATTAGGTATGACAGAGGAGGTGAGTATCACACTACTTTCCTTGAGAAACATTATGAGGAACTTGGCATAATTCATAAACTATCAGCCCCTTGTACATCCCCACATATCAATATAGCCGAGAGGAAAAATAAAACCCTTAAAAAAATGAAGAATGCTATGTCAAGTACTTAACACGGTTCCACTTAAAAAAATTAGATAAGCCACCTTATGAATTATGGAAGGGTTATGTACCTAACTTGAAATACATCAATGCGTGGGGGTGTCTAGCTAAAGTGGGGATTCTTGAATTTAAAAGAAATGAAATAGTTCCTAAAACTTTAGCTGCTATCTTTGGTTGTTATGCCATGAATAGTGCTGCATATAGATTCATGCTAACAAATGATTTGAGCCGTGGGCTCGGTTCGAGATGCTGAATTTTTCGAGCATAAATTTCCTATAAAAGCATCTATACATGTTTTATTGCCTGCTTCTTTAGCTGTTGCATCTACATCATCATTTGGTCACGCCCCCTGAGCTAGAGGTTCCGGAGCTTAGAAGAAGTGGGTGGGCTCCAATTGAGACTTGTTTTGGACTTGACTTTTTCTTATTTGAACATCATGATTTTGGTGAGCATGTTGTTAGTGCATTCATATTAGAGGAAGATCCTAGAACATATGATGAAGCTATGAGAACTGTTGATGCTCCATTTCGACGAGAGGCCATTAATAATGAATTAGATTCTATAACGAGCAACAACACTTGGGTGTTAGTGGACCTTCTTTTGGGATGCAAACCAATAGGGTGTAAATGGATGGTTAGGAAGAAGTTGAGGATTGATGGGTCTATAGACAAATTTAAGGCTAGGCTAGTGGCCAAAGGATACCCCCAAAAAATAAGGAATAGATATCTTTGATACTTACTCACTTGTGCCTAAAATTGCCACTGTAAGAACCCTGGTAGCTCTAGCGTCCATATATAATCTTGTAGTACACCTCATGGACGTAAAACCCGCATTCTCGAATGGTGACCTTAAGGAGGAAATCTATATGGAACAACCCGAGGGGTTGGTATGGAGCATAAATTGTGTAAGCTTGTGAAATATTTATATGCCCTTAATCAAGCTCCTAAATAATGACATCAAAAATTTGCTTGTACCTTGGTCACGCATGGTTTTGTTGTAAAAGTGGTGATGCTTGTGTGTATTCTAAGCATATTGATGATGATTGTGTGAATATTTGTTTGTATGTTGATGACATGCTTATTTTTGATATGACTGTAAATATTGTAAACTCTTCAAAGTCTTTCTTGAGTACATGTTTTGATATTAAAGACCATGAGGCCGATGATTCTTGGGGTAAAAATAACTATAACAGCTAAAGGTTTGACTTTAAGTCAATCCTAATTTGTGGAGAAATATTAAGAAAGTTTGGTCACTTTGATGACACTTTGGCTCGAACTCCATATGATCATAATGATCTCTTGAAAAAAAACTACAGAAGATAGTGTATCAAAGATTTACTACGATAAGATAATTGGTAGCGTAATGTTCTTAATGAAATACGCTCGTCCCGATGTTGCTTACATCGTTAGTACACTTAGTCGTTACACCTATAACCCAAGTGATGAGCATTAGAGTGCATTGACAAGGTTGTTAAGGTATCTTAAAGGGACTATGGATTGCGGTTTACACCATAAAGGATTCCTTGCTATGCTGAGGATACTTTGATGCTAATTAGGTGTTTGATACTATACA
This sequence comes from Simmondsia chinensis, assembly GCA_018398585.1. NCBI lineage: Eukaryota > Viridiplantae > Streptophyta > Magnoliopsida > Caryophyllales > Simmondsiaceae > Simmondsia > Simmondsia chinensis. The sequence continues at coordinate 22,681,485 of JAGTTD010000005.1, forward strand.
TTCTACTAGTGGCTGAGAGTTTATGCTTGCTATCTGTGCTATGTCATGGAAATCATTGAAACAAACCTGCATTGCTAAATTAACTATGGAATTTGAATCTATTACAGTAAAGATGGTAGTTGGAAGTTGAATGGTTAAGAAATATATTGGAGACATTCCATTGCGGGGGAAGCCAACACCGTCAGTTTCATTACATTGTGACTCACGAGCGGCCATTTGAGTGGTGCAAAGTGAGGTATATAATGGCAAGTACAGGCATTTTCGCCTCAAACATGGTGTTGTGGGACATTTGATCGCGAATAACATGATATCACTTGAATATGCAAGGAGTGAGAAAAATATGGCAGATCCATTGGCAAAAGGTCTTCCAAGGAAAATAATTTATGAGGCAGCAAGGGAATTAGTGGTTTAAGCCCATATGTGTGTTTTAACTTTGATAAATAACTGTCTTGGGAGTTACTCTCGATGTTCAATGGGTCAAACGAAGTCAGAGGTTGGGAAATGAAATATAGCCAGTTGAGCCCATTCTGAGAAGGCGCTATATTAGTGGCTCTAGGATCTGTCAGTACTCCCATGACGTGAGGTAGAGCCAATGGGTTGATTCAGATCGACCCTTGAGCTGCGTACAAACGAGTTGACACAGGTCAGAACTGTTTGTACAAAGGGTCGGGGAGCCGGGTCAGTTTAGGGAGGGGCAATTTCCAACCTAGTTCGGCCCATGACATGGTTCATGTCTAGGTCGGGTCCGGGCAGGTCACAGGTCTGACACGGGTTAGGAACGGGCGAATCAAGCTCAAGTCAGATTTGAGTTTGATCCGTTGCAGGTCGGATCCAAATTTGACTCCCAGTATTTTGTTTTATTTAAAAATACTATAAAATGAAAATGTACATATAGAGCGGAAATAAAAAGTGTAATGATATTATTAAATAATATTGTGTTAATTATACGATATGAACTTAGCAAAATATACAATATGAACTTACTAAAATTACGAATATGTAATTTGTCAAAAAAAAATTACAAAGTGAATAATATTACAAATGTCCTAAAATCTACTATTTGGTAAAAATAGTAGTAAAATGTATAAAATAAATGATTCTACACTTGTTCCGGTTGGTGCGTCACTTGTAGTAGTGTTGGTGTCATTGTCATCCTCGCTTGACGATGCTAAGTTAAGCTTCTCCCAAGTCCTCTCTGATGTCGCCAACCAGTCCTTCAAGCATACCATCTCCAACGTCTTTGGTGCTAGCTTTGCTCTCTTTGATCCTAGAAGTCTTTTACCTATACTAAAAGCATATTCTGATGGTACAGTTGGCACCAGACAAGTTAGTATATCGCGTGCTATGGTGGAAAGCACAGGATATTGGGATTTATATGCTTTCCACCATCACAAAATATCAAATGGTTCATTTGAATATACTGATTGAAAATCCAAAGGAGGAGAATGCAAGTATAAAGAAAATTCATCATATGATGTGGGACCTTGTCTGGGCAGTAATCTGTTAAACATATTCCACGCATATGATTGTCCTTGAGAAGAGGTCAAGGTTGATGTAGAAGAAATATTTACATTTTTTGGGGAATAAACTGTAAATAAATTGTGTAAACTTTTTTCAACATCACTAATAAGAGTTATATGATCAAAATGTGGTTGCGTTCTCTCATAAAATAATTTGACAAAAATTTGAAAACCCACAAGTTTACAATGTAGATAAAAAATTGTGGCAATACAGTATGATATGGGCAATTCAGTATAATATTTAAAAAATTTATCCTGCATAGCGGCAATGGGCCCTTGTAATGCAGGATTAGAGGAATTTTGTTGCATCTATGCAGCAATGTCTACTAGTGTAGATATTGCGTATGGAATGGTTGGATAATAACAACCTAAAAAGAAAAATGTAGCATTTCTAAAAAGCCACAAAAAATTACAAATTGCATTTACTAGTTCCCAATTATTACTATTGATATTAATTGTACTTCCAAACTTCATAATGTACAAACTTTAGCAAGACATCTTTATAAGGTTTGCATCTTTCTAACATAACTACTGTTGACCCCCATCTAGTACATTTATCTAATTTGAAATGTCTCCATGATATATTATGAGTTTGACATTATTCTTTAAAATATTGTTGTCTACTAGAAGATGTTTTAATTGTTTTAATTATACTTTTTAAGTTGAAACACAACTATCTATGAGGCCTATTCCATCCATCACGATCAAATGCAAAATATGACAAATACAACGTAAAATGAAATAATTTCCCATTTAACATGGGTTTCAACGACCTAGTTCATATTTCAATAGCGGATGTGTTGTTAGTCGCATTATCAAAAGAATTACTCATAATTTTATCTTCAATCCCCCACTCACAGCGTGTCGCTACTATAACAGTTGCGGTTAGGCGAGCATTATAGGGATATTCGAATGGTCGAAAATAAATAATTCTTTTTTACATTAATAAGGATGAGTCAATCCAATGTGCAGCTATGCACATATAGGGTATGTGGGATTTCGTGGACCATGTATCACACATTAACGAGATCATACTCGTGTTCGCCTTTAAAAGTTCTTGGAGGTTTTTTTTTTTGGGGATAAAATTTAGCAAAAGCCGCAGGGTTTAGTGCATTGCGACAGTAACGGAGAAGAATCTAAGCTAGTGGGTGGTGGCGATACAGGTTAGGGTTCGAATCCGAGGGTGTAAGGTTTCGAAATCAAGTTCGCATTTGTTTAGGGTTTCGTGAGGAAAACGGAGGCAAGGTACTCATTGCTAGTGAGAGGATGAGGTCTAGTGGTTGACGTGGCGGGTGGTGGCGTAGAAGTGATTTTCGCAGCTTCCTCTTTCCTTGCAGATATGGGTTTTTTTGTTTTCTTTTTTCTTTTTTTGGGGGTGGCTAGGGTTTTATTTTTTGGGAGGTAAGTGTAAATGATTAGGGATAGGGACCGCTATACCTTGGCAGTGGCACGGAAAAGATACTACTCACCGATAGTATTGCGCACAAGCGGCGACACTGGGGTGGCGGCTATGGTAGCTCTGCGGCAACAGTCTAGAACTAAAGCTCTGCAACTGAATTGATATACCGCAACTTGCTAATCAAAAACACAATTCAATTTTTATTAATCAAAAACTGAAACTAATGAATTACGAAGTCCTATTTATAGAAAAAGCTAAACCCTATTGGATAACTAAAGAGAGAAATAATAAAAAGAGTTATCCTACTAATTAAAACAAGACTAAAATATCTTATTGACTTAAAAGATATATTCTAATATAATTCTATCAATTGCTTTATCTTTAATAAAATATCAAATCTTCTATAATTAATAATCCTTTTTTTTCGTGTTGCATCAGTTTCCATATACATTTGCGTTGTATGTTATTGCTAGGACATACCTGTAAGTTAATCACATATGAAGTTATCAATGAGATAATAAGATTAGTGATTTTATGGCTTTCCGCTCAAATTGTTGTAAATATATATGTTGTTTTAGAAACACAACATGATCTTTGCAATTTGTTATGTGACGACGTAAAACTCTGCATCTGTGATGCTGTACCGTGTCTGCAACGTGAATGTGAATTACATTTACATTCCATGTTGGTGAATCATGTCTCATCCTTGAAAAGTAATCGAACTTTTGCCTTTGCCTTTCACTTTTGTGTTATGTTATGCTACCGTTTCATGGAATTGACTGCCTAGTTCATTGAGGTTTTTTTTTTTTTTTTTTTTTTATAATTTGGTAATCTAGGAAATGTTAGTAATGCTAGGCAATTGCAGTGTTTTCATTGTTAAAATCCGTGGGAAATTTTCAGTATCCCTCTGAACCTATTAAGGATATTATGGGGTTAGCTCATGCTTCCAGAATAGCTTGAATTTGAGTAGTATATCTTAATGTCATCTATCAGCAAAAAGTTATGACCTAGGCAGGGATTTTTCTCCCCTTGGTGAATGGATGAGCACTAGCTTAGCTATCGTTCTTTTGGATGGTTATAGGTCTGTGTATTGATGATGATAGCCAAATGCTAACAACAACTGGTGCCTCAAAGAGGCTCTTGCTAAGGCAAGGGTCTGGTGAGGGTAAGATGATGGTAGTTAAATGGTCTTGGAGTATAATTAAGCATTTATGTGTGCATTCATTAAGAAACAAATGATGACGCCTCTACTATGCTTTCCAAAGGTGTAAGATACTCTTATCTTATTTATGGCTTGTCATTTAAGGGTCCGGTATAATGGAACTGGGGTTCTAGATTATTGTGATGCATTTGGGCTACATTTAATTTATCTGTAATTTCTTTTAGATGCAAAGTTGCGTTTATTTTCACCGGATTTTAGTTCAACGGTTGTGCTTTTTCAAAATTCCTTCTCCTTGTTTTCCAAAGTTTCATTTAGTTTTCTTGATTTTTATTTAAAACAAAATTGCCTATACTTAAATCTGATTGATATTCATTTAAACAAAATTGCCTATACTTAAATCTGAAAACACCTTCTTCTGGCATTGATGTGTCCTTTCAAGTCCAGTATTTTGATAGTTTTGAGCTATGATTTTGAGGATGTGGAATGATGAAAATCAGATTAATCTATTGCTTTGGGAATGCTTTTGCCACTTCCTTCTTACTTGCTAAAACAGTGATTGGTTGGTTTAAGAGGATGAATGTGTACCATGGTCAATTGGTTGTTTGTAAAGCATACAGAAAACCCTTCATTTTATGTTGATAATGAGTCAGGACTAACATTTGATTACAATGGCCAATAATTTGGTGATGTGATTACTTGCTCTTTGCAGCAGTGGGTTGACGTTGGGAATTGGGAACTGCCCAAGTTCCAACGAGTGAAATTAAATGCTGAACAAGGTTTTTCTGCTTGTATCATCTGACTGATTGATAGTATGGCATCAAATAAAGGATGTTACTTTTATTTAAGCATTGCTACTTGAAGGACTTTGAGCTAGTAGTTGCATGATTGTCTGTTATGCAGTGACAATTTTATAATAGCCTCCATAATGTATATGCATTCTATTTTCTTTAAGGTGACATACTTAAATGTGCTTATTGTATATGATGAAAACTTTTAGAAAGGTTGCAAATTAACAATTGCGTAGCCTTCCATTCAAATTTTTGCGAAGCTAGACAAAAACAGATATTTCCCTAAAAAACACAATGAAATCACTGTGACTTGTTATGTAACACCATGCTTTGGTGACACCATGACAACTACTGAGACTGAGCCGTGAATTGGTTTCCTGATCTGTACATTCCAATTTCAGGTTACATTCTTCATTCCACTGTGTGTGTCTATGTTTTGGTGTGTAATTGGGTGCATTGTGATACTTGGACACATCAAATCACATAAAATTATACACCAATTCCGATAGTGGGACTGGACTCTGATATGTGTCCATACCTGATCAGCAGCTGCATAGTCCCAAGTGAGATGATTTTTCCTTTTGCAGTCATAAGTTTGCATTTGATGATAGACTCTACTATTTGTCATGAAGTTTTAGTTCTTGCATTGTTGAGTTTTTATGCGTCAAGGTTATGGTTTCTATCTATCATCATACAGTTCCCAGTAGGTCGTGTCCACCGCCTCCTGAAGACACGGGTTACTGCAAATGGAAGAGTTGGGGCGACTGCTGCTGTTTATACCGCTGCAATTTTGGAGTACCTGACTGCAGAAGTGCTGGAGCTAGCAGGGAATGCAAGTAAGGATCTGAAGGTGAAGCGTATTACTCCAAGGCATTTGCAGTTGGCGATTAGGGGAGATGAGGAGCTCGATACTCTGATCAAAGGGACCATTGCTGGAGGTGGAGTCATTCCCCACATCCACAAGTCGCTTATTAACAAGTCTTCCAAGGATTAGGGTGCACGAGGAACTTTACAGTGATCGCTGCAGTCAAGCAATGAATGAAATGTATGGAAGGCGATGTTCAAAATGTCAGTGTTTTGCGTTTCCTTACGTTTTGGATGACCATAGATGTGTTGCCTTTTAAATTTCCATTGTAGGTGTACGCTTTGGCTATCTAAGTTTGAATCTATGCAGTGTTTGTATTGAAGAGCTGATGTATCTGTTCTACCCTGCTGATTTATGATTATGACTTACTACCGACTCCATTGCATGGTGTTCAAAATTATGCAATTTGCTATTGAGGTGCATTCATCTGATTTAATTTATAAATGCGAACCATGAAAGCTGGGTTGCCATCTACTCGAGATACAATTTGCAGTTTCATAATATTGACGGTGAGATAATTTTGTTGACAATGTCTCCCCTTTTATGCTGAAACTTGTGGCTGCCAGTTCCATTCAACAATGAGGTTACTTACTTGATAGCCATGAAAATGGCCTTCAACTGCGTTGGACTCGGCCTGATCTTATAGAATGATAACCTTGTAGATCCTTTTACAAGACTTTGACTCAGAAGACTTTTGATTCACATTTAGATGGGATGGATATAAAGTGTATAGTAAATTGGATTATGACAAATGAGAGATTGTTATGAATAATGTCCTAAAATCCAAATTTATTTTGTAATGTTACTTTATTAATGAATAAAATTGAAGTTCTAGTTGTTTCCTCATTAAATTTGTGTAAGTGAGCATATATGTTGCATGTGATTTTCTTTTAAGTAACATCCATGAGATGGATGTAGCCCTTAGATTACTTTTTACATGTTTGTTCTAAGTGGTTTATGAGATTAAGCTACAAATAGACTTGGAGCAAATGGAATGCAAAGTTATTTGAAAAACTCATAGTCGTTGATCAGTTTGGACTACTTGTCCGCTAAAACTATAACGTGACACTTTAGATGATCAGTCTTGGTTATGTGAATAGTGATCCATAAGTGTTATGCTGGTGCGTTCAATAAGATTAATACACTAAGTTGGAATATGTGAGTTTATTGTTTCTAGACTACTATTGGAAATGAGTGATTCATGATGTACTATTTTAACGACAACTCTAAATCCTAGGAGTATTATGGATCTGTGCATGGAATATTAGTTACTTTGATATACTATAAGTAAGGTCATAATATATGGCCAAAATCCCACGTGCATAGGGTAAGTGCATGATGTGTGACAGGGATCAGGTATTCAATATGGAATCTACAGTCCCTTATGAGATACTGATGTCCCCTTAGTTGATTCACAAGTGTTTGAATTAATTCAGAATCTTTGGCCAAAATCTCAAAGTGTTTGATAATTAGAATTTATATTATGAATTTGTTCTAGTATAAATGAATTATTCGGAAAAGGGTGAGTCGGTAACTAATGAAAAACCTGTGAGAAAATTAATGGTAATAGTTAAAATTACTTTTGTTATGGACATCTAGTGGTGGGGCGGTTGTTGTCAATATAGTCTAATTGGGAACTATTGAATAACGAATTAAGTCTACAGTATAGTGGGATTTATTTAGTGGACTTAAGTCCTATTAAATGGTAATTAAATTTTATATTGAGATGGTAATTAATTTAACCTATTTGGAGTTAGATTTAAATTATTCCTACGATCTCTACACAAGCCTCTATATTTATTGCCATTGAAAAAATATTAAAGAATTGATGAGATGAATTAAATATTCATGAGATGAGTAAATTTAATTTTGCTAGACATTTATTCATGAGATTAATAAAAGTTAAAAGTTATAAAATAAAATAAATTTGAAAAGTAAAAAAATTCATAGGATGTGTTTGTGAAGAATTTGATCTGTGTGCTTATTCATCACTTTGGAGTTCTGTACGAGATGAGGCTCATTCGGATGAGCTGAACTCAAGCTCTAGCTACACACCTAACTTGATATTTCCTACGAAATCAAACGAATGGTTAGATGGGCCAGTGGAGCAACCCACAGGGGACGATTAAGTCAGCATCAATATTATAAAATAGTAAATAAGGGCAAGTAATAAATGAAATAATAGAGATAATATACTTAGCTTGAGGACAATAAGGCGTTCGAATGATTATTGCTTCGGGGAGATGATTGTAGGAATCGGGGAAGGTGAAGGAGGCATGTAGTCCTTTTATAGAGGAAGCCTATTTTTGGATGAGTATGACTTTACATAAAGAGGTAGAATATTTGTGGATCGGTATTACTTAAAGAGGAAGGATATATGTGGATGGGTATGACTTTACTTAAAGAGAAAGAATATTTGGGTATGTTTGATTCTATCTTTTATACTTGTGCATAAATGTGTTTTGGAGGGATAAAATAGGCGAGTTGTGTTGATTTTACCTCTACTGGGCGAATTGTGTTGCTTTTGCCTCTATTGGGCGAATTGTGTTGATTTTACCTCTACTAGGCGAATTGCGTTGATTTTACTCCTACTGGGCGAATTGTGTTAATTTTACCCCTTCTAGGCGAAATGTGTTGATTTTATCTCTACTAGGCAAATTGTGTTGCTTTTGCCTCTGTTGGGTGAATTGTGTTGATTTTGCCTCTACTGGGCGAATTGTGTTGACTTTGCCTCTACTGGGCGAATTGTGTTGACTTTGCCTCTTCTGGGCGAATTGTGTTGACTTTGCCTCTACTGGACGAATGGTGTTGTTTTACACTTACTGTGCGAATTGTGTTATTTTAAATTTTTGTTCAAATAATTGTCTGTGTAACCTACTTGCCCATCTATAGTAGCAAGTTGCTCAATTATTGCCTACCATCATATTAGTCTGTTAACTTCCAATCATGAAATTGAGAGTTAACCTTGTAAAAGAGAGAGATAAGATGAGAAGAGAAGTGAAGGAGATGAGAATTATAGAAAGATTATCCAAAAGGAAATTTGATTTTTATTGATTGAATGCCAAGATTACAAGATTGGAGCTTATTTATACTAGCTCTTGATACATTGAACCAATACTCACCTAATAACCGACTCTAACTAAATCTGGCACCAAAAAAACAGAACTACCGCCACAATTGACTTAATTTGACCTCTAACTGACTTTGGCGCCTAAATGACCCATCAAACTAATAATTGAACTCAACTCAACGCAACACTTGAGCTCTACAAACATTACATGAATCAATTACAATCAAAGTTAAAGGAATCACAACATTCCCCTCCTCTTAAAAAGCTCCTTTTCCTCAAGGAGAAAAGCTTGGAAATTGGCTCTTCAAAAATGCAAGGTTCTCTCCTGTAGCAAAATTCTTGTCCAGGTTGTGCCATTGTACCAATACTTCTTGTACAACTTTATCTGCAACCTTCATCTTTCTGTTGGCTTTAACAGCAACAGGCTGCATCAGCAACGAGCCATTTGCTCCAACTTCAGGTGTTTCCCGTGAACTTTTAACTCCTTTCTTCACCTGCTTTTTAAGTAATGACACATGAAACACTGGGTGAATGTATGAGTTAGGAGGTAAGTCAAGTTTGTATGCCACTTTGCCAATCTTTTCCAATATTTTGTACGGGCCAAAGAAGCGAGCACTTGGATTGAGATTTCTCCTGACAGCCAAAGAGGACGGTCTATAAGGCTGTAATTTGAGGCAGACCATGTCTCCAACTTCGTAATTTTTGTCTACCCTCTTTTGGTTAGCATAAAACTTCATTCTTGCTTGTGCTTGAAGGAGATTGTCCTTGAGAACTTGCATCATGTGCTTCCTCTGCTGTAAGAATTCAGATGCTTCAAGTACTGAAGAAGCAACTTTCTGCAGCATAAATGGTGATGGAAGATCAAGCCATAGAGAGCTTTGAAGGGGGAAGTGCCAAGGGATGCATGAACATGAGTATTGAACCAATATTCAGTCAAAGAAAGCCATCGGTTCCACTCTTTGGCTGTGAGAAAACCATGCTCCTGAGGTATTGCTCAATACATTGATTGACCCATTTGGTTTGTCCATCTATTTGGGGATGATAAAATGAACTAAGAGCCAATGTGGTACCCAACAACTTGAACAATTCCCTCCAAAAGTTGCTTGTAAAGATCTTGTCCCGATCAGATACAATGGACTGAGGCAATCCATGTAGCTTGTATATGTTGTCAAGGAAATTCTTGGCCAATCTCTCTGCTTTGTAAACTTCTTTTTACCACAAAAATCTTTCAATGCTTCGTTTAGATGGTTACTCTTCACTTTACTCTTTGCTTTCTTTATCATTCCCTTAACATATGAATCGTATTCCCATTCCGGGAACATATCTTGCTGTAGCCCAACATCTTCAAAATACTCTAACTCTCGCAAAGAGTCTTCATACTGATCAACTTGTTCAACCTCAGATTCGTCTAACTTATGTTCGTCAATTTCGGCATTACCGTGATCTAACTCATCTTCAACGGCAACAGATTATACTTCAACCTTCTCTTTTTGCTCAACATTGGACTCTTGTTGTATAACTTGATCCATTAGCTCAGAGGACGCATTTGCATCAAGAACACCAGCACAATCTCGATTAATGTTTGCAAACTGATGAGTTGAATATTGCTGATCCACAATTTGCTGCTACACTTGGTCTATTTTCGACTTTACTTGACGCAAAAACTTCTCGAGTTCTTGTCTGAGTATTTGCTTCAATTCCTCCCAAATATCCTTCGTCACGAATTGACAAGAGCCATCATCAACCATACCAGCCATATTTGCAATGTTAAGCAGCGATTCGATATGAGCCAAACTCAGTTCATAGAGATACAAAATTCAATTCAAATCACTTCAACAAATGATTGCTTAAATAAATTATACTCCCTCGCTAGCACAAACAATCATTTGCTAACAGCTCCTCAATCATCACTGAGTACGAACCTTAATCTGCAGAATTTCGCCACACAGAGAACTCGAACAAACCCTAAATGTGATGTTTCTTGAGTAACCAGACTTACAGTTCTAAATTAGGCTCGACTCTAGATAGCAATCAAGTCCTCAACACAATACTCAAGGCAATCTTCATGAACGAAATCAGATTTCAAGAATTTCGGTTCTCAGTTCAATGTTAGATCCTCTTTTGAGCAAATCCCCATTCAATATCATATAATTCTTAAGAATCAGATGAATTCTTACCACTTCTATGCTTATTAACATGAATTTCGTCTCAATTCAGCAACAAAAGCAGATTCTGATCGGTATGTAACTTGAAGTTCTGAAAACGGTTACCTGCATTTCTCACTTGAATGTCAGAACCAAAAACTACTTCAATCAGCTTATTTTTTTGATCTTTTGATTATGATCAAGTGTAATTTTGATCCAATAGCTCACTTTAGCATCTTCTCTAACTGATCAGACGAATATTTGATCAAGATCAATTATGCTTCAGCACTCAACTTTAATAGATCAAATATGCTTGAGCACTCATCTTCAACAGCTACTACTTGATCCACTCTACTGAATTCAATCAGATTCTATAGTAATGATGATTGAAATCCATTGATAATCGATCAACCAAGCTTATATCAATGATACTCAATCAATTAACCTCAACCGAAACTCATCCCAGGCAATGCGCAAGATGTGAAGCAATTGACAATGCACACAAGCTCTTCAAGCTAGAATTCAGATTTAAATTCTTGATCACACAAACTGAACCAAATCAACACAAAAAACTTGTTTTTGTTGATAAATTGCAACTAGCACCAAAGCTTGACATAATACAACTTAATTTAGTTGAATTTGATTCAGTTAAATCAACTGCAAAGCATCTAAAGTCTCTTGCGTCGCACAACAACTAGATTTTAAACTTTTCTTGATTATGCGCTCTCTTGGAAGCCAAACGAGGCTCTGATACCAATTGTTAACTTACAATCCTGAAATTGAGAGTTAACCTTGTGAAAGAGAGAGATAAGATGAGAAGAGAAGTGAAGGAGATGAGAATTAGAGAAAGATTATCCAAAAGGAAATATGATTTTTATTGATTGAATGCCAAGATTACAAGATTGGAGCTTATTTATACTAGCTCTTGATACATTGAACCAATACTCACCTAATAACCGACTCTAACTAAATCTGGCCCCAAAAAAACAGAACTAGCCGCCACAATTGACTTAATTTGACCTCTAACCAACTTTGGTGCCTAAATGACCCATCAAACTAACAATTGAACTCAACTCAATGCAACACTTAAGCTCTACAAACATTAAATGAATCAATTACAATCAAAGTTAAAGGAATCACAGCATAGTCCCCCTACTTCGTGAGCGAACCTCGATCATTCCATGTTCAGTTTACAAAGTAATAAACCTATTTTGCTTGAAGCTTGCTATTGTACATTGTTTTCTTGAGTGATGGAGGTATTCAGTGTCCTGTTTTGGCCCTTCATAATTGTCATTCATGTGTATTTTGATTTTTACTCGAAATTAATATAGCGTATGATTTGACTAAGATGTGTAACGAGGTATTTGACACTTAATAGAATGTTTAAGCCATTATGACTTGCAACTAGGTGCATGACCCATCATGAACTTTAATAGGGCATTTATCGTAATCGTGGATATTGGCAGACCATTTTATGTCGCAACTCTTATTTGTGCAAGAATGTTTAGAAGAGTCTGGGCCTCTAAGGTTTTTTAAAACTTAGAGTACTCAAGCATTTGCCCCTTTATATCAGTAAGCTTTCATGGCGATTCAAGCTCTATGTGATAAAGATGTACGGATATCACTATCATGTTTAGCCCCCAGGTATATTCGCATTTGGTTAATAACATTCATAAAGCAATGAGTGTGATGTGTCAAGTTAATGTTTCATTGATAGGCAAAGGCACCTTTGGCTAGAGCAAGAGGTGCTTGAATTCATACACCTGGTCAGTATACTAGTGATAGGGATAGCTTGTCTAGACAAGATTAAAGTGCCAAATATATTGCGTTATTTTTTTATTGCCCAAGTAAACAGTATGTAATATACCGTAATGTAGTTAACGTGAAGAACATGTCTCCGAGGGGTGTTGTACTTGTTATGGATGATTGCACCACGGCGGACCATGGTGAGGGATGTTGCACCCATTGCGGGTGATTGCCCCAAGACGGACCATGGTGAAGAATGTTGCACCCATTGCGGGTAATTGCCCCAAGGCAGACCATGGTGAGGGATGTTGTTTTCGTTGTGGGTGATTGAACCAGGGCCGATCATGGTGAGATATGTTGCACCCGTTGCAGGTGATTGCACAAGGGCGGACCATGGTGAGGAATGTTGCACCCGTTGCCGGTGATTGCATTAGGGCGGACCATGGTGAGGAATGTTGCACTCGTTGCGAGTGATTGCATCAAGGTGGACCATTGTTAGGGATGTTGCACCCGTTGCGGGTGATTGCACCATGGCGGACCGTGGTGAGGGATTTTGCACCCGTTGTGGGTGATTGTACTAGGGCGGACCATGGTGAGGAATGTTGCACCCATTATGGGTGATTGCACCAGGGCAGACCATGGTGAGAGATGTTGCACCCGTGGTGGGAGATCGCACCAGGGCGGACCACGTTGATGAATGTGAACTTGGTAAATGTTAAGTGTCATGTACAGAATACCTGGATACAGTCAAGATAGAAAGCATAATCGAAATAGTAAAACAACAAAGGATAGTATTCTAATTTGATGATAACAATATCAAGGACATATATCAAAGTAAAGACAGGTTGCTGGAATTAACACACCTTGAGGACTGGTACATGCCAAGCAAGAATTAAATCAGGCATATGTGTTTGTGGTGTTTAGTAGGTGACTAAGAAGAAGCTAAACTCAAGCTATTTTTAAAGATTATCGAGATACTCTTTTTTCCCTTTGATTTTCTTGTTCTTCTTTCTTTCTTCACCTTCTTGATTTATTGTATTATGGTGGGGCTTAGGTGTTATTTTTAATATGGGTGAGAGGACAAGTGTCCCTTTCTTGCAAGTCAAGTCTTCTTTTGTCTATGTTGATCTCATTTTAGATGTGTCTTAAAAGAAGTAAAAGTGGATAAGTTTTGTTGTTTTGCACTGCGAATTACGTTGATTTTTATCCCTACTGGGTGAATTTTATTGCTTTTTATCCCTACTAGGTGAATTGTGTTGTGTTTTATCTCTATTGGACGAATTGTGTTATTTTTCTCCTACTGGGCAAATTGTGTTGTTTTTTGCACTGACTAGGCGAATTGTGTTGCTTTTCCTTCTACTGGGCTAATTGTGCTGTTTTTTACCTTACTGGGTGAATTGTGTTGTTTTTTACCCCTATCGGGCGAATTGTGTTGTTTTTTTTTTACCCCTATTAGGCGAATTGTGTTGTTTTTCTCCTACAGGGTGAATTTTGTTGCTTTTCCTTTTACTAGGTGAATTGTCCTTTTTTTACCCCTACTGCGTTAATTGTGTTGGTTTTTTACTCGTACTAGGCGAATTGTGTTGTTTTTCCTTCTACAAGGCGAATTGTGTTAATTTTTGGTTTTTTTATTCTGAATTACAAATATATTAGCCCCCAACTTTTCAAACGTATTTTTGTCCTTTTCATTTGGAAAGTGTCAACTTGTTACTATACCTTTTCCTCGCTATAAATACTCCTTTAAAGTGTGATAATTCCTCTTTTGTTTGTAAATTACTATCCCCTTTTTTTTCTCTATAGATATTCCTTTAAAGTGCGGTAATCCCTCTCTTACTTGTAATAACTTTTTTTTTTTGCTTTGAATGCAAAGGATGGAAATATTTCCAGATGATGTTTTGTCGCTAATATTCTCATGGTTCTCCGATAAGGTTCTAAATCAATGCTGCGTAATTTCTGGATTTTGTCATCAACCTTTCCTACGGGAGAGTTTTGTTAAGGAACAATCTATGATATGTTTCCAGCGTCCAGCAGAAGGTGTGCTTATCAAAAATGGGTATCGATCTCCTTTTGGTGAACATGTAGAGGTACTTTCGTTACACTCGCCCTTTTTCACACCGTCTTACTCCGGGGTCTATGCATTTTTTGTCGGAGGATAAGGAAATTGTGTGGGTGACTAATGGATTGGTCTTATGTCGAGGCATCCCCTTTTATGGACCTATGGGATTATTTGTGTGCAATCCAGATACCCAAATGTATCTTCCTTTTTTCTTACCTGAGGAGTTGCGCTACCTAAGTAGTACTCTTAATATTGTGTTTGCGTGCTTTGAAGATACTTCCTGCTATCCTTTTACTTATCATATCTTTATGTTTGTTCTTAATATTGAAGCTAATTTTAGAAGCGACTCCTGGGCTGAAGGGGATTGGTACTTGGTTTTTTTTACTTTGATCGTGACGTTTGGCATTATTGGGCGGATATTAACACAGGTGGGGGTACAATGGACTTTAGTCGCCCGGTGTTTTGTGAAGGGGTATTGTATCTTTTATTAGAGCATAGTGGTTACTTTACCCCGGATTCCTCGTATTTTTATCCGTATATAGTGTCGTGGGATATAAGGGAGCATTCTGCTACACTCTTGTTCCTTCCTCCGAATATTCGTGACAAAGTAGTTTGTAGCCAAAGTTTAGGATTTTTCCGTTTGCACGGACGTCTTTATTTGGCTACTTTACATGGTTTGGCTCTTTCCTTGTGGAGTCTTCCAGATCAAAGGGACGCGAATTCATGGTTTTTGGTTCAAAACATTTTCTTCAATATTCGTCACACAAGTGTGTAGGGAAATGTAAGTGTGACAAGTTTTACGGTGACGGATACCCTTGTAATCATTTCTACCGAGTTTAGTGTTTACAGTTATGCTTTTTCTGGACCTCATCATTGGGAACTTCGGGTTATATGTCCGCATGGGTACGGGGAATGGGCATGCTTGTATGCCTATTGCAGTTCACTTCATCCCTGTGATGCCCCGGTTTATGCACGTGGGTTACTTTTTGACAAAAGTTTTCATCGAACTTAGCCTATGCAAATATGCTTCGTAATTTCTCTGTTTGAGAGTCTTGTTGCCATTTTGTTTTAATGACCGTTTGTATGTAAGGAAGGTAGGTCATTGTAAGTAAACAACTTTGTAATTTGTTGCTGTTTTTGGCTTGTAGTTGTTTTCTGTCATATACTGGGTTTCGATCTATTTGACGAGCTGTTACAAGTATGTTGTCTACTTGAGTACATTGTACTACTGTGCTTGTATCCTTGTAGTTCTGATGAATTAGACAATGTTTTGGGCATGTCATAAAGAGGTGACTTGTGTGCAATTATCAATGATTTTTTTCCTAGAAGTTACTTGAGTTACCCATTTGTCCATAGCAGCGAGTGGTTCCATTATAGACCCTGAATAATATTTAACATGTGAAATGGTCTAGAACTTCAATTTTTGTGCTGCGGGGTGTTCTATGTACCTTTCATGTACAAAATTACGCGTCACTTTGCCTTTTGCCTTTGTGAGTGTTTAACATAGCTCCCAGTATATGAAATAATTTATAACTCAAATTTTACACGAGTGGACATTTTACGTAACCCCCAGTGCATAAAATCACTCATTACTAAAATTTTTTACACTGGTGAGCGTTTTACGTAGCCTCCAATGTATAAAATCGTTTATAACTCGAATTTTTACACTGGTGGAGGTTTTACGTAGCTTTTAGTGTATAAAATAACCTATAACTCAAAGTTTTTCACTGGCGGGCATTTTATGTAGCCCCTGGTGTATAAAATCACTTATAACTCAAATTTTTACATTGGTGGATATTTCACGCAGGCCCTTGTGTATAAAATCACTTATAACTCCACTTTTCAAACTGGTGGGTGTTTTACGTAGCCCCAGTGTATAAAATCACTTATAACTCCAATTTTTACATTGCTGGATGTTTTACGTGGCCCCCAGTGTATAAAATCACTTATTACTCAAATTTCTACATTGGTGGGCATTTCACGTAACCCCCAGGGTAAAAAATCACTTATAACTCAAATTTTTTTCACGGGTGGGCATTTTGCGTAGCTGCTAGTGTATAAAATCACTTATAACTCCATCTTTTACCTTGGTAAACGTTTTACGTAGCCGTCAGTGCATAAAATCACTTATTCCTCACATTTTTACACCGATGGACGTGCCCCCAACGTGTAAAATGACTTATAATTCCAATTTTTAAACTGGTGGATGTTTGACGTAGCCCTCAGTGTATAAAATCAGTTATAAGTCCAATTTTACATTGGCAGACCTTTTACATAGCCCCCAGTGTATAAAATCACTTATACCTCCACTTTTTACACTTGTGTTTGTGGTGTTTAGTAGGTGATTGGAAAGAAGCTAAACTTAAGCTACTTTTAATGATTATTGAGATCCCCTTTTTCTCCTTTGTTTTTCTTGTTCTTCTTTCTTTCTTCACCTTCTTTATTTGTAGTACTATGGTGGGGTTTAGGTGTTTATTTTGATATGGGTGAGAGGACATGTGTCCCTTTCTTGCAAGTTAAGTCTTTTTTTGTCTATGTTGCTCTCATTTTAGATGTGTCTTAAAAGGAGTAAAAGTGGATAAGTTATGTTATTTTGCACGTACCTAGGCGAATTACTTTGATTTTTATCTCTACTGGGCGAATTGTTTTGCTTTTTATCCCTACTGGACGAATTATGTTGATTATTCTCCCACTAGGTGAACTGTGTTGTGTTTTATTCTTACTGAGTGAATTTTGTTGTTTTTCTCCAACTTGGTAAATTGTGATGTTTTTTTACCCCAACTGGGCGAATTGCATTGCTTTTTGCCCTACTGGGGGAATTGTGTTGTTTTTTACCCTATGGGCGAATTGTGTTGTTTTTTACCCCTATTGGGCGAGTTGTGTTGTGTTTTTACCCCTACTGGACAAATTGTGTTGTTTTTTACCGCTACTACGTGAATTGTGTTGTTTTTTACCCTTACAGCGCGAATTGTGTTGTTACTCCTTCTATAAGACAAATTGTGTTAATTTTTGGTGTTTTTTTTTTGAATTACAAACAAATTAGCCCCCACTTTTCAAACGAATTTTTGTCCTTTTTGTTTGGAAAGTGTCAACTTGTTACTATACGTTTTCTTCTGTATGAATACTCTTTTAAAGTGTGATAATTCTTCTCTTGTTTTTAAATTACTATCCTCTTTTTTGTTTGCTCTATAAATATTCCTTTAAAGTGCGTAATCCCGTAAAAACTTTTTACGCTTTGAATGCTTAGGATAGAAACATTTTCGGAAGATGTTTTGTCTCTAATATTCTCGTGGTTGTCTGATAAAATCCTAAATCAATGCCACGTTGTTTCTCGATTTTGTCGTCAACTTTTCCTACGTGAGAGTTTTGTTAAGGAACCATCTAGGAACTGTTTCAGGCGTCCAGCAGATGGTGTGCTTATCCAAAATGGGCATCGATCTCCTTTTGGTGAACATGCAGAGGTACATTCGTTATACTCGCCCTTTTTCACACCCTTTTTCTTACTCCCAAGTCTCTACATTTTTTGTCAGAGGATAAGGAAATTGTGTGGGTGAGTAATGGATTGGTCTTATGTCGAGGCATCCCCTTTTATAGACCTATGGGCATATCTGTGTGAAATCTTGTTACCCGAACGTATCTTCCTCTTTTCTTACTTGAGGATTTGCACTACTTAAGCAGTACTCTTAATGTTGTGCTTGCATGCTCTGAAGATACTTCCCGCTATCCTTTTAATTATCATATTTTCGTGTTTGTTCTTAATCTTGATGCTAATTTCAGAAGCGGCTCCTAGGCTGAAGGGGATTAGCATTTGGTTTTTTTCTTTGATTGTGGCATTTAGCGTTATCGGGCGGATATTAACACAAGTGGGTGTACAATTGACTTTACTCGCCTGTGTTTTGTGATGGGGTATTGTATCTATTATCGGAGCAATAATGGTTACTTTACCTTGGATTACCCGTATTTTTATCTATATATAGTGTCGTGAGATATAAGGGAGCACTCTACTACACTCTTTTTCCTTCCTCCGAATATTTGTGACAAAGTTGTTCGTAGCCAAAGTTTAGGATTTTTCCGTTTACATGGACATCTTTGTTTGGTTGCTTTACATGGTTTGGCTCTTTCCTTGTGAAGTCTTCTAGATCGGAGGGACACGAATTCATGGTTTTTGGTTAAAAACATTTTCTTCAATATTCGTCACCCAAGTGTGCAGGGAAATGTAGGTGTGACAGGTTTTATAGTGACGGATTCCCTTGTAATCATTTTTACCGAGTTTAGGGTTTACAGTTATGCTTTTTCTGTACCTCATCATGGAGCAATTCGGGTTATATGTCCACATGGGTACAGGGAATGGGCGTGCTTGTATGCTTATTGGAGTTCACTTCATCCCTATGGTGCCTCGGATTATGCACATGCGTTACTTTGTGACTAAAGTGATCATCGAACTTGGTTTGTACAAAAATGCTTCGTAATTTCTCTGCTTGAGAGTGTTGTTGCTATTTTGTTTTGACGACCTTTTGTATATAACGAAGGTAGATCGTTGTAATTAAATAACTTTGTACTTTGTTGTTGTTTTTGGCTTGTAGTTATTTTATGTCTTGTACTTGGTTTTGATTTCTTTGGCGAGTTGTTGCAAGTATGTTGTTGACATAAGCACATTGTATTACTGTACTTGTATCCTTATAGTTCTGATGAACGAAAGACAATAGTTTGGGAATGTCATAGAGAGGTGACTTGTGTGCAATTGTCAGTGATTTTTACCCTGGTAGTTACTTGAGTTACCCATTTATGCATGACGGCGAGTGGCTCCATTATAGACCCCGATTAATTTTTAACATGTCAAATGGTCTACAACTTCAATTTATGTACAAAATTACGCATAACTTTGCTTTTTTGCTTTGGTGGGCGTTTAACATAGCTCCCATTGTATGCAATCAATTATAGCTCAAATTTTTACACTGGTGGACGTTTTACGTAACCCCCAGTGCATAAAATCATTACTACTAAAATTTGTACTGGTGGGCGTTTTACGTAGGCCCCAGTGTGTAAAATCATTTATAACTCAAATTTTTAAACCGAAGGGCATTTTACGTAGCCCCTACTGTATAAAATCACTTATAACTCAAATTTTTACACTGGTAAGCATTTTACGTAGACCTTAGTGTATAAAATCCCATATAACTCAAGTTTATACACTAATGGGCATTTTTTGTAGCCCCTAGTGTATAAAATCACTTATAATGCACTTTTTGCACTGGTGGGCATTTTACGTAGCCCCCAGTGTATAAAATTACTTATAACTTTAATGTTTACATTGTTTGATGTTTTATGTAGCCCCCACTATATAAAATCACTTATTGCTCAAATTTTTACAATAGAGGACAATTTACTTAGTCCACAGTGTAAAAAATCACTTATAACTCAAATTTTTACACGGGTGGGCGTTTTACATAGCCCCAAGTGTGTAGAATCACTTATAACTAAAATTTTTACATTGGTGAACATTTTACATAGCTCCCAATGTATAAAATCATTTATTACTCAAATTTTTACACTTATGGGCATTTTACATCGCCCCTAGTGTGTAAAATCACTTATAACGCCAATTTTTACACTAGTGGACGTTTTACATAGCCCCCAGTGAATAAAAACACTTATTAATCAAATTTTTACATTGGTGGAAATTTTACGCAGCCTCCAGTGTATAAAATCACTTATAACTGAAATTTTTACATTGGTTGGCATTTTACGTAGCCCCCGGTGCATAAAATGAATTATTACTCAAATTTTTACACTGGTGGGTGTTTACGTAGTGCCTAGTGCACAAAATCACTAGTAACTCCACTTTTTACACTGGTTGGCATTTTACGTAGCCCCCAGTGTGTAAAATCACTTTATGACTCCAATTTTTACACTGGTGGACGTTTTACGTCACCCCCAGTGTATAAAACCACTTACAACTCAAATGTTTACACTAGTGGGTGTTATAAGTAGCTGCCTATGTATATAATTACTTATAACTCAATTTTTTACACTAGGAGGCGTTTCACGTAGCCCCAGTGTATCAAATCATTTATAGCTCTAATTTTTGTAAGATTACTTATAACTCCACTTTTTACAATGGTGGGCATTTTACGTAGCCCTAGCGTATAATATTACTTATAAATCAAACTTTTACACTGGTGGGCATTTTACGTAGCCCCCAATGCATAAAATCATTTATAACTCCAATTTTCACATTGGAGGACGTTTTACTTAGCCCCTAGAGCATAAAATCAATTGTTACTCAAACTTTTACACTGGTGGGTGTTTTACGTAGCCCCAAGTGTATAAAATTACTTATAACTCAAATTTTTACACTAGTGGGCGTTTTACGTAACCCCTAGTGTATAAAATCACTTATAACTCCACTTTTTACACTGGTAGGCATTTTACATAGCCCCCGTGTTTAAATCACTTATAACTCTAATTTTTACACTGGTGGACGTTCTACGTTGACTCCAGTGTATAAAATCACCTATAACTAAAATGTTATGATCCGTGAATTCAGGGATTAGTTCTGTTTGGGCTGCTGTTATGTCTGTTGTTGCTGTTAGTTGCTGCTGTGGTTGTTGTAATGCTGATTAATTGTGATTAGCTTAGTAAGACATGTAGTAGCTTGGTCTTTAGCTTCTTTACTGCATTATTTTGGTTGTAATAAGTGCATTCAGCACCTGTGTTGTTAGCCCGCAGTGGCTTTGCTTTCGTTTCAGTAGGTTTGGGTTGTTAGTTGGTGGTCTTGGCGCCAAATAAGAATTTAAATGTTAGTTAGATATTTTCTAGATATCTTCCTAAGTCGGTTAGTTAGTTAGAGTCTAGGTACATTGTATTAGTTGCTTGTTCTTGCTTATAAATAGGAGGCAAGTGTAAAATTTTAGGGCATTCAATCAAATATTAAACAACTATCTCAAATTAAGATCAAATTCTCTCTCTCATCTAACTCTCTCTATTTCTCATCCCTATTTCTCTAATTTCTCACCTCAATTCACTTCTTTCTCATGTCATACTCTCAATCTATCCTAAATTAACTTAGCTTATGCTTGTGATTCAATCACAAGCATAACAATTGGTATCAGAGCCTCATTTGGCTTCCAATCGAGTGCGTAATCAAAAGGAAAAAAAAATAATATTCAAATTCAATGCTGAATTTAGTTCAGTTTTAAACTGAAGGAAGTTCAATTATGGCTATCGGATCATTTTGATCCAATTCAATTCAGATAAAGTTTGATTCTGTTGCATTTGTCAAGATTTTAGTTCAGATTTGCGACTCTTTAACTTGATCTTGGAATATCAGAATTTGTTGATCAAATTTGGTGATTGTGCTGCTATCAGATCGAAATCAATCAGATCAATTTAAATTGTGAAGTTTAAGAGTGAATTATGGCTGGAGGTGGAACAACAAGATCAGGAACTGCCAAAGCTGTAGCAGGTCCATCTTATGCTGATGTTGTTAGTGGTAATGCAGAGAATGAACCGCAATTTGTAACATCTGATGTTCTGAATGCACAGATAAAAGCTTTGATTGTTCAGCTTAATCAAGATCAGCTTGAGCATGACCAAAGAACTAAACAAGATCAGGTGGAGAGGGAGCAAAGAATTGTGGATCGATTGCACAATTTGTTGAAAGAACAAGAGCAAACATTTAATGAGCGTTTTGGCCTGCAAACTCAGAGTTTTGATGAGAAAATAGCTGATCAATTAAATCAGCAAAAGCAACAGATTGAGGAGGCATTGGCTAATCAAATTAATGAACAAGCAAAAGAGTTTGATGAAAAGATTGATGATCGTTTGAATCAACAATTGCAGAGGTTCGAAGCGAGATTTTCTGAAATCAACAAACAGGCGATTGATGATCGAATGACTCAACAATTGCAAGGAATTGAGGATCGAGTGGAAAATTGTTTTGCTATGTTGCAGAATCAGATACAACAACAGAATGTGGATGTAGGTGTTGGCTGTCTGCTTCCTGCAAGTCAGTTACTGAGAACTTCTGATTTGTTTCAATCACAAGTACCAAATGCTGGTGCTAATCCACAAGTTGGACCTTAGGTTGCTAATGTGAATGTTGGACCTCTAGCTCATCTTCAATCCGATTAGATCAAACCTCAGAACCATGTTCCAGATGCTAAAATAACTATAAACCTGCGTGAACCTCTATTGAATCAAGAGCAAATTCAATCTGAAAGCATGAATTTTGGTCAGAAAGGTCATCCTCCAGACCCTTCAGCACATAACAGGTTGAGTAATGAACATCAGGATCATCCAATAAATCTCAGACCAAACACTTTAGTACAAGACACCTTGATCAACCTCCTAATTCACCACACCCGCGACCTGTTTGCTTGAATGCAGAACATTTGGTTAGGCCACCAAATCAGGTTGTACAGGGGCAAAACTCATTTGAAATTGGTCCTATCCATGGCAATGATGTTACAAGTGGCAATAGAAGCAATGGTTTTAGACAACCAAGAGTACATATTGAGAATTTTGATGGGAAGTAACCCCATTCTTGGTTAAGGAGATGTGAGCATTATTTCCACTTCTATTCCATTCCTAATGAACAAAAGGTGGAATTGACTGCGGTTTATCTTCAAGGAGATCATGAAGTTTGGCTCTATAGTCTATTGAAGAGCAATTCAACACTTACTTGGGTTGAGTTTACGATTGAGCTTTGTGAACGCTATGGTGATGAAGATTCAAGTGAGATAGTTGATAGCTTCAACAAGCTGACTCAAGTTACAACCGTGAAGGAGTACATGACAAGGTTTGAGAATCTGCTATGATTTCTCTTATTCTTGGTTGTAATTGGTCTTGTATTGTGTGTGTTGTCCTTGAGTTGTTTTGGTGATGTATTCGAATGTTAGTTGGCAGGCCATTTGGGCCCCAAAGTCAGTTAGGGGGGTCAATCAAGTCAAATGTGGTGGCTGAGTTAAGTTTTTGGCGCCAGATTTGGTTAGTTTCGGTTATAGCTTTGAGTCTTGGTTCAATATATTAGATCAAGTATAAATAAGCTCAAATCATGTAAATTCATCATTCAATCAATACAAATCAGATTTCCTTTTGGAAATTCTCTCTCTATTTCTCATCTCCTTCTCTAATTCTCATCACCTTCACTTCTCTTCTCATCTTAACTCTTCCTTCTACAAGGTTATCTTTCAATCATTGAATTGGAAGCCAACAATTGGTATTAGAGCTGGTTCAAGCCATCAATTGATTGATTGGAGTTGGCAAAACAAAAGAAAAATAATCAAAATATGGCTGATGGAGAGAGGACTCGATCGGGAGCTGGTGGAGCCAATGCAGCTGTAGTTGTTAGTCCTGATGTGTCTTACGCTGCTGTTGCTTGTGCATATGCCACAACCGGACATCAGAATCTTACTACTGCTCATCTTCAAGACATACATGATCGCCTTAACAATATAGAAAAGCTTGATCAAAAGTTTGATCAATTTCAGGAGCAAATGCTATTAAACATGCAGCAGTTACTGCTTGGAAAGTGACTTGAAAAAAGAAGATCGTTTGTAGCAAATTGAGGCAAAACTTATGAAATTGCAGGATCAGATTAATAAGCAAGGAGAATCATCGGTTAATGCGATTCTTAAGCCCGCTAGCCAAATTATTCCACCTGCTGAAGTGGTTTAACCGCAATTGAACCATAGCAGAGTTAAGAGTTTAGTAAGGAATCGAGATAAATCTCCAATGATTCAACCAGAGGCTGGGCATTCAATTCAAATCAGATCAGTAGATGATCGTCCTCCAGAGGTTGAGATTGCTGTAGAGAATCAGGATCGAGCCATAGAACAAGCTCATTCTCGATTGTATGGCCAGAATTCAGGTCTGCATTCAAGACCTCCCGATTTTGTTGTTCACCACATAACTTCATTTGATAACTTCGATCATCAAGATAGGGCCACCTGATTTGCATCATCAGCAAAGATCAGTGAGTAATGATACTTCATCTGGTGGCAGAAGCAGTTCTCACAGGCAGCCAATGGTCCAAATCGAGCCTTTGATGGCAAGCAACTTGAATCTTGGTTGAGAAGGTGTGATCGGTACTTTCAATACTATAACATAAGTGAAGCTGAAAAAGTTGAGTTGGCAGCAGTGCACTTACATGGAGATCATGAGGTGTGGTCTTATAGTGTGTTGAAAAGCAAACCTAATCTTTCTTGGGGCCAATTCTTAGAAGAATTGTGTGAACGATATGGTGAAGAGGAGATAAGTGATGTAATTGACAGTTTTAATAAGGTGTATCAAACGTCTACCGTGAAAGAATACATGATCAGGTTTGAGAACCTCCGAGCTAACGTATTATCCATGATATCCATCACTCCACAAGATTCAGGGGCATATTATGTCTCTAGTTTCAGTAGTGGTTTGAAGCCTAGGATCAAGAACATGGTGGCCGTTGGTCCTAAGACTTTGTCCAATGCTTATAACAAGGCTAAGTTGATTGAAGCCACGCTTGCAACTTCAAGTGATAAGAGTAAATTTAAAGGCAATAGCTTTAGATCTCATCACAAGGATGCATCAAGCTCTAAATCTGGACGTGCTGTTGACAAGAGATCAATGAGATTATGTTTCAGATGCAACCAGCCTTATCAGCCCGGACATAGATGCTATCCCAAATCCTTGATGTCTGCAAGGGGATCACGAGTTAAGAGTGATTCAGACAGTGGAAATTCAGAAGCTGAGGATGACAGTTCTGAGCATTCTTCACAAGATGAGTTGATGGAGGATGAAGTCGAGATTTCAATGAAAGCCTTGACCGGAAATGGAGCTCACATTACCATTCGCATCAAAGGAAAAGCTAGTAAGAGTTCCATTGTTATTCTCATTGATAGTGGGAGCACACACAGCTTTGTTGATCCCAAATTAATAAAGAAAGTGAAGCACAAAGTGACTAAGACTCATCCCTTGGCGGTTATGGCGGCTGATGGCAACTCCATAACTACTCAAAATAAGTGCCAAGCTTTCCAATGGTCTATGCAAGATCATCAATTCACTTTTGATTTCAGAGGTCTACCCTTGGGAGGTTGTGATATGGTGCTCGGTGTAGATTGGATGAGATCATTCAATCCGGTGGTGTTTGATTTTGATAAAATGACAGTACCATTTGAAGTTCATGGAACTAAGGTCTCACTGCAAGGCATTTCTGATCAAGCATAGCTTCGGTTGATTAACGGCAAGCGTTTACAAGGGGGATTCAAGAAGAATGCAATCCAATGGCTTGGACAATTGTTTGTGATTTCACCTGCTGAACTTCAGCCGGTAATTCAGCCTGAGGTTCAAGCTTTGATTGAAGAGTTTGAAGATGTTTTTGAGCAGCCAAAGAGCCTTCCTCCTCAAAGGAGTGTAGATCATGCCATACCACTTCGAGCAAATTCTGATCCAGTAAAGATTAAACCATACCGATATGCTCATGCTCAAAATCAGAAATTGAGAAGCAAGTTGATGAGTTGCTTCAAATGAGTTTCATTAGACCAAGCCATAGTCCTTTTGCCTCACCTGCGATTCTTGTGAAGAAGAAGGATGGGACAGCTAGGATGTGCATCGATTATCGCCAACTGAATTCCTTAACAATGAAAGATAAGTTTCCTATTCCTGTTATAGATGATTTGCTTGATGAGTTATATGGAGCGCATTACTTCTCTAAGCTTGATTTGAGACAGGGATATCATCAAATCAAAGTGCTTGAGCCGGATATATACAAGACTGCTTTTCAAACTCACCATGGGCATTTCGAGTTTGTTGTTATGCCATTTGGCTTAACAAATGCTTCGGCCACCTTTCAAGCTGCTATGAATGACATCATCAAGTCTTTTTTGAGGAAATCAGTGTTGGTATTCTTTGATGACATATTGATGTACAACTCTTCTTATGAGGATCATCTCATCCACCTTAGAGAAGTATTTGTTGTGATGCAGCAGCACAAGTTCTTTGCTAAGTTATCTAAATGCTCGTTTGTTCAGACCAAGCTCGAGTATTTGGGCCATGTAATCTCTCATGATGGATTTTCCACCGATCCTACCGAGGTTCAAGCAATGCAAGATTGGCCAATTCCAATACCTTTGAAGCAATTGAGGGAATTCTTGGGATTGACTGGGTATTAGAAGAAGTTCATTAAAGGTTATGGATCTATGGCAAAGCCTTTGACTGAAATCCTTAAAAAATATGCTTTTAAGTGGTTTGAAAAGGCTCAAGTAGCTTTTGAAGCTCTCAAGACAGCCATGTGTGCAACACCGGTATTGGCCATGCCTAATTTTGCTGAAAATTTCATTTTGTAGACAGATGCGAGTGGGTCTGGTGTTGGGGCTGTTCGTTCTCAACAAGGAAGGCCTATTGCTTATTTGAGTCATGCACTTAGTCCCAAGCATCAAACCATGTCAACTTATGAGAAGGAATACTTGGCTATTCTTCTAGCAGTCGAGAAATGGAGGCATTACTTGGATGGTCATAGATTCATTATTCGAACTGATCATCAAAGCCTTAAGCACCTCCTAGAGCAAAATATTGTGACTAGAATTCAAAAGAAGGGATTAATGAAGATGCTTGGCCTTGATTATGGTATTGAATACATAAGAGGTAGAGAAAATGCAGCAGCAGATGCCTTGTCAAGGAAGTTTGAAGATCCTGATCGTGGTTTGTGCTGTGCAATGTCCGTTGTCTTACCATCATGGATGGATGAAGTTTATAAGTCCTATGAAAAGGATCCATTTGCTCAAGAGTGTGTGACAGCAAGCCTGGTGAAAAATGTAGAAAAGGATGACAATGTTGCTGATATATCAGTGCAGAGAGGCATCATCAGGTTGCAGAACAGACTTTACATTGGTCCGGCAATAGATTTGAGGGATCAAATTGTCCAAGCCTCACATGATACAGCTTGGGGAGGACATGCTGGTGTAGAGGGCACTTATCAAAGAGTTAAAGCCTATTTCAGTTGGCCAAGCATGAAGAAGACAATGAGTGAGTATGTTAAGGCATGTGAAGTCTGTCAACAAACCAAATTGGGGGATCATAGGTACAAAGGACTTCTTCAGCCACTTCCCATTCCGGATGGAGCTTGGATCAATATTAGCATGGATTTCTTAGAGGGTTTGCCTAAGTCTGATGGCAGGGAAGTCATATGGGTTGTAGTGGATCGTTTCACCAAATATAGCCACTTCATTTCCCTCATACGACCTGTTACAGCTGAGAAATTAGCAAAGATCTTCCTTGACAACATATATAAGTTACAAGGATTGCCTCAATCCACTGTTTCTGATCGGGATAAGATTTTTACAAGCAATTTTTGGAGGGAGTTATTCAAGTTGCTGGGTACTACATTGGCACTTAGTTCATCTTACCATTCCCAAACAGATGGACAAACCAAGCGTGTTAATCAATATATTGAGTAGTACCTTCGGAGCATGGTTTTCTCACAGCCTAGAGAATGGAACCGATGGCTTTCTTTAGCTGAATATTGATTCAACACTCATGTACATGCATCTATTGGCACTACTCCTTTCCAAGCACTATAAGGATATGCTCCTCCTACTCCATTTATGTTGCAGCAGGCTGTTCAATCTGAATCTGCAGCTACTAATTTCTTACAGTAGAGGAAGCAAATGATGCAAATTCTCAAGGATAATCTTCTCCAAGCATAAGCAAGAATGAAATTCTATGCTGATAAAAAGAGGGTAAACAAGAATTATGAAGTTAGAGACATGGTCTACCTCAAATTACAACCTTATGGACAATCTTCTTTGGCTGTTAGGAAGAATGTCAAGCTAAGTGCTCGTTTCTTTGGCCCATACAAGATTTTGGGGAAGATTGGCTAAGTTGCATACGAACTTGACTTACCTCCTCATTCATACATTTACCAGGTGTTCCATGTATCTTTACTTAAAAAGCAGGTGAAGAATGGAGCTAAGAGTTCACGAGAACCACCAGAAGTTGGAGCAAATGGGGCCTTGCTGTTGCAGCCTGCTACTATCAAGGGGAAAAGGACGATAAAGGTTGCAGATGGTGCTGTGCATGAGGTTTTGGTGCAGTGGCATAATCTGGACAGGAGTGTTGCTACATGGGAGAGCCTTACATTCTTGAAGAGTCCATTTCCATGCTTCTCTCCTTGAGGACAAGGAGTTTCTCAAGGGGGAGGGAATGTTATGATTTCTCTAATTCTTGGTTGTAATTGGTCTTGTATTGTGTGTGTTGTCCTTGAGTTGTTGTGGTGATGTATTCGAATGTTAGTTGGCAGGCCATTTGGGTGCAAAAGTCGGTTAGGGGGTCAATCAAGTCAAATGTGGCGGCTGAGTTAAGTTTTGGCGCCAGATTTGGTTAGTTTCGGTTATAGCTTTGAGTTTTGGTTCAATGTATTAGATGAAGTATAAATAATCTCAAATCATGTAAATTCATCATTCAATCAATACAAATTAGATTTTCTTTTGGAAATTCTCTCTCTATTTCTCATCTCCTTCTCTAATTCTCATCACCTTCACTTCTCTTCTCATCTTAACTCTTCCTTCTACGAGGTTATCTTTCAATCATTGAATTGGAAGCTAACAGAATCTCAGAGCAAGTATGATAACTGTTAATCCTCAAGCCCCTGAGTCCTTTTATGTCTCGAGCTTCATCAGTGGATTAAAGCCTAACATCAATAATTTGGTGAAGGCAATTGGTCCTACTTCCTTATCCAAATCTTATGCAAAGGCAAAGTTGTTTGAGGCCACAGTTCTAACATCCAATGATGGGCCAAAGCATCGAGGAGAAAAATTTCAACAATATCACAAGGGGTTAGATGAACGTAAAGTTCCTCGCGTTGCCGAGAAGAAGCCTCAAAACCTCTGTTTTAAGTGCCGTCAGCCCTATCTAGTTGGCCATAAGTGCAATCCTAAATTTCTCATGGCAGCTAGAGGAGTTAATGTTGAAGGACAATTTGAAAATGATGAGTTTGATACTGATATTGATGGTTCAGATCAGGAAGCCTGCAGTGAAGATGAAGTGGACATTACAGTTCGAAGCAAGGAAGCAAGAAACATGCTTAAGGGAATGTCAAAGTCCAAAGCACTCTAGCATGGAAAGGGCAACTCCTATTTCTACAACAAGTGATCTCCAAAGTCTTATTCTCTTTTATTCTTGAGGACAAGAATGTTTTCAAGGGGAAGGGAATGTTATGATCCGAGAATTCAGGGATTAGTTCTGTTTAGGCTGCTGCTATGTCTGTTGTTGCTGCTAGTTGCTGCCGCGGCTGTTAAAGTGTTGATTAATTGTGATTAGCTTAGTAAGAGATGTAGTAGCTTGGTCTTTAGTTTCTTTACTGCATTATTTTGGTTGTAATAAGTGCATTTAGCACCTGCGTTGTTAGCCTGCAGTGGCTTTGCTTTCGTTTCAGCAGGTTTGGGTAGTTAGTGGGTGATCTTGGCACCAAATAAGGATTTAAATGTTAGTTAGATATTTTCTTGATATCTTCCTAAGTCGGTTATTTAGTTAGTGTCTAGGTACATTGTATTAGTTGCTTGTTCTTGCTTATAAATAGGAGGCAAGTGTAAAATTTTAGGGCATTCAATCAAATATCAAACAACTATCTTGAATCGAGATCAAATTCTCTCTGTCATCTAACTCTCTCTATTTCTCATCCATATTTCTCTAATTTCTCATCTCAATTCACTTCTTTCTCGTCTCATACTCTCAATCTATCCTAAATTTACTTAGCTTATGCTTGTGATTCTATCACGAGCGTAACATAAAATTTTTACATTGATGGGCTTTTTACTTAGCCACCAGTGTATAAAATTGCTTATAACTCAAATTTTTAAACTGGTGGGCATTTTACGTAGTCCCAAGTGTATAAAATCACTTATACCTCCAATTTTCACACTGGTGGGTGTTTTGTGTAGCCCTCAGTGTATAAAGATACTCATAACTCTAATTTTTACACTAGTGGGCGTTTTATGTAGCCCCGGTGTATAAAATCACCTGTAACTCCAATTTTTATAAAATCACTTATACCTCCAATTTTCACACTGGTGACATTTTTATACCAATATAAATTATTATTTTCTCTTCTTTTTTCTCTCTCGCCGTTTTTCTCTTCTTTTTTCTATTTCTTTCCTTCTTCGCCTTTTTCTCTTTTCTTTCTCTCTCCTTTCACTTTCTTCTTTCTCAAGCTTCCTTTCACTTGTCTACACGATGGTTACTAGCTCGTTTTACCTCTATTTTCTAACATTATCATCTAGTTTCGTCTTTAGATATGCGGTTTCTTATCCTTTTTGCCCTAATTTCGTGCGAATAGATGGGACTTTTATTGCATTTTGAAATGGAAGTGGTTGGCAGCAATTTTTGATGATTTTTGTGTAGATTCAATTTCAGCTTAAGTTCTAATTTTGATTCTAACTTATTTTAACTAAAAACTTCGCAGTGGAATTTGTCTTTTGATTATACTGTGGTTTTGCTAGTTATACCTGTTTTCTTCTTGTTGTGTTAGCTTGTTGGTACTTAATATCTTGGTTTATATGACCTTGGTTGAAGCGTAACTTGTCATTTTGCTTTGTTTGTCCTAATGTGACGTGTGCCCTTCTTTGTTGAACTATGTTGATTTGCAGATGTTAACAACTTTAGCTTACATGCCCTTGATTAAAACGTAACTTGTCACTTTTCCTTGTTTGTCCTAACTATGATTAAGGTGGCTTTATTTGTGAAAATGAGTTCGGGTGCCAACAGCCATAGTTCCTCCTATGATAGGCGTCTTCTAGGTAATCCTCCCGGTAGACTGGAGGATATATTACCTCCTGTGAGCTAGGGAGCGATTACTACATTGCCTCTACCTTCTTTGTGTACCCAAAGGGAGGAGCATTGTCTGCATTCACTTACGTATATGTATTTTTTTTCCTTATATTTTGCTTATTAGGGTAAATTTAATGCGAATAAAAAAAATGGTTCATGGTAGAAGTAGGACTCGAAGTGCGAGTCAAGGGGATCACGCTAATAATCGACCCTCCACCTTTGGCCCTGCATCTAACCTTGCTTCCACAGTTATAACATTTAATGAAGCCATGATATGAGCCCAATTCCCACATATTGTGGACGTTAATCCTTTTAAGAGGTTCGCCAGCGTTATTCGAGCGAAGAAGGGATCGCCCTTCTTAAAGAAAAACATTATTTTCCTCCGAAGTATGAAATATGGGCTCCTAAGGAAAATGATATTTTATTATTTCCCCCTCGGCATGACTGATTCACTATAACTTTGGAATCTTTGAGTGCTGGAATTAGGTTTCCACTCCCACCTTTTGTATCTAATCTATTGGAGCGGTATACCTTGTGTCTTGGTTAAGTGATCCCTAACAGTTTCCAGAATGTATATGGGTTTTTAATTGCTTGTTTTATAAAGGGTTTTCAAGTTTCTGACAAGGCTTTTGATTATTTGTTTAAAGTTAAAAAGTGCTGAAGCACCTTTTCTTTTTAAAGTCATGGAGGTTGTCATTTTCTTGAGGATAATCCCTCCAACCTTAAGAATTGGCTGAACAAGTTTATAAGGGTTCGATCGCCTACTCTTCCTAGGTACCCTGTGGTGTGGCACAAATCAACTTGTGCCCCTAAGCCAAGCCTGGAAGAGTTGGCTCCAGAAGACTGGGTAGACATTAATTTTTGGGGAGAATTCTTACAGGGTGCATTTCATAGCTACCCGTGCACTTCTTAAGAAGGAGATAGTGTTCGTGAAGGCTGCGTTTAGCAAAAAGCCTTTCCAGGTATGTGTACCTCAAATTCTTGACCTTTTATATCCGGCAACTTTATTTTCCTTATGTGGTTGTGAGTGTTTATCGTTTCTGACTCTTAATGACACTTCTCTCTTTAATGCAGCTGAGGAAGTTAACAATTTAGATATTGTCAGTGATTTGGTTTTGGATTCTTCTCCAGGTAGTTCTGAGCATACTAACATGGGTGCCTCCGCCAAGCCATTGATATAGTCTCCTTCCGAGGGTCTTTCTCTTCCTGTCACACACCAGGTTTCTTAGAATGACGGTTTTGTACGCCGTTGTGTGCCCAATGGCATCCCTCAGCTGCCTCCCTGGGGTCGATCCGCTCAGTTAGGCTCACACCTTGAAGGCAAGAGCACTTGCACGCGCTCTAAATCAGTACAAAGCCTTATTATGCTGGATGCACCTGCCGTTATTCATTTACCACCACCTCTCTCTGCTCCTCCCGTGACATATTTTGCTATGGTTGAGACCTCAATCCATGGTAGGGATACTTCTACCTTCTCGCGTCCCATAACAGATTTTGAGTCCCCGTTCAGAGTTCTTGAGGATTTCTCTCTCCCTAAGACCATTTGTATTCAGAGTTCCTTTACTGTGTCAGAGGTGATAGCTTGTGCCTACCTTTCCTAGTCCTTTTGTTTTGTTTTGTTTTTTTTTTTTTGTTTATTATTTAGTCTGTGTGCATTTGTGTGGCTTTACTTTTACTGCACATGGGTGTCTTTGGATACTTGTGTCAGGTGGCCATGTCTTGCACAAACGCCATGACTCGCTATTGGAGCCTTCAGGAAGAATTTCAGGCTTTTCGGAGTACATCTTTGAAGCAACAAGAAGGCCTTTGCTGTGAGGTAGAATAGCTTGAAAGGATGTTAGATGATGTGTGGGTTAATAATCGTCGTCAAGCGGGAGATTTACATAGTAAGGACGCACAGATTAATGACCTTCGGGCCACGTTGCTTCGGGTTCATGAAAAGGCCGTTGCTAATTTCAAGTCCCGTTCTGAATTTTAGATTGCGTAGAGTGATTTTTATTGGGTAGGCATGGATTCAGCCTTTGCTCGTTTATCCCAGAAACTTTGTGAGGGAGGTCCTAACTTTACCATGCCCATGATATACTCTTTTATTTCTCAAATTACTAGTGAGATCAATGAAGAGCTATCTTGGAGGGACACTTCTCCTTCAGCTGTAGGTAATGCCCATTCAAGGGCATAAGTTTCATAATGTTGTAGCTCTTTTCTATTCTATCTTTTTTTTTTTTCTTCTTCTTCTGTTGGCAATGTGATGGCTTTACTAACTGTAGGATGGACGAATATGGGTGGTCATAACTTTGTATAGCTGTATGTGGGAACATCTGTATGTCAAAATGGGTGATTGTACTTTTTTTTTTTGCGAATGGACATGCATGGTTTCCAACTTACTTAGCTGTTGATGAGTGAGAACATAAGGTTTGATGGTACCTTTAACATGTTTGAATGTATAGTTGTACCTTTAATAGGTGTATGATAGCATCTTTTTAACAGGTGAATGGTTGTATCTTTATAGAGGTGAATGATTGTATCTTTAATAAATGATAATATGTAATTGCACCCTTAACAAGTGAATGATTGTATCTTTATACAGGTGAATGATTGTATCTTTAATAAATGATAATATGTAATTGCACCCTTAATAGGTGAATGGTTGCACCTTTAATAGGTGAAAATATGTAGTTGCACCCTTAACAAGTGAATGGTTGCACCTTTATTAGTTGCACCCTTAACAGGTGAATTGCTGCACCTTTATTAGGTGAGAATATGTGGATGCGTCTCTCCACTCTGTCGTTTTATTGATTATGGCTTTATTTACCTGTAATGCAAAAGCACACAATGTCTGTCTACTTAAATTTAATTCTTAACACAACTGAAAAGAGAAGACTCTTATACTTTACATAGCTACTGTCACATTTATTCAACATGTGTTTACATATGTACAAGACAGCTAACATATGATTATACAAAAAGAAAGATCATCACATGCCTAAAGAGAAAGCATGCTGCATGGTTATGGATAGTACTTTCTGAGGTTCTGCGTATTCCAGATTTTGGATATTTCAGTTCCGTCTAGGCGGCATAATTGATAACTCCCCTCCCTTAGGACTCGGATTACTTTGTAAGGACTCTCCCAATTGGGTGTGAGTTTTCCAAACTCCGCGCCCTTTCCCGTGGCTTCTGTACGTCTTAAAATGAAATCACCTACTTGAAATTGTCGTGGTTTAACTTTACGATTAAATTTTACCATTGCTTGTTTCTATGCCACCATGCGTAGTAAGTCTCGGATCGGATTGTTGGGAAAATCATAAAAATTTTGTTGGAAAATAAACTTTGATGCCAACTATTGAGTTCACAGTTCTCAACTATGGTCACAATAATAGGCACCTATTAGAGTACTTAGAGTAGGAGACTCTTCTCTCTACTTGAGCCCCCGGTCGGAGAGTCACGCTTTGTGACACCTCACGTGCGAGAGTTCCCGGGAATAGGTTTATCTCTATAAAACCTCTACCCTAATACTGGTTGTTGGGATGAATTTCAAAAATTTGTTACAAACCGAAATTCCGAGACTTGAGTTTAAATTGGCTTTTGGCGGGAAAACAAGTAAAGCATCGCAATTCCGGTTAAAATTCTATTATTTGCTGCTGCGGTGCTGGTGTGCTGCTACATGTGAGTTGTGCTGCTGCTGGGCTGCTGTTAACTGCTGTTAATTGGTGCCAAAATACCTTTTAATTGCTAGTTGGATAATTTTAGATATTTTCTAGATATTTTCTAGTGAGTTAATTAGTTAGGTTGTCTTGATACAATGTATTAGCTTTGCTTGTTTTGCTTATAAATAGACCTTTCTGCTGTAAATATGGCATTCAATCAAAATCTGAAATATCAATCTCAATTTGAGATCAACTCTACTTTCTCATCCCCTTTCCCTTCTTTCTCTCATCTAAACTCTATATTCTTTCTCATCTCATACTCTTTCTATCCCAACCTAGGTTAAGTTTCAAGACCTAATCTTCGAAACCTTAACAATTGGTATCAGAGCCTCGATCTGATCGAGTGCGCAATCAAAAATTAAAAAAAAAATTCAAAAATCAAATTAGTGCTGATCAGATTTTGCTGATCAAAGTGCAGATTTCAAGTTCAATCCAGATTTTTGATCAATATCAATTCAGATCATGCATTGAAGCAATCTGTTGTGATGAAGTTAAAGTGAAGTTAATTGATCCACATTACACTTGATCATCATCACAAGATCAGAATCCAGCTGAATCGAGGTTTATTCAGATTCTATAATACAGAATCGGAGCTTGAGGTATTGGATTTCTGAACTTTAAGTTGCATTTCGATAAGAATTCGTGGTTGTTGCTGGATTGTGGTGAAATTGTATTGCTAAAGCATAGAAGTGGTGTGAAATCATAAGAATCTGCATTGAATTCTTGAGAATTATATGCTATTGAGTCGAGTTTTGCTTAGGCAACAATTTGTCAGCAGGCGAAAATCTGACAAGGAAGCGAAAGTGTTGAAATCCGATTTCGTTTGTTGAGATCGCTTGAATGTGGTGTTAAGGACTTGATTTTGAGTTAGAATCGAGCTTAACTCAGAAGTATAAGTCTGAATACTCAAGAAAGAATCGCGGTTAGGGTTCGTTCGTAGTTAGGGTTTGTCGAAAACTTTGTGCTCGAAAATCTGCGAGCTAGGGTTTGTAATCAGTGACGATTTTCGAACCAATAGCAACGGATTATTTGTGCGGATGAAGGATTAGAGCTTCATAAAGCAATCAGTGTTGAAGAGTTGCGAAACGAATTTTACAGTTCTGCGATTTTGAACTTGTACTCTGTAAATATGACTGAAGGAGTTCGAACCAGATCTGGTGCTGGTGGTGCCGGATTGGATGTAGATAATTCCCCTGATAAGCATCAAGAGCTTCGTGATCAAATAAAACACATGGAAGCCAAGTTTTATCAGCAATTCGTCAAAGCCAGGAACCAAACAGAAAGCATTCAACAATTGTTGAGGAAGCTTTTGGGTGAGGATGTGAACAAAGAAGATTGGGTGCAACCCATTAAGCCCTCTAGCCAGATTTTTCCGCCTACTGAAGTGGTTCTACAGCAAGAGCTCGAGGTTGAGCACAAACAGGAAGCTGTAATAGAAACGATTGTTGTTGAGGATGAATTCGACCACGACACTGCCGAAATTGATGAACACAGGTCAAAAGAATCTGAGTTTGAACAAGATGATTCCTATGAAGATTCTTTGCGAGAGTTAGAGTCTCTTGACAATGTTGAGGAGCAATATGACATGCATCCGGAATGGGAATACGATTTCCACGTCAAAGGAATGTTAAAGAATGCCAAGAGTAAAGTAAAGAGGAATCATCTTAATGGCGCATTGAAGGATTTTTGGGGGGAAAAGACATTTACTAAGTAGAAATTGAAGCATGAAAAGTCCGTGATTGAGCCATGGCCTCCAAAGGATGACTCGATGCTACAAGCGGGTCACTTTGAAGTCGTTGCAAGCAATCAAGTAGAGAACTATGCAGACACGAATCATTCTGCTGAAACATTCGATGTTACTGCTGAAATATTACTAAATATATCTCCAAATCTATTAAGTATTATTCCATGGCAAATTTATATGCAGAATCAAGGTACTTTCATTGCTGAGCATTGTTTTTCTGTTGGAGAGCCAATTGTTTCTGCTGCAGTATCACCAAAAATGGATCAGAGTGTGCATAAGTTCGCTTTTGGGCAAGCTGGAGCATCAAATCAGGACCAAAACGACATCATCTTGGTGGCTTTGCAAGGTCCCTTGTATGAGTACGCAGGTGCAGACGCTGTAATGCACAATCGGCATGATTTATTCCATTATGTGAGTGGAGTTGTGACTTACTCAAGTGCAAGGTCTTATGACAAGTTGCCTCCTGATCCGAGAAAAGACTCTCAAGACTATATGAAGCTGAGAGGAGTTGAGTTTTTGTTGAAAAGAAACACTCGAGCTGCGAGGCTGCGTTTCAAGGTTTATAGCACCCAAAAACTGGTTCGTATGCAAACAATTGAGCTGAGGGATGTGTACACATGTTGTAATGTGGGAAGACAGACTTTTGATCTGATCGACATCAGTTCCCGGGGTGATTTAGGTGATGTAATTGGTGTTGACAGACCGTTTGATCCAGGAAAGAATGAATTACAAGTTTTGGAGGATGCAGAACATTCTTGGGGAGATTCTTCACTGTCAGTTATGAATGAGCTGTTCAGATTTGGGTTGATTGGTGCTATTATGTCTTTTAGAAGATGTACTAACTTGTTCACTTCAAGTAGCTTCCACAGGGACATACACCGAGCTGCAATATGTTGTTATGAACTGCATGGACTACAACAGGTTCTGGATTCTGCAGCAGCTGGGGCGAAATTAGGAAGCAATCTAGGATTTGTTGAGTATGTCATGAGTTGGTTTGGTAAGTGGTTGTGTGAGCTGAATATGTTGGAAGATAATGCTGCAGAGCATGTCAAATTAGCAAGCAATCAGATTCCAGTAGCTGCTAAGCACTTTTGGCATGCCGATTAGCAAGTTCGGTTTGAAATAATTCTGTTTTGGAGCTGTTCGAACTGCATTTGAGAATGCTTAAGGGCAGAATATAATGTTTGGTTCTCGTGGTTTGAGTTTGGAAGGCCTCCCGAGGTGTTAAAGGACTTCATATGCATTTTTGTGTGGTTAATAACATACAAAATCTGTTGTTCAGCTCTCCACAAGCAGAATTGTAGAAACATTGAAGCACGTTGTGATTCTCAGATGTAAGATGGAATTCTGAGCTGTGTTAACTGTTTCATGAGGGGTTGTGATGTTTGGTTTGATCGTTGCAGACCTCCTGAAGAGCATTATGCCCTCAAACGCAAGTTTTGCATCGAGATAAATGGCATACAACGTGCTCATTGGTCATTCCAGTTGCAGAATTCAGCAAGCATTCATCATTTCAGTTGCCTTTTCCTAAGCAATTAGTGTTCTTCATTGTTACAACGCTCTTCCATTCTTGAGGACGAGAATGTTTTCAAGGGGAAGGGAATGTTATGATCCGAGAAATCGAGGTTTGATCTATGTTGAAGGTTTGGCTGTGTTGCTGATATTCTGCTACTGACATGCTGTGCTGCTGATATTCTGCTGCTGTGATGTGCTATTATGTTGATGATTTTAAAGCTATTATGTGCTGATTAGTATAGTAAATGATGTATGAGCTTAGTACGGCGTTGTTTTGGCATTAGCTTCTGCATTGTAATAATTCAGCAGGGAAAGGATGCATATGTCAGAGATCGAAGTGAAGATATTCAAGGCTGATCTGAAATGCCGGTGTTGCAAGAGGTGTGATAGACTAATTTGGTTTGATCTGAATAGATCACCTGAAGGATACTCCAAATCAGAGGTAAGACTTCTTAGCAGAGACAAGAAGCAGCTCATCTATGGGGTTATTTGTGTTGGAGTTGGTTGAATTGACATATTGTTGGTAGAAGTTGCTTCAGAACTTCTTTTCAGGTACAATTCCAGCTTGAAGTTCACTATCATCAACTTCTACTTCTATCTCTGCATAAATAATTGATCTTCAAAGTCTCATTCACTTTCATTCTTGAGGACAAGATTGTTTTCAAGGGAAAGGGAATGTTACAAACCGAAATTCCGAGACTTGAG
This sequence comes from Simmondsia chinensis, assembly GCA_018398585.1. Classification (NCBI taxonomy): domain Eukaryota; kingdom Viridiplantae; phylum Streptophyta; class Magnoliopsida; order Caryophyllales; family Simmondsiaceae; genus Simmondsia; species Simmondsia chinensis. The sequence goes on from JAGTTD010000005.1 coordinate 22,720,703, forward strand.
TTTAAATTGGCTTTTGGCGGGAAAACTAGTAAAGCATCACAATTCCAGTTAAAATTCTGTTATTTCCTACTGCGGTGCGGGTGTGCTGCTGCGTGTGAGCTGTGCTGCTGCTGGGCTGCTGTTAATTGGTGCCAAAATACCTTTTAATTGCTAGTTAGATAATTTTAGATATTTCTAGATATTTTCTAGTGAGTTAGTTAGTTAGGTCGTCTTGATACAATGTATTAGCTTTGCTTGTTTTGCTTATAAATAGACCTTTTTGCTGTAAATATGGCATTCAATCAAAATCTGAAATATCAATCTCAATTTGAGATCAACTTTACTTTCTCATCCCCTTTCCCTTCTTTCTCTCATCTAAACTCTAAATTCTTTCTCATCTCATACTCTTTTTATCCCAACCTAGGTTAAGTTTTAAGACCTAATCTTCGAAACCTTAACAAAATTCTCCCTAAAGATTACGCACCGGAACAGGTTTAGAATTCATAACTCTAAACCTAGGGTTGATTTAAAATTCTTAATTTTAAATCTACTAACTTAAATTCATAATTTAAATCAACAGATCTAAATTCTTAATTTAGATCTTTAGGCCTTTTACTCTAATACATTCATAATAATACATAAACTTAAACAGGCATAATAACGAATACTGGAAATAAATAGAAAATCAAAACTAAAAGAAGAAGGAAAGAAAAACATTCCTGGAATTGCTCCAAATAAAAAAAAACTAGAAAGAGAATAATATTCTTCAAAATTGAGACTCCGAGACCTTCTACGGAAAGACCTTGAATTGCCCGAGGGTGGGCTCCGCAAAATATTAAACTAGGTTTCCGAATCAATTTCAGTAACCCAAAGAAAATCTTTAAACCTGAATGCCAAACCTCGGAATAAGCCCTTCTATTTATAGAAATATATCAGAGAGAAAAAATCTAATTATAATCGAAAAAGGATTCGCAGTTTAAGACAAAACGCGCCGTTTTGAATTTGAAATAGGTAAAAAGCGTCTTTTCATTAAACAGTGCACGTGTTTTTTTTAACCTATCACTGCGTGCCACGTGGCACACGGTGATTGGTCTGTGCCTTAAGGCACGGATCGTCATCCGTTGCCCCGCGCTGGTTGGCTGCTACGCGCGCACACGGATTTACACTGTTATTTTCGCTATTTTTCCTTTTTTTTGTTTTGTTTTTTTTTTCCACATGTAAAAATTCATCTTATGAATTTTAATTTTCCAAAATTATTTTATTTTATAATTTTTAATATTTATTCATCTCATGAATAATATTTGACAAAATTAATTTACCCATCTTATGGATAAATAATTCATCTCATGAATTCCTTAATATTTTTTCTAATGGCAATAAATACAGAAGCTTGCGTAGGGACCTCGGGGACAATTTAAATCTAGCTCCAAACAGGTTAAATTAAATCATCTCATGATATTAATTTAATTACCATTTAATGAGACTTAATTCCACTAAATAAATCTCACTGCACTCCGAACTTAAATTATTTATTCGATATCTCCCTAATATACTGTATTGATGACAACAACCCCTCCACTAGATATCCATGATAAAGGATAGAAATATCCACTACCATTATCCTTTTCACGGTTTCTCCATTAGTTACCGACTCATCCTTCACTGAATAATTCATTTATACTCGAACATATTCATAGTATAAATTCCAAATGTCAAACACTTGGAATACTTTGGCCAAAGTTTCTGAACTATTTAAGTATTTGCGAATCAACTAAGGGGACATCTGTATCTCATAAGAGACTGTAGATTCCCTATTGAATACCTGATCCTTGTCACACTTCATGCCGCTGCCCAGTGTACGTGGGATTTCAGTCATTCGTTTTAGACCTTACTTATAGTACACCAAAGTAACTAACGCTCCATGCACAAGTCCAGAATACCCTCAGGATTTAGAGTCATCGTTCAAACAGTACAATGTGAATCACTCATCTCCGATAGTAGTCTAGAAATAAGTAACCCACATGGTCCAACTCAGTGTGTCAAACACACTAACCTAACACTTTTGGATCTCCATCCACATGACCAAGACAAGCCATCTAAAGTGTCACGTTATAGTCTTAACATACAAGTGGTCCAGACTTGTCTTCGACTACGAGTCTTTCAAACAACAATCCATATCATTTGTTCCAAGTCTATTAGTGGCTTAGTCTCATAAACCACTTAGAACAAACATGTAAATTATAGTCTGAGGACTACACCCATCTCATGGATGCCTCCCGAAAGAAAATCACATGCAGTATAAATGCTCACATACACAAATTTAACTAGGAAACGACTGGAACTTTAATTTTATTTATTAATTAAAATAATATATCCAGAATAAATCGGGATTTCAGGACACTGTTCCTAACAATCTCCCACTTGTCCTAAATCCAATTTATGACAAAGTCCATACTCACCCTTTTTAAGTTTGAACAAAAAAACCTACTGTGCCTAACCTTTAGTGAGCACAATTACTCTATTGTGAAGTCAACAATACAATACTGCTTGACATTTCTCTCACTAATGGCTCCCACTCCAAGGGTAAAGACATACTTAAACGTCGAACGTCTATCATATTAATTTGACCAGAAGTCTTAAATCAGTATAACCAACTGGAACCCGCTCATCACCTTGAAAGATCAGTATAGGATCTCTAGTTCTTCTCAAGAACTAAAAAAAACATTTCACTGCCACCTAGTCCATTGGACCCAAATTAGACTAACACCTGCATACTATCCCATAGCATGGCAAATATCAAGGCTCGTGCACAACATGGGATACCTGAGGCTCCCACTGCCAAAGCACATGGAATATTTCTCAATTGCTCCTCCTATTGAGGTGTCCTAGAACACTACTCAAAAGAGATAGGGACTCCATGCTATACCTTGACAACCTCTTGCCAATATAAGTGGCTAGGGAAAAACCCAACATCTTACTCTTACGACCTCGCAGAAGCTTAATCCTAAGAGTAGAGTTGGCTTCTCCTATGTCTTTCATATTGAGCTATCATGACAACCAAGTCTTTACAGCTAATGACACCCCTACATCATTCTCAATGAGTAGTATATCATTGACATACAATACTAAGAAAGTCACTACTTTCTCTTAATGTCATTTGTACACGCATGGTTTGTTTAACCAATTGCTTAAAAACTATAAGACTTAACTGCTTCATGGTTGCTAAAAGGATCAAATTCAATGCCACAATCAAACACTAAGGCTCCCGCTATGAACCTGTCAGGTGTCCTGACAATCCTCCCACCACACCTAAGCTCTCGTGTACCTGGAACATTCTTGTTCCTATCAATAGGTGCATCTAACGCATCCACTGTGGCTTAAGTTGTGTCTAGCTGTTCAAAATTATAGTAATTTTCCTTTAATACTATTTTATTTTCGTTTTTGTAGCTTACTTGCAAAATCCTTCTCTAAGTATTTTGCATTGTATTTACAAAAGACCTTTTAAATCAAAACTATAAAAAAAAAAAAAAAAAAAAACGCCCTTGTTTTTGTAACACCATTCTGCTGCGGTGTAACCGGAGCAGAAAGCTGAGATCTCATCTCATTTTGCAGTTTGGAAATCCAAAAAAACCCGAAAAATATTCACCACCTCGATCTAGTCGAAGTGATTACCTAATTGCTTTTCAACTTCAGCTTTGTACTCTTTGAACTTTTCAAAAGAGTCCGACTAATGTTTAATTAGGTAAACATATATATGCCTTGAGTAATCATCACTAAACGTGAATAAGTACTCATACCCACCTCTTTCCTGAACACGTATTGGTCCACATACATCTATGTGAACCAGTTCAAGCAAGCCACCAACCTTGTTGTCTTTACTCTTAAAGACAGACTTGGTCATCTTTCTTTCTATGCAGGATTTACAGACTGGTAATGACCTCAAGTCTAAAGCCACTATCAGTCCATCTTTTACTGGTCTTTGGATCCTATTCGAATTAGTGTGACCTAAACGTTGGCGCCATGTGTAGGCAATATCCCATTCAAGGTGTTTTCTTTTAGAACATTGAACAAGTGAACTTTTGTTAGATTCATTTAAACAATTACCATAGTTTTGATAAAGAAATAACATGAATACACAATTTATTCAAATACATGTGTAAATAAACAACTTATTTCTCATATTAAAATTTTCATTATCAAAATCAATTGAATAACAATTATTCATAAAACAAGACATAGAAATCAAATTCTTGTATAGAGGAGGTTTAAATAATCAATCCCTTAAAACAAAACTCTATCACTAAAGTCTAAGCTAACATCTCCTACACTTAAGACCACCGTTATTGTACTGTCCCTGACCATCAGGTACAACACCCATCGTGTAGCTTTTAGCCTAGTCTGAGCTCCTGTAACATATTACATACTTGGTCAGTTGAATCTGAGTCCACACACCAGGAATCTGGTGAACTCACAACTACACAAGACTCAAATAAGTGAGATATCAACATACCTTCACTAGATGGCTTAGCAGTCTTTGTGGGAAGAGTAGCTAGGTACTTAGTGTAGTTTCTTTTCCAGTGGCCTAGTTTTTTTTGCAAAAGAAACACTTTTCATTTGCTGACTTCCTTATGGACTTGGTTGCTGCAATAACAACCTTGCCCTTTCCTTTCTTTCTAGTAGGTCTCTTGTGAGTAATAACTAAGGTTAACTTATTTTTCAAGGCACAGTAATTTGGTTCAGTGAGTACATTATGTATTTAAAAAACAAGCAAAGTTCGCCAGCCCTATCCATATAAAATATTGTAAATGCAAACGTATGTGTAATTGTCTAACAAGAGTCATGTATAATGCAAGGATTTATATATTCTTTCAATTTAGCATACACAATAAGTCAGATATCCACCAAACTATACTATCATGCATACAATGATGACCCAAACACACCACTCCTTACTCCCCGACAGCGGGGTCGCACAAAGCTAGTTCAGGTGAGAACTATTCTCAATTAACTTGTTTTTCTGGCAACTCTTACTAAACATGATTAACTCACCACTTTACCTTAGTCTCTAACATGACACAACAGGGCTCCTCGGTGAGGTTAATGCATCGTACTAGTCAAGTGTAAACCATTACCTAAACCTCCATACAAATACACGAAATACTGTTCCTAAAACGGACTTCTTCTACCAGATCTAAATAGTATGCCATTAGGGCTTCATTTTCTTCTAGATTGTAGTATTTTACACGAAATGTAGGGTTCTATACTTCTATTAGCAGGATAGTTTCTCCCCCATATGTCAACATAAAAGGGGTTTCTCCAGTTGCCCTTTTTGCGGTGGTTCGGTAGGACCATAATAGACTGGGTAGTTGCCTCGATCTGCCTATTACTTTGTGGTTGAGCTATTACAGAGAAATGAAGACTGATGCCAACCTCTTCATAGTACGTCTAAAACCTTATAAAGCTAAACTGGGATCCATTATCCGCCATGAATTTTCTGGGCACCATGAATCAAGCAATAATGTTTTTCCAAAGGAAGCGTTGTGCCACCTGGTCTGTTATCTTTGCCACTGGCTCTGCTTCGACCCATTTAGTGAAGTAATCAATAGCGTCTATCCCAAATTTTCTTTGCCCAAAGGCTAGGGGAAAGGCACCTAGTATATCAATTCCCCATTGCGCAAAAGGCAGCGGGCTGATTGAAGTCTATAAAGTGGCAAGAGGCGCATGGTAGATTGGGGCAAATCGTTGGCAAGCTTTGCAATGACGTACTAAATCTTTAGCATCTTTTTTCAAAGTAGGCTAGAAATATCCTGCTCATAGAGTTTTATTCGCAAGTGCGTGTCCTCCTATATACCCTTCGCATTCGCTTTCATGGGTCTCTTCTAGAATCTAACACCTTTCGTCTGTTTCCACGCACTTGAGTAAGGGATGAGAGTGAGATCGCTTGTAAAGCTGGTCCTCTGTAAGCACAAATTGAGAAGCCTGGCGTCTTAACTTCTTAGCTTTAAGAGGATCCAAAGGTTGCTTTGTATGCCGAGTTATTCGATTACTTGCCGCGTCCAACCACGTGATGTTCCGAGATAATGTACCCTCTTCACAACCTCCCCTGTGGAATCTTGGGGATATATTTGTTTGACCATTACCTTGGGTTTTTCAGAAGTTGCTTGATGAGAGCTAGCTAATTTGCTCAACTCGTCCGCTATATGATTCTCATTCCTATCAATGTGCTTCACTTCTACCTTTACAAAGTTCTAGTCAATTCTTGAAATATTTTGAGGTATCTAACCATGTTAGGTTCTTTAGCTTCATATTCTCCATTTACCTGGCTAACTATTATTTGTGAATCACTGTAAATTCTTACAGACTGAGCTCCAACGGTTTGCATAAGACCTACTCCATACGTTAAGGCTTCGTACTTAGTTTCATTATTGGTCAGTGGGTAGTGGAAACCCAGGGCGTAGCGATATGTCAGATCCCGAATGAAAATTTCGGCTCCAGAACCCTCCTGGCAAGAAGAACCGTATACATACCGGGAATTTTTCTATTTTATCCAGCATCTCAACACTTGAATCTTTGATCTTTTCTTTCTTTTCCTCCATAATATTCTCTGATTCGGGATTTGGCTCTACATCGAAGTTGCATTCATCAAGGAAGTCAGCAAGGGCTTGTGCTTTTATAGCAGTTTCTGGTAGGTAATGTAAATCATATTCTAACAACTCTACAGCCCACGCTAACAACCGAACCAAGCATTCTAACTTTCACGGTAGTTTCTTAACGGTTTGATCCGTTATTATCATTATAGCATGTGCTTGAAAGTAGGGTCGAAGTTTTCTCGAGGCCATTATAATGGAAAACACCATTTTTTTCAAACGGAGGATATCTTAATTCGGCCTCCTTTAGTAACTGGCTGACAAAATATACTGGGATCTGTCCCTTCGAGCAATTGGCTGCCAAGACTATCCTAGTCGTCTTATTTGTGGCTGCTACATAGAAAATCAAGATCTCTCCTGGTTGGGATTTAGCCATAAAAGGAAGACACGCAAGATGCTCTTTAACATATTGGAAGGCATGTTCGCACTCCTCACCCCATAGAAGACTTATTTTCTTTCGTAGTACTGGAAAGAACTGGAGCACTTTCTCGGCGGACTTACTGATAAATGTATTGAACGATGCTAACCACCCCGTAAGTCGTTGTACGTCATTAATTGTTTTTGGAGTTCACTTTTCCTGATGGCTTTTATTTTTGCTAGATTAGCCTCGATCCCCCGGGCACTGACGATGTAACCCAAAAATTTTCCCTCAGGTATGCCGAATGAACACTTGTTGTGGTTTAGTTTCATTTGATATTCTCGTAAGGTTTGTAGAGTCTCTTGTAGGTCCTTTACATGATTTTCTTTGGCGCACAACTTGACAATCATATCATCAACATAAACCTCCATATTACGTCCAATTTGTTGCGCGAATGCCTTAGTAACCAACCTTTGATATGTTGCACCTTCACTCTTTTGGCCAAAGGGCATGACCTTGTAACAGTAGGTTCTCTCATTAGTAACAAATGATATCTTCTCCTCATCTTGCGGATCAATTTTTATTTGGTGGTAACCCATGAAGGCGTCCATGAAACTAAATGACTCATTTCCCACCGTGGAGTCTACCGGTTGGCGATCTTGGGAAGGAGATAGGAGTCTTTTGGATAGAAGTCATTCAGATCTACGAAATCGATACACATTCACCAAGTTCCATTTGGTTTCCTTACCAACACTACATTAGCCAAACATTTGAGATATCTGACCTCTTTTATAAATCCCGACTGTAACAGTTTGTTTACCTCTGTTTTGATGGCTTCCCCTCTTTCAGCACAGAAGCTTCTTCTCATTGTTTTATAGGAGAAGTTCCTGCTATAATATTTAATTTATGATCCATAACATCCTGATTAATTCCTGTCAACTCGTCAGTGTTAAATGCAAAGACATTTCGGTAGTGCTTCAACATCAAAGCTAACTCTTCTTCTATCTTCTCTGGTAACCAGTACCCTAATCTTACGTTTTTCCCCTCCTCCACCTTTATCTCTTCTATCTTTCCTAAGTCCTAGTCTGAATTTTCTAACTTGCTTTCCCTGGAAAGGCTAAATTCTCCTGTGTCTACTCTGGATGAGACTTCACAACCGTTATCTTTCAAAGAGGTGTAATAGCATTCATGAGCTACCTTTTGGTTTCATCAAACCGCCGTTATTTCTCCATTCTCTGATTCAAACTTCATTTAGAGGTGATAGGTAGAGATTATGGCTCGTATGCAATTTAGGGCAGGTCGACCAAGTATTGCAGTATAAGGGGAGGGTCGATCTATAACTAGGAATTCCATTCTAGCTTTCTTAGTAGCCTTTTGTCCTCGAAACACAACGCTCATGGTAACTGCTCCTAATGGTTTAACTGCTTCCCCCGTGAAGCCTACCACAGGGTAGTGAACCTGAAAACTTTAGCCATCTGACATTTCCATTTGCTCAAAATATTGGTCAAAAAGTATGTTTTTCGCACTTCCTTGATCAACCAATACCCGAACCTGCATATGGTCTTCATTGATTTAGAGAAGGCGTATGATAGAGTGCTAAGGGAGGTCCTTTGGAGAGTTCTGGATAGGAAAGGCATCCCCGTACCATACATCCGAGCCATTAGAGACATGTATGAGGAGGCACAGACTATGGTGCGTACAGTGGATGGGGAGACAGACGCTTTCACGATAATAGTAGGGGTACACCAAGGGTCCGCTTTGAGCCCCTATCTGTTCATTTTGGTTATGGACGAGCTCACTAGGCACATCCAGGGATGTGTACCTTGGTGCATGCTTTTTACAGATAACATAGTACTGGTGGGGAAGTCGCGGAAAGAGATAAATGAGAAGCTGGAACTTTTGAGAGGGGTTCTAGAGTCGAAGGGTTTACGGTAAGCAGAGCCAAGACCTAGCAAATGGAACTCAAGTTCGATCCCTCTACCCCGCCTAGCTGGGAAGAAGTTAAGATTGGATCTGAGGCCATATCAAAGAAGGAGAGATTCCAGTACTTGGGGTTCATGATACAGCACAACGGCGAAGTGGACGAGGATGTCATCAACAAGATTAAAGCGGGATGGCATAAGTGGAGGATGGCCTCCGCGGTACTTTGTGATAGAAAGTTCCCCTTGAAGCTAAAGGGAGGATTCTATAAGACGGTTTTGAGGCTAGCCATGACGTATGGGGCGGAGTGCAGGGCGATGAAATAACAGCACACACAGAAGATGAAGGTGGCGGAGATGATAAAGTTGAGGTGGATGTGCAGACACAAAAGAAAGGATAGGATCAGGAACAACATCATAAGAAGCAAATTGGGCGTAGCCTTAATTGAAGATAAATTGAGGGAGCAGCGTCTGAGGTGGTTCAGACATGTCAGAAGGAGACCAGACAACGCTCCAGTCAGGAGATGCGAATAGCCCCTTACTACACTAGGCAGAAGAGGCAGGGGCAGAGGCAGGCCAAAAAAGAGATGGCTTGATACTATCCGACAAAACCTCACCCACCTAAACCTTCGGGGGGAGATGGGCTTAGATAAGGCCCAATGGAGGGCTAGCATAGGGATATTAGATGTTTCGGTTGGAGTAGGGTAGTCCAGCTTACTAGTGCTAGATCCTCGTGGCGCACGTAGGCTGTTTCTGGCTCTCATGAGCTGATACGTGCTACTTGCCTACTTTTCCTTATCTCTACCTCTATATCTATCCCTATCTCATTCCTATTCTCTATCTCTATCCTTATATTTATCTTCACCTTATCTGTTAATCTGTGCCAGATGTGGCATGCTTTGAGTCTGTTATTTTGCTAGCCGTTTGTTTTGCCCTACTCATGCTTTGGTTGCCTCTTCTGTTTGCCAGGTCTTTGGCTCATTGCTGCGAACCAGTTTTTCAGGCCGGGGGTCCTCGAAAATAGCATCCCTTCAGGGTAGGCCCCTGGAGGGGGAAGGCCGCATACATCTACCCCCCCCCCCCCCCCCCCGACCCTGCTCATGCGGGAGCCCTTGTAGGCACTGGGATTGTTGTTGTTGTTGTTGTTTTTTTCTTGATCAACCAATACCCGATGCACGCAATATTTCCCTATTTCAAGGGTGATAACTAGAGGATCGTCATGTGGGACATAAACGTCATTCAAGTCTTCTTCATTGAAGGTGATTTCCAACAGGGGTCGGATTCTTTTAACCCGTTCTTCTTCCGGTTTGGATGGAAAAAGGTTACTAGGATGCAAAGTCCAGGATATCATGGCAATCGTCTTTTTAGGTTGTTCTATAAATTCTTTTGGAGGTGCTGGTATGAAAGCCTTACTGTCTGACTCCTTTGATTATATGCTGGGGTTAGCCACTTTAGCCTGACCGTCCCGAGTTTGTTTTCTTCTTGCTCGACATTCTTCCATTGTATGGCAATAGAATTGATGGTAGTTGCGCCTCTTTGATTTGGCGTATGGATTGATGAGCGTTTTGGACTCGTAGGACATCCTTTTAAAAGCGAAAGGTAGATGTGCCAATTTTCCCTGTATCTCATAAGCAAAGCATCCTGTAGGTCTTCACACTTGTACTTTTGGCTTTAAAGTCGTCTTTGGTGCCCTCAGCCTTGTCAAGTGAGACACTTCTAACTTCTCCCGTTGCCTTCTGGTGACTCCCAGCCGCATTCTTCCTGCTACGGTCATAACATCCTCGGCTGATATGTACTTATTGGCTTTACTCCATAGCTCATCAATGGTCTGTTTTTTAGCCAGGGAGAATTTGAAGTTTGAATGTTTTAGTCCATTTGTAAAGGCGCCAATGGCGGTTTCATTGGCTAATCCTAGTATATCTATCATTTCTCTAGTGAATCGCCTAACATAGTCTCTTAAAATTTCGAACTCTTTTTGCTGCAACTACATGAACTGTGCAACCATCTTTCTTCTTCTCTTATTACTTACAAAGTGCTCAGAGATGCGCTCCACTAACTGTGTAAAACCGTCAAAAGAACCTGGAGGCAGGGAAGAAAACGAGGATTGGGCTACTCCCTTTAAGGTGGCTAGAAAGCACTTACATCACACTTCTTCCAAAGCTTTTTGTATGTACATCCTGGACTTAAAGCCTGATAGATGGTCCGCTGGATCTTGAGAACCATCTAAGAGGTCTATGTTGGGAACTTTAATTTTTTCTGCCAAAAAAAGACAAAATTCTTAGTGAAAAAGGCGAGTAAATACCCGAAACTTTGGGAATTGAGTGGATCTTTGCCGCCTCCAAAAAACGGGTAAAGTCTGGCCGAATTTTGTGTCCTATGTTGATTTTTGTTGTGGATTCGTCCTCCATGCTGCCGCGGTCCATCTGTAACGTTTCTAAATTTTTGTTGTTACAATCGAGTTCACAGTAAGGATGAACTCTTCTCCTTTCAGATTTTTCTTTTTACTAAGATTCATTGGCGTAATCATGCCCAACTCCTGGTTACTTGACATTTTTGGGGTTTGAGTTATTTTCGGGCCCTTGTCCTATTAGCTTTTCCATAAGTTGTTCTAAAACCATTTGTATATTTGGAGTTGATCTTTTAGAACTTGTTTGGTTTCATTATCTTAAGTTGGGAGATCCGGGGATCTAGACAATTCGGTCATATCTTCTTCCCATAGATGGCGCCAATTATGTTTGTAGTGTTTAGTAGGTGATTGGGAAGAAGCTAAACTCAAGCTCCTTTTATATATTATCGAGATCCCATTTTTCCCCTTTGTTTCTCTTGTTCTTCTTTCTTTCTTCACCTTCCTTACTTATAGTACTATGGTGGGGCTTAGATGTTACTTTTGGTATGGGTGAGAGGACAAGTGTCTCTTTCTTGCAAGTTAAGTCTTCTTTTGTCTATGAGGATCTCCTTTTAGATGTGTCTTAAAAGAAGTAGAAATGGAAAAGTTATGTTGTTTTGCTCTTATCTGGGTGAATTACGTTGATTTTTATCCTTACTGGGCAAATTGTATTACTTTTTATCCCTAATGGGCGAATTACGTTGGTTTTTCCTACGGGGCGAATTGTGTTTTTTTTTTTATCACTACTGGGCGATTTACATTAGTTTTTCTTCTATTGAGTGAATTGTGTTGCTTTTTATCCCTACTCAATGAATTACGTTGGTTTTTCTCCTACTTGCAAATTGTGCTGTTTTTTTATCCCTACTGAATTATGCTGTTTTTTTCTTCTACTGAGTGAATTGTGTTTTTTTTTTTTTTACCTCTACTAGGCGAATTGTGTTGCTTTTTCTTCTACTGGGCAAATGGTGTTGTTTTTTACCCCTATTGGGCGAATTGTGTTGTTTTTTACCCCCTACTGGGGCAATTGTGTTGTTTTTGTCCTACTGAGCGAATTGTATTGCTTTTCTTTCTACTAGGCGAATTGTCTTGTTTTTTACCCCTAATGGGCGAATTGTGTTGTTTTTCCTTCTCCTGGATGAATTGTGTTAATTTTTTATTTTTTTTTAATCACGAACAATATGGTATACCACTCTTAAAGGATTCTTTGACTAGCATTGTTTTACCTCTGCCATTCGTGTATGAAATGATGAGCTTGATATGCCTCCTGTTTAGTGGTTGCAGAGAAACAATTGCACGGATAGTGATTAGTAGTATTTATATAATGTACTTTGCACATGAATATTATCTGAGAGATGTGATTCATCATACAGGCTATTGCTAATTTTTGAAGCACTTATGTCTAATAAGCGGTTTAGTAACGACCAGCCCTCTATATCTTCTTATCATGATACTTATTGCTAAACAGCACCTATTGCTAAATTGAATAGGCTATGAAAGGAATTTAAAGTGGACTATAAGAAAGTCCAAGACTATCTTGAAGCAGGTCATTGTGGATATTGAACTAGTTCATCTCATTCCTAGTTTTTTGTTCAGACTGCCACATTCTGAAGCGCTTTTTACAGTTGAGTTGTCATTTATATTTATACGTAACTAGCTTGTGACTCTTCATCTTGAGTGAGTGGTTAATAAGTACCTAGAGCTAAGTAGATAAAAGTAACATCTTTTATTACATTTCAGAGTGCTGATTTGTGCCAGGCTAACTACTTATCATAAATACCCCCCATTGTAACCTCTTTTTGGTCAAAAACGAAATATATCTCATCTGCGAATTTTTGGTGGCGCTATGTATGTTCCAATTGCTTTACCCCAGCGTACAAAGATGGGACCACAATGGAGACTGGGAATTTATGTTGGTTTCAAATTCCCGTCAATTATAAAATATCTTGAACTATTGATGGGATATATTTTTACTGCACAGTTTGCAGATTGTGAATTTGTCGAGACAATGCTCCCAGGATTAGGGGGAGAAACATTAAAGCTACAAAAGCGTGAAATTGTGAAAATGATGAAAATGTCGAGAATGAGGAAATCTCGATAAACTATGCTATTATTGCCATACGAGGGAATCGACATAAGAGGATTATTGATCAAGTGTTCACATATACTGTGGCTACTACTTTGACCACAGAAGGTGAAGATCTCAAACCTAAATCTATTCAAGAATGCCAAAGAAGAAATGATTGGCTAAAATGAAAAGAAGCAATTGAGGAAGAATTAAATTCATTTATGAAATGTGTAGTTTTTGGACCTGTAATTCAAACGCCTGAAAATACAAAACCCCCAGGCTACGAGTGGGTATTTGTGAGGAAAAGAAATGAAAAGAATGAAGTGATCAGATATAAAGCAGGACTTATGGCCCAAGGTTAGGCTAGGAATTGATTATGAAGAGACATATTCACAAGTAATGGATACAATTGCATTTAGATTCTTAATAAGTCTGGCAGTCTTTGAAAGACTCCAAATGCTTATTATGGATGTGGTGACGACTTATCTATATGGATCACTTGATAATGATATCTATATGGAAGTCCCTGACAGACTAGAAATGCTAGATTCATATAGCTCAAAACCTCGAGGGCTGTGTTCAATCAAATTACAAAGATCTTTGTATGGATTAAACAAATCAGGGCGAATGTGGTACAATCGTCTTAGTACATACCTTCTAAGAGAGGGATATGTTAACAATCCCGTGGGCCCCTACATTTTTATTAAGGAATCGAATTGTGGATTTGCTATAATCGTAGTCTATGTTGATGATTTAAACATCATAGGAACTCCTGACGCGACTAAACAAGCAGTTGCATATCTAAATAAGGAGTTTGAGATGAAAGATCTCGGAAAGACAAAATATTGTCTTGCCCTACAAATAGAGCATTTATCTTATGGAATTTTAGTCCATCAATCTGATTACACATAAAGAGTGCTAAAATGCTTTAACATGGATAAGGCACACTTGTTGATTACCCCGACTGTCGTCCGATCTCTTGATTCAATCTTGAGGGGATAACGAAGAAATTCCTGGCCCTGAAATGCCATATTTAAGTGAAATAGGTGCACTGATGTATCTTGCTAGCTATATAAAGCCAGATATAGCCTTTTTGGTTAATTTATTAGCAAGATATAGCTCAACTCCTACCCGAAGATATTGGAATGGGATTAAACATATATTTCGGTATCTCTGTGGTATATCTAATATGGATTATTCTATCTGAGAACTTATTTGTAAGGGGTGCTCCTAAGTCGACGCATACCAATCTTGTGAACTAATTTCTCAAAAGTTGTTGTTGGCAATGCTTTCATGAACAAATCTGCTAGGTTCTCACTTGAGCGAACTTGGTGAACATCTATTTCAGCCGTCCTCTGGAGCTCGTGTGTAAAGAAGAACTTTGGCAAGATATTTTTAGTTCTGTCGCCTTTGATGTATCCGCCTTTAATTTGAGTAATACATGCAGCATTATCTTCATACAGTATTGTTGGACTCCCCCTGATTGTTGGAAGACCGCATTCCTCTTGAACATGTTGAATAATAGATCTCAACCATAAACATTCCCTACTTGCTTCATGAAGTGTAAGTATTTCAACGTGATTTGAATGGACCAAAGAGTCAAAAAGAGCTTCCTACAGCTCAAGCAACGTCTAATTTCTGCTCTTATCTTAACAATTCAAGCTCTTTTGCTAAGATAAGAATTCGGCCAACTCTAATAGAGCGGATCAAAGATGTCCAAAAGGTTGATGCACAATTATGTAAAACCCACAATAACGTGGAAAGTGGTCAAGAACCAAATTTGGGATCCGTGAAGACGGTTCCCAGAGACTTGGGGAATGAAGGCCATATATTCCTAAAGATTTGTTGTTGAAGAAGGCGTTACTAGAAGAGGCTCATATTTTGAATTATTCTGTGTATCCCGACGGAACTAAAATGTATCAGGACCTTCTTGAAAGATATTGGTTGAGCAATATGAAGCTGGACATTGCTCAATTTGTGGCTCAATTCCTAACATGTCAGCAAATCAAGGCAGAACATCAAAAGCTAGTGGGTGAGCTTCAACCATTGCCTATACCATAATAGAAATGGGAAAAAATTGCAAATGATTTTGTAGTCGGGCTTCCAAGAACAGCAAGGGGGCGTAATGCAGTTTAGGTAATTTGTAGATCGCTTAACTAAATCAGCCCACTTTTTACCCATTAGGAGCATATATAACCTGGACAGATGTTAACTACCAAACCTAAATTGATAGCTAACCTTGTGGAAGAGATTGATTAGGTGAGAAGAGAATTGAAAGAGATGAGAAATTAGAGAAATAGATGAGAATTAGATGAGAATTAGAGAGTGATTATCCAAAAGGAAATCAGGATTGTATTGATTGAATGATCAACTTACATGACTTGAGCTTATTTATACTAAGACACCAAGCTAAAACCGAACATAACAACTTCTGGTGCCCAAACACCTAGCCTCCGGATTTGACTCAAATGGACCCTAACCGACTTGGCTCCCAAACATGGCCTACCAACTAACTTTCAAATACAACACCAAAGCAATCTAAAACATTACAAGCAATTCAAGACCAAATACAACCAAAAGACTAAAGGATTTATAGCATTCCCTCCCCCTTGAAAAGCTCCTTGTCCTCAAGGAGAAAAACTTGGAAATTGACTCTTCAAAAATGTAGGTTTCTCCCATGTGACCACACTCTTATCAAAGTTCGGCCACCACACCAAGATCTGCTGGAAAGCTCCCGTAGCTCCTGTAATCATCTTCTACCTCTTGTCAGCTACCGGCCCCAGCGGCAACTCACCATTTGCTCCCACTTCTGGTGGAGACCGTGAACTTCTAACTCCTTTTTTCACCTGCTTATTAAGTAATGATACATGGAACACCGGGTGAATGTATGAATGAGGAGGCAAATCAAGTTTGTAAGCAACTTTGCCGATCTTCTCCAAAATTTTGTATGGGCCAAAGAAACGAGCACTTAGCTTGACATTCTTCCTGATAGCCAAAGAAGATTGTCTATAAGGTTGTAATTTGAGGTAGACCATGTCTCCAACTTCATAAGTTTTGTCTACCCTCTTTTTATCTGCATAAAATTTCATTTGTTCACGAGCTTGATGAAGATTATCCTTAAGAACCTGTAACATCTGCTTCCTTTGCTGAATCAAGTCCCCTGCTGCAGAATCTGAAGTCCCCTGCTGCTGCAACATCATTGGAGAAGGAGGAGCATACCCATATAAGGCTTGGAAAGGAGAAGTGCCAATTGATGCATGAACATGAGTGTTAAACCAATATTCAGCTAAGGAGAGCCATTGATTCCACTCTTTAGGCCGTGAGAAAACCATACTCCGAAGGTACTGCTCAATACATTGGTTGACAAGCTTGGTTTGTCTATCCGTTTGGGGATGGTAAGATGAACTAAGTGCCAACGTAGTACCCAACAATTTGAACAACTCTCTCCAAAAATTGCTTGTGAAGATCTTGTCCCGATTAGAAACAATGGATTGTGGCAACCCATGTAGCTTATATATGTTGTCCAAGAAGCTCTTAGCCAATCTCTCAGTTGTAACGGGCCGGATGAGTGATACAAAGTGACTATATTTGGTAAAGCGATCCACCACTACCCAAATGACCTCCCTACCATCAGACTTGGGAAGACCTTCTATAAAATCCATGCTTATGTCGATCCAAGCACCCTTCGGAATGGGAAGTGGCTGCAAGAGTCCTTGGTATCTATGATCTCCCAATTTGGTTTGTTGACAAACCTCACAAGACATAACAAAATCTGAAACTGCCTTCTTCATACCGTGCCAACTAAAGTATGCCTTAACTCTCTGATAAGTACCTTAAACCCGACAATGTCCACCCCAAGCTGAATCATGTGAAGCCTTCACAATCTGATCCCTCAAATCAGTCGAGGAGCCAATGTACATCTTGTTCTGCACCCAGATGATTCCCTTCTGCACAGATACTTCAGCCTTATTCTCAACAACATCTGCATCTTTCACCCAAGCTACAGCCATACATTCTTAAGCAAAGGGGTCCCCTTCATAAGATTTGTAGACTTCATCCATCTAAGATGGCAAAACAACAGACAATACACCGCATGAACCTTGCTCGTGGTCCTCAAACCTCCTTGACAAAGCATCCGCAGCCAGATTTTCCTTCCCTTTTTTATACTTGATTGCATAATCAAGGACTAGCAACTTCATTAACCCCTTCTTTTGAAATCTTGTCACTATCTTTTGCTCTACGAGGTGCTTAAGACTTTGATGATCTGTTCGAATGATGAACCTATGACATCCAAGTAATGCCTCCATTTCTCAATTGCTAGGAGTTGCCAAGTACTCTTTTTCATAAGTGGACATGGCTTGATATTTGGGGCTAAGTGCTTGACACAAATAAGCAATAGGTCTTCCATGTTGAGAAAGAACAGCCCCACAACTAGTCGCACTTGTGTCCGTCTCCAAGATGAAGTCCTCAGCAAAGTTTGGCATAGCTAATACCGGAGCGCCACACATAGCATACTTAAGAGCATCAAAAGCTATTTGTGCCTTTTTGGTCCACTTGAATGCATCCTTCTTTAGAAGCTCAGTTAAGGGCTTTGCAATGGACCTATAACCTTTAATGAACTTCCTATAATAACCGGTCAATCCCAAGAAACCTCTCAATTGCTTCAAGGTCATTGGAATAGGCCACTCTTGCATTGCTTGCACCTTGGAAGGATCGGTGGAGACTCCTTCATGAGAGATGACATGGCCTAAATACTCAAGTTTAGACTGAGCAAAAGAACATTTTGATAGCTTAGCAAAAAATCTGTGCTGCCGCATCACTACAAACACTTCTCTAAGATGAATGAGGTGATCCTCATAGGAAGAACTATATATCAATATATCATCAAAGAAAACCAACACTAATCTCCTCAAGTAAGGCTTGGGATGTGGCCGGAGCATTTGTTAAACCAAAAGGCATAACAACGAACTTAAAATGCCCATGGTGTGTCTGAAAAGCAGTCTTGTATATATCCGGCTCAAGAACTCTAATTTGATGATATCCTTGCCTCAAATCAAGCTTAGAGAAGAAATGTGCTCCATATAACTCATCAAGCAAATCGTCAATAACAGGAATAGGAAACTTATCTTTCACTTTCAAAGAATTCAGTTGGTGATAATCGATGCACATTCTAGCCATGCCATCCTTCTTCTTCACAAGAATCACGGGTGAGGCAAAAGGACTATGGCTTGGTCTAATGAAGCTCATTTGAAGCAACTTATCAACTTGCTTCTCAATATCTGATTTTTGGGCATGAGCATAACGGTAAGGCCTGTTCTTCACTGGATTAGAGTTAGCTCGAAGCGGTATAGCATGATCTACACTTCTTTGTGGAGGAAGGCTCTTTGGCTGTTCGAAAATATCCTCAAACTCTTCAATCAAAGCGTGAACTTCAGGTTGAATGTCTGGCTGCAGTTCAGCAGGAGAAATGACAAACAATTGCCCAAGCCATTGAATTGCATTCTTCTTGAATCCTCCATGTAAGCGCTTGCCATTGATCAGCCGCAACTGTGCTTGATCTGAAATCCCTTGTAATGTGACCTTAGTGCCATGAACTTCGAAAGACACAGTCATTTTATCAAAATCTAACTACGCCGGATTAAAAGACCTCATCCAATCTAACCCAAGCACCATATCACATCCTCCCAAAGGAAGAACTCTAAAATCAAAGGAGAATTGATGATCGTGCATAGACCAATGGAATTCTTGGCACTTGTTTTGAGTACTGATTGAGTTGCCATCAGCTACCATCACAGCTAATGGATGAGTTTTGATGACTTCATGTTTTACCTTCTTCACCAATTTGGGATCAACGAAGCTATGTGTGCTTTCACTAGCCACAAGAATGGTAATGGAAGTTTTACCTGCCTTTCCACCAATGCATATGGTGTTTTGAGCTCCATTCCCGGTCAATGCTTTCATGGAAATCTCAGCCTCATCTTCAAACAGCTCATCTTGTGAACCATGCTCAGAACTGTCCTCAGCAGAACCTGAACTATCAGCCTCAGATTCAGCTTCAACACGAGATCCTCTTGCAGACATCAAAAACTTTGGATTGCACCTATGTCCGGGCTGATATGGCTGATTACATTTATAACATAACCTTGCAAACCTCTTGTCCACTGTACGGCCAGCCTTGGTGCTTGATGAGTCTCTTTGATGAGTTTTGTAATTGCTGCTCTTGAATTTGCTTTTGTCACTTGAAGATACAAGTGTAGCCTCAATCAATTTAGCCTTCTTATAGGATTTGGAGAGTGTCTTTGTCCCAATGGCCTTAACCAAGTTCTTAATTCTTGGCTTTAATCCACTAATAAAGCTTGAGACATAATATGCCTCGGTAGAATGTGGATTAATGGCTATCATGTTAGCATGCAAATTCTCAAATCTGATCATATATTCCTTCATGGAAGAGGTTTGATAAACTTTATTGAAGCTATCAACAACATTTCTTGTCTCCTCTTCACCATGCCTCTCACACAACTCTTCCACGAATTGACCCCAAGAAAGACTAGGATTGCTCTTCAAAACACTATAAAACCATACCTCATGGTCTCCATGAAGATGCACTACTGCTAACTCTACTTTTTCAGCTTCATTGATGTTATAGAAATGAAAATACCGTTCACACCTCCTCAACCAAGACTCAGGCTGTTTTCCATCAAACGGCTCGATTGTCACCCTTGGCTATCTATGAGCGTAGCTTCTACCACCAGATGTAGCATCAATACTCAATGATCTCTGCTGTTGATGCAAATCAGGAGGCCTATTCTATTGTTCTAAGCCATCGGATGAGCTCCTGTGGTGTGCAACTGAATCAGGAGGTCTGGATTGTAGCCCTGAACTCTGGCCAAACAATCTGGAATGGCCTGGTTCTGTATTTTGATCATGAGCTCCTATAGCAGCCTCAACTACAAAAGGTCGATCATCAACTGATCTGATATGAACTGAAGGTCCAGCTTCTACTTGTAACGTTGGAGATTTACCATGATTTCTATCTAAGCTCTCATTCCTGTCTTGATGAACTTGCGGTTGGACCATAGCAGCTGGAGGAATGAGCTGACTTGCGAGTTTAAGAATCGCATTAACTGATGATTCTCCCTGCTTCTTGATCTGATCTTGCAATTTCTCCAGCCTATCCTCCAATTTCGACAATCGATCATCATTTCTTTGATGATTTTCCAACTGCATTTGCTGTAATCTCGAGAACATGCGTTCTTCTGATTGTAATTGTGAATTCGTAATGCGATCACACCATTCCTTCATCTGATCAGTCGTAACATACTCCTTTGAAGTGTTTTAACCAGCAACAGCAGCATATGACACATTTAGTTGAACAACTGAAGCTACATTGCCACCTCTAGCTCCCAATCGTGCCCTAACTCCATGCCATACTTTGATTGGGTTTCTTTGATTTTGCCAGCTCAATTCAAGCAATAGAAAACTTGAACCAGCTCTGATACCAATTGTTAACTACCAAAACTAAATTGATAGCTAACCTTGTGGAAGATATTAATTAGGTGAGAAGAGAATTGAACGAGATGAGAAATTAGAGAAATAGATGAGAATTAGAGAGTGATTATCCAAAAGGAAATGAGGATTGTATTGATTGAATGATCAACTTACATGACTTGAGCTTATTTATACCAAGACACCAAGCTAAAACCGAACATAACAACTTCTGGTGCCAAAACACCTAGCCACCAAATTTGACTCAAATGGACCCCAACCGACTTGGCGCCCAAACATGGCCTGCCAACTAACTTTCAAATACAACACCAAAGCAATCTAAAACATTACAAGCAATTCAAGACCAAATACAACCAAAAGACTAAAGGATTTATAACAACAGACTTGCCATGTTATACCTACATGAGATGGTCCAATTGCTTGGTGTTCTAGTATCTTTTCTTAAGTTATTGACCAGTAGTAGTGCCTAACTAACAGAGAGTTGATTGAGGTGTGGGTTGCTCAGGCATGGTAATAGGTGTGGTCTATGTTGGACCTTCTTATTAGAAATAGTTTTATCGGGCTGTGATGAGCTTCCGAGTTTTGTAATCATAGTTCGACTCATTATGGGCAATAAGGCCTTATAGATATGTCATTATTTTATATAATGTGGTTTGGGAATTACTGATTACGAGCCACTACTGTATGTCTGAGATTATAAAGGTGGCTAAGAAGATAAGGATGGTACCTTGCATTACCCTTATTAAGTTGTTGATAGGTTGTGGTATTAAATAACTTAGCAGAAGGTTGGTTGGAGTGGGAGTTGCTCAGGAGTAATACGAAGTGTGGCTCATTTTGGATTCTCTTACTGGAAATATTTTGTCAAGTCGCGGTAAGCTACCAAGTTTGACAATTATAATTCAATCTATGGTGAGTAGCAAAGTCTTCTGGATATGCCATAATGTTGTATAGCGTAGCACGATTGAGGACAAAGTTCACTAGCTTTGAAAGGGATTGCCTATTATGGATGGGCAATTCTTGACATGTAATTGTTTTTACTTGCTTAGCATCGCGTGAAAAGAATGTACTTTTAACCATTGCTAATTATGAAGCCCCTTGAGTTTAGAGTGGTTTACCCTTTGTGATAGAGGTAATGCCTAGCCTGTGACTTGGGGGTGAAGTCCAATAGTCATGAAAAGTGATTTGCAAGATCAAGGTGAAAAGGCCAAAGTTTTGAATCAAGACGAAGTCCCTCAATCATAAAATGATTTGTATCACTTAAGATAAGGAAATGGATGAGGTGAAGTCCCCCATTATGAAAGTGATTTGTCCCTAAAATGGTTAGGAACAGTGTCATGAAATCTAAATTTATTCTAGATATATTATTTTAATTAATAAATAAGATTGAAGTCCCCGTCATTTTCCTAGTTAAATTTGTGTAAGCGAGCATTTATACTTCATGTGATTTTCTTTTTAGAAACATCCATGAGATGGGTGTAGTCCTCAGACTACAATTTACATGTTTGTTCTAAGTGGTTTCTGAGACTAGGCCACATATAGACTTGGAACAAATTGTATGGATTGTTGTTTGAAGGACTCGTAGTCGAAGATAAGTTTGGACCATTTGTATGTTAAAACTATAACGTGACACTTTAGATGACTTGTCTTGGTCACGTGGACGGAGATCCAAAAGTGTTAGTTTAGTGTGTTTAATAAGATTGAGACACTGATTTGGACCATATGGATTACTTATTTCTAGACTACTATCAAAGATGAGTGATTCATATTATACTGTTTGAATGACGACTCTAAATCCTGGCGGTATTCTGGACTTGTGCATGGAGCGTTAGTTATAAGTAAGGTCTAAACAAATAACTGAAATCCCGCGTACACTGGGTAGCGGCGTGAAGTGTGACAAGGATCAAGTATTCAATAGGGAATCTATAATCTCTTATGAGATACAGATGTCCCCTTAGTTGAATCGAAAATATTTGAATAGTTTGAAAACTTTGGCAAAAGTATTCCAAGTGTTTGACTTTAGAATTTATACTATGAATATGTTCGAGTATAAATGAATTATTCAATGAAGGGTGAGTCGGTAACTAATGGAGAAGCTGGGAGAAGGATAATGGTAGTAGTTATATTTATCCTTTGTCAAGGACATCTAGTGGAGGGGCTATTATCATCAATACAGTCTATTAGGGAGATATCGAATAAATAATTTCAGTCTGGAGTGCAATGAGATTTATTTAGTAGAATTAAGTCTCATTAAATGGTAATTAAATTATTTCATGAGATGATTAATTTAACCCATTTGAAGCTAGATTTAAATTGCCCCTGAGGTCCTTGCACAAGCCTCTGTATTTATTGCCATCGGAAAAAATATTAAAGGATTTATGAGATGAATTATTTATAAGATGGGTAAAGTTAATTTTGCCAAACATTAATCATGAAATTAATAAAATTGAAAATTATAAAAAAAAAATAATTTTAGGAAATTAAAATTCATTAGATGAATTTTTACATGTGGAAAACAAAACAAAACGAAAAAAAGAAAATCAAAAATGCGTATAAATAGTGGCAATCCGTGTGCTTCGGATATGACGAACCCGCGCGCGACACATGTCGCGTACTGGGTTGTGCCCTGTCAATCCGCGTGCACGGGCATGGACCAATGAGACACTGACATGTATCTCGCGTTTTGGATTAAATAAAGCACGATTTTGCCTAGGAGTGAAATGCGGTGTTTTGATATGTTTTTTATACGACACCCTGTGTTTTGCTTGTTAACTGCGAATCCCACGAAAAAAAAATAGATTTTTTGCTCCGGTATACTTCTATGAATAGATGTACTTATTCCGAGGTTTGGTATTCAGTTTTTAAAGCAAATTTTAGGGTTTCTGGAATTGTTTCAGAGATCTAATTGGAGAGAAAATTTTCCGTTAAAATTTTTCTTTCCTAGTTTAATATTTTTCGGAGCCCACTCTCTGAGCAGTTTGAAGTCATTACGTAGAAGATCATAGGATCTCGATTTTCTTGGTATTCTTTATTATTGGGGAATTCCGGGTATGTTCTTATTTCTTTCTTCTTTTAGTTTTGCTTTTCTATTTATTTACAATATTCATTATTATGTCTGTCTAAGTTAAAGTAATGTTATGAATGTATTAGAGTAAAAGGCTTGTAGGTCTAAATTAAAAATTTAGATTTGTAGATCTAAATTAAGAATTTAGATCTGTAAACTTAAATTATGAATTTAGATCTGTAGACTTAAATTATGAATTTAAATCTTTAGATTTAAAATTAGAAATTTTAAATCAACCCTAAGTTTAGAAATATGAATTCTACACCTGTTCCGCTGTGTAAAGTTTATAAAATTAGGGAATATTTTTGAAATTCATCCTAACAACTGGTACTAAGGCAAAGGGTTTATAGTGATAAACCTATTCCCGGAAACTCTCGCACGTGAGGTGTCATGAAGCGTGACTCTCCGACCAGAGGCTTAGGTAGAGAAAAGAGTCTACTACTCTAAATGCTCTAATAGGTGGCTATTGTTGTGACCATAGTTAAGAACTGTGAACCCAATAGTCGGCATCAGAGTTTATTTTTCCCCACAAAATTTATATCGTTTCCCAACAATTAGTATCAGGCCCAGCTTCTGATTACATTCATTATATACATAAACAGGTATAATAAAATCGTAAATAAATAGATTTGCGATTTAATAAAATAGAGATTTTATTAAAGGAGGAAAAACTTGTTTGAATTAGTGATTTAAATTATTTAAATCATTAATGTGATTAATTATTAATTAGATTGTTTTAAAGTAACGATTTAAATTGTTTAAATCGTTAATGAATTAATATTTAATCAGATTGCTTAAAGTAATGATTTAAAATTTTTAAGTCGTTAATAAATTAATTGTTAATTAAGATTATACAAGGTAACGATTTAAATTCTTTAAACCGTTAATAAATTAATCACTAATTCGGAACAACCCTTAAATTTGTGATCATGTTGTTCGTATAATGAGATTGTACATTCTCAGTGATGATTTACGAAATCGCATAAAATTGATCTAATAAGATTAGATTCAAATATTATTGCAATAATGGATAAAATTGGTTTCATGAGATTAGATTTAATTAATTTTATGAAATCGGATAAAATTGATCTAATGAGATTAGATACAATTAAAATTGGATAAAGTTGATCTAATGAGATTAGATTCAATTATTTTATACGAATCGGATAAAATTGATATAATAAGATTAGATTCAATTTATTTTGAAATAAAATATTTTTATTTAAAAAAAAGATATTACGCATCAGCTGGTGACGTCAGCATGCGTTAGCCACTGACGTCATGCTGACGTCAGCATCAGCAAATAATTTTTTTAAATTTTATTTACTGATTCATATAATGATTATTAATTAATTATTTTATTAATTAATTTTCTTTTAGATTGAGATTTTAAATTAGATTATATGATAATCTAAGTTGTGAGTCAGCATTAATTTTAAATAAAAGTTATTTTAAATTATCTCAAAATAAGATTCTGAAACAGACTATATGATAGTCTAAGTTTAACTTTATTTTTAAAATAAAATTTAAAGTTTATTAATTTAATTTTAGAATGAGAACTGGAACAATTCAAGAATGGATCAAACTAAGATTGTGGCGACAACTAGCGCACTCATGGTTTATTTGAATAAGGGTTGTAACAAAAATGAACAATTTATGGTTGAAGTAACTGAAATTATAACTAAGATTGACCCATTTAGGGTTAGAGTAAACCGAGATGGTAGCAAAAATTGACCCATTTAGGGTTAAATGGAGTTAAGATAGTAATGAAAATGACTCTTTCGAGGTTTAATTGATCTAAAATTCTTATAGAAATTTACACAATTTTGGGTTTTATGTTGTGCAACGGAGGGCAGTGGTGGATATGGGTGTTATGCCGATGCTAATATGTAATAGGAATAATGTTAGTGGCGGCGTAAGATGAAGCTTCACATACGACCAACGAAGCATCACGTGGTGGCAACTTTTGAGAGGATGGTAGTTAAAATCTTAGGGGTCGCGGAAGTAATGATCGTTAGTGAGAATGACGACGGTGGCTTGGGATGGTGATTGTCATACGAGAAAAGAAGCGTCAGGGATAACACCAGGTTTTACAGATGATGCCTGGTTGCAAACAATGCCGAGTTATAGAATTCACTAAGTTGCAGAAAACACCGGCTAGAGGATTCGTCGGCTGGTGGATAACTGGGTGTTTTATCCACATGGTGGGTATACAACTTGAACCTTTGACTTAGAACGAGCATAACTTCTAGTTCGTGCAGATTTACGGATTGAATCACATATCAAATCGAGCTATCGAACAGTGCTTGGCACCTATGATGATCGTTTAAGTTTTTGATCAAAGAGAATTCGAAAAGGAGGTGAAAAGACGAACCGGGTGAATTCCAGTTGCAGTTGTATAACGTACCTTGTA
Organism: Simmondsia chinensis; assembly: GCA_018398585.1. Classification (NCBI taxonomy): domain Eukaryota; kingdom Viridiplantae; phylum Streptophyta; class Magnoliopsida; order Caryophyllales; family Simmondsiaceae; genus Simmondsia; species Simmondsia chinensis. The sequence continues at coordinate 22,747,037 of JAGTTD010000005.1, forward strand.
ACTTTAAACAAGGATAACTTTTAATCCATGAAGAGTTACGGATTGAGCTACATAACAAAACGAAGCTCTTGAAGATTTTTGTATAACCATAATAACTTTTAAGTTTTTGATCAAAGAGAATTCAAAAAGGATGTTAAAAGATGAACCAGGAGAATTCCGGTTGTAGTTATTGTACAATGTACCTTGTAACTTCAAACAAGGATAACATTTAATCCGTGAAAAGTTACGAATTGAACTACATTTCAAAACAAAGCTGGGCGAATTCCGGCTGTAGTTGTTGTATAACGTACGTTGTAACTTAAAACAAGCGTAACTTTCAATCCGTGAAGAGTTACGGATTGAGCTACATATCAAAACAAATATCTTGAAGATTTTTATATAACTATAATAATTTTTAAGTTTTTGATCAAAGATAATTTGAAAAGGATGTGAAAAGATGATCCGGGCGAATTCCAGTTGTAGTTGTTGTATAACATAACTTGTAACTTAAAACAAGTGTAACTTTCAATCCGTGAAGAGTTACGGATTAAGCTACATATCAAAACTAATCTCCTAAATAGTTTTATATAACTATAATAATTTTTAAGTTTTTGATCAAAGAGAATTCGAAAAGGATGTGAAAAGATGAACAAGGCGAATTCTGGTTGTAGTTGTTGTATAATGGACCTTGTAACTTCAATCAAGCGTAACTTTCAATCTGTGAGAAGTTATGGACTGAATTATATATCGAAATGAAGCTATCAAAGAGTTTTATTTAGATATGATATATTTTGTTTTTGAAGTTTTGACCAAAGAAAAGATAAGAAAGAGGAAAAAAGTATTGTGAGATACTTGACTTACTCCAACATACAGCTTTGCATGCAATGATATGCTTAAAACTACTCAAAGGAATAGTAGAGAGCTTTTTTTACTTATGTTTCTTGAATAAGCCCTTTTTTTTTATTAGAAACATGTGCCAAATGCCAAAAAAATGCTAAACATTACCTCGAATGACATTAAAAATGTTTGAATTTTACAAGAAACACCAAGCCAGGCTTGATATATGATCCTTCCCACTAATGGCACCATTATGTTTGTGATGAATTTGGTCAGTACGCTTATTCATCACTTTGGAGTTTTGTACGAGGTGGGGCTCATTAGAATGAGCTAAACTCAAGCTCTAGCTGCACGCCCAACTTGATATTCCCTCCAAGATCAAACGAACTGTTAGAGGGGCCCATGGAGCAACCCACGGGAGATCCCTACAACACTCAAGTCAGAATCAATATTATGAAATAGTAAATAAGGGCAAGTAATAAATGAAACAATAGAGATAAAATACTTAGCCTGAGGAGAGTAAAGCGTTCGAACGATTATTTCTCCAGGGAGATGATCGTAGGAGTCGGTGAAGATGAAGGAGGCGTGTAGTCCTTTTATAGGGGAAGCCTATTTGTGGATGAGTATGACTTTACTTAAAGAGGAAGGATAATTGTGGATGGGTATGACTTTACTTAAAAAGGAATGATATTTGGGTATGTTTGATTCTATCTTTTGTAGTTTTGCATAAATGTGTTTTGGAGGGATAAAATAGGCGATTTGTGTTGATTTCACCTCTACTAGGCGAATTATGTTGCTTTTGCCTCTACTGGGCGAATTGTGTTGATTTTACCACTACTGAGTGAATTGCGTTGATTTTGCCCCTACTAGGTAAATTGTGTTGATTTTACCCCTAATAGGCGAATTGTGTTGCTTTTGCCTCAACTGGGCAAATTGTGTTGATTTTACCTCTGTTGGTGAATTGTGTTGATTTTGCCTCTACTGGGCGAATTGTGGTGATTTTGCCTCCATTGGGTGAATTATGTTAATTTTACCGCTACTTGGTGAATTGGGTTGATTTGGCCTTTATAGGGGGAATTGTTTTGATTTTGCCTCTACTGGGCGAATTGTGTTGATTTTGCTGCCACTGGGCAAATTATGTTGATTTTGCCTCTATTGGGCGAATTGAGTTGATTTTACCTCTACTGGACGTATTGTGTTGTTTTACCCTTACTGGGCAAATTGCATTGTTTTAAATTTTTATTCATATAATTCTTTGTTTAACCTACTTCCATGTCTATATTAGCAAGCTACTCAATTATAGTTTACCAACAGGATAAATTTTTACAAAAGGGAAACAAAACAAAAGACAAAAAAATATATCAAAAATAGGCCATGATCCACATCGCATGGATCAGACCAACCAGCTCGCGACACGAGTCGCGGGTTAGGGATTGGCTAGGGGCAATCCGCACTTACAGGCGCAACCATTCACAGCATGGCACGTGGCACGCTTTGGGAAGCCCTTAAGGGCACGGGACCAACCAGAATATCCCATGTGGCACGTTCTAGGTGACAAAAAAACTAATGTGTTTTCTTTAGTATTTGAAACAACGTTGTTTTATATGATTTAAGCGAATCCGCATCGATTTTTCCTTTTTTTTAACTCCAGTAGCCTATTATAAATAAGGATTTTAGAGTTAGAGTTTAGCATCCAATCCAATTCGAAATTAAAAGGTTTCTGAAAATATGGACTTTCGGAGAACTAATAGGAGAGAAAATTTACGTTGAAATTTTTTCTCTTAAATTTAATATTTTTCAAAGCCTACACTTCGAGTATTTTCGAGGAGATTATGTAGAAGACTTATGGGTCTCAGTATTAATTTGGTTTTCTTTATTTGGAGCTTTTCCAAGTATTCTTCTTTATTTTTCTTTTTAGTTTCGCTTCTCTATTTATTTACAGTATTCTTATTATGCTAGTTTTATATTCATTTCATTATTATGAATATATTAGATTAGAGGCCTGCATATTTAAAATTAGAAAAATCTATAGATCTAAATTAGGAAATTTAAATCACTTGTAGGTTTAAAATTTGGAATTTCAAACCGTTCCGCTGCATTAATTTAATAAATTAGAGAAAATTTTTGAAATTTGTCCCAACACACATATAATAACTCAAATGAGTTTAGGTCTAGCGTGATTAAGGTAGAGCAAACTGTATTCAGGTCACTAGATTAGGACCAGCGCAGTTGAGGTCAAGCCTTGGCCGTCAAAGCCCTAATAATTGGAGCGAACCTAAGTTCTCCTAACTTATCAAAAAGTGACAGCAGTCTTAAGATCAATGCAATCAAGGTCAAGTCTTAGCCCTTAAGGCCTTAAACTAAAGCCTCAGCCTCAACTCTCAACTCGTCGAAATTTGGGAACAGATTAAAACTATATGTTCATACCTAAAGCCCTAGAAAATGTATTACTGATGAAGCAAGTATATCGAGTTCTATGCTACGCTAAGCGACATTAAGTTATGCTATTTCTAGGAAAAGTCCACAAGCGTGCTGCAAAAGAAGACTTGAAAAAGTTTTGTATTGAGTGTATGTACTACTTTGGATTGTCGTAGAGCCCTTTATTTATAAAAAATAAAATAACTACTGCCCCCTAATTCTGCGACAACTTCTCCATGTCAGTCCACCCAGCTTCTTCTTGTGCGCATAAAAGACCAACAAACGTGCCCATGATTCATTATGGAAGGGAATTCTTTGGCACCCACATATGTATTTCTAGCTAAAGTCCCTTCTAAAAGTCCTAAATTTTCTTAGATTAAGCTTAGCGCTCAAGTACCTAAGATTGTAGTCCAAGTAACTATCTCAAGTTTGGGAGCCACCTATCTTGCAGCCTTCTTGGTAGTCCCTTTAGCTCAAATTCCTTTTACCCTTCAACCATCTCGAGCCTCGAATGCTTGTTTTAGGGTGATAATCTTCTCAGAATACTAGACTCGAGATGTCGTTATCTTGGCGCCTAAAAGTTCGACTCTCTTTGCGATGGACCTCACTTCTCAAGCACATAGTGCTTTGCCCAAAATAGCATCATCCCAACCTCTTCGAAATTAGGATGTAAACAACAATAAGTTTACAAATGTATGAAATTTAATTTTTGAGCAATTACGATTATATTCACTAAATTTTTAACAATGTAAATTGATATCGCAACATTTGCATTCCTTGTGAATTATATTTTATTTAGTATGGAGGGTATAAGTAGGTTGTTTTTGTACAAGACTGACTAGATATAAACTAAATTTAAATCCGAAAATTTGAACCCTTAAGACATTTAGCCATGTAGGATAATGTGCATTCAAGCTTAGCAAGTTACTAAGTCATATCAAGTAATAAAGAATGAGCAAAGTGTCATTCCCACGAGAATTGTTTTATTGATCAACTATCGACATTACTAGTTCTAATTCTATTTGAACGAAGTGAAATTAAAGAAAAACAAATATTGAGTTTAAAAAAAAAAAACTAAGTTTAAGGTGAATTTGATTGAATTAAAGTCTAAGGCATCCAATTTCACCGAAATGCAGCCATACGATATCTAATTCTAAGTTTTCGAAGTCTGTCTATGTTGATGGTCGAAAACCCTAATCCACTAAATAATTTCTCTCGAGAAATATTTAGCTTAATCTTTCACCTATTAACCCATCAATCTCTTGCCTGAATTTAAATAGAAAATGGACTTGAAGATCATTGGTTTTCTCATATGACCACATAAATCGCGTTAGCCTGTCTCTAGGGTTCGCTTAATTTATGATGTCTATTACCTTAGCACTATTCATAAATCTCCTCTCGAACTCATTATGAATCACTGTAAATTTTAAGCGGTGATCAAGCACTAAAAAAGCATGAAGAACAATAATAAACACTTCACCATCAAGATAAACGAACTACGAATACTTTAAACTAGAAACAATTATATCTTACAATTAAGGCTACATCGTAGCCTTGAAAACTTAAATTTAGGTCATATCTTGGATAAAGAAAACAAAATCTGGGAAAGAAAATATAAAAGAAGACATAGGATTAGAAGGACCCTAGCTAATCTTCTCTGTTTGCCTTCGTCGTGCTTCCTCCAAGATCTGAATTACTCCTTGATTTTCTAACCCCTTGTGGTGTATTTATAAACTTTACTTAGGGCTTGCTAGTATTACATGAGTAAAAGTCCTAATTGCCAACAAACTCTATCTAGTTGTATTTGATTTATCCTCTTTTTGCCTCCTAAGCCATCGACCTCATATTTTCTGCACAAGATCTTATATTATCTTTGTTTAAGTCTTCTAGATCAACGAATAAAGATTTACATGAAAAAGGACCTTAATATGGAATCAAACTACTAATATTTTAAGGATAAATTCCTTATCCAATTTTTCTTTATCCCTTTACTTCTTTTGTCATGGTGAATGTCCTCCTTACAAGATTTGGGTCTAATTGGTGATTCCTTTCGGCTTTATCTCTTGTCATGGGCCTCAAGATTGGGATTGAGTTGGATTTTGGATCCGTTTTAGTCTTAAAGCTCGTATTTTGCTCCTTTTTTAGCATAAAGGAAATAATGTGTAAAAATGAGCGATAACTATATAATTTTATTTTAAGATAGTTGATAAACGAGTCTAAAATAATACTAATAACATATACAAAATTAGACTTACCATAGGCGAATAAAGCTACCTACATATATAATCTTCTACATAAGAGCCACCAGGCCCCATCGGCCTAGTGCCGTACTACCATGGGTGAGTAGCCCAAAGATTGGTGGAGTACCACCTTAGGTGAGTAAAATATCATCCCCAGGTAAGACAATCGCCCTCCAGCGGTGCCACTCTCATCCTTTGGGTAAGTACTGAGTGGGCACCACCAACACCGATGTGTAAGCCAGTAACCCCTTGGCGGCACTGAGTACCTATTTTTTCTCTCCTGGGGAACATCTATTCATCAAATTCATTAACAGGCGCCTCTTTCTCTGTAGCCATCTTATTACACTCCTTACTCGCCATTGCTAAGTAAGGTGCTTGTTGACCCCTTTTGGCGGATAAGGTACTCATCTACTTCAGGCGGATAGCAAGTAACGAGTAGCTATTCCCGAGTATGAAACACAATTAATGATAGTAAAACCACTACTCAGCTAATGAACAAAGCCTAAACAACATGTTATTCAAGGGCAAAGCCAATGTCCACCACGGACAGCTCACTTTGTTCCTCCCAAATCCCTACAATTAGTTCCTACATATCAGCTAGATAGGGTCCTTTCATGTCAACATTAAGCCTTCTTAAGTCAATCCTACCCACCTAATGGCTTAGTTGCCAACTCTTTACACTAGCATAAGGTCAACCTCTCAATCTACCCCTAAGCCTAAGTATTTTATGGTTTTTACTTATTCCTCGCTTCCTCCTGTTATTATTCAAGACTCATATTGATTTAAGCATAAAACCTGTGACCCCTCTGATCATTTGTTCATCTTGCAGGAAATATCATCAAATTTGAACTTGTCATCTTCCCTTCCCCTTCATATTCCTCTAACAAGTTCCGTTTAGAAAACACCCACTTTTATAGAAAAATCAAAATATCAAAAACAAAAGATTTTGAAAGTATAAAACATTATATTCCCATGTAGCATCCTCGAACGGTGGACTACTCCATTGGATGAGGACTTGCATAACAGCCTAACATTGATGTTCAATGATGCGGCGGTCAAGGACGACCATGGGTTGTAGCTAGGCGATGACAATAGACCAGGTTGGTGGAGGGAGAGGTATGCTGGAAGCGGGAGCAGAATGACACCACCTCAAGAGAGAGACATGAAAGGTGTGAGAAATATCATCAGTGGCAAGTAAGTCGACCTTATAGGCAACCGGTCTAATGCAATCATTAATTTGGAACAGGCCATAAAACTATTGTGCTAACATATGATGCTGACAGATTTCTACATTTTGTTGATAGTATGGTTGAAGTTTTAACTGCCCATATGCTCCAATTTGAAATTCATGTTCAGTATGATGGTAGTCAGCTTGTTGCTTCATCTTGTTTTGAGTGTAATGACGGTGTAACTTAAGCATTGCAATGCTCTGTTCTTGATCTTCTAGGCTATGGTCTATCATGTTGACACTAGACTCTCCACGGAAAGGTAAGGAATGGTGGTTTCCTGTACAAAGCCTCATAGGGAGATGAGTGGACGGAGGAGTGAAACGACTTTGTTGTACGACCATTCCTCAAGCAGCAACCATTTACTCCAATCAGTTGGATGTTCGCGTGCCATACAACTAAGGTAAGTCTCAAGACATCGATTAAGAACTTCAGTTTACCATTCGAATACGGGATGATTGGACAAGGAGAGGTTGAGGTGTGCGCCCAAGTTAAAAAAGAGCTCTTTCCATAGTGTGCTTATGAACACAAGACCCCAATAACTAACGATGTTGTTGGGAAAACCATGAAGTCGGTATACTTGATCCAAATAGAGCTAAGAGACATGTTGACACCCTAATCTCGAAGGGGCTGGGATGATGCCATTTTGGGCAATGTACCATGTGCTTGACACATGAGGTCCATCTCGAAGAGAGTCAGACATTCAGGTGCTAAAATAACGGCGTCTCGAGGCCGACAACCTTAGAAGATTATCACCCTAATAAAGGTATTAACCACTCAAGGCTCAAGATGGTGGAAGGGTAAAGGAAGCTCGTGCTCAAGGGACTGCTAAAAAGGCTATAAGATAGGTGGTTTCCAAACCTGAGATGGTTACTTGGAGCACAATTGCAGATACTTTGGCGCTATGCTTAATCCAAGAGAACATGGGAATTCTAGAAGGGACTTTAGCTAGAAATACAGATATGGGTGCCAACAAATTCCCTCCAATACTAAATTATGGGCACATTCACGTGCGCATGAAGAAGCTTGGTGGCCTAATGTAGAGAAATCGCCATAGAATCAGGAGCAGCCGTTATTTTTCAGTTTTCTATAAATAAAGGGCTCTACAAAACTTCTTCAAGTTTTCTTTTACAACCCACTTGTGCTCTTTTGTTAGCAGTACGTAACATAATATAGCCTAGCGTAGCATAGAATTGGTTATACTTGCTTCTTTAGTAATACAATTTCTTGGGCTTCAAGTATGAACTTTCGGTTTTAATCCGTTCCCGAATTTCAACAGGTTGAGAATTGAGGCTTTAGTTTAGGGCTTAAACGGCTAAGGCTTAACCTTAATTGCATTTTTCTTAACACTACTATCACTGCATGACAAGTCAAGTGAACTTAGGTTCGTGCCACCCTTGATTACGTTGGTCCTAATCGAGTGACATAAATACGGTTTGCTCCACCTTAATCTTGTCATACCTAAATTTATTCAAGTTATTATTTGTCAAGCGTGGCAGGCTTAAAAACCTAATTGACTCGGGTTTTGTAAGTAGACTGCTAAGCTCTTAAGTTTGTCTCCACCCCAATTCCTAACTTTTAAGTATACGAGGAAAGGTGTCTGTGAACTCTACCCTGTCACTGTAGCTGCCACTTGAATTATGTTCATATCCTTTACTTTCTGTCAATATACACATCTAAATATCACAAAAATATTTAACAAAGTCCTCTTAATCGAAGCATAAATAGAACTCACTGATGGGAACGTATTTCAAAAATTTTTCCCTAAACGACTAGAGTGGGCACAATAGAAACTAATTTAAAATTTTTTATTTTAAATCTAATACCCTAATCTAATTAAACTATTTAATTAGACCTAAATCTTACTCTAATAGGCTCATAATATAATAATCAATATCGAATAAAACAAATATAAACATGGCACGTAGAATAAACGAAATAAAGGAAATAACAAATTAATATCAAATACTTAATTTTGACAAACTTGAAAGGCAAATCCAAACTCTGACTTTGTAGATCTGAATTTGGAAGAAGGACATTTTTCTTATCTCAAGATTTTTTTCGCAATGACCACTATAAGCATTAAAGTGTGAGAACCCAAAATATTTAATTTAGAAAAAATTTAGGAACAAATTTTTTTTTTTTTTAATCTTTCTGAAGAACAATTTTTCAGAAATACTATGCTAAACATTAATTTTGAAAAATACTAACACAATTTTAGGTTTTTTTTATCGTGGGAGAAAACTAAGTTCAACACGTAAAACAAAAAAAAAAAAAACAAAACAAAACTTACACATCGCAACCCTCAGCTACCATATGTGTATATATGCAGACATATTAAAAGATGCGGGCCCATCCCTTTTCTGTGATCTGGGCCACATTACGTAAATTTTTTTATTTTCTTTTCTTATTTGTTTTTGTTTAATTTCCACATGTATAAAATTCATCTTATGATTATTACTTAGTAAAATTAATTTATTCATCTTATGAAAAATAATTCATCTCATGAATTATATTTAGCAAAAATTAACTTATTTATCTTATGAATTCAATTTAAACAGTTGAAGCTTGCGGAGGGACCTTAAGAACAATTTAATTCTAACTTCAAATGGGTCAAATCTTATTATCATCTCATGATAACAATTGATTTTCATTTAATAAAACTTAATTCTACTAAATATGTTTTACTGCACTCTAGAATTAATATATTCACTCAAGAATTTCCTAAATAATTTTATTATTATTATTGCGACAATCAACCCCTCTATCAAATATTCGTGAGCAAAAACAGCTCCAGCTACTATCATTATTTTCCTCACCTCTATCACCGTAGTTATCAACTCGCCCTTCTCGAATAATTCATAATACATAAATAATTTTCATATTAATTCCAAATGTCAAATACTTGAAATACTCTGGCCAAATATTTTAGAATCTTTTCGTGTATTTGCTAATCAATTAAGGGGACATCTTTCGTTGTAGATTCCTGGTAAAATATCCGTTCCCACTACACTTCATGCAATTGCCCAACGATGTACAATCTTGGTCATTAAATTTTAACATCGTCATTTTAGGCATCAAAGCAATTAACATTCTATGCACCAATTCGGACTATTTTCCGAATTTAGAGTTATCGTCTTACAGAATAAATTACTTCTGATAGTAGTCAAGAAACAATTAACTAGAGTGGTCTTGCTCAGTGTTCCAATTTTATGGAAGGCACCATCATAATGCTCTTGGGTCCTTATCCACATAAGCAAGATAAGCCATCAAAAGTACCACATCATAGTCTTATCAAACAAGTTGTCCAAACTTATCACCGATTACGAACATACTTTGACAATATGTCACTAGTTTGATCTAAGTCTTTCCGTGGTTCAATCATGTCGACCACTTAAACCAAACCTGATACGTTATCTTAGACAATGTCCATCTCATAGAACGTTTTAGAAAAACAACAACGCATGTTTGACTAGTATAACATAATCAGACAACAAGTAAATAAAACAATTTCATTTATTTAATATTTAAAAACTAACTAATTGGGTTTTTTTAAAACATCTATTCCAACAATCTTCAACTTGTCCTAAAACCCAAATAGTTCGCATTGTATAACTACCTCTAGGGATCTGTCAACACTTTGACTATAAGCTTTAACTAATACTAATCTGTTACTATCTCATTCTTTTTCTCACATGCTTTCATGTACTAGGAAACTTCTGAGTCAACTAGTCTACTCAACAACTCCCTAGCTGTCAAGTACCCGACTTTCATAATGAAGCAAACAATGTGAGACTGCTTCACTCTTCACCATAAAATAACTCCCACTATAAGGTAAATAGGAATTCTAACGTCAAACATCTAAACTCTCTTTTAAAACAAACGACCCCTGATAATTTCAACATCTTTTCTTTTGAATCTCGCCAAAGCTTGACCCTAAAAATACGGTTGGTTCATCTTTGGTATTTCGCTTTTAATTAACTAACTAGACAATAAGAACTTAACAGCTCGTAACAATTCTACATCATTCTTAATGAGTAGAAAATGCCATATATATACAACACCTAGAAAGTCTCCACTTTCATGTTATGTCACTTGTGAACTAATAGTTCACTAACCATTGACTTAAAACCCCTAGGACTTGATTAACTGTTATCGAATCTACTATTCAATGAACGAGATGCTCATCTAAGCCTATAAATAGACTAGCTCAGTTTGCATACTATATGCTCCGAACTTTTGGCAACAAATTTGCCTGGTTGTATCATGTACATAATCTTTTAAGATAACCATTTAGAGAACGTCGTATTGATCACCATTTTGCCTTATCTCATCATATGAAACACAATGAATGACTATCCTTATGGACTTAAGCATAGCATCTGGCTAGAAAGCTTCATAAAAGTTGATCCTTTCATATAGGGTATTAACCCACTGCCATCAATCTAGCGTAAAAGGTCTCTACCTTCATGTCCACTCAACTCTATATACTTGTTGATCCACCCAAATCCAATTGAATGGACTTAATGTCTTTTGATGCCTCTACAAGTTCCTAGACATTGTCAAAATACATGCAGCATACCCAGTGCCCCAAGGGCTCCAGCCTAAGCAGGGTCTGGGGGGCGGATGTACACAGCCTTCTGCCTTCAGGGTATTATCCCGAAAGAGAGGCTGTTTTCGAGTGCCCCCAACCTAAGGGTGATGACTTCCCATGAGGTCACCCATCCTGGTATTGCTCTCGCCCAAGCAAGCTTAACTTCGGAGTTCTAATGGGATCCAGTGACAGCTATTTCTGTGTTAAAGTACAATTACTTTAATTTAACTTTTATTGCCTCAACCCAGTGATCTACATCTTTATACTTAAGAGTTTCATTATAATCTAAAGGATCAGATTCATCATCATTCTTAACTGTTAAGGCTGAAGACATGAATCTGTCAAGTAACCCTGACCATCCTCCCAATACACCATGGCTCTAATGTACCTGGTGTGACAATAACCTAGCTGAAGATATATCTAATATATCATCTATACTATAAGTTGTACCATGCTATTGAGACACAATATCTCATACTGTCAATTTAATGTAAGCCATCTATTGTACTTTTAGAAAACTTTCTAAAACATTTTACATAGTAAAACCCTTTTAATTTTTAAACATGACTCATCATATGAATCTATTAAATAATACATTATTGATCCTCTCTATAACACTTTATAATAAAGAAAAATAAGAATTCTTCCAAAACCTCCACTTCGATCCAATCAAAGTGACTTGATATAATTACCCAACTGATTCCAACTTCAATTTTTAATTCTTTGAACCTTTCTAGTAATTGAAGACTTTAGTCTTGGTAGGCATATCCATATATCAACATATCGAGTAGCCATTTATAAACATTTTGTGAAATACTCTTATGCTTCTGCTAGCTTGAACTTTTAACAGTCCATACACACTTTATGAATAAATCCTAGTAGCTTAATGCTTCCACTATCTTTACTCTTAAAGACACTTTCAGTCACCATTAATTCGAAGATGATTCACATGCTGGCTATCATTTAAGTACTTAAAGATCCATAAGACAAATCAAATCAGTTTTGAATCATATTGATTAATGTGAGCTAAGATTAAATACCACTTAAAAGCTATACTGTTAATGGAATTTCTTCTTTTCTATGGTTACACAGCCTAGCTTGTATTAGACTAATAAATTGCCATCAACGTAGTTTTGTTTAAAATGAGTCAACTATCAACTAATGTACCTTTTTAAATAAACATTTTATTTATATAACTGTCAGTCTAATTTTTTTTAGAAAAAAAAAAGCTGAAAGCCTATTTTGAAAATACTGAATACAAATCAAATCTCTAAAGTACATAAAGATAGTTACTCAAAAATAAACTACATTGCCTGACTTAAACTACTATCTCCTGATGCCCTTAACGAAAACCCATTTACCAGTACACTAGTGAACTATCTACTCGTCACAATGAGAGGAGATAGAATATCATATACCTTGTCACATTGGCTTTTTGTCTTGGTAACAATAGTATCTAACTACTTAGGCCATTCCGTTTAAAATATTAACGTCTAGCGCAATTATAACTGAGACAAAACTATTTTGATTCATGTTTTATTTTACCCTTTTGAGGTTCCTAAGTCATGAGATAGATGTTTATACTAAGTGGACTCTTCGCTTAGTGCTTATGACAGCTTTTCACATAAATCGTTCTCATGCTACTAGTTCTATGACCAAACACTTCTCTCAAATATCTGATCATCTCTGCTACAGTTGTCAATTCAAGTATCTAATACAAGAATAAGTTCAACATCTAATGTCCGAATCTTGCATTAGTCTAACATTCCTAACGTTCTTTTCAATTTAGTAGATCTACTAGTAGCAACCTAGAGAATTCTGAGCATCTCCTAGTGCTCTACGTACGTTAAAATATATTATACTGTAGCGAACAAAATAGAACAGACAAGACATACCAATATTGATCGCAATACATAATCTAACAAACTGTCTGAAAGCAAAAACAGTAAAACAAGTCATATAACATACATGATTACTTTTCGTAATTTTTAGCAAACAATCAAATTTCAGAGTCACATTTCGACAGTTACATGTATGCCATCGAGACCTGACCGAACCACCCAAAACTCCCTGTCGATGAGGCCGAATTAAGACATTAGAAGAGGGAGACCACTTCTCAATAAATTTTTTTTTTTTTTTTTAACTCTTTACTAAACACATTTAACACACCACTTTTCCTTTAGCCTCTAAGGTCCTACAACAAAGTTCCTCGGGGAACTCTGCCAAAGATAACCATGAGACCAGTGCTTAGGATAGGTGAATGTCATGCTCCTTAGATACTGATCCACACATTGGTTCACCCTCTCAGTTTGTATATCTAACTGAGGATGGTAAGATGAGCTGAGAGCAAGAGTAGAGCCCATCAACAAGAACAACTCTCACCAAAATTGGCTAGTGAACATCCTATCCCGGTTAGACACAATGGATTGAGGTAATCCATGCCATTTGTAGATGTGATCAAGGAATATCCTGGCTAATTTCTCTGCAGAAATTTGATGACTCAAAGTAATAAAGTAGCTAAACTTTGTAAACCAATCAACAATAACCCATATCACTTCCTTGCCTGCCTTTGGCAATCCTTCCATAAAATCCATGCTTATGTGCTACCAAGCCCTGTCAGGAATGGGCAATGGTTGCAGTAGAGCTGGGTACTGAACATGATCAGACTTAGTCCTTTGGCAAACATCACATCCCTAAACATATTCTTCAACCCCCATTTTAGCCCCAACCCAACAAAAGTACTACTTTAGCCTCTTATAGGTGCCATTTATACCGGAATGTCTACCCTAAGTAGAAGAGTGGAAGGCCTAAATTATCTGCCTTCTCAAATCAATGCAAGCTCCAACATGCACCTTGCGTTTAATCCTCACAATTTCATTCAGGACAGTGACTTCAGCTCTTGCCATGGATGAATTACTCACACTGTAGGCTGAGACATAATCAGTAGCAAACTTATCCCCTTCGTAGGACTTGTACACTTCCTTCATCTAATTTGGCAAGACATAGGAAATAGCTGAGCATGAGCCAGATTCACTACCTTCTAACCTTCGAGAGAGGGCATCAGCAACCAGGTTCTCTCTTCCACTGCGATACTCAATAGAATAACTCAATTCCAACATCTTCATAAGTCCCTTTCTTAGAACTCTAGTGGTGATCTTCAACTCCAGAAGATACTTAAGACTCTAGTGGTCAGTTCTAACAACAAAATGATGTCCCTCAAGGTAGTGCCTCCACTTCTGCCCTGCTAACAGGATGGCCAAATACTCTTTGTCATAAATTGAGAGCTGCTGATTTCTTGGACTAAGGCCCTGACTGAGGAAGTGTTGGGAAAATATAAAATTTTGTTAGAAAAATAAACTCTGATGCCAACTATTGGGTTCGCAGTTCTCAACTATGGTCACAACAATAGACACCTATTAGAGCACTTAGAGCAAGAGACTCTTCTCATTACCTAAGTCCCCGGTCGGAGAGTCACGCTTCATGACACCTCACGTGCGAGAGTTCCTGAAAATAGGTTTATCTCTATAAACTCTTTGCCCAATACCGGTTGTTGGGAGTAGTTTCAAAAATTCTCTCTAATTTTATAAAGTTTACACAGTGGAAGAAGTTTAGAATTCATAATTCTAAACCTGGGTTGATTTAAAATTCTTAATTTTAAATCAACATATATGAATTCATAATTTAAATCTATATATCTAAATTCTTAATTTAGATCTATAGACCTTTTACTCTAATACATTCATAACAGTACTTAAACTTAAACATGCATAATAAAAGATACTGTAAATAAATAGAAAAGCGAAAGCTAAAAACAAAGGAAAAAAGACATACCTAGAATTGCTCCAAATAAAGAAAACTAGAAAATCGAGACCCCTCTATGCAATGACCTCTAACTGCCCGAAGGGTGGGCTATGAAAAATATTAAACTAAAAAAAGAAAATTTTCAACGAAAATTTTTCTCTCCAATTAAGTCTCCGAAACTATTTCTAGAAACCTAAATTTTTTTTAAAACCGTATACCAAACCTAGGAATAAGCACCTCTATTTATAGAAGTATACCAGAGCAAAAAATTATTAAAATAACAATGTGGGATTCGCTGATAAAATTCTAGTTAAAAACCAAACACAACACTACATTGAAAAAGAAGTCAAAACAGTGCATTTGAGCACAATATAAAACCGCCTCTATTTTTAAATAATGTGTGCCACATGTCAAGGCCTGATTGGTCGATACCGTGGCACACAGATCCTCCCTAGAGTCGCCCAGCATGCAACTGGCCCATCGGCAAAGTCGCGGATCGCGAGACCTGTGCAGATTTTTATAATTTTTTTCTTTGGTTCCACATGCAAAAAATTCATCCTATGAATTTTAATTTTCCAAAATTATTTTGTTTTATAATTTTCAATTTTATTCATCTAATGAATAATGTTTCGCAAAATTAATTCATCCATCTCATGCATAAATAATTTATCTCAAGAATTCTTTAATATTTTTTCAATAGCAATAAATAAAAAGGCTTGCGCAAGGACCTCAGGGATAATTTAAATCTAGCTCAAAATAGGTTAAATTAATAATCTCATTGTATAATTTAATTATCAATTAATGAGACTTAATTCCACTAAATAAATCTTACTACACTCTAGACTTAAATTATTTATTCGATACCTCCCTAATAGACTATATTGATGACAATAACCCCTCCACTAGATGTCCATGACAAAGGACAAATATAACCACTTCCATTATCCTTCTCACAGCTTCTCCATTAGTTACCGACTCGCCCTTCACCGAATAATTTATTCATACTTAAACATATTCATAGTATAAATCCCAAATGTCAAACATTTGGAATACTTTGGCCAAAGTTTTTGAACTATTCAAATATTTGCGAATCAACTAAGGGGACATCTGTATCTCATAGGAGACAGTAGATTCCCTATTGAATACCTAATCCTTGTCATACTTTACGCCGTTACCCAATGTACGTGGGAATTCAGTCATGCATTTAGACCTTACTTATAGTACACCAAAGTAACTAACGCTTCATGCATAAGTTCAGAATACCCTCAGGATTTAGAATCGCCATTCAAACTGTATAACGTGAATCACTCATCTCTGATAGTAGTCTAGAAATAAGTAACCCACATGGTCCAACTCATTGTGTCAATCTTATTAAACACACTAACATAACACTTTTGGATCTCCATCCACATGACCAAGACAAGTCATCTAAAGTGTCACGTTATAGTCTTAGCATACAAGTGGTCCAAACTTGTCTTCGACTACAAGCCTTTCAAACAACAATCTATACCATTTGTTTCAAGCCAATCTGTGGCTTAGTCTCATAAACCACTTAGACCAAACATGTAAATTGTAGTCTGAGGACTACCCATCTAATGGATGTCTCCCAAAAGAAAATCACATGCAGTGTAAATGCTCACTTACACAAATTAACTAGGAAAAGACTGGGACTTCAATTTTATTTACTAATAAAAATAATATGTCCAGAATAAGTGTGGATTTCATGATATTAGTCCTAACAATCTCCCAATTGTCCTAAATCCAATTTATGACAAAGTTCATGCTCACCCCTTTTAAGTTTGAACCAAAGGTCTATTGAGCCTAACCTTTAGCGAGCTTAATTACTCTATTATGTAGTCAGCAATATAATATAGCTTGACATTCCTCTAACTAATGGCTCCCACTCCAAGGGTAAATACTTGCTTAGACATCGAACGTCTATCATTTTAATCTGACTAGAAGTCTTAAATCAGTATAGCCAATTGGAACCAGCTCGTCACTTTGAAGATTACTATAGGATCTCCAGTTCTTCTGAAGAACTAGAGAAAACTCTTCACTGCCACCTAGTCCATTGGACCCAGGTTAGACTAATATTTGCTTACTATACCATAGCATAGCAGACATCAAGTCTCGTGCACCACAAGGCATACCTAAGGCTCCTAGCGCCAAAGCATATGGAATATTTTTCAATTGCTCCTCCTCTTGAGGTGTCCTAGAGAACTACTTAAAAGAGAAAAGGGACTCCATCCCTGAAAGGTATAAAAAAAAAAAATAAAAAAAAAAAATTTGGCACTTTCTTGGAGTCCTCCATGCAATACTTTGAAACCATTTTGTCAATATAAGTGGCTAGAGAAAGACCCAACATCCTACTCTTACGACCTTGCAGAAGCCTAATCCTAAAAGTAGAGTTGGCTTCTCTCATGTCCTTCATATTGAGCTTTCTTGACAATGAAATCCTTATAGTTAATAACACCCCTACAGCATTCTCAATGAGTAGTATATCATTGACATACAGCATCAAGAAAGTCATTACTTTCTCTTAATGTCATTTTTACACCCATGTTTCATTCAACTAATTTCTCAAAACTATGAGACTTAATTACTTCATTATGGCTAAAAGGATCAGATTCAATGCCACGGTCAACCACTAAGGCTCCCGCTATGAACTTGTCAGGTGTCCTGACAAATCTTCCACCACACCTAAGCTCTCGTGTAACCTGGAACATTCTCATTCCTATCAATAGGTGCATCTAATGCATCCACTATGTCTTAAGTTGTGTCGAGCTGTTCATAATTATTGTCATTTTCCTTTTAATGCTATTTTATTTTGCTTTTGTAGTTTACTTGCAAAGTTCTTCTCTAAGTATTTCGCACTGTTCACGTATATAAGGAGAATAACATGAATAAATCATAAACACATGTTCTTTAATAAAGGTTCACAACCATATTCAAACTGAATAACAATTATTTTTCAAACCACATAAATCTAAATCCTGTCCAATGCAGGTACAAATCAATAAGACTTTTTAAGAAGCAAAAA
Source organism: Simmondsia chinensis (assembly GCA_018398585.1). Taxonomy (NCBI): domain Eukaryota; kingdom Viridiplantae; phylum Streptophyta; class Magnoliopsida; order Caryophyllales; family Simmondsiaceae; genus Simmondsia; species Simmondsia chinensis. The sequence continues at coordinate 22,765,172 of JAGTTD010000005.1, forward strand.
CAAAACTCTAACACTAAATCCTAAGCTATCGCTTCCTACCACTAAGACTGCTACTCTTGTACCACCTTCAGCTGTCAGGCACAGCTCCCATCATGTAGCCTCCTGGTTGGTCTGAGCCCCTGTAACATATTACAGACATGGTCAGTTGAACTTGAGTCCACACAGCAGGAATCTGGTGGACTCTCAACTACACAAGACTCAGATTAGTGAGATATCAACATACCTTCACCAGATGGCTTAACAGTCTTTGCAGGAAGAGTAGCCATATACTTTACGCAGTTTCTCTTTTAGTGGCCCATCTTTTCGTAAAAGTAACACTTTCCTTTTGCTGGCCTATTGTTAGGATTAGTCGCTAAACTGGCAACCTTGCCTTTGCCTCTCTTTTCAATCAGTCCCTTGTTGAGCTTGCTCCCACTAGCCCTTGATACCTGAGTTAAGTGGACACTCCTCTTGGCTCGCATAACACACTCTGCTACCTGTAGCTCCTTAATCATCTCAGGTAATGAATAGTCCTTATTGTTCAATGTATAGTTGAGCCTGAACTGAGTAAAAGAGCTAGACAGAGAAATGAGGATGATGTCCTACTAAGACTAACTATCAATCTTAGCACCTAGAATCTCCAACTTAGACAAGCATGCCATTATTTTCATGACATGCTCCTAAACTGGCAACCCTTTCGACATCCTCATGTTCAAGAGCTTGCTCATTAACTCTTGCCTAGCTACCCTATCTTGACCATCAAACATTTAAATCTCAATTGCTGTTTCCATCTTAAGCATCTGATGTTTGAGTACATTAGTCGCAGAGGCCAAAATGTAGCATCTGGCTAACTCATTGGCCTTATTCCAGAGTTCATAACGCTCTTTAATAGCAGCTGCAAAATTATTAGTGGGCACCGTATGTCGAGCTTCAGTGAGAACAAACTTATGACCCTCATGTATTAATACTGTGTCAAGGTTCATTTTCTAGGTGAAGTAATTCGGTCCAATTAAGGCATTATCTTTCAGAATTGGGTGAAGTGCAAATAAATGTGTAACTATCTTTCAAGAGTCATGTATAATGCGGTGATATATATTCTTTCAATTTAGCGCACACAATAAGTCAGATATCCACCAAACTATACTATCATGCAGACAATGATGACGCAAACACACCACTTCTTACTCCCCGGCAGCGGGGTAGCACGAAGCTTGTTCGGGTGAGAACTATTTTCAATTAACCTATTTTCTTGTAACTCTTACTAAACACGATTAACTCACCACTTTACCTTAGCCGCTAACATTACACAACAGAGCTCCTCGGGGAGGCTAATGCACCATGCTAGTCAAGTGTAAACCATTACCTAAACCTCCATACAAATACAAGAAATACTCCAAGGCAGTGCGGTCGCATCGATCTATCGATCTACTATACTGCTAGACCGGTAATGGAGATTGTGAGGTTACAACAATTGAGGCCCTGTTCCCATTTGATTTTTATAACTGGTGATTTTTAATTAACTTACATTTATAATCTGGATTATCTCATAATCCCCGTTAGAATCTCATTCTAAAATTAACCATAATTAATTAATTAATTAATTCTAAACATTATTGTTTTACAACATCGATCATCTCATAATCTTGCTTTAGAATCTCATTCTAAATTTATTCAGTATAATCAATTAATTAATTTTAATTAAAACAAAACCAACATCTAATTTAGATTATCACACAATCTACTTTTCAAAATCTAATTCCAAAATTAAATTAAATTAATTTTATTTAAAATCAATAGCAATTTTGTGCTTAGATTATCCCATAGACTATTTTTAGAATCTCATTCTAAAATTAAACAAGCTTAGACTATCTAATAGCCTAATTTAGAATCTTATTTTAAAATTTAATTAATAAAATTTAACTCTTATTTTAAAAATAAAGTTGACTTAGACTATCATATAGTTTGTTTCATAATCTTATTCTAAAATAAATTAAAATAAATTTTATTTAAAATAATACTAATTCACAACTTAGATTATCTCATAATCTAATTCAAAATCACAAACTAAAAAAAAATTAATTAATAAAATAATTAATTTATAATTATTATGTAAATCAATATTGATTTCTACAGGTCCGAAAAATAAAATAATAAGGATACTTTCTTTTATTACTGACGTTGGCGTCTGCTGAAAAAAATTTTAATAAAATTTTAAATTAAAATAATTTAATTTAAAGTAAATAATTAAATCTAATCTCATTAGATTAATTTTATCTAGTTTCTTAAAATTAATTGAATCTAATTTCCTTAGATCAACTTTATACAATTTTGAAAAAATTAATTGAATCTAATCTCATTTGACCAATTTTGTCCATTATTGTTAAAAATATTTGAATCTAATCTTATTAGATCAATTTTGTCCAATTTCGTAAATCAAGATTGAGAACGTACATTCTTATTATACGAACAACATGATCGCAAATTTATGGGTTGTTTTGAATTAGCGATTAATTCTTTAACGATTTAAACAATTTAAATCGTTACTATAAACAACCTAGTTAACTATTAAATCTTTTAACCGATTTAAACAATTTAAATCAATACTTTAAATAACCTATTTAAGTACTAAATCTTTTAACTGATTTAAACAATTTAAATCAATACTTTAAATAACCTAGTTAACTATTAAATCTTTTAACCAATTTAAACAATTAAAATCGTTATTTTAAAACAATCTAATTAACAATTAATTACATTAATGATTTAAACAATTTAAATCACTAATTCAAACAAGTTTTTCCTTCTTTAATAAAATCTCTATTTTATTAAATTGTAAATCTATTTATTTCAATTTTATTATACCTATTTATATAGATTATGAATGTAATCGAAAGCATGCTCTGATACCAATTGTTCGAAAAATATAAAATTTTGCTGGAAAATTAAACTCTGATGCCCACTATTGGATTCACAGTTATCAAGTATGGTTACAACAATAGACACCTATTAGAGCATTTAGAGTAAGAGGCTCTTCTCATTACCTAAGCCTCCGGTAGGAGAGTCACGCTTCGTGACACCTCACATGCGAGAGTTCCCGGGAATAGTTTTATCTCTATAAACCCTTTGCCCTAATACTGGTTGTTGGGACGAATTTCAAAAATTTTCCCTCGTTTTATAAAGTTTACATAGCGGAAGGAGTTTAGAATTCATAATTCTAAACCTGTATTGATTTAAAATTCCTAATTTTAAATCTAAAGATTTAAATTCATTATTTAAATCTACATATCTAAATTCTTAATTTAGATCTACGGGCCTTTTACTCTAATGCATTCATAACAATACTTAAATTTAAACAGGCAGAATAACAGATACTGTGAATAAATAGAATAGTGAAAACTAAAAGTGAAGAAAAGAAGACATACCTAGAATTGCTCCAAATAAAGAAAACCAGAAAATCAAGATCCCGCGATCTTCTGCACAATGTCCTCAAACTGCCAGGAGAGTGAGTTCCGAAAATTATTAAACTAAGGAAAGAAAAATTTCAACTGAAATCTTTCTCTCCAATTAGGTATTAGAAACTATTTCCATAAACCCTAAATTTTTTTTCAAAACTGAATAGCAAACCTCATAATAAGCATTTCTATTTATAGGAGTATACTGGAGCGAAACATTATTAAAATAATGATGTGGGATTGACTGATAAAATTCCAGTTAAAAACCAATCGTAGCACTTCATTAAAAAGAAGTCAAAACGGCGCGTTTAAGCACAGTACAAAACCGCCTTTTTTTTTAAATAACGCGTGCCCTATATCAAGGCCTGATTGGCCAATAGCGTGGCACGCAGATCCCCCCTGGAGTCGCCCAGCGTGCGACTGGCCCGCCTTTTTGTATATTTTTTTTGTTTTTTTTTATTTTTTTTTGTTTTTTTGCTTCGTTTCCCACGTATAAAAAATTCATCCTATGAATTTTAATTTCCCAAAATTATTATATTTTATAATTTTTAATTTTATTCATCTCACGAATAATATTGGGCAAAATTAAATTACCCATCTCATGGATAAATAATTCATCCCATGAATTCTTTAATATTTTTTCAATGGTAACAAATACAGAGGTTTGCGCATGGCCCTCAATGAAAATTTAAATCTAGCTCCAAATGGGTTAAATTAATCATCTCATGATATAATTTAATTGCCAATGAATGAGACTTAATTCCACTAATAAATTTCACTGCACTCCGGACTTAAATTATTTATTCGATATCTCCCTAATAGACTGTATTGATGACAATAACCCCTCCACTGGATGTCCATGAAAAAGGATAAATATAACCACTACCATTATCTTTTTCACAGCTTCTCAATTAGTTACCGACTCGCCCTTCACTCAATAATTCATTTATACTTGAACATATTCATACTATAAATTCTAAATGTCAAATACATGGAATACTTTGGCCAAAGTTTTCGAACTATTCAAATATTTGCGAATCAACTAAGGGGACATCTGTATCTCATAAAAGACTGTAGATTCCCTATTAAATACCTGACCCTTGTCACACTTCACGCTGCTACCCAATCTACGTAAGAATTCATTCATACGTTTAGACCTTACTTAGAGTACACCAAAGTAACTAACGCTCCATGCACAAGTCCAGAATACCCTCAAGATTTAGAGTCGTCGTTCAAACAATATAACATAAATCACTCATCTCTAATAGTAGTCTAGAAATAAGTAACCCACATGGTCCAACTCATTGTGTCAATCTTATTAAACACACTAATATAACACTTTTGGATCTCCATCCACATGACTAAGAAAAGTCATTTGAAGTGTCACGTTATAGTCTTAACATGCAAGTGGTCCAAACTAGTCTTCGACTACGAGCCTTTCAAACAACAATCCGTACCATTTGTTCCAAGTCTATCTGTGGCTTAGTCTCATAAACCACTTAGAACTAACATGTAAATTGTAGTTTGAGGACTACACCCATCTCATGGAGGTCTCCCAAAAGAAAATCACATGTAGTATAAAAGCTCGCTTACACAAATTTATCTTAGAAACGACTTGGACTTTAATTTTATTTATTAATTAAAACAATATGTCTTGAATAAATCTAGATTTTAGGATATTGTTCATAACAAGAAGTCCACTGGTCTCTTCTACTTAGAAAGAACTACCCTAACTCCCATGCTGCTGGCGTCAGTTTCCTATACAAAAGGCTTCCCAAAATCAGGCATAATTAGGACTGGTGTAGAGCACATAGCTATCTCGAGGCTTTCAAACCCTTCTTGAGCAACTTTAGACCATAGGAATGCATCCTTCTTCAAGAGATCAGCCAAGGGTTTGGCCAGCACTTCATATCCAGCAATGAACTTCCTATAATATCCAATCAATCCAAGAAATCCCCTCAACTGCTTGGGGTTTTAAGGAACAGGCCACTCTTTCATCACTTGTATCTTACTGGGGTTTGTTGCAACACATTCTTTGGAAACTATATGTCCCAAGTATTCCACTTGAGTCTGAGCAAACGAACACTTGGAAAGCTAAGCATACAACTTATTTTTGCGCATAATCTTAAAGACTTGTCTCAGCTGCTTGACATGTGCTTCCATAGAAGGACTATAAACCAGTATGCCATCAAAAAACAGCAACACAAACTTCCTCAGGTCAGCTTTAGATACATCGTTCATCAATGCCTGAAAGGTAGTTGGAGCATTGGTTAAGCCAAAAGGCATAACCACAAATTTATAATGTCCGTGATGTGTCCTAAAGGAAGTCTTGTGAATGTCCTCATCCAACACTCCAATTTGGTGATATCCCTGGCTCAAGTCTAACTTAGAATAGTACTAGGAGCTATTTAGCTCATCAACCAAATCATCCATAACAGGAATTGGAAACTTGTCCTTGATGGTGAGAGAGTTAAGATGCCTGTAATCCACACACATTTGAGATGAACCATCCTTCTTCTTAACAAGAATCATCGAAGAAGCAAAGGGACTAGGACTGTGAGTTTGTCTTCAATAGCTCTGCAACATGTCTTTCAATCTCACTTTTCTGTGAGTGAGGGTACTTATAAGGTCTTAAATTCATGGGATTGGAATTAACCTTAAGAGGGATAGCATGATCTAGAACCCTCTTAGGAGGCAAGGTTCTGAATTGTCTAATGGAAGGGTTTGAATTTTGCCGCGCTGCTTCAGAACTTGGAGTGATGGAACACATCTGACCAATCCACTGATACTTCCCTTTTCTGACCATCTTCTCAAAGCTTTTCCCTTTCATCATCTGTAATTGTCCCTTCTCCGTAATTCCTTGCAGAATCACACTCTATCCTCCCCTTTCAAAAGACACAGATAGTTGAGCAAAATCAAAGATTAAGGGGCTAATGGTTTGCATCTAGTCAACTCCAAGGACCACATCACAACCTCCCAACTTAAGTACTCTGAAGTCATACTCAAATTAAGGTCCTTGCATCCTCCAACAAAACCCTTGACATTTCATTTGCGTGATCATAGAATTCCCATCAGCCACTGTGATAGCTAAGGGGTTGGTCTTGATCATTTCATGCCCAACCTGCTTCACAACCTTAGGATCCACAAAGCTATGCGTACTACCACTGTCAATCAAGATCAACATATGCTTGTGTACCACCTCTCCTTTGATTCTTATCGTGTTATGAGAACCATTTTGAGTGAGTGCGCTAATAGATATCTCCATTTCATCATTCTCAGATTCCCCTTGATCCTCCTCTTCCTACTCCTCTGATATCTCTTCTACCTTCTGAACCTCAATCTCCTCACAGGCATTTGCTCCAGTGACTATCATTAGCAACTTAGGATTACATTTGTGTCCAAAGAAGTACTTCTGATTGCATTTAAAACACAACCTCTGATTCTTCTTTCTTCTAAACTCAACATCCTTGAACCACTAACAGGAGTAGCCTACTGCTAAGATGATGATTGTGGAGCCTTGGGCTTAGGTCCATCAGAACCAGCTAGGACCGTGGCTTTCATCAATTTAGCGTTGGAAAAGGCCTAAGTCAAGGTTCCAGGATTCAATGCCTCTACTAAGTTTTTAATTCTTGGTGTAAGACCACTTATAAAGTTGGATCTGCAATAAAACTCATTAGCTCCGGGATTAACTGTCAACATCCTAGCTCTCAAATTCTTAATACGAGTCATCTATTCCCTCACATATGAAGTTTGAGCCTATTTATTGAAATGATCAATCACCTCTCCAGGATCCTCTTCTCCATACCTCTCACAGTGTTCATTCACAAACTCAGTCCATGTCTAGCATGGATTGCTGCAAACCAAATATAATACCAGACTTCTTGATCTCCTTGAAGATATACTGCAACTAACTCCACCTTCTCAATTTCAGCAATATGATAGAATCAAAAGTACCTTTCACATCTCATGATCCATGACTGAGGTTACTTTCCATCAAATATATAAATCTCCACATGCGGTTGTCTGAATCCTTGAGCCTTTCCACCAGCAGTTCCATTCTCACTGGATCCATATGATTGAGGTTGCAAAGCATCTAGAGGATGGTCATGCTAACTAGCAGCAGATAACACTCCTGCTCCAAGAGGTTGATTCTGCGGAGTGATCTGTTGCTGCAATCCATTGAGCTTCGGTTCATTGTGTTGAGAATGCTGATATAACTTCTTAGCTAGGTTCTGATCCTGCAATTACTGCATCCTTGCAAACATTTCCTCAATTTGAAGTCTCAATTGCTCAAATTAATTAGCCTCCACACTAGCTCAAGCATTTGCACCCATAGTTGCAGCATAAGTCGCATTTGCAGCAGCATTTGCTCGAGTAGTTCCTCCACCAACCATAGGTAATGTCTTCTTGTGTCTAGCCATCTCCAATCAATCGATCAAGCAATCAATTGGTAGCAAACACAAGCGTTGGTACCAATTGTTATGATTAAAGATCAAACTTGAATCATAAACTTGAGATATAAGAGTATGAGATGAGAAAGAAGTGAAAGAGATGAGAATTAGAGAGAAATTAGGGCTGAGAGAGAGAAGTAGATCAATTTCATTTGAATGAATTCCAATTACAAGATATTTTGCTTATTTATACTAAAGAAAATATACGGCTAACACTAAAGATTGCAAAACAGGCTTAAATCCAAATACAAGCATTTCCCGCCCAAACAACACTTAGCCACTAACTACCATTACCCACCTTTCTTGCCAGAACTACAATTTGAATCCAATTGAGAATTTCACAGCTAAAATCAACTAAAAATGCCTAAAATCCTTCACGGTCATGACAAACACTCATATATTCTTATGGCCATAGACTATTTTACAAAATGGGTGGAGGCTAGGCGATATAGGAATATCAATAAGCAAGATATGATTGATTTTCTCAAAGAGTACATCCTATGCGGGTTTGACATCCCAGAAACCATTATTGTGGACCAAGCTAAAGTTTTCAATGGAACCGAAGTCAAGAAGTTCACCAAGAGTTTCAACATAGAAATCGCAAACTCAACCCCTTACTATACTGAAGCCAATGGCTAGGCAGAAATGAATAAGAGTCTAAAGGTTACTACGGAAAAGATTATTGAAAATAATCCCAGGAAGTGCCATGAATTGCTACTGGATTCCCTTTGGCGTACAAGACATCTAAACGAGACGCAACTAGATCAACTCCCTTCCATTTGACGTATGCCCATGATTTCGTGCTCCCAATGGAAGTAACGGTTCAATCTATTAGACTAGCTCATTAAGGGAGGTTTTCTGAACTTGAGTATGAGCAGGCTATGGTGGACGAACTTGTTCTAAAAAAGATACAAGCTAAACTTTAATTCGTAAGGGGAGTTGTATCCTACATTGAAAAAATAGTGCAGATAATTCTTTTCTTAACAGGTTTATTTATTTTTTGAAAAATATTTTGTAAAACTCGTTACTAACCATTTATCCGTAATGGTTTAACGTCATTAAAATTGTGACCATTGGAAATTTATTAATAATATAGCCATTGTAATTTATTACGTCTGTTATTTTACCGTTGCAAATTAAAAACATATTTATATGTTCCCCATTATAAATCCCCTTCTCTCTCTCTCTCTCTCTCATTCAATTCAACCCTAAATCCTCCAAAAATCTCATCAATGTCGTTTCTCCTTACATGATCCGCCATTTTTATGTTGACAACTTTGAATTTGGACTCGCATTTCTTTGTGGCTTTTCTCTCTTCTCAAATTTTGGGCAGTGTTCAAGGTACTCGTACCCGGCAATTAACGAGTGCTTGTTAAAAGTCGGATCGTGTTAATCCTGGAGGATGACCGCCGGTTATACTGTACGCACCGGAGCAGCAGCGAAATCGTCTTTTAGGATAGTGGTATTTACCACGACGCGATATTTTTGTTTTTGTAAGAGCTTTCTAATCGCTCTCTCCTTCGTTGCTATGTTTGAAAATTAGTCAATTTTCTAACAATTATTTGATTGCTATGTTTAGAAAATTATTTCTAAATTTTTTTGCAATTTTCCCAATATTTTTCCCTAAAAAGTTTCGGTATTTTTTGCTTAGCATTTACATATTTTTGTTGAATATATGCTATTTTTAGCTAAAATTTTCAGCATTTTTATTGTATTTTTTCTGCCTATTTTTACTACAATTTTATGTAATTATTTTACTAAAATTCAACTGTAATTTCACTACAATTTTTTGCGATTTTGCTGCAATTGTTTGCTGTTGCGCTTTGCCGTTTTCAGTGTTTTATTACTGTTTTTCTAACAATCTAAAAGACAATTTGGAGAATCAATCATGATAACAAGGATTCCAGTTCTTTACAATTTAACGTCATCTTTCGCTCTTATTATCCATATGTTTCCTTTTTTTTTCCGTTTATAAACTTAAAATAACAAATGGTATCCATCATAATATGTAGATGATCCTCTCAATGCCTTCGAGCATGGAATCAAAATCGTACATTGCAGTTGTGATTACTGTGTCATGAAGCAAGGTTGTTCTTCATGTAACAGGTCACCAAAATCACATTGAGGCTTTCTGGAATATAAGTTGCCTTTAACCATTGGAAAAAAAAAGATGCATTTAAAAATTATGTTTGCGAAAATTTTAGTTACGACCATACAATGTCAAATTTTATACTTGTTTAGTCGCTTTTTACATTTGAATACAGTTATAAGTATGTTCTGTTAGCAAAATATGATATATATGCATTTTGTCTACCATTACAAAATTATCCCTCAATTTTTAGTCAAGAATCCATCGTCTTACATAATTATCTCTTCTGCCCAAGTGAGATTTCACCAAGTGGTTCAGTATCATAATCGGTGTTCTGTTTTTGGTTTTGGAAACCAAAATCGGGCAGTAAAAATTGACCTTTTCTTATATTTGAGAACCAGAAATTGCCGGGAATTCAAGCACAACTTTACAATATAAAAAATATAAAAAAAATAATTAAAAAAAACCCCTAATTGTGAAAGCCCACATGGATCTAAGGGATTAATTAGTATTGGGCCTACAGTTGGGCTTTTAAATGCAAACAAAACGAAAAAGAAAATAGAAATGAGATATACGTAATAATAAACTAAAAATTATGTATGAAGTTTAAGTATGTGTATGTTTGATGATTTGAACTTCATAAATTTTTCCGATTCTTCATGTTGTCATTCAAAGGACCTAATTTTCTAACAACAAAAAGGGTTGAATCGAAGCAACATAATGTTGGCATGTATGTATTACTTGCATTTTATCAATGGAAGTTAGACCCACATTTACATGAATCCTAATATAAGTTAGTGAAATGTGGGATAGTGCTCTTATATGAAACAAAAATTCTGGTGTTACATAAGAACTATTGGAAACATAATTCTTTTCCAAGTTTTGTGAGTCTACCAATATTTGCTAGCTGCTATTAGCCTGTGTGGAATGTATTATGATAAAATAAATAAATAAAAGTTAAAATTAACTAGACTATAAATCAAAAGGATTAGGTAGAATAACGTGGTGAATGAGATACGACCTTCCTCGAGAAAGATTGTAAGGAAAATAAAATACTAGAACACTGGATGAATGTGATATGTATTAACTCTAGGTTACCCTTGAGGTTTTGGGGGAAGTCTTGTTATGGTGCATACTCTCTTTAAAGGGCTCCCTATTTAAAGGCTAGATAAAGTATTCCATTAAATGTGTAAGGATTATGTTCCTAATCACCACTACTTGGAAATGTGGGGGCATCTAGCCAAAGTAGGTCTTCTTGAATATATGATTGCCGACCGCGCTGATTATGATAATCATGCCTCTAGTACTTTCATGATAGTGGAAAACCCTAAAACCCTTAATGAGGTTACTAAAATATAAATGCACCTAATTTGAAAGAGTTCATTAATAGTGAGTCATACTTATAAACAATTGCTAGTGGGTGTTCTCAGGGGTTGATAGAAACTAAATTCTTGAATTATGATATTAAGGGAGAAACTTCATGGAACAACACAAGGGGTTTGAAGTTCAAAGGTTATATGTCGCTTATATGTTTGAAACTCCCTCTACTATCTTTTCCCAACCCCTAGATAGTGGCGTCACCATTTGACATCCTTAGTCAAATATAATTTTGTGTATTAATCTCCATGTTCATGTGTTTCATGTATTTCCCATGGCCATGATTGAAGCATTGTGAGCATGTTGTTACTGGTTACTTGAAGTGATGATAAACATATTGTTTATGGACTGTTTTCAAGCTGAATATGCTGCTACATGTTTAGTTTGGGCGGTATGATGTCGCTATATGTTGGTTTGCTGTTGAATGTTGATTTTTTTTTTTTTAGCAAATCAGTGGTATATACCATATATGAAAAAAAAATTGTACAAGTCTACGAAGGGCATACCTTAAGTCAAGGCCAAAGGCCTACATCAAATAATCAATCAAAGAAAGAAACAAAGCAAGAAGTATCAACGGACAATATAACCAAACAAAGGGAACAAAGAAAACGAAAGCAAACAAAGCTAGTGCTCAATCCTCCAGTCCTGCATAAGCTGCGAGCAGCGATGCGCACCGCGAAGCGTAGGAGCAGCAATACGACGGCTGCGGACCAATCCTGTGATCTCCTCAGTGACAATTGCAGAAAGCCTGGACTGGAAGGGATGAATGCTCAAGTTACGCTCGTACCAGAGGATGTAAACCGTCACGGAGAGACAAAGGCAGGCTAGGATCCGAACCACCCCGCGACCACGGAGCCTGGTGGCAGTCCACCGAACCAGCTCGCTCCATGGTAGTGTGGGCCAAGCAAAACAGGTGCGAGAGGACGCCATGGACCAAACAGTAGCAGAGTAGCTGCAGGTGAAGAAGAGATAGTCATGCGACTCAGCATCTGATCCGCACAACATGCAAGTAGTCTGCACATCCTGCACTCGATGTCTCAGCAGTCTGTCAAAAGTCCATAGTCGCTTATAAAATGTAAGCCACAAAATGAAGGAGTGCCTCAGGATGTGATGGATGGAGTCCTCCTCCCTCTAACTACGAATCATCTCCCATGCCAATCTAGTGGCAAAAACCCCAGATGGGTCCCTCATCCACTGTACACTGTTAGCTACCCCCGGCAGAGGCCTAAAGTCAACTGAATCCCAAATAGGAAGCAGATCATCAATATCCCGTGGGAAATGCCACTGATCACCCTCAATAATATCTGAAACACGAGAGCCCAAACGATAACCAGTGGAATGGAGGAGGCGGAAAGAGAACCGCCCCTCCAGATGACCAGTGCTGAATGTTGATGCTCAATACTAAATTTGATGTTGTCCATACTGGTTTTGGGTTGCATGTTGTGTACATAATTCATACTATGACTAGTAGCTGCTAAATTTATTGCTGTATTGGGTTGTTCTTACTGTTAAAAGACTACTTGCTGCTGAATTCTCTGCGTTATAGTATGATTTTAAGTTACTTTGCTAAATTTTAGCCAAGATTTGGGAAATATTGATATACTTGAGTCATATGTGGACTCGTGTTATCTTGGGAGACTTCTATGCCCTTAGGATCTTCGTTTCATGCTTTCTTTTCTAGTTTTCGGGAAAAGGATATTGTGCAGGGCATATAAGAACCTTGGTTGATCATAAGCTTAGGTCTAGATACCTTATTTGGGTTATTGTCATATGTTGTTTGCTCATGTTGGTCATTTAGATGACATACTATATGACCCTAGTGTTCACTTGATGAGGAGAAAAATATGGCATTGCGTCACAAGCTAAATACGCTAAGGTGATAGATAGTGTTATAATTTGATAAATAACATAAGACTCGTCCTGGTATATTATAAGTTAGTAGTAGATCTAGTCTACATATCTTGATCCAAATGATGAGTATTTAAGTGCTCTAATTAAATTGTTGAGGCACTAGTGAAGTACTATGAATGGGGTTTACATTGTAATAGACTCTTTACTGTGTTGGGTGTCTGATATCAATGAGAATTATTCTACTAATGACAAGGTTTTTCGGCTCATTAGTGAGCTATATTTTGTGACATTCTTCTGAAACCTGCATTGTTTAGTTGTCCTTAGAGTTTGAGTTGCCAAGTAGAAAACTTTAATGGATTAGTAATGTAGTGCGAGACATTCCATTGTGGGGCTTTTGTGAGACCCCGAGAGCCTATGATAAAGGCTATTTGATCGGAATCTCTAGTGAATATTGTAATTCCATCGATTTTTGCTTGTTGTAGCTAGCTTATGGAAATTGATTATTGTGAAAATATTATTTTGGTAATTGTCCAAAGTCAGTAGCTTGATAAGGCTAGCATTTGGGCTCGAGAGCCTTGTAGAGGCTTGGGTTGCCTTAAGTTGAATTGTAAGGGTATCTTTTGAATTGTGGTTTTTTGTACCTCTTTCTGTTGATGTCACCAAATCTGATATAGCATTGGTAACACATGGACTACCCTTAATAACAATAATGCATGTACTCTTAAGTATAATGAGAATGGGTATATGGTCTTTTGTGACCTAACTGATGGTGATCCAATTGATTTGAGATGCTAATGTTTCACCATTGTGATGATATGTGAAATTGACAAATTTGCGGTATATGTCTTTCATGCCAATTTTATATAAGATATACGTACAATATGTGTATGGTTTGAGTACTTAAGGTGGAGATATGATTGATATGATATTTGCTCCAATATTGTATTATACTGGCTCTTGTTGAAGTTGGTAGGCGATGGAGTTAGTTGTTTAAAAGCTCGTTGCAGATACCTCAATTTGGTGGTAAGAGCAACTCGTGATTGATGTTGGAAGTGGTTAACTCTCAAGTACTGCTTTATTCCAATACAATGTTAAAATGCCATTTGTGATGATTAAGCTTGATGCTTTAACCTAACCTATAGCCCATAATGAGTGGTGTGGACATTGCATGCTTGATGGGTTTGGCAAGAGGAGACCTATTTGTCTTAGGGTTAAGATCATAAACAATCTACTCGAAAGAAAGTGATATCACTAAATTGTGTAAGGTCTGAAAAAAAAAAAAACCTTGTGGATCCATTGATAAAGACGCTATGTCGTAAAATGTTTATAGAAACATCAAGGGGAACAGGACTAAAGTCTATACATAAATAAAATGTGATGTATCCAACATGGTCTTAATAGGTTCAACGTGAAAAGTCATAGTTTCGTTCAAGGAAATGCACTGTATTTTATGTTGTTCCTCCCTATGGTGTGAAAGTGAGGAGACGGGTCCATAGCAATATGTTTGGTGGTATAAGCAAGGCTTGCACTTGATGGACACTGTCTATATATTACCAAGGGGTGAGGTTGAGCTTTAGCCCTTAATGGACTAATATCCATATATTTGGTTGTGTGCAGTAACACACACTTGATGGGATCCACCTATGTAGGTGTGGGAGTGTGGCCGCTCCTTATGAAGGTTTAAGATTTTCCTTCTAAAGTGCCTATGAATATCTAGGACGAGCCCATGGCCGATAAAATGTGCAAAACCGTAGGAGTTGCCAAGATCTGAATTCGGTATGTGTCCAAGTGGATGACTATACAACCCATTGTGCAGTTTAAGACGAAAGTCACCTTGCAAAATGTTGGTCCAAAACTTGGGTTACATAGTTGACGATTCAACTCGCAAGACATCGGCACTGAAAAACTAAACTCCCTTGGCCCAATCTATTATTCTTTGTTTTCTTCCGTTTGTATCCTTTGTGCGGGATTGTTGGAAAAATGATACAAGCTAACGTTTATTGGAAAAATAGTGCCGATAATTTTTTTCTTAACAGGTGAATTTATTTTTCGAAAAATATTTTTTAAGACCCGTTACTAATTGCTTACCTGTAACGGTTTAACATCATTAAAATTGTGACTGTTGGAAATTTATTAATAACATAGTCGTTGCAATTTATTACGTCCGTTATTTTACCGTTGCAAATTAAAAACCCATATTTATGTGTTTCCCATTATAAATCCCCTTCCCTCTCTCTCATTCAATCCTACATTAAATCCTTCAAAAATCTCATCAATGTTGTTTCTCCTTACATGATCCGCCATTTTTATGTTGACAAATCTGAATTTGAACTCGCATTTCTGTGTGGCTTTTCTCTCTTCTCAAATTTTAGGTAAAGTGTAAGATACTCATACCCGGCAATAAACGAGTGCATGTTAAGAGTCGGATCACGTTAATCTTGGAGGACGGTCGCCGGTTATGCTGTATGCATAGGAGCAGCGGCAAAATTTGGGTTTCTGGAAATTGTTTCAAAGATCTAATTGGACAGAAAATTTTCTGTTGAAATTTTTCTTTTCTCGGTTTAATATTTTTTAGAGCCCAACTTCCAAGCAATTTGAGGGCATTGCGTAAAAGATCGCGGGGTCTCGATTTTCTTGGTTTTCTAATTTTGGAGCAATTTCAGGTATGCCTTCTTTCCTTCTTCTTTTAGTTTTCATTTTTTATTTATTTACGACATTCGTTATTATGCCAGTTTAAGTTTATGTATTGTTATGAATATACTGAAGTAAAAGGCCTGGAGATCTAAATTAAGAATTTAGATTTGTAGATTTAAATTTTGAATTTAAATATGTAGATTTAAAATTAGGAATTTTAAATCAACCTAGGTTTAGAATTATGAATTCTAAACCCCTTCTGCTGCGTAAACTTTATGAAAGTAGGGAGAATTTTTGAAGTTCGTCCCAACAACCAGTATTAGGGCAAACGGTTTATAGGGATAAACCTATTCTTGGGAACTCTCGCACTTGAGGTGTCACGAAGCGTGACTCTTCGACCGGGGGCTTAGGTAGAGAGAAGAGTCTTCTACTCTAAGTGTTCTAATGGGCGCCTATTGTTGTGACCATCGTTGAGAACTATGAATCTCATAGTCGGCATCAAAGTTTATTTTCCCAACAAAAGTTATTTTTCCCAATAATTGGTATCAGAGCTAGCCTTTGATTACATTCATAATATACATGATTAGGTATAATACGATCCAAATGAATAGATTTGCGATTTAATAAAATATAGATTTTATTAAGAAGGAAAGATTATTTAAAGTAACGATTTAAATTATTTAAATCATTAATGAATTAATTGTTAATCTGATTGTATAAAGTAATGATTTAAATTGTTTACATCGCTGATGAATTAAAAGAATTAATTGTTAATTAGGTTATTCAAAGTATCGATTTAAATTATTTAAATTAGTTAAAAGATTTAATAGTTAACTAGGTTGTATATAGTGACTATTTAAATTGGTTAAATCGTTGGAGAATTAATCGTTAATTCAGATCAAACGGCCTATAAACTCGGGATTACATGATCTTTATTTTGAGACAATGATCGTTTGGTTAAGATTTGTAAAATCAGATACGATTAATCTAATGAGATTAGATTCAATTACTTTTTACAAAATTGGATAAAGTAGATCTAATGAGATTAGATTCAATTAAATTTACAAAATTAGATAAAATTGATTGAATGAGATTAGATTAAATTAATTTTAAAATTAATTTTAAAATTAATTTTTTTCAACGCTGACGTGGGGCTGACGTCAGCACCAAAAGAAAATGTCAATTAATTATTTTATTAATTAATTTTCTTTTAGATTGAGATTCTAAATTTGATTATATAATAATCTAAGTTATAAATCAATATTATTTTAAAATAAAAGTTATTTTTAAATTGGTCTTAGAATAAGATTCAAAAATTGACTATGAGATAGTCTAAATCTTTAATTTTATTTCTAAAATAAAACTTAAGTTTTATTAATTAAATTTTGGAATAAGATTCTAAACTAGACTATTTGATAACCTAAGTTTATTTAACTCTTAGAATGAGATTTTAAAGTGGACTACATGATAGTCTAAATTTTAAGACGTTCTATTAAATAAAATTATTTTTATTAATTAATTTAATTTTGGAATTAGATTCTAAAAAAATAGAATATGAGATAATCTAAATTTTAGTATATTTATTTATATTAATTTATTTTGGTTTTTAGAATGGGACTCTAGATAATAGGATATGAGATAATCTATGGTACTATTTTTAAAAGTAAAATTAACTAATTAATTCTGTTGAATAAATTTAGAATGAGATTTTAAAGCAAGATTATGAGATAATTGATATTGTAAAGTAATAATGTTCTGAATTAATTAATTAATTAATTTTGGTTAATTTTAGAATAAGAGTCTCAAGGGGATTATGAGATAATCCAGGTTGTAAATGCCAGTTAATTAAAAACCATTGGTTACAAAAATCAAGTGTGAGCAAGGTTTCAATTATTGTAACCCCACAGTCTCCATTACCAGTCTAGCAGTATAATAGATCGATAGACCTCCCGGCGGAGGATGTCGGTTTGCAGATTACAGGGTTAGACTTCTTTTAGGATAAACCAAAGTGCAATGAAGCGATGCTACCATGCTGCAGTGGAGTATTATGTGTATTTGTA
Organism: Simmondsia chinensis; assembly: GCA_018398585.1. Taxonomy (NCBI): domain Eukaryota; kingdom Viridiplantae; phylum Streptophyta; class Magnoliopsida; order Caryophyllales; family Simmondsiaceae; genus Simmondsia; species Simmondsia chinensis. The sequence continues at coordinate 22,783,065 of JAGTTD010000005.1, forward strand.
AGGAGGTTTAGGTAATGGTTTACACTTGACTAACGTGATGCATTAGCCTCCCCGAGGAGCTCTGTTGTGTCATATTAGAGACTAAGGTAAAGTGGTGAGTTAATCATGTCTAGTAAGAGTTACAAGAAAAACAGGTTAACTGAGAGTAGTTCTCACCCGAACTAGCTTCTTGCAACCTCGCTGCCAGGGAGTAAAGAATGGTGTGTTTGGGTCATCATTGTATGCATGATAGTACAGTTTGGTGGATATCTGACTTATTGTGTATGCTAAATTGAAAGAATATATATCACTGCATTATACATGACTCATATAAGGTAGTTACACGATTGTTTGCATTTTTAATATTTTTGAAATGTCTGCGATTGGTGCTATTCATTCAATTCTGAAAGATAATGCCTTAACTAGATGGAATTACTTCACCTAGAAAATGAACCTGGGCATAGTATTAATACATGAGGGTCATAAGTTTGTTCTCACTGAAGCTCGACCTACGGTGCCCGCTAATAATTCTGCAGATGCTATTAAAGAGCGTTATGAACACTGGAATACGGCTAATGAGTTAGCCAGATGCTACATTTTGGCATCTGTGACCAGTGTACTTAAGCATCGAATGCTTGAGATGGAAACAACAGATGAGATGATCAAACATTTAAAGGAAATGTTTGGTGGTCAAGATAGGGCAGTTAGGCAAGAGCTGATGAGGAAGCTCTTGAACGTGAGGATTTCAGAAAGGTCCCCAGTTCGGGAGCACGTCAAGAAAATGATGGCGTGCTTGTCTGAGTTGGAGATTCTATGTGCTAAAATTGATAGTCAATCTCAGCAGGACATTATCCTCAGCTCTCTGTCCAGTTCTTTCACTTAGTTCAGGCTAAACTATACAATAAATAATAAGGATAAATCATTACCTGAGCAGATGAAAGAGCTATAGGTAGTAGAGGGTGTTATGCCAGCCAATGGAAGTGTCCACTTGACTTAGGTCTCGAGGACTAGTGGGAGCAAGCAGAATAAGGGACCGACTGGAAAGAAAGGCAAAGGCAAGGTTGCTAGTGTAGCAACTAATCTTAACAAGAAGGCAGCAAATGGAAAGTGTTACTTCTGCGAAAAGATGGGCCACTGGAAGAGAAACTGCGTAAAGTACATTGCTACTTTTCCTGCAAAGACTGTTAAGCCATCTGGTGAAGGTATGTTGATATCTCACTGATTTGAGTGTTGTGTAGTTGAGAGTCCACCAAATTCCTGGTGTGTGGACTCAAGTTCAACTGACCAGGTCTGTAATCTGTTACAGGGGCTCAGGCCAACCAGGAGGCTATATGATGTGAGTTGTACCTGACAGCTGAAGGCGGTACAAGAGTAGCAGTCTTAGTGGTAGGAAGCGATAGCTTAGATTTAGTGTTAGAGTTTTGTTTTTGCTTCTTAAAAGTTCTTATTTATTTATACCTGCATTGGATAGGATTTAGATTTATGTGGTTTGAAGAATAATTATTATTCAGATTGAATATGGTTGTAAACCTTTATTATAAGAAATAAAATTTTTATTTACTAAGGAACATCTATTTGTGAGTTATTCATGTTGTTCTCCTTAAATACATGACGAATGCAAAATACTTAAAGAAAAATTTTGCAAGTAAACTACAAAAGCAAAAACAAAAACAAAATAGCATTAAAAAGGAAAATGACAATAATTCTGAACAGCTAGACACAACTTAAGACATAGTGGATGCATTAGATGCACCTACTGATAGGAATGAGAATGTTCCAGGTACACAAGAGCTTAGGTGTGGTGGGAGGATTGTCAGGACACCTAATAGGTCCATAGCGGGAGCCTTAGTGGTTGACCGTGGCATTGAATCTGGTCCTTTTAGCCACAATGAAGTAATTAAGTCTTATAGGTTTGAGCAATTGGTTGAACGAACCATGCGTGTACAAACAACATTAAGAGAAAGTAGTGACTTTCTTGGTATTGTATGTCAACAATATACTATTGATTAGGAATGATGTGGGGGTGTCATTAGCTATAAAGATTTGATTGCCAAGAAAGCTCAATATGAAAGACATAGGAGAAGCCAACTCTGCTATTAAGATTAAGCTTTTGCAAGGTCGTAAGAGTAGGATGTTGGGTCTTTCTTTAGCAACTTATATTGACAAAATGTTGTCAAGGTATTGCATGGAGGACTCTAAGAAATATTTTTTTACCTTTTAGGTATGGAGTCCCAGTGTTCTATGGCACCTCAAGAGGAGGAATAGTTGAGCAATATTCCATATACTTTGGCAGTGGAAGCCTCATGTATGCCATGTTGTGCATGAGACCAGATATTTGCTATGCTGTGGTATAGTAAGCAGGTGTCAGTCTAACTCAGGTTCGATGCACTAGGTGGCAATGAAGCGTTTTATCTAGTACTTAAGAAGGACTAGAGATTATATGATGATCTATCAAAGTGATGAGTTGGTTCCAGTTGGATATATTGTTTTAAGATTTCTAGTCAGATAGAGATGCCAGACGTTCGACGTCTGGGCATGCCTTTACTCTAGGCGTAGGAGCCAATAGTGAGAGGAATGGCAAGCAGTATTGTATTGCTGACTTCACCATAAAGGCTAAACACGTTGTAGCTTCAGAAGCTACATAGAGGGCATGTTGGTTCAGATATAATAGTTAACATAGTAGACTTCTGGATCATACAAAAAAGAGATGGGGTATAAAGCTTATCATAAATTAGATTTAGGACAAGTGTGAGATTATTAGGAACAGTGTCCTGAAATTTAGATTTATTCTGGATATATTATTTTAATTAATAAACAAAATTGAAATCCTAGTTGTTTTCTAATTGAATTTGTGTAAAGTGATCTTATATACTGCATGTGATTTTCTTTTAGGTATTGTCCATGAGATGGACGGAGTCCTCATATTACATTTTACATATTTGTTTTAAGTGGATAATGAGATTTACCCACAGATAGACTTGGAACAAATTGTATGGAATATTATTTGAATAACTCGTGGTCAACGATGAGCTTGGACTACTTGTCAGTTAAGACCATGACCTAACACTTTATATGACTTATGTTGGTCACGTGGATGGAGATCCAAAAGTGTCGGGTTGGTGTGTTTAATAAGATTGACACACTGAGTTGGACCATGTGGGTTACTTATTTCTAGACTACTATCGGAGATGAGTGATTCACGTTGTACTGTTTGAACGATGACTCTAAATCCTGAGGGTATTCTAGACTTGTGCATGAAGCAGTAGTTACTTTGGTGTACTATAAGTAAGGTCTAAATGCATGACTAAATTCCCACGTACACTGGGTAGCGGCATGAAGTGTGACAAGGATCAGGTATTCAATAGAGAATCTACAGTCTCTTATGAGATACAGATGTCCCCTTAGTTAATTCGCAAATATTTGAATAGTTTGAAAACTTTGGCCAAAGTATTCCAAGTGTTTGACATTTGGAATTTATACTATGAATATGTTCAAGTATAAATGGATCATTCAGTAAAGGGCGAGTTGGCAACTAATGGAGAAGCTGTGAGAAGGATAATGGTAGTGGTTATATTTATCCTTTATCATGGACATCTAATGGAGGGATTGTTGTCATCAATACAATCTATTAGGGAGATATCGAATAAATTATTTAAGTCTGGAGTGCAGTAAGATTTATTTAGTGGGATTAAGTCTTATTAAATGGTAATTAAATTATTTCATAAGATGATTAATTTAACCCATTTGGAGCTAGATTTAAATTGTCCCTAAGGTCCCTGTGTAAGCCACTATATTTATTGCCATCAGCAAAATATCAAAGAATTTATTATATGAATTATTTATCCATAAGATGGGTAAATTAATTTTACCAAACATTATTCATGAGATGAATAAAAATTAAAAATTATAAAATAAAATAATTTTGAAAAATTAAAAATTCATAAGATAAATTTTTACATGTGAAAAACAAAGCAAAAACAAAAAAAAGGGAAAATCACGAAAATAATAATGGAAATCCGCACGTAACAGCCAACCAGCGCGAGAACAGATGACGATCCGTCCCATCAGGCACAGACCAATCACCACCTGCCATGTGGCACACGGTTACAGGGCTAAAAGACGCACGCACAGAAGATGGTATGCGACGCTTTGGGCAAGGTTTTGAACAAAATCTGCGTTTCGTTTAAATTTTGCGAATCCCACATCGATTTAATTGCTTGTTTTCGCTCTGGTACACTTCTATAAATAAAGGCATCTATTTCATTAGTTTGGCATTTAATTAGAAATTAAATTTTTGAGTTTCTCAAATTATTTCGAAGACCTAATTGGAGAGAAAAATTAAAAATTTTCCTTCCTCAATTTAATATTTTTCGGAGCCCACCCTCGAGGCAGTTTGAGGTCATTGCCTAGAAGATTGCGAGGTCTTGATTTTCTTGGTTTTCTAATTTTGGAGCAATTCCAGGTATGCCTTCTTTCTTCTTCTTTTAGTTTTTGTTTTTCTATTTATTTACAGTATTCGTTATTATGCCAGTTTAAGTTTATGTATTGTATGAATGTATTAGAATAAAAGGCCTGTAGATCTAAATTAAGAATTAATATATGTAGATTTAAATAAAGAATTTAAATATGTAGATTTAAAATTTGGAATTTTAAATCAACCCAGGTTTAGAATTATGAATTCTAAACTCCTTCCGCTGCTTAAACTTTATGAAAATATGGAGAATTTTTTAAGTTCGTCCCAATAACTAGTATTAGGGCAAAGGGTTTATAGAGATAAACCTATTCTCGGGAACTCTCGTACGTAAGGTGTCACGAAGCGTGACTCTCCGACCGGGGGCTTAGGTAGAGAGAAGAGTCTCCTACTCTAAGTGCTCTAATTTAGGTGCCTACTGTTGTGACCATAGTTAAGAATTGTCAGCCCACTAGTCGGCATCAGAGTTTATTTTTCCACCAAAAGTTATTTTTCCCAACAAATGGCACTTACTGCCGTGTTCACACACTATTCTATTAGAAGGGCCTATATACCGATGTACAAGAATACGTGCACAAATGTGCGGTTTGTCAACGAAATAAGTACGAAATTGGGGCCTCACCCGGGTTACTCCAATCGGTTCCCGTTCCTTCTTCTATTTGAAGCATCATATCAATAGACATCATAGAGGGGCTATTGCCATCTTTTGGTAAGACAATGATCCTCATCATCGTAGACCGCTTGAGCAAATACACTCACTTCTTGGCTCTCCGCCACCTATACTCAGCCACAATGCTCAACTGTTCTTAGACCATATATACAGCCCACACGGCTTACAAGACACTATTATCAGTGATCGAGATCCGATATTTACAACCACCTTTTGGTAAGAGCTCTTTTCTCGCTTAGGCACACAGAAATCTTTCATCAGTATATCATCCTTAATCTGACGGATAAATTGAAGTCCTAAACCGTAGTCTAGAGACGTACCTTTGCTACATGGGGGGTGCAAGCACATGCGAATGGAGCCGTTGGTTACTCCTTGTTGAATGGTGGTATAACACAAAATTCCAATATGCAGCTCACACGTCACCCAATGAATTCTTATATGGGTATACCCCCTCCTATCCATCTACCTTACTTACTGGGTGAATCTGCAATGGATGCCGTTGATCGAAGTCTGATTGCTCGAGACGCAGCTATTAGTAGCCTCACACATCACCTTCTGAGAGCTCAAAACCGTATGAAGCAACTCGCCGATAGACATCGCTCCGAGCGTGAATTCTAGGTTGGTGATTTTGTCTGGCTGAAGTTACAACCATACCGTGAGCAGAGTCTCGAACTCCATCCCTATCACAAGTTATCTCCTTGTTACTTTGGACCCTTTCGTATTCTCGATTGAATTGGCACAGTCGCCTATAAGCTGAATCTCCCTGCTCGCGCTTCCATTCATCATAATGTCCACGTTTTCGTCCTCAAGCCCGATTTTTCCATTCCAGCTACTGCCATTCCAGTTCCAACTACTTGGCCACCCTTGCCGCCTCCTCCCACTTATCTTGCCATCCTTGATTGCCATGTCACAAAATGTAAAAGGATTACAACTAAACAAGTCCTGGTTCAGTGGTCAGGCTAGACAGCTGCTGATGCGACATGGGAAGTCTCATATGATCTTCAAAATCAGTTTCCTTCATTTGACCCTTGTGGTCAACCTTATGGTCCAGGGTCGTCTACCGGGGGGTATTGTTACAACAGTTGCCAATGATGCATCAGCTCCAGCCAACTAGGTGCCTTCTCAGCACACTTCGTCATCAAGGCATCAAGGCCACACTTTCCCTAACCCTAATTTAGCACTATTAATAATCATGTAAGAGATATTTTGAGGCATTAAGACATTTCTATTGTGTTCTCTCCCCCCCTCTCTCTTCCTTAAGATATTCTCTCTGTCTTCTCTCTTCTTACTATCCTAACCCTAAATACTTGTAATTACTCAATTTTTGGAGATTATTAATACCTAGAAACACAAATTGGGATAGCCATAGTTGTTCCTGGGTCTTTGTTGAGCAATCTTGGTGTAGATTTGTGTTTGTGTATCAATTTTCATGGATGTACTACACCAACATTATCAAATTGTTAGATTCATACAACAATGCATCAAAATTCTGACGTAAGTACCCAAGTTATAAAATATTCTAACCTTAATACCTCATTGTATGGATTAATATGTTAAGGTACCTAAGTGATAAATGATAAAAATTGCAGTACTTAACTGATAATTTCTCATTTTAAAATTTTAAAAATTTTAATTTAGTTCACGTGAGGTTTGGTAATATATTTTTCAAGTACCCTGAGGCTTTGAAATGTTTTTGAGGTACCTTATAATTTGGTAACTTTTTTTTTTTTTTTTAAGTACCCTTTGCTAATGGAACCTTAACGAAGTTAAGGAGAGGGTACCTAAAAAAAAAGTTATAAAAGTTCAAGGTACCTCAAAAATATATCAAAACCTTAGGATACCTAAAAAAATATATTACCAAACTTCAGAGTACTTGAAAAATATATTACCAAATCTCAGTATATTTGAGTCAAATTTTCTATAAAAGTAACCTTGTAAACCTAAAAGGAAAAGATCCTTAAGAAGAAAAGCACTTCTAATTAAAAATATTTAGTTTCTTATTCTTATTTGTATTGTATTCTTCAAAGCAATAACCTACTATTATGTGCTTGGTGTATGTAATTGGAGCTTGTAATTGAGGTCGAAACTGTAACTAAAACTTATAATTCCAATTATGTTTGGCTCATTTATATGAGAATTGAAATTTCGATAATATTCATAGAGACCTCTTGAACAATTGGTCAGAGTCAAAAAACCTCCTCAAACTTTTAATTTTATTAATGACATGATCAAAACCAATATGATCTCCCTGCTTCTAATTTGATCAAGGACACCAACTATTAATTGATATCAATTTGATCCCAACTTCCAAATTTTATTAAGGATATCGAAAACTATTAAAAGAAAATTTGTTTTAAATATCTTGAAATTTAATAATATTTATTTAGTGATGCAGCGCGTAAATGGAAAGTTTAGGGGAATGGGAAGGTTCAACGGCCTTTCTTTAATTTTATTAATCTCTAATAAAACAAACAGGGAAAAAATAACACTCTAATCTCACATCTCGAGAAAGAGGCTCCAAAAGGGAAATTAATCTGAAAATTATGAATTAAGAAACCCTAGATTTCTCTATGTACATATAGAGGGCTAATCCTAAATTAAATCAAATTCTAAGAGATAAATACAAAAATTAAATATGAATTTAAATCTAAACTAATCCTTCTTAAACTCAAATTAAACTTCTTACTTAAACTCCTCATCCGCGTCCCTGCCTTCCACGTCCACCAAGACCTTCGTGCCAAGCCAGTGCTGCTAGGCCCTAACGCAAGGCTGCATCATCCTCCCCGAGTTGGAGAGAATCCGCCCTCGAATTTGCCTGAGGGTCAACATGATCATTCTTGCCAAAGTACGGAACAAAGTGCTTGACATTGAAGGCATCAGAGGTCCTCATACTGGGTGGAAGCTGTAGGCGATAGGCATTATCGTTTACCTTCTCTAAGACCACCAATGGACCTATCTTCCAGGCCGTCAACTTGTTGTACTTTTGTGCCGGGAAGCGTTCTTGTGTCAAAATTGCCCAAATTTCTCACCAACTTGAAACCTTATTGCTCGGCGCTTTTTGTCACTTGCCGTCTTGTGTTTGGCGGTGGCTTCCAATAACCAGGCCCTGGTTTGTTCATGGATGTCTCGGAGTGAAGTGATGAGATCCTCCACCTTCCCATGTGGGTGTGTTAAATCCGGCGCAGGTGTTAAGTCCATTGGAGAACAGGGAACAAAGCCGTAGACTACTGCGAATGGCGTAAACCCTATACTCCTATTAACGGGATCGTTATAGGCGAACTCTGCTTGGTGCAACTTCACCACCCATCCCCTGGCATTGTCAACAACAAGACCCCGGAGAAGATTTCCCAAAGACCTGTTTGTGACCTAGGTTTGCCCATCCATTTGAGGATGGTGAATTGTGCTAAAGGCGAGAGATGTATTCGCCATCCTCCACAATGTCCGCAAGAAGTGGTTTATGAACCTGACATCTCGGTTGGAAACTATGCTTTACGGAAGTCCATGCAACTTGTACACTTCCCGGAAGTAGAGTCCCGCCACATGTATGGCGTCAGTAGTTCTCTTGCACCTGATGAAGTGTGCCATCTTGGAGAAATGGTCCACATCAACGAAGATGGAGTCAATGCCGCTAGTCGTTCTCAGTAAGCCTAGAACAAAGTCCATGCTGACCTTTGTCTATGGCTGGCTTGGAATCGGTAACGGCATATATAAGGCGGCGTTGGTCATTCCTCCTTTCGAAACTCGACAAACACGGCATTGTTTAACGTACCTCGCCACTTCCTTGCATATGGTAGGCCAAAAGTACTTGGAGGTAACAAGTTGCGACGCCTGGTCTCGCCCCATATGTCTCGCATTGTACTTATCCTCAATGAACTTAAACCACCAGCTTGAGTTTGAGATGCAAAGCTGGTTGCCCTTGAACAGATAGCCGTCATGAATAGAATATCTAGGAGCACCCCTTAACTGTGCTTCCCGCCACATCTCGCCAAATGCAGAGTCGTCGTGGTATTGACTTGCAAACTGCTCAAACCCTGTGACCTCCATCTTGCTCTCTATCATGATAAGGCTCCGCCTGCTTAATGCATCCGCCACCTTATTCATGGATCCTAACTTGTGTTTTATAACCGCCTGCTTAATGCATCCGCCCCTTATTCATGGCTCCTGACTTGTGTTTTATAACAAAGTGGAAGAGTTGGATGAACCCAACCCACTTGGCATGACGGTTTGAGAGCTTTTCTTGACTGTTGATGTATTTCAGGGCGACGTTGTCCATGTATAACATGAACTCTCTATTGGAAAGGTAAGATTTCCAATGCTTTAGCACCTGGACCACTGCGTAGAACTCAACATCATACGTGGAATATTTATCTTGCTCCCGTCAAGCTTCTCACTGTAGTAGGCGATGTGCCTCCTTTCTTGGCTGAGAACAATGCCAATTCCCACCTTGGATGCGTCCGTGTGCAATTCAAACGTCCTTTGGAAGTCTGGCAAAGCTAACACTGGCGCCGTAGTGAGCCGCCTCTTGATCTTTGCAAAGGCGGTAGCTGCCTCTGGTGTCCAAGTGAAAGCACCCTGCTTCATACAATATGTGATTAGCGCCATCACTGTGCTGAAATTAGGCACAAACCTCCTGTAGAAAGATGCCAACCCGTGGAAGCTCCGAACTTCTCCAATTGTCCTCGGTTAAGGCCAATCGCGGACAGCTACTATCTTTCCCTCATCAGCTGAGATTCCATCCTTGGACACAACGAAACCAAGGAACGTCACCTAATCTTTCACAAACTTGCACTTCTGCAAAGCAACAAATAGATGTTGCCCCCTTAAGGTATTCAGTACTTCCCTGAGGTGTCTCATGTGCTCAACCCAATCCTAGCTATAGATTAGAATATCATCAAAGTAGACGACGATAAACCTCCCAATGAACAGCCGAAGGACTTGATTCATGAACCTCATGAAGGTACTAGGCGCATTGGACAATCTGAAGGGCATGACTAGGCACTCGTAAAGCCCTTCTCTTATTTTGAAGGCCGTCTTTCACTCATCTCCAGGTGAGATTCGAATCTGATGGTACCTGATCTTGAGATGTAGCTTCTTGAATACCGAAGAACTTTGAAGTTGGTCAAGCAAGTCATCCACCCTCGGTAAGGGGAATCGGTACTTACCGCGATCTTGTTAATTGCTCAATTGTCAACACACATCTGCCAACTTCCATCCTTATTTGGCGTGAGCAGAGCAGGCACGACACATGGGCTCAAAGTCTCACAGATAAAACCCTTGGTGAGTAAGTCCTCTACATGGCGTCTCAGTTCTACGTGCTCCAAAGGACTCATCCGATAGTGGGACTTGTTTGGTAAGGAGGCATCCGGCACCAAGTCAATGCGATACTGAATGTCCCTTAAAGGTGGTAATGTCTCCGGTAGCTCTTCCGAAAACACGTCAACATATTCGGTCAGTGAAGCAGAAACTTTACTCGGCACTTCCTCCTGACTAAACTTGCACTCCTTTCCGATCAACACAAACACGACCTTGGCGCCACCAATCTCTTTGGCAAACAAAGCTCCTCCTTGTATGTTCAGATGCTAGGCTTCTACAGCCCATGGTACCTCCTCTTTCTTGGGAAACGAGATGGTCTTGGTCCCCTCGAAGATGAAGGTATAAATATTTTTCCTCCCGTCATGAACAACACTCCTATCAAACTGCCATAGGCGCCCCACTAGCAAATGACAAGCGCCCATGGTGATGACGTCACACCATACCCCGTCTTTGTACCTTATCCCCATCAAAAAATTAACCAAGCAATGTTTCGAGACGGTCACCTGATTTCCTTTCTTGAGCCAAGACAACTTGTAGGGACTAAGATGAGCTTCCGTCTTCAATCCCAGCTTGGTGACGGCTTCTTCCAATATGACATTCTCACATCTACCCGAGTCGATGACCACGTGGCACACCCTACCGCCTATGGTACAAGTAGTCTGGAAAATGTTGTTTCGTAGCCAACCATCTCCCTACTCTTCTCTAGGCGTGAACCAAGCTCACCTAATCAGCAAAAGATGCCCTTCATCACCCGTAATGGCATCCTCGACCTGACTTGCCATGTCTTCTTGGGTCTCATCCTCCATGATCTCGCCAACTTCGTCATGGAGCTCCTCTATATAAAGGCCCTTACCAGCCCTGTCACTCTTTCGGCACTCAGCAGCTCAATGCCCTACTTCTCCACACTTGAAGCAATGAGTCCTCGATGTTCTTGCCAAGTCTTGTGCATTAGGTTTACCAGCGTTGGTGATTGGAGGTCTATTCTGTGTGGCCTGTGTAGGCACTACCCTTGCGTTGTCTCTGCCGGCGGCCTCCGATTCCCAGGTACTGCTAATTTGGCGACGCCTTTGCTGGCATTCAACGTTCATGGCCCTTTGATTTGCTTCAGAAACGGTGAAGATGTCAAACATATTCAACACCTCTTGCATTGGCTCCCTCAACCCCCTTATGTATTTATCTGCTAATTATTCTCCATTCTCCGCCAAGTCATTCCTGGCAATCAACGAATAGAACTTAATCGTGCACTCCTCCACAGACTTCGAACCCTGTTGCAATCCTTGAAGGTGCTGGTACATCATTCTGGCATGGTTGTGAGGCAAGAAGGCGCCCTGCATATGTTTCTTCATCTTCTCCCAAGAGTCTATCTTGGCTTTTTCTTGACGCAACCGAATCTGTTTCAGTTGCGTCCACCAGGCGGCTGCCCTACCCCGTAAACTAGTAGCAACAAGCGGCACCTGCTTGGTTTCCGGCACCTCCCTGAACTCTAGAACCTCCTCGACAGCTACGAGCCAAGCTAAGAAATCCTCAGGGCGTCCTCCACCATTAAACTCCGAGGTTTCAATCCGGAGGGTGGATTCCCACCTCCGATCTTCATAATCATTAGCGTCTCGGGTAAAAGGTCGAGTTCTCCTCTGCCTTCGGTCTGGGAAGTCAGTGCCCGGGAAAGGATTCTGCAAACTCTCCTCCGTGTTTTCGTCCGCACCCGGTGTTAATGGGCATTGGGATTAGGTTCCTGATTCAAGATCGGGATTTGCCCCCAGTTGAATTAAGCAATGCTTAATTCACCGGAATTTCTCCTCCAACTCCTCAAACTTTTGCACGGTCTGCGTTTGGAAGTCCCGCTCGTAAACGTCGTCAATTCCCGCGTTCCTTTGTCTTAGACCATTCTGAGCTCTGATACCAACTAATGCAGCACATAAGTGAAAAATTTAGGGGAATAGGAAGGTTCAACAGCCTTCCCTTAATTTGATTAATCTCTAATGAAACAAATAGGGAAAAAATAACACTCTAATCTTACAACCCGAGAAAGAGGCTCTAAAAGGAAAATTAATCTTAAAATTATGGACTAAGAAAGCCTAGAATTCTCTATGAATATATAGAGGGCTAATCCTAAATTGAATCAAATTCTAAAAGATAAATAAAATTAAATCTGAATTTTAAATCTAAACTAATCCTTCTTAAACTCATATTAGACTTCCTACTCAAACTACTCCTCCGCATCCGCCAAGACCTTCGCGCCAAGCCAGTGCCGCTAGGCCCTAGCACAGGGCTGCATCATTTAGGTGGCCCAAGATTTTGAAGGTTTTTTTTAATAATATCTTGGATTTTGATAACTTGTCTCTCAAAATATATTTTCCATAACTTTATTAGGATTTCGCTAAAATTAGACTAACATAACAACAAAAAAAAAATTAAAATTTTTTTAGATACCATGAAATTTGGAAATGTTTTTGACATACCCCATATTTTTGTAACTTTTTTTTTTTGTACTTTCTACTAATGAAACTCTAATGGAACTAAGCAAAGGCTGTCTAAAAAAATTAGTTAGCAAAATTCAAAATACCTTAAAAATATTTAAAAAATATATAATCCAACAACGAACAACAAACCTAGTGCCTCCAAGGACTCCCGCCAAAAGCAGGGTCTGGGGAGGGTAGATGTAAGCAGCCATCCCCCTGTAGGGGACTACCTTGAAAAAGGCTGTTTTCGAGGGTCCACAGCCTGAAAAGTCGGTCTGCATCCCAGCCTAAAAAATATATTATCCAATTTCAATTACCCAACTAAATTTCTTCTTAAAATTTAGTTCAGACCACTTTCTCGCCCACTTGAGTGACTGACTACAACACCCGCACCCGACTGATGTTATTTTTGACCAGTGCACCAAATCCTCACCACTAGTACAGTGCGAGAGAGAGAGAGAGAGACAATGTGCAGTGTGGAGAAGCGCGGCGGCCTCTACAGCCTAACGTTAACCGGCTATGACGAGCACCGCCTGAACCCAGCCCTGATCTCCGCCGTCAGATCATCCCTCGCCCATATCAAATCCGAATACGCCACTACCAAATCCCCCTCCGTCCTAATCACTACCGCACATGGCAAATTCTTCTCCAACGGCTACGATCTCAACTGGGCCCACTCCGGCCCCGCCACCAGCAACAGGCGACTGCTGATGACATCCCAATTCCGAGCCCTGATAAATGACCTCATCACGCTCCCCATGCCCACCATCGCCGCCGTCACTGGCCACGCCGCCGCTGCCGGCATTATCCTCGCCCTTTCCCACGACTATATCTTTATGAGGAGGGACAGGGGGTTCCTCTACATGAGCGAATTGGACATCGGGTTGAAGATACCGGCGTGGTTCCAAGCTATAATTAGGTATAAGGTTGCGGGGTGGAGGGAGAGGAGGGAGATGTTGCTGAGGGCGAGAAAGTTGAAGGCGGTGGAGGCGGTCGAGACGGGTTTGGTGGATATGGCGGTGGACACGGCGGAGGGAACAGTGGAGGGGGCCGTAAGGTTGGGGGAAGAGCTTGTTCGGAGGGGGTGGAATGGAGAGGTTTACGGGGAGATAAGGAAGGGTTTGTTAAATGAGGCGTTTGATGTCATTGGGTTTGATGAAACTGTTGTACAAGGGGACCTTTCTGCTGCTGCTGCTGCTGCTGCTGCTGCTAATGCTGGTAATTCCGGGGCTTTTAGATCAAGACTGTAATGGTTTTGTAGCTGTACAAGCATTTTTATTCTAATCAATTGTAGTTTGTCTTATCACTCAAAAGTGAGCTCGAACGGCTACTGAGCACCGAAAATTAACATGAATGAATGCGCTAAAACATAAATAGTATACAGTTAGGGTCCCATATAGGGTGTATGAATTAGGCTGCAGTCTCTAAATATATAGTTCTGAAATTTTTGTATAACCTGGACTCTAGATGGCAATGAAGTGATGCGATCATTCTAAATTCTTCAGCAGTGTCCAGCAGGTCATATAGGCACGAAGTGAGCTCAGATTTACTTGGCTCATCATTCATTTTAAATTTGTACACAACATATATGGTAAAAGATTTGCTCAACACTGTTTGTTGGGAAAATTAACACAATTAAACACAATAAAAGCAGAAAATATTAAAAAGCATTGAAACAAGACACTGGTATTTACATAAAAACCCTTTCTCATCAAGAGGGAAAAACTTGGAAATCTAAACGGGTACCTCATCCACCATGAAATTCAGGAATTACAATCTCTAATTAAAACCTCCAAACCCCATATACAATCATAACTTCAATCATCAACATCAATATGACTATTGCACGGTAAGTCACCAACCCTCTCAAAGTGTAATGCTGTACGGCAAGTCACCAACTCTCTCAAAGTGCAACTTTCGCAAGCCACCAACTCTTTCAAAGCATAGCTTTGGATAGAAAAAGTTACAAAACTCTCATAAATGTCTCTCAATTAAAATATAACTCAACATCAATTTCTGTCCCCCTATATGGATGCCCCTCGGGGAATCCTTTACAAAACCCTTAAGCCTCACATTTTTCCTCTATCCCCATCCCCCCCCCCCCCCCCCCCCCCCCCCCCAACTCTTTAACCCATCGGCCCTCTCCTCCTTATTTAATTATAATCATAATCAGATTAGGTAATTTAGTCTTATTCAATATCACATAAATTCAATCATAATTAAGTCTATATCATGTCAAATAAATATCAATTTTAAGATAAATAATATCCTAATACTAATCATGCACATCAATACATTATCAAAATATTTGAGATCCAAAAGTAAAAAAATCAGTAACAAAAGGAGGTTGGAGAAAGAAGAGTAGCCGTCTAAAAGTATTTAGAGAAAAGTAGTAGAGAGAGAGGCCACATAAAACAACCTAAGCCCAGCAACCCTAGTATAGCTAGCGAAAGAGAGTTAGCCAACCTTGATATTTTTTTTGAAAGACAAAGTCGGCCCTAATTGACCTAAACCAAAAAGCTCAAAGCCGTGCCCAGCTAAACAAAATGGGCCTAGAGGTCTTCAGACGGCAACAAAAAATCCAAGGCGGCCCAAAATAATTAACCTGCAAAAGAGGCAAAAAAAAAAAAAAAGTAAATAAATAAATAAATAAATAATAAAAAAATAAATTTTTTTTTTTTTACAAGCCTTCAAGTTGGAGCAAAAAGATTTTGAACTCTCTGCTTGAAATGAACGGATTTTAATTGAATTTGAACTACAAGGTTTTGTTAAAAGGTCTCCAAGTTGAGATTTAGATCCAATATGTGTCACCTTTAAAAACCCTTTAAGATGTTTTCTCTTACAAAGAGTTAATTTCAATACATTTAGTTCTTTCCTAAAAATTGGGTTTTCTGCTATGGAATTAGCAACTTTATTATTGCAAAAGGGTGAGTTAGACTAAGGGTGATCGACGCATAGGTTTTTAGTCAAATGCCATAGCCAAACGAGTTCACATGTGGCTAATATCATGATCTTATACTTTACCTCAACTGAGGATCTTGACACAATCCTTTGCTTTTTTTTTTTTAGCTTCAATGAAATAAGGATCTATTTGAGAAACATGCAAAAGCCACTAGTAGATCCCGAGCCATTGCCTAAAATGGCTAAAATAAAAAAAACTATTACCTAATATGGCCTATTTAAAAAATAATTTCCCCAAATGGCCACCACGTCAGCAAATATTAAAATTTTAATTTATTTATTTTTTTGTTTTGGGGTGCCTAACATTTTAAACCTTTTTTATTTTTTATTTAATTTTTAATAAATTATTAATTATTAATTAAATCAAGTATATTAATGTATTTTTATTATCACATTATATTTAACTTTATAATATACATTTTCGTTAAATTGTATATGTAATTTATAATAAAAAATTTAAGTTAAGTTATTTGTTAAATATTAAATAATATTATCTACACATAAATTTTTAATTTACTCATTATTACAGTTATCTAATAATAGTCATTTATTTACACAATATTTAACATAAATTATTATTTTTAAAATTATTATCATAGGGAGTGAGGACCCCAAACTAAAAAAATAAAAATAAAATAAAATTTTAAAATCTATTGATATAGAGGCCATTTGATTAAATATTTTTTAAAATGAGCCATTTTAAAAAATATTTTTCTATTTTGAATTATTTTAAGCAACGACTCAGTAAGTCCTAGTGTCAACCCATCTTACCCAATTGACATCAACAATGGCTTTTAAAATTTAAATCAAATTTGACCGAGTAGAGCAAACCCTGTCCTGATGACGCCTTGAAATGCCGCAACACACGTTTAGCTGCCTCCAAGTGCGTGTTTCGAGGTTGGGACACAAATTGGCCGAGTTTATTGCAGTAAAAGCGATATTGGGTGTAGTGATATAAACGTACAGTAGTATCCCTATTGGCCTTCTATATGAGAAAGGGTCAATTAAATCTCACCTTTAGTCCTACTAAGCTTATTGCAAGGTTCCATAAGAGTCCTAATTGATGGACGAGCTAATAAAATATGCGGATTTTGATGATTAAAGAGTATACTGGCATTGGCATAGATAAATACCACTTGAGTTCTTAGCAACTTCAAGACTAAGTGATGCAGCATGCAAAAATGGGATTGGGCAATGGAAAGGTTCAACGGCCTTCCCTTTAACTTTTATTACGAAAATAATGAAAACAAGAGGGAAAAGTCGCTCAATTTTTCACAACTCAAAGAAGAGAGAAAACCCTAGAAAATTCATAATTAAATATGAAATTATAAAACTAAAATAATCATAGTCTTTCTCTTATTTAAATAGAGAAGAAGACTTACCTAACCTAAAAGACTTAAAAGATAAAAGATAAATAAAAGATTTAAAGATAAGTACAAATAAAACCTACTAACCAAGTATCCTAAGAGATGACAAACTCCTCCAGCCATATCTCTAACCGCGTCTCTCTAACCGCATTTATCCATAGCTCGCCTCGCTGGAGATCATGCCGAGCTATCAAGCCCCCAAACCCCATCCGCCAAATATCGGGCTGCATCATTCTCCCAGGGTTGGAGAGAATTCATCCTCGTATTCAGCCGCTTAGTATTAAAGGTGGTTGGCAATGGCAACGGCAACGGCAACGGATAAAATCCAAGAGATCTATTTTGGGTTGTGGTAGAACACTTCGATGTGGGTTTGTATTAGTTGGTGCTCGTGATGGGGGTTGAGTGGATAATTTTTTTTGTACAGCTAATGGTTGTGGTTGAAGTTGTACTAATGGTAAAGTTGGTGTTGATGGAGGCGGTGGAAGTGTGGTCATTGATGGTGGAGTTAGGTCTAAGATCTCAATATTTTTTATTTTCTCCTCATCATAGATGGGCTCATCGTAGGTAGGCTCATTAAAGATCGGTGAAGAAGATAAATCAAGATCGGACTCCTCGTATGTGCTAAATATAGGCTCTGTTGTTGTTAAGGGTTGGAGCGGATTTTGTGGGATTGGTTTGGTTGGTGATGGTGGTGGTCGTGTGGCCAAGAAGGATGATCAACGGTGGTGATTGTTGAAACTTTCCTCTGTTTCGTTCTTGTCACCCCTGTTGGCGGGTGTTGGGGCTGGATTCCCGACGCCTGCTTGGGATTTGCCCCCAATTGAATCAAGCAACACTCGGTTCGCCGAAATCTCTCTTCCATATCCTCGAACCTCGTATCGGTCTAACATTCAAAGTCACGCTCATAAACATCTTCGATGGTGGCGTATCTTTGTCGCCCATGGGCCATCTCAGAAGTCGTTTTGAGTTTTAATACCAGTTACTGCAGCACGTAAAAGTGGGATTTGGCAACGGGAAGGTTCAACAGCCTTCCCTTTAACTTTTATTACAAAAATAATAAAAACAAGGGTGAAAAGTCGCTCAATTTCTCACAACCCGAGAAAAAAAGAAAACCCAAGGAAATTGATAATCAAATATGAAATTATAAGAAACTAAATTAATCCTAGTCTTCCTCTTGTTTAATAGAGGAGAAGACTTAACATAAGAGACTTAAAAGATAAAAGATAAATAAAAGATTTAAAGATAAGTACAAATAACTATTAATAATTAATTATAACTTACTAACTAGGTATCCTAAAAGATGACAAACTCCTCCAGCTATATCTCTAACCGTGTATCTCTAACTGCATTTATCCATAGCTCGCCTCGCCCGAGATCATGCCAAGCTATCAAGCTGCCAAGCCCCATCCACCAAAAATCGGGCTGCATCACTAAGCAAGTATTTTCAAGCACGTAGTGTTGGAAAATATGGGTAAATGAACAACCAAATTCTCAAATTTGAGATAATAAGATTAACTCGAAATGGGGCAACCAATATAAAAATGGCACAATAACAAAGCTGAATTCAATAAACCTCGTATTACACCAATTTGACTTGATGCAAGAGACTTAAATATAAATGATTTAGGGAGGAAAGAGTGAACCGACGGAAGTCACTGCGCCATGGAGTTCACCACTACTCTAAGTCGTTCATGCCCCCGCTAAGGGACAATGTGATCGTTAGGCACTCCGACTCCCAGGTTTAACACAGCATCCAACATAAGAGTATAGTCTCGGGTGATGGGTTGGAGTGCATCCCAACTTGCTTCTACCAGAGTAATGGAAGAAGAAACTCGGATAGGATTATGTGTAATTGAATGTGTATTTTCAGCCTCTTGAACAAATCCCCAAAGCGCGATATTTATAGGCAAAAATACTTAGCGTTTAAGTTAGAATCGGTTAAGGATTATGGGCAAGAAATCTAGTCTCAATTAGGTAAGTGGCAGACATGGAAGAGAGTAAAATCCGAGCACAATCAAGGTAAAACGGTCATGGAAAGAAGTGGGTAGATACTTAGTCAAAATGTGTACTCGAGCTCGAGCTTAAGCCTCGAGCTCGAACCTGAACCAACGGACAAGAGCTTGAGCTAAACAACCTCGAGGTCAGACACTAAATGACCCTAGAGCTTGAGCATAACGGCCTCGAGCACAGTCCCAGAACTCCCCCAATTAAAACATAATGTCTGCAAAAATAAAAATCCGAGTTAGAAAAAGTCCACACCACACCACGACGCGCCAGCCAGCTTCGCGACGCCGGGCGGGCAGGCACGCATGGATGTGTCACTGTATGGTTCACAAAACCCACTCTATATCCCTCAAGAATTTACGAAGTACAAGGAGAAGGGAGTATATAAACTACAGCCCCTTTCACTACTTTTCCCATATAGGATAGAGAAAAAATCACAAGACTTCCAGAACTTCCAAAATTGAAGCATTCTACCCCAAAATTCCTACAATCGCTCACATGATTCAATTTTTTTGACAAAAGGAAGAAAGAATGGAGGTTACTGAGCAATGAGACATATACTTGAGGATACTAATGTCTTTGGACTTGAATCGGTACCTAGTGAGCATGCATGTCCTACAACCTCCCAATGGTGAACATAGTCTTGAACTATGAGTAGTCAGTGTGAAGAGCACACACATCCCCTTCATGTGGTCCTCGGGTTGAAACGCACTCCGCAATCAAGACGTATGAAGTACTTTTTAACGAAACAGATCCAATACCTGGGTACTCAGGAAAGCTCTAGTGAGTAACCCTTTACTTTCAACAAAGGATGTCTTACCACCCCCACATTCCCATTGTGCTGCTATGGACAACATTAAGAGCGTAGAGCTCAACCTAAAACATTGGCAGATTTGACAGATCAAGGCCACTAGCACGATCTCGGAAGGGGCTAGGGTGGCTTACTCACAAATTGCTCAACCTTGGCTTCATTTGACCCATTGAACATCGATACTCCCGAGACGGGTATCCATAAAGATCAAGATAGACAAGAGGGCTGAAGCCCCGTTCCCTCTGCTGTATCACATATCACCTTCTTAGAAAGGCCTTTAGTAAGGGGATATGCCAAATTTTTCTCACTCCTTACAAACTCGAGTGGGATCATATTGTTCTCAATAAGATTCCTTACTACACGATTCCTTTGGTGAATATGCCTGTGCTTGCCATTATACACCTCACTTTGAGCAAAGCCAGTGGTTGCTCGTGAGTCATAGTACATCAGTGACGACTTGCCTTCCCTCGTAATGGAATGTCTCCCACCACATTCCTTAGCCATTCAACTTCCAAACCTTCCATTGTAGGAGTAATAAATTTGTACTCCATGGTTGATTTAGCAATGCAGGTATGTTTTCCAGATTTCCAAGTAATAGCACCATTAGCAAGCATAAAAATATAGCCACTAGTACAATTAATATCATCACTATCAGATAACCAATTGGCATCACAATATCCCTTTAAAATAGCAGGGAATTGTTTATAACAAAAACCCCTGTCCATGGTACCTCAAAGGTATCTTTAAAGCTTGACCAGAGCAATCTAGTGCTCATCACTTAGACTATGGGCATAATGACTTAATCTACTAACAGAATAGGCAATATCATGACGAGTGCAATTCACCGAAAACATAAGCTACCAATAATTTTAGCATATTCGGCCCTGCGACACACTATCATGTATGTTCCTTTTCAAGCGAACATTGGGTCATAAGGGCTTTTAGCAGGAGTGTCATTAAAGTGACCAAACTTTTTTTATATTTTCTTCATATAGTGAGACCGACTTAAAGTCAAAACCTTAGGTTATCTTACAATTTTAATTCCAAGTATTACATTAGCCTCGCCTAGGTCTTTCATATCAAAGCATGAACTCAAGAAAGACTTAGTAGCATTCACAATATTCGCACTTGTACAAAAAATAAGCATGTCATCAATATATAAGCAGATAATTACACAATCATCATCAACATGCTTAGAGTATGCACATGCATCACCATTGTTCACAACAAAACCATGCGTGACCAAAGTGCAATCAAACTTTTGATGCCCTTGTTTAGGAGATTGCTTAAGACCACACAAGGACTTTACAAGTTTACAAACTTTATGCTCCATACCTGGAACCTCGAACCCCTTGGGTTGTTCCATGTAAATTTCCTCCTTAAGGTCACCATTCAAGAATGCAGTTTTGATATCCATTTGATGTGCTACAAGGTTATGTACAGACGCTAGAGCAATTGAAGCTCTCATAATGGCTATCCTAGTCGCAAGTGAATATGTATCAAAGAAGTTTATACCTTGTTTTTGAGTGTACCCCTTAGCCACTGGTCCGGCTTTAAATTTATTAATTGACCCATCAGCCCTCAATTTCTTTTTAAGCACCTATTTACACCCTATGGGTTTGCATCCCCTAGGAAGGTCCAATAACACCCAAGTGTTATTTTTGATGATTGAGTCTAGCTCTTTATTAACGATCTCTTTCCAAAGTGGAGCATCTATGGATCTCATTGCCTTATGATAGGTTTTAGGGTCTTCCTCTAATATGAATGCATTAACAACATGCTCATCAATATTAGGATGTTCACACATAAATGCAGTAATGAAGTCAAGTTTAAAGCGAGTCTCAATTCGAGCCCTCTTATTTTTTCGAAGTTCCTAACCACGAGTTCAGGGAGAAGATGACCAGTTGAAGGAGTAGATGCATCAGGCAAAGAAACAGGTAGTGGCACATGCATAGATTCTTTCATGGGAAACACATGCTCAAGAACTCTACATCTCCTGACTCCATGATCTTACCGAGCCCGGGACTCAAGCTATTCAATAACATGAATCTATATGCGGCACTGTTCATAGCATAACCAACAAACATAACATCTACTATTTTGGACCTATTTTACGTCTTTTAAATTTTGGTACCCCAACTTTAGTTAGACACCCCCACACATTGAGGTATTGAAGGTTAAGCGCATAGTCCTTCCATAGTTCATAAGGTGTTCTATCTAGCCTTTTATGTGGAACCTTATTAAGCACATGACATGCGGACAAGATGGGTTCCCCCCACAAGCTCGAGGGTAAGCCTGAGCTAGCGTTCATCATCTCTTTCAAGTGTTCTATTTTTCCTTTCAGCTGTACCGTTCTGTTGCGGTGTATATGGGGCTGATACTTCATGAATTATCCCACATTTATCACAATTCTTCGTAAGGAAGGTAGTATCATACTCACCTTCTCTATCAGACCTAATCCACTTAATTCTACGATGTAATTGGTTTTCAACTTATGCCGTATATTATGTTAAGCTTCAAGATTGAATTGAAGTTAACCTTGTGGAAGGATGGGATTGTTAGAGAATCAAGATGAGAAGATAGAATTGAAGTAAGATGAGATTATAAAAAGTTTGATGAGATTGACAGAAAATATCTTATTGAGATGTTTGTTAATTTTCATTGAATGAATGTCTCATTATAGAAGGTTGTAACTCTTCTAGAGAGAGAAACAAGAGAGAGAAGCTCTAAAGAGGCGATTTCCTGGCGGTGGCGCGTGGAGAAGCAGAGTGGCGCGTGGGTTGAGCCCCTGTTTCTGCAGAAGGTTTCTCCCGGGCATGAAGGCGCGTGCGGCATCGTACGGGCACGATCTTTGCATCCTCGTACTCCTTGCAGCCTGTAGAATCCCGTAAGCTACTCCAATCACCATTTGTAATCATTTTTTGAGGGCGTAAACACATGTAAGTGAGGGAGTTGAAGGTTGTGGATGATTTGCGTAGGACGCACGATCTTGCTATCAAGATCTCAGCTGTCCTCCTCTTGGCACTGCTAGTTTTGATCCTTGAGGTGGTGGTGGTGGTGCTTGTGGCTAACGGAGCTTATTTCTCTCTCTTATGCCCATCTTGAAGTTTATTGCAATGAACCCTCCATGGATGCCAATTGGGTAATCTTCCCTCATTACTCATTAATTTGCTCCTAGTTCGTGCCAATTTTGTTGTTTTGGTACTTGATTCGTGCTTTGATTCACGTTTGGACAAAGGGGATCTCAGCCCCTGTTTTTTCGAGTGCACAGGGGGCTACTTGGCTCGATTTGTGCTGCTCGTTCTTGTTTGGTTGCTCAAGATTTTGCTGTTCTTGGTTTGTCATTTGGTAGTTGCATTGTGTTTGAGTTCTTTTCTCTTGGATTTGCTCCTTCTTGTGCGGATTTCTGGATCGTTTTTGCTCCCCTGTTCTGCGTGGGGCTTTTCTGCATCAAAGATCATCTTCTTGCTCGTCATTTCCAGCAAATTCGATTGACTCTTTGTTGTTTGTGCTTGGCGTGGTGTCTTGACTTGTTTGGTGGGGTTTGTGCTCGGTTTGGTGATGGTTTGTGGCTGTTTTGGTGGTGGTCGGGTTTTTGGACTATTTGGTGGTGGTGGTGGTGTACGGTGGTGGTTGGTGGCTTGGACGGTGGGAGGCTGTGGGTGATTGGTGGTTGGGAGGTGGTTGTTGGGTGGTTGGGTTGTTAGGTTGTTAGAAGATTTTTTTCTTCTATTATTGGTTACCGTTATGGCCTCGAGAAATGTGCCTCGGGATGATGACTTGCTACCAGATTGGTTAATGAGTGATTTTTGGGACAAGAGTTCGGGGGAGTCGTTTGATGATTGGCATGCTCGGATTAATGCCCCATCGACAAGTACCCTCTCTTATGTTCTTCCTAAATCTATCAAAGACAAAATCGTTGCAACCATATCTCGTGATGATGTTGCCCTGGGGTTTGCCAAATGGAGTCGTTGTCTCACGGGTCGTTTTATCGGGGGACGAGTTGCACTCTCATGTTGTACCGCTATTGCCTTTTCTCTTTGGGGCTCTAAAGGTCTTGAATGTGTTATTCCTTCCAAAACGGGCTATTTTTATCGCTTTCGCTCTTATGAAGACACCCATAGAGTTCTCCAAGGTGGACCTTGGCACTTTAAGGGCCGTTATTTAGCCTTACATCACTGGTTCCTGGATGATGTTACACCTCGGGTTGAACCCTCAACCCTTCCGATTTGGGTCCAAATTCACGGGCTCCATGCATCTTTATGGACGAGTAAGGCCTTGAGCTCGATTGCTAGTGGGGTGGGTCTCCCCCTCTATATGGACCAACCGATTCTTGATGGGACCTCCATCCATTATGCTCGTGTATGCGTGGACATTGACGCTAGGAAACCGATTCCTAGTGATATGGAGGTTCACTTTGAGGATCTTCGAATCCCGATCACGTTCAAGTATGAAGGTTTGCCCCCTATATGCTCTAAGTGCTCGACTTTTGGTCAATCTTGTCCGGACTCTTCTCCTCGTCCTCCGATTGAGATCGTTTATGGTGCTAAAACCCGTCATCGAGGTTAGCACCGAAAAACAAGGGCGGATCATGGGCTCGGGAAAAATATTAAGGTTGATGAGATGGAGCCAATTGATGTTGGGCTGGAAAATATTACCCAAGATTCACAAAATGACGTTGGCCAAGCAATAGCCCAAAAAATCAGCCCCAAAATAGGGCGTCCTCACCCCTTTTACCGGCCTAGCTTGCTGCTGGGCCAATATTGCCTGCTGGGGACACAAGGTCCCCAGCGCTCACGGGCCCGGGAGGCCCAGTACCTCCCGGGTCCAGCCCAGTAGCGGGGGGCGTGGGGCCCCCTGCTATGGGCCTCTAAGTAGGGGGCGTGCGGCCCCCTGCTGCCCGCTTGGGCCCGGGTGGCTCAGGCCCACCCGGGACTTCCCTTGGGCTGGAAGCAACAGTGCTTCCAGCCCAAAACGTTCCTACTTCCATTTCTCGGACTTCTGCTTCTGTTCCGGGTTCGTCTCGAGGTCGTCTGGTGTCAGAAAGTTTGGGTTCGCTACCTTCGGCTCCAGTTACAAATCCTCCTCTTGATTTAGGGCTCATTGGCTCGGATCCTTCTGCCCAGAGGGGTACTCAACACCTTGATCTGGACGCTTTGGATGCGATTTCTTTCCTCGGGCTCTCGGACTCCCCAGGCTTTTCGGGTTCTCGGGCTTGGAGGTCCTTTTCCGAGTCCTGCGCTGACCCTGCTTCTGATCAACTACATGGTCGTTTAGTTCCTCCAGGGCTTTCAGACTTTTGTGCCACTTCAGACTCTCGTGTGATGTCTCCTTTGCAGTACTCCCTGAACTGCGAGGCTAGTGATCCGAGTGTTGCCCCCCCTCACCGGGGTACTAGTGTAGTGATGTATTCATCTTCTATTGCTGACTCTTCAGACACTGGGTGGACCGCTGCCTCCTCTCGCCGCTCGAGGAAAGCTGAGCGTCGGGTGACTCGGGCAGCTGCTAAGGCTGCTGCTGTTGCTGCCTCTCTAGGGGACTGATCTCCCTCCCCTTTTCTTTTTCCTTTTCTATTTTTTTCTTGTATTTTATTTGTAGGAGTTTTCTCCTTTTTTTTCCTTGGCTTTGTGCCTTGTTGGCCTCTTTGGCTTGTTTCTTGTGCCGTTTTCGCTTTGTTTCGTCTCTCCCGGCATGTGGGATGTTGGACTTGTTAGGGGAATGCCCCTGTACTTTTGTACTTTGCCCTTTTTTGGTAATATAAAATAAAAACGCTGACTTACCAAAAAATAAAGAATGTCTCATTACACTTAAGGATCTACTTATACTTGATCTAGAAACAATGGACTTAGACATTACCGAATTCAGCTAGCTAAGACTTAGCTGCCACAATTGACCTTACTTGACCCTTACAATTGAATTAACTAACTCCTAATACCTTGGCGCGAACACAACCAATTCAAAAATTACATAATTCAATTATTACAATGCAACCCACAATCAAAGCTAAAACACTAACTCAATGCAACAATAGCAAGATCATAACATTCCCTTCTCCTTAAAAACGTTCTCGTCCTCAAGAATGAAAGCTACGAAAATTGGCTCTTCAAGAATGGAAGCTCCTCCCAAGTCGAGAATTTTGCATCCAAATTGCTCCAGGATAATAAAACTTCTGGTTTACTTCTGCCTTCATCCTTCAGCTCTCGTAAGTTAAGATTTGCAACTGGTTGCACCAGCAAGGCTCCACTGGAACCTACCTCAGGAGGCTGTAGAGAATGCTTTTTACCCTTCTTCACCTGCTTTTTAAGGAAAGAGACATGAAAAACAAGATGAATGCAAGCGTTAGGGGGCAACTCAAGCCTATAAGCCGCCTTGCCTATCTTCTCAAACACCTTGTAAGGACCCGAGAATCTTGCACACAGCTTCACATTCTTCCTTACAGTAGCATTTACTTTAAGGCTGCAATTTTAGATAAAGCATATCCCCTACTTCAAAGCCCCTGTCCACGCGTTTTCTGTCTGCATACTACTTCATTCTAGCTTGTGCTTGGTGAAGATTATCTTTCAACATTTGCATCAATTGTCTCCTCTGCTGAATCAGATCAGTCACTTCTGATATTGATGAAACAATCCCTTGTATTGTCATAGGTGTTAGAGGATCATAACTGTAAAGAGCCTTAAAACAAGTGGTACTAATAGAAGCATGAGCATGTGTATTGTATCAAAGCTCGGTGAGGGATAACCACTTGCTCCACACTTTTGGATGATTGAACACCATACTCTTGAGGTATTGCTCAAGGCAGTAATTGACTCTCTCAGTTTGTCCATCGGTTTGGGGATGATATGATGAACTAAGGGCCAATGTTGTTCCCAAAAGATTGAACAATTCTTTCCAAAAATAGCTAGTGAAGATCATATCTTGATATGATACAATAGATTGTGGCAATCCATGTAGCTTGTAGATGTTGTCTAAGAAACTTCTTGCAAATTTCTCAGCTGTCACAGGCCTGGCCAACCCAATGAAGTGACTGAATTTAGTGAACCGATCAACCACAACCCAAATAACTTCCTTTCCTTCTGATCTAGGCAAACCTTCAACAAATTCCATGCTAACATTTTTCCAAGCTCCTTCAGGAATGGGCAATGGCTAGAGAAGGCCTTGATATCTATGATCACCCAACTTAGTTTGCTGACAAACCTCACAAGCCTGCACAAAATCAGCTACTGCTTTCTTCATTCCTGTCTAACTGAAATGAGCCTTAAGTCTTTGATAAGTCCCTTCAACACCTGAATGTCCTCCCCATGCTAAATCATGAGAATCAATAATGACCTGTTGTCTCAGATTAGTGGAAGCACCAAAGCACAACTTGCCATTCAACTGGATAACTCCCTTTACCACAGACACCCCTACATCATTAGCAATGCTGCTTATTCTGCTCACATTAAAAGCTGTTATGTATTCCTGTGCAAAAGGATCACCTTCATAGGACTTATACACCTCTTCAACCAAAGTCGGAAGTATAATAGACATAACACTACAGAATCCCTGTTCACAATCTTCTAACCTGCAAGATAGTGCATTAGCTGCCACATTTTCCTTCCCCTTCTTGAACTCAGTGTCATAATCAAGCCCTAATCAAGCCCCAGCATCTTCATTAACCCCTTCTTCTGGATCCTTGTGACAATTTTTCGCTCAAGAAGATGCTTCAAATTCTGATGATCAGTCTTGATTGTAAAGTGATGGCCATCCAAATAATGTCTCCATTTGTCAACAGCAAGCAAAATTGCCAAGTACTCCTTCTCATAAGTGGATAGTGCTTGGTGCTTAGGACTCAAAGCTTTGCTGAGAAAAGCTATAGGCTTCCCTTTTTGAGACAAAACAGCCCCAATACCTCTTCCACAATCATCTATCTCCAATATAAAACCCACAACAAAATCTGGCATTGCCAGGACCGGAGCTTTACACATTGCAGACTTCAAAGCCTCAAATGATTCTTGAGCTTTATCAGATCACATAAAAGCATCTTTCTTTAGAAGACTAGTCAGAGGTTTGGCTATAGCTCCATAACCAGCAACAAACTTTCTGTAATAACCTGTCAAGCCTAAAAATCCTCTTAACTGCTTCAAGGTACTTGGCACATGCCATTCCTTCATTGCTTGGACCTTAGAAGGATCAATTGAAACTCCACCATGAGAGATAACATGGCCCAAATGCTCCAATTGGGTTTATGCAAAGGAACGCTTAACCAATTTTGCATATAACTTGTGACTGAGCATGGTCAAGAACGCCTCCTGCAGATGCACCAAATGGTCTTCCAATGAAGAACTGTAAATCAGGATGTCATCGAAGAATACCTATATAAAGTTTCTTAAGAACTGCTTAAAGACATTATTCACTACTACTTGGAATGTTGCTGGGGCATTAGTTAAGCCAAAAGGCATAACTACAAACTCAAAATGGCCATGCTGTGTTCTAAAAGCAGTCTTATACACACCTTGCTCCATCACCCTGATTTGATGATATCCCTGCCTCAGATCAAGCTTGGAAAAGATATGAGCTCCATGTAGCTCATCCAAAAAATCATCTATAATAGGAATTGGAAACTTATCCTTCAATGTCAATGAATTTAACTGCCTGTAGTCTATACACATTCTAGCCGTGCCATCCTTTTTCTTAACAAGTATAACTGGAGAAGCAAAAGGGCTGTGGTTCTGCCTTACAAAACATGTCTTGAGAATTTCATCCACTTACTTCTCAATTTCTGTCTTCTGAGCATGGGTATACTCGTAAGGCCTAAGCTTTACTGGCTCAGAATTAAGCTTAAGCGGAATTGCATGATTCAGGCTCCTCTTAGGAGGTAATTCCTTGGGCTGCTCAAACAAATCCTCAAATTCTTCAATCAAGGCTCTTACTTCAGGATGAGAAATGCCACTTACCTCCACAGATGACATTGCAAATAGATGGCCTACCCACTGGTAAGCATTCTTCTTAAATCCACATTTCAGCTTCTTTCCATTAATCACTTGCAATTGAGCTTGATCAGCAAGACCTTGCAAAGACATCTTGTATCTTTGTACTTCAAATGATACTGTCAACTTAGCGAAATCAAAAATCACAGGACTAAAGGTTCTCATGCAATCTACACCCAATACCATGTCGCATCCTCCTAAGGATTATGAAATCACAAACAAAGTTATGATCTTGCATAGCCCACTGGAACTTATGACATTTCTTCTATGTTAGGGTGGAATTCCCATCAGCAACCGTCACTGCCAAGGGATGAGTCTTGATGACTTCATGTCTCACCTTCTTCACCGCCTCTGGATCAATGAAACTATGTGTGCTACCACTTCAATCAAAACAATGATTGATCTCTTACGAGCCTTCCCTTTAATCCTTATAGTGTTATGAGTTCCATTGCCTATCAAGGCTTTCATGGAAATCTCCATTTCATCATCAATCAGCTCATTCCAGACCTAAATTATCATCTTCACTCTCAGATCCATCACTGTCAGATTGCTCATCAGAACTGACTCCTCTAGCTATCATGAGAAACTTATGATTACATTTATGGCCAAACTGATATGGCTGATTGCATTTGTAACAAAGTATTTGAGCCTTCTTCTCAACTGAACGAGTGATTTTAGCCTTATCCACTCCCTTCTGATGCTTAAGGCTTCCTCCCTTGTACTTAGGTCCATCAGTAGAGGCCAAGACTATGGCCTCAAAGAGCTTGGCCTAGCATAAGCTTTAGGCAATGTTGTAGGACCAATTTCCTTCACAAGGTTCTTGATCTTAGGCTTTAAACCACTAATGAAACTCGAAACATAATAAGCCTCAGTGGCTTGAGGATAAGCAGCTATCATACTTGCTCTAAGGTTTTCAAACCTTGTCATATACTCCTTCACGGAAGTTACTTGAATCACTTTGTTGAAATTATCAACAATGTCACTTGAGTCTTCATCACCATATCTCTCGCAAAGTTGTTCCACAAACTTAGCCTAAGAAAGAGTTGGATTGGTCTTCAGTACACTATAAAGTCATACTTCATGATCTCCTTGAAGACACACGGTAGCCAGTTCAACCTTTTCTTCATCTGTAATGTGATAAAAATGGAAGTACCGTTCACACCTTCTAATCTAAGACTGTGGCTTCTTGCCATCAAAAGGTTCAATCTGTATTCTTGGCTGCCTGAATCAACTGCTTTTATTGCTGGATGAAGTGTTATTACTTCTTGATTGCTGCTGATGCCTCAGATCAGGTGGATGATCCAATATTTCGGCATTCAAACTAGCATATATGAGGTGTTCTAGATGATCAAAAGGGTGATCATTCTGCTCCAGATTCATGCTGGAAGATTGAGATTGCTCTTGACTAAGTGAATAAGCATGAGGTCTGGCAGTTACTTCAGCCTCTGGTATTCGATATTGAGGTCTGACATCAGCTACTTGAGGACGATTTTGGGAACTAAAAGCCATATTAGCCATTCGAGTTCGGTAACAACATTCAAAACTTGAGATTGAATGACATTAGGAGGTTGCATCTGCCGACTTGCTGGCAACAAAATTCCAACTCTAGATGCAGCACCTTGTCTATTAACCTGATCTTGCAAACCAATGAACCTGTCCTCCAATTGCTGCAATTTCTGAGATATTCGACCCTCAGCTTTCTGATTGTTCTCAAGCTACACTTGCCTCATCATCTGAAGCATTCGTTCATCCCTGTTTTGATCTTTATCTTGTTGCATTTGTTTTAACCGATCGAACATTTCATCTCTCTGTTGATCACTTTCTTGCTGTATTTGCTTGAATCGATTAAGCATTCCATTCATTTATGATCTTAATTGATCACCAATGACATACTAAACACCTCTTGCTGCACTACCACCAACTGCCGTAGCATAAGAGACATTTTGATCAACAAAATTAGCTAGATTTCGAGCTCCTGCGCCTGATTGAGTAGTTACACCACCAGACATAGTAGAATTCTATTTCTTGCGCTTTGCCAGCTCGAATCAATCAACAAATGAGGACTTTACAACCAACACAAGCTCTGATACCAAATGGTAAGCTTCAAGATTGAATTGAGGTTAATATTGTGGAAGGATAGGATTGTTAGAGAATCAAGATGCGTAGATGGAATTGAAGTAAGATGAGATTAGAGAAAGTTTGATGTGGTTGAGAGAAACTATCTCATTGAGATGTTTGTTAATTTTCATTGAATGAATATCACATTACGCTTAAGGATCTACTTATACTTGATCTAAAAACAATGGACTTAAACATAACCGAATTCGGCTAGCTAAGACTAAGCCGCCACAATTGACCTTACGTGACCCTTACAACCGACTTAACTAACTTATAAGACCTTGGAACCACACAATTCAATTATTATAACGCAGCCCACAGTCAAAGCTAAAACACTAACTCAATGTAATAACAGCAAGATCATAAAAGGGACGTCTCCTTAGCCTCATCTTGAGAACTCAGGAGATACACCTTGCTGAATCTCGAGTCATCATCAATGAAGATAATGTAGTACCTCTTACCACCTCTTGTCAAGGTGATCTTAAAGTTACTTTGCACAAGTTCAAGTGGGCCAGATGCTCACTGATTTGTTAAAAGGCTTTTTTGGGTAATTGGCCTCGACACATATACCACATTTGTCAAATTCGGTTAGACTACAATTGGGTATTAAACTCATTTGTTTAAGTTTCTTAACCGAATTATATTTCACTTGTTCAAGCTTAGCATGCCACAAATCCAAGGACTCAACACTACAAGCAGAAGTAGATGCATTCTCATTCATTTTTACATCAAGCACAAAGAGACCCCCATTACAAAAATCCTTCCCCACGAAGTCGGTATTTTTGGTGATAACAAGCTTATCATTTACAAAGGTTAGCTTAAAACCAGCTTTGTTGAGTAATAAACCAGAAACATGATTTTTACACAAATCAGGGATATGTAGCACATTTTGCAAAGATAAAAACTTTTCAAATTTAAGTTTTAGAAGGACCTTTCCCTTGCCAACGATAGGGACTGAACTAGAATTTTTCATGAACACACACTTCCCCACAATGGCTTTTTCATACTCCTAGAACACAGGTCCTTATTAGTGCAGATGTGCCTCATCGCATCAGTATCTACAACCCACTTGACCTTGTTCCCAACCATATTCACCTTGAAGATCATGGCCGCAAAGGCATCTTCGCTCTCAATGAGGTTAGCCTGGGGTTTTGTTCTTGAGGGTTTCCTGGTCCAAATCCCTTCTTGCAATCTCTCGAGCAGTGGCAGATGCATGTTCAGAGTATCGGAGTGCGCGGACGCCGTAACTTTATTGCCCGACCTTTATATATATATATATATATATTTATATATATATAAACCAGGTGGTCTAGTGGTAAAGGCTCTTCACCCACTTCCTTGAGGCCCATGGTTCAAATATGGGTAATGCTAAATAGAGTGAGAAACGTAACCACCTAATTTAAAATTAAAACCTAATTTCTTTTATAATTAACACTCTCTCTTTCCTCTCTCCTTCTCTCTTTCTACAATTGCCCACTCTCACTCACCCAATAAAAATTAAACCCTAATTTTTTAAAATTAATACTCTCTCCCTCTTCCTTCCCTACAATTGCTCATACGGCCATGTTTCGCTGGAGACACCTCGATCTCTCTCACGAAGGTTAATATAATTCTATTTTGATATGTAGGTATTTTTATATTTATAATTTTTAAATTGACTTTATATTATATATACACATAATTATTACTTTTTTATTTTATTTTATTTTTTTTAAAAAAAATTTGGACTCATGGGTGTCCTAAATTCGCCACTGCTCTTGATGTATGGCCTATCTCACCATAGGTCCAGCATGTTCCTTTGAATCGTTTTTGTCCACCTTCAGGATTGTTTAGAGGTGTTTTGCCTTGGGTCTGCTTTTGCTTCGAGTTCGAGCTTGGGCCACGGTTGGAACATCTCTTCTTTGATAACTTCTTGAACCTGTCATTATTTCCTATATTCTTAGACTCAACCAGATTAGCATACATAGATGAGAGCTTAGAGAACTTCTCTTTAGCTTGTTTTTGGTTCTGGTCCTCGACATAAATATGGGAAACTAGCTTTTGCAAAGTCATGTCTTTCTTTTTATGTTTCAATTGAGGCTTATAGTTTTCCCACGAAGGAGGCAATTTCTCAATGAGATAATTTGTCCGAAACGTCTCACTCATTTTCATTCCTTTGTTATGTATATTAGCATACAAATTCTCATATTTGTGGATCTGGTCTAAGCTATATCATCTATCATGGTGAAGGACAACCACTTAGCACATACATACTTTTTAGCGGCACTGTCATCCATGCCTATTTGTTACGTAAGGCCTCCTAGATTTCTTTAGCGTTTTTCATCTTATTATAAATTTGGTATAAAGGGGTCGTCATGTAATGCAGCAATATTACCCTACAGCTTCGATTATCTTTCTCAAAGTCATAGCTCGACCTAGGAGGAGCCCTATCACTTGAGAGGGTGTAATAGACATCAATTTGTCCAAGGGAAAACTCCATCTTGTCAGACCAAATTTTATAGTTTTTCCCATCTAAAGGTTCAATATTTGACATGTTAGGAATGGTAAAACAAGTGTTAGCCATATTTTGATTACTCATTTTAATAAATGACTTAGAATGCTTGAAAATATGAGTTAATGAGCAACCAAATTCTCAAATTCGAGATACTTAGACTAACTCGAGATGGAGTAGACAATATAAAAATGACACAATAACAAAGCTAAACTCAATAAAACTCGTATTATACCAACTTCACTTTAGATAAGATGATTAAATAACTGAAATATAAAAGATTTAGGGAAGAAAAAGTGAACTAAAGGAAGTCGCCACCCCTTGGAGTTCACCACTGTCCACCGCTATGGTACAAACGGGATTGTCAGGCACTCCGACTCCCAGGGTTAACACGGCACCCAACACAAGAGTGTACGGAGTATGCCCCAACTTGCTTAGTAACCCGAGTAAAGGAAGAAGAAATTCAGAGAGAATTTCAGAGAGAAGAAAAAAAATAATTTATGTGCATTTTCAGTGTCTTAAACAAATCCAAAAAGCACCGTATTTATAGGCAAAAATACTTAGTGTGCAAGTTAGAATCGGTTAAGGATTATGGGAAAGAAATCCAGCCTCAATTAGGAAAGTGGAGGGTATGGAAGAGCATAAAATATGGGTCCAATCAAGGCAAAGTGGTCATGGAAAGAAGTGGGAAGACACACAGTGAAAACGCGTACTGGAGCTCAAGTTAAAAGCCTCGAGCTCGAACCTGGGCCAACGGACAAGAGCTCGAGCTAAACAGCCTCGAGGTCAGACACTAGAGGACCCTCGAGCTTAAGCATAACAGCCTCGAGCACAGTCCAAGAACTCCCCTGGAGTTTGTTAATGATAAATTAAAATATAGTGTCCGCAAATATAAAATTTCGGGTTAGAAAACGTCCACACCATACTGCGACGCGCCGGCTCGACGAGGCAGGCGCACGCGTGCATGTGTGGGTGGTTCACAAAACTCACTTTTTGCCCCTCAAGACTTTATCAAGTATAAGGACAAGGGGGTATATAAACTAACGTCCCATTCACTACTCTTCCTTTATAGAATAGAAGAAAAATGCCAAGACTTCCAAAACTTCCAAAATTGAAGCGCTCTGCCCCAAAATTCCAACACATAGGTCCTTTAATCTAAATTTTTCATTAAAAGTTCTCTTTAAACAATCTATTCCTTCACTATTATTACTAGCTAATGCAATATATTCAACATAAAAAGGCTCTAGTCAGATTTGGATTACTGGAGAAACTTTTGCAACCCATTTTGGACTACCTTATTTAAGACTGTGAAGAGTTTATTTAGCTTACAAACTACCGATCTACTGCCCTCCTAAACCTTAAAACCATAGGGAAGAATCTTATATCTTCATTCAAGCCACCATGTAACAAAGTACTGTTGACATCTACTTCAGCTAAGATCCAATCTTTGATTGGAGCTATAGCCAATAGTGAGTTTAGCTAAGGCGGGTTTCCAGGAAATCAATTCCCTCTTGTTGTGTAAACGCTTTTGCTGCTAATCTACTCGATCAAAGTACATTTTACTTTTGTGTACCTACTTGCACCTGATGGGTCTTTTACCAATGGAAAGTTGGACAAGGGTCCAAGTATTATTACTTTTAAGACTTTAATCTCATCATCCATGGCATTCCTCCATTCTACATGCTTAAGAGCTTTAGCACAGGTTCCTGCAAATAGACCAAGATAATGTTTTATAGCTATTACTAAACTTAGCTTGTTCCTCTCAGATTGGGGGTCCTCGGAAACAGCCTCTCTTCAGGTTCACACTCTGAAGGGGGAAGGCTGCGTACATCTACCCTCCCCAGACCCCGCTTTTGCGGGAGCCCTTGAGGCACTGGGATTGTTGTTGTTGTTGTACTAAACTTAACTTGTGATATCATAGAAGACAAATCATAATGAAATCTTTTAGAATCATTACACTCATTTTGTACAATATTACAATAGTAATATTTTAATATGAATGCTTCTTATGAGATCTATAGGACCCACACAAATGAACCAACACTATCAAATTGAGAATGAATCTAATTCAAATAGGCAAAGTAGTATTTTCAATAGATTCTATGATATGAGTATCAGGTTGAGGGCCACCAACACTATCAAATTGGGCATGAATCTGATTTCCTTGGCGCCCTTCAGAATCAAGAGTGGTGAAAACACCGTCTCCTAAAAAACAACATTTGTAGAAATGAATACTTAATTTGTTTTCAAATCAAAAAACTTTATAACCTTTAATGTCATCTTGATAATTGATAAATATAGCTTTCCTTTTCTAGGCTCAAATTTATTTCGGTGAGACCTAATAGTCGAACCATAACAAAGATATCCAAACACCTTAATGGAGTTATATGGGTGTTTAACATTGCACAAGACCTCATATGCGATTTTATTACTCAATTTGGAGCTAGGCAAGCTATTAATTAGATGAGCAGCAACAAGCACAATCACCCCAAATTCTGTAGGAACATTGGACTGCAATGTTAAAGCTCGAGCAACATTCAATATTTGTTGGTGTTTTCATTAAACAAAAAAATTTTGTTTAGGAGTATCAAATTCTTTGAATAAAACTCAAAAGGTTAAATTTAGCACCATTATCAGGTCTCATTGCCTTAATATCCTTGCCAAATTGAGTCAAGAATAACATACGGAAGAAAGAAACTAAATTGAAACTTCAACTTTCTTCTCATTTGGTAAATCAAAGTTGAGAGAAGTCATCAACAATATTTATATCCATTGTTTGTTTCATGGGGAAAATAATACAAGTCTTCAATCACAATGCTCGAATTGATATAATCAACAATCACAATTGTAGAAATCAAATGAAAATTTTGTTACTATAGATGTATTTGGGGTAATTATAAGCATATGTAACTGTAGGGACATAGGAAGAAAGAGTATAGGGATAGAAGAAGAAGAAGAAGAAGAAGAAGAAGAAGATTGGGGAGAATGAGAGACAGAGAGACACACACAGAGAGAGAGAGAGAGAGAGAGTGCTCTATCACAATCATCATAATCCCGAATCATAAATTTAGGCCCTTATTTATTGTCTTAGTTCATTGGTCTACTAATCACAATCAAGTATCCGTAGTCCACTTAATTGTTGTTTCCTCACATCTGACTCACACGCTGAATTGACTAGGCTGAGTCACAACCCGAGTTACAAGCCAAGTCACGAGCTGGGTTACAAGTTGGGTCATCTGCAACAGAGCTGAAGATCGAAAAGAAATTCCTTGATATGTCGTTTTAGAATTTTGTTAGAGAAGTTAGGTAAAGTCAAGACGGGAGCACTAGTTAATGTGCGTTTCAAGAGATCAAGATGCAACATCAAAGTTCCACTTAAAACTATCCTTTTCGTACAACTAGGTCAAGGGACGAGCTGCATCACCATAATGAGATATAAAGTGAGGGTGGGAATGTGTATGGGATGTCATCATGTGAACATCATCAGCGATATGAAGCTGCTAACAACCTAACTCAGGATTAATTTTCAAAAAATACGAAGCATCCCCTAATTTGTGCAATAATTCCTCAAGTATACGACCCATGGCTAGGTCTGAATGCCACTCTTGATATAACTTGGCATGAAACTCAAATGAAGTGGAAGATAGAACCATAACGATATGACCCATAGTTGGGTCTGAATGCGACACTTGATATGACTTAGTTTGAAGCTTAGACAAAGTGGAAGATAGAACCATTTGCAAAATCTCAGCATTCAAAAGATGAAAGAGGGTGTTGATGACACTAATTTCTTTCTCTTTTGTTTGAAAGCACTGATCGAACCCCAGACGGCACGACGGTAATAAAATTAGGTAACAAAGAATGGAGATCAGTGGAATCTTCACTGTGCTGTGCTTTAGTGATATGGAAGCTTAACAGAGAAAGGGCGTGCGGTTGTTCTAATTGAGAAACAAAAACAACGCATGATGGTTTAATAAGGTCTAGAGTGTGCTCCCGGAGATTGGCTTAAGATCGGAATTTTGTAAACCTCGAAGTGTGAATTACTGATCTCTTAGCGTAATTTCGTAAACAACTCTTTAACATCTCTAATAATAGGGGCCAAAGTATGTAGCCATTATAAATAAAGAACCACCCTATAACTTGAAAGAGCGATAAGCAACATGTCAGAGAGAAAAGTGGCGTTATGCATACAACAACAACAGTCCCAGTGCCTAGCGGCTCCCGCAAAAAGCAGGGTCTGGGAGGGGTGGATGTACGTAGCCTTACCCCTTCCGAGTAGAAAGGAGGCTGTTTCCGAGGACCCCCAACCTGAAGTATTTGAGCGCCTGCAAATAAAACCATCAATTAAATTACCAATGAATTTTGAGGGGGGAAAAAAAATATGATCAGAGAATAAACTAGCCTAAGCGCCCCACTTGAGGTTATGACTGCCTAGGAGGTCATGTCAAGTCATTTATAATATAACTCAACTCTTGCGCTAAAGATATTATTTTCTTAGTGTGTGTGTGTGTGGTCGCTGTAAATACAAATCAAACAAACATGCAAAAAGGAACTCGTAGCGACATGGGAGCGAGTCTGAATTCTGGACCGCATGTGTTTAACCTCAACCAATCACCTTCTCGAGCAAAAGGGAAGGTGCTTTCGATGAATCCAACTTTGGTTTGCAATTAATATGGATTTTACTTATGCTCCACTTAAGGTGACTTCAAATATTTTTGTGGATTTTTTGATATGTACATATATATGACAGAAAATTAAAGGGATATGACCTAAATCAAATGGCAATTATGATGACGGAGCAAAGCCCACATACAACTTTCCTCGTACACTTAAAAGTTATGAACTAGGGTGGAGACAAATTCAAGAGCTCAATAGTCCACTTACAAGCACGAGTCATTCAAATTTTTAGGCATGACACCCTTCACTTATAATAACATGAATGAGTTAGAGTTTGACACGATTTAGATGGAGCAAACCATATCTGGGATATTGGAGGAGGATCAATGCAATCAAGGTCAAGCCATGGTCATTGAAGCCTTAAACCAATCTCTTAATTCTTAACTTGTCGGTTGTGGAAACAGATTAAAACAGAGAGTTCATATTTAAAAATTGAAGAATTATACCGCTTGAAAGAAAGCAAGTATAGAGATGATTTACGTTATTCTAAGCTAAGCTAGCCTAGGTTACGCTATTCCTAGATAACAATCACAAGTGTGCTGTAAAGAAGTTTGTACAGTGGTGTTGGACACTTTACAACTACAATAGTGTCTCATATCTGTAGAAAAAGAAAATAACTGCTACATCCTATTTGTCCGGCACTTCCTTCCCATGTCTATTGCAAAGCTTCTTTGGCTCGTTGAATGGACATTGAACTTGCCTGGAAATTGTGTGCTCGAGCATCTTTTTGGAAGCCACTTTTGCATACTCGTTGGAGTTCCTTCTAGATGCCCATGTTCTATTGGATAGGCTTGCGGTCCACATATTTGGAATTGTGCTCCAAGTAATTGTTTTAAGCTTTAAGTAATTGTTTTAAGCTTTAGAACAACCTATCTTGCAGCCTTCTGGGAAGTCCTTCAAGCTCTAGCCTC
Source organism: Simmondsia chinensis (assembly GCA_018398585.1). Lineage (NCBI taxonomy): Eukaryota > Viridiplantae > Streptophyta > Magnoliopsida > Caryophyllales > Simmondsiaceae > Simmondsia > Simmondsia chinensis. Next base: position 22,822,263 of record JAGTTD010000005.1, read on the forward strand.
CTTGACCTCTTCAAGCATCTCGAGTGGTTGATACCCTTTAAGAAATTTTAACTCTCCAGGCAACTAGGCCTGAGACGCCATTGTCTTAACATCTAAAGGCTTATCATCCCTCGAGGATGGCCTCACATGATGAATGCCCGACGTTTTACTTCAAAATGGCATCGTCCCAACTCCCTCAAGTTTGGGGTGTAAACAAATTCCCCTTTTACTCGTCGATAATTTCATAATTCCAAATAGTAAAAATCTGCCTAATTTGACCTCCAATGGCTGCAAGGAGCTCAAAGAGCACTGTTTAACGTTGCATCTTTCTTCATTCCCGCATGTCTATAAATATAATAGTTACGGCTTCGAACATTTTACATTTTGCTGTATGTTCTCCTTTTTTTTGTGATTAAGTGCTTGAACACTTGCTCTCAGCTTTTGGACCTTCGTTCTCCTTTGCTCATTTCATCCTTAGAGCTTTTAGAATCCTTTGAACCATTGATAATGGCTCAAATCACCTACTCTCTTTCTGCTCCCATCCCTCAAGCAGATAGCTTTATAGAGCAATTGGCACATCTAGTTTAATCGAATGGTTCAATGGTTTGAGATAGACTCCAAAACCCTATTGACCTCAATAACATTATGGATGATCTTTCTTGGATGACTGCGAATAATCCTTCTTCTCCCTACGAACCATGTGTCTTGGGACCAATCTTTTACCCTTTTGAGGATATCTTTTCTGATAGATTTAGGTTTTCCTTGTTTGCTACTGCGCCTATGGGTATCCCTCCGGGAGTACAATAAACTAGCGAAGGGCTTGCTCTACATGAATTAGGTGGACAACCTTTCATTGTACATGAATCAGGTGCATAACCTCACGTCCTTCGAAAGACGAACTTTGCCTTTCTGTAACGTTGAAGTGACAGCTAATGAATGCATCCCTAAGGGAAAGCGGCAAGATGCCTTTTCCCACCTTGTAAATGCATGGTAAGTCCGCATAGTAACATAGGTCAATACTATGATGATTGACAAAGTGGACATAGGCAAGTTCTCCTGTAGTCTGGGTCCCCTGTTAATTCGGTCATATATGCAATTTTGCAAATTCTCAAAGTCTTCTAGGAAAAAAAGAGGCATCAAGTAATATTGTGTATCCCTCTAAGAATCTATAGGCATTTAACTGTAGAGTTGTATGTTCTGAGGCCATGAAGGTGTTGTGATTCAAGGAAATCTTGAATCATAACCTAAGATAGAAGAGGAATTAGAGTTGAGAAGTAGAGAATTTAAGAAAAGAAGAAGAGAAATTGAGAAGTTAGGGTTGAGAAAGAGGAATCCAATTGTATTCAATCCAATGAATCTAATTACAAGAACTAATCACTTATTTATACTAAATCCTTAACTAAGACTGTTGATCAAAAATATCTAACAATACATTGAATTAGAACTAAGGCCTAACACCACCCACCTTCCCGCTAAAATGTTATTCAAATCATTACCAAGAATTGCCAATCCTAAAACATCTTACAACCTCTCACAACCTCAATCATAACACAAGGATCCTCCAAACAAGGTGTGTGACCAGCCTTATAAGTTCCAATATGCCCCATGTTAGCCTAAGAGTATATTAACGTAGCTCTGTTTTCTTTGCGTCTCCCGAGCAGAAGCATACTCTTCAAGTCTCAAGAGTTGGAGAGCTTGAACAAGAGCTTAATTAGTGGATTGAGACCAAGAATCAAGAACATGGTGAAGGCCATTGGGCCAAGGACTTTGTCTAAAGCATATGCTAAGGCTAAGTTGATTGAAGCCATGGTTGTATCTTCAAGTGACGAGTAAATTCAAAGGAAGCAATTCCAAATCTCAGCACAGAGATTCATTTAGCTCCAAGACAAGTCATGCTGTTGATAAGAGGTCTTCAAGGCTTTGTTACAAATGCAACCAACCTTATCAGCCAGGACATAAATGTAATTCCAAGTTTCTGATGTCCGCAATAGGTGCTCAAATTGAAGTAAAATCATACAGTGAAGAAACAGAAGCGGCTGAAGACAGTTCTGAGCAGGAGTCACAAGATGAATTGATTGAGGATGAAATTGAGATTTCTATAAAGGCATTGATCAGGAATGGAGCTCACAATACCATTCGAATTAAAGGAAATGCTTGAAAGACTTCCATTACTATTCTTGTAGACAGTGGGAGCACTCACAGCTTCGTTGACCTTAAATTAGTGAAGAAAGTGAGACATGAAGTGATCAAGACCCATCCATTAGCCATGACTTTGGCAGATGGAAATTCCGTTCCCACTCAGAACAAATGTCAGGCATTTCAATGGACTATGCAAGAACCTCAGTTCACCTTTGATTTCAGTGTCCTTCCTTTGGGTGGATGCTACATGGTGCTCGGTGTTGATTGGAGGAGATCCTTTAATCCATTGATGTTCGGCTTTGAAAAACTAAATGTTTCTTTTGCAGTCCATGGAACTGAAGTCACATTGCTAGGCATGGCTGATCATGCACAATTACAGTTGATCAAAGGCAAAAGCTTACAAGGAGGATTTAAGAAGAATGCCATTCAGTGGATTGCGCAATTGTTTGCTATTTCTCCTACAGAGTTGGGATCTATTACTTGGCCTAAAGTGCAGGCTTTGATCGAGGAATTTGAGGATATTTTTGAGTAGCCAAAGGCTCTACCTCCTCAGAGAAGTATTGTTCATGCTATTCCTCTTAAGGCTAATTCATACCCAGTGAAGATGAGGCCTTATCGGTATCTTCATGCTCAGAAGACAAAGATTGAGAAGCAAGTGGATGAATTGCTCAAGTTGTTCTTCATCAGGCCTAGTCACAGTCCTTTTGCCTCTCTTATTATTCTGGTAAAGAAGAAGGATGGAACGGCAAGGATGTGCATTGATTACAGACAGCTTAATTCTCTGACAGTGAAAGATAAGTTCCTTATTCCTATCATAGATGATTTACTTGATGCGTTATATATGGAGCACATATCTTCACTAAACTTGATTTGAGGCAAGGATACCATCAAATCAGAGTTCTTGAGCCGGATATATATAAGACTACTTTTCAAACTCATTATGGACACTTCGAGTTTGTGGTTATGCCATTCGGCTTAACCAATGCTCCAGCTACTTTTCAAGCCACTATGAATGAAGTTTTTAAGCCTTTCCTGAGGAGAACAATGCTAGTTTTCTTCGATGATATTCTAATATACAGTTCTTCTTTTGAGGACCATCTCAGGCATCTCCGGGAAGTGTTTACCGTAATGCACAATCATAAGTTTTTTGCCAAGTTGACCAAATGTCTTTTGCGCATACTCAGTTAGAATACTTGGGCCATGTGATCACATTTGAGGGAGTATCAATCGATCATTCTGAGGTTCAGGCAATGCAAGAATGGTCTACTCAAGTGTTGCGAAAGCAGTTGAGGGGATTCTTGGGACTGACCGGCTACTACAGAAAGTTCATTATGGGATATGGATCTACTACAAAGCCTTTGACTAAAATTCTTACAAAAGATGCATTCAAGTGGTCAGATCAAGCTCAATCAGCTTTTAAAGCTCTTAAGGAAGCTATGTGAGTAGCTCCTGTTCTAGCAATGCCTAATTTTTTTAAGGAGTTCATTATTGAGACAGATGCTAGTGGTACAGGCATTGGAGTAGTTCTTTCTCAAAATGGAAGACCTATTGCCCATTTGAGTAAAGCTCTTAGTCCAAAACATCAAGCAATGTCTACTTACGAAAAGGAATACTTTGCAATTCTTTTAGCTGTTGAGAAATGGAGACATTACTTGGATGGACACTGTTTCATTATCAAGATAGACCATCAGAGTCTCAAGCATCTTTTGGAACAAAAGATTGTGACAAGAATCCAAAAGAAGGGACTGATGAAAATGTTGGGTCTCGATTATGCTATTGAGTATCGAAGGGGAAAAGAAAATTTGGCAGCTGATGCACTTTCACCAAGATTTTAAGGTTGTGAGCAAGGTTCTTGTTGTGCAGTATCCATTGTCTTACCATCATGGATGGAAGAAGTTTATAAGTCTTATTAAGATGATTCCTTTACTCATGAATGTGTTATTGTCAACAGTGTGAAGGATTTGGGTAGTGATGGTGCTACTGCAGAGGAACCAATCCAAAAAAGCATCATCTGATTGAAGAACGGGCTTTATATTGGTTCTTCCACAGATTTGAGAGATCAAATTGTCAGCGCCTCACACGATTCAGCATGGGAAGGTGATTCAGGAATCGAAGGAACATATCAGAGGGTTAAGGCATATTTCACTTGGCGCGGCATGAAGAAGACAATATCTAATTTTGTGCGAGCTAGCGAAGTCTGTAAACAAACTAAATTAGGAGATCATCATTACCAAGGTCTTCTGTAGCCACTTCCTATTCCTGAGGGTGCTTGTATCAACATAAGCATGGATTTTATAGAAGGGCTGCTGAAGTCAGATGGCAAGGAAGTAATTTGGGTTGTGGTGGATCGTTTCACCAAATATAATCATTTTATCTCCTTAATCCGACCTGTTACTGCAAAAAGTTGGCCAAAAGCTTCCTTGATAACATATACAAATTACATGGATTGCCTTAATCCATTGTATCTGATTGAGACATGACCTTTAGAAGCAATTTTTGGAGAGAATTGTTCAAGTTGTTCGGAATGACATTGGCTCTTAGCTCATCTTACCATCCCTAGAGAGATGGTCAAACCGAACAATTCAATTAATGCATCGAGTAGTATCTTAGAAGTATGGTTTTCTCGCATCCAAAGGTGTGGAACTGTTGGCTTTCTTTAGCTGGGTATTGGTTCAATACTCATGTTCATACATCTATTGGCACTTCTCCCTTCAAAGCTCTCTATGGATACGATCCTCCCACTCCTTTCATGCTTCAAAAAGTGACTTCATCAGTACCCAAAGCTACTGATTTGATACAGCAAAGGAAGCATATGATGCAAGTTCTTAAGGACAATCTGCTTTAAGCGCAAGCAAGGATGAAACTATATGCTGACAAAAAGCGAGTAGGCAAGAATTATGAAGTTGGTGACATGGTCTACCTTAAATTACAGCCTTACAGACAGTCCTCTTTGGTGGTCTGGAGAAATGTCCAGCTAAGTGCTTGCTTCTTTGGCCCATACAAAATATTGGAAAAGATTGGCAAAGTGGCATACAGACTTGACTTACCTCTTAACTCGTACATTCACCCATTGTTTCATGTGTCTTTACTCAAAAAACAGGTGAAGAAAGGAGTTAAAAGCTCAAAGGAGGCACCTAAAGTTGGATCCAATGGCTCCCTGCTACTGCTACCTGTTGCTATTAAAGCCACACGGGAGCTGAATGTTGTAGAAAGATCTATTCGTGAAGTGTTGATATAATGGCATAATTTTGACAGGAATATCGCTGCATGGGAAGAACTTGCAATCTTGAAGAGTCAATTTCCCAATTTTTCTTCTTCAGGACAAGGAGCTTTCCAAGAGGAGGGGGATGTTGTGGTTTTCTTAGTTTTGCTGCACTTAAAACATGTATGGATTGTATAGCTTAAATGATGCGTTTAGGTGTAGCTTTCAAGTTTGAGTTACTGAGTTGTTTTTAGGGGCCAAAGTCAGTTAGGTGGTTCAATGTATTGAGATCTATTATAAATAGATCTAAATCATGTAATATCTTCATTCAATCAATAAAAATCTAATTTCCTTTTGGATAATCTCTCTCTAATTCTCATCTCCTTCTCTATTTCTCATCTCCTTTCGATTCTCTTCTCATCTTACCTCTCTTTCACAAGGTTAGCTCTCAATCTTTGGATTGGAAACTAACATATTGTTTGAGCACTTGCGAACCAAGGTAACATCTAACTTAGTGATGATCCCAAATTGGGATTCAATCACAATTCCAACTCCAACACTTGAATTTGTCCTTGATCAATCAGAGTATAGTTTCCAAGGGACCACTTCCATTACTAGGAGTTGGTTTAGATCATAGTCCAAGCTAGTGTGAATGTTTAGATCATCAGCTAGAAAGTCTGCTAAGGCTTGGCCTTTAATTGAGTTTTTTGATGCATAAACCAGCCCAAACTGAAGTAGAGTAATACTTTAATAGTTCAATCTTTCCCTCATCAAAGATCTATCTACCGTGTACTTAAGACATCTATTTGAGCAACCACTTATATGGTAAATGTTAAGAAGTATTATCTCAATTTCGTAGATGCGAAAAATAGAGATAGACACAATTTCTCAAAAGTGGTATATTTTATTTCACATTCCTTTAAACAATGGCTAAGTAGAACGCATCTTGTTCAAATCCTTGCTCATTGACGTGTACAAGGAATGAACCAATAGATTCATCAGAAGCAGAGAAATAAATCTTCAAAGTTTTGCCTTGCTTTGGTGGAATAAGTACTGATGGCTTGAAAAAGTATTCCTTGATGGCTTTAAAAGCTGCTTGACGTGGCTCCTCCCACTTGAAGTCCTTCTCATACTTGAGTGTCAGCAGTTGAAAGAAGACTTTGGTTTTCCCTGTGGCATTTGAAATGAAACGTCTCAGGAAGTTAACCTGCCCTAAGAAGCATTGAAGCCCCTTTTTGCTCGAAGGTTTTTGGCTTGTTGTGTGGCTTTAATTACCAAAAAAAAAAAAATTGTCATGTGGCTTTATTTTTGTTGATGTCCACCTCTATGTTCCCTCTGGTATACCAAAAAATCAATAAAGTTTCCAACATGTATGCTAAAGGCACACTTTATTAGGTTCATCTTGAGGTTATGACTCCTCATATTGAAGAATTCCCCTCTTTAGTCTTCCAAGTGTTTGACTTTGGACATTGACTTAACCATGATGTCGGTTGTGTGGACTTCCTTTGTCTTGCCAATGAGATCATGAAAGATCATGTTCATGGCTCTTGGGTAGGGGGCGCCAGTGTCTTTTAAGCCAAATGGCATAGTTGCCCACTCAAACGTCCCTATTGATCTAGGACATCAAAATGTTGTTTAATGGGTATCTTCCAAAGCAATCATGAATTGTAGTACCCACAATATGTTCCGAAAAATCAACTCTGATGCCGACAGTTGGGTTCACAAATCTCAACTATTGGCACCTATTAGAGCACTTGGAGTAGGAGACACTTCTCTTTACCTAAGCCCCCGGTCGGAGAGTCACGCTTCGTGACACCTCACGTGCGAGAACTCCTGAAATAAGGGTCATCTCTATAAATCCCTTTGCTCTAATACCGGTAGTAAGGATGAATTTCAAAAATTTTCCCTAATATTATAAATTTTAGGCAGCGGAAGGGGTTTAGAATTAATAATTCTAAACCTAGAGTTGATTTAAAAATCATAATTTTAAATCTATAGATTTAAATTCATAATTTAATTCTACATATCTAAATTCTTAATTTAAATATACAGGCCTTTTACTCTAATGCATTCATAATAATACATAAACTTAAACAGGCATATTAATAAATACTGTAAATAAATAGAAAAGTAAAAACTAGAAGAAGAAGGAAAGAAAGCATACCTGGAATTGCTTCAATATAAGAAAAACTAGAAAGAAATAATAATCTTCAAAAGAATACCAAAAATCGAGACCCCGCGATCTTCTGCGCAATGACCTCGAACTTAAAAGAAAAATTTTAAAGAAAAATTTTCTCTGCAATTGGGTCTCTGAAACAATTCTAGAAACCCTAATATAATTTGTATCAATTGAATGCCAGACCTCTGGAATAGGTACCCCTATTTATAGTGGTATACCGGAGTGAAAAATAGGCTGATTTTCGATGTGGGATTTGCCTAGTTAAAATAAAAATGCATCGTTTAATTCAAAAATTAGTTTAAATGACGCGTTTTGTGCAAGAAAAAAATCACGTGTTTTTTTTAATTTTTAAATCGAGTGCCACATGTCCCACCTCTATTCGTCAGCTTGTGCAAACGTGGATAGCAAGTGGACATTCAAGTATGCGGCACGTGTCGTGCGTTGGTTCGTCAAATCTAGAGCACACGGATTGCAACCCTATTGCATGCGATTTTATTCTTACTTTATTTTTTTATTTTTTTTGCTTTGTTTTCCACTTGTAAAAATTCATCTTATGAATTTTATTTCCATAGTTATTTTATTTTGTAATTTTAATTTTATTCATTTCATGAATAATGTTTGACAAAATTATATTTACTCGTCTCATGAATAAATAATTCATCTCATGAATTCCTTAATATTTTTCTGATGGCAATAAATACAGAGGCTTGCGTAAGGGCCTCGGGGACAATTTAAATCTAGCTCTAATTGGGTTAAATTAATCATCGCATGATATAATTTAATTACTATTTAATGAGACTTAATTCCACTAAATAAGTCTCATTGCACTCCAGACTTAAACCATTTATTCGATATTTTCCTAATAGATTGTATTGATGACAACAACCTCTCCTTTAGATGTCCATGACAAAGGATAAATATAACTACTACCATTATCCTTCTCACAGCTTCTCCATTAATTATCGACTCGCCCTTCACTGAATAATCTATTTATACTTGAACATATTCACAGTATAAATTTCAAATGTCAAACAGTTGGAAAACTTTGGCCAAAGATTCCAAACTATTCAAATATTTGTGAATCAACTAAAGGGATATCTTTATCGCATAAGAGATTGTAGATTCCCTATTTAATACCTAATCCTTGTCAAACTTTACGCCGCTACCCAATGTACGTGAGAATTTAGTTGTGCATTTAGACCTTACTTATAGTACACCAAAGTAACTAACGCTCAATGAACAAGTCCAGAATACTATGAGGATTTAGAGTAGCCGTTCAAGCAGTACAACATGAATCACTCATCTCTGATAGTTATTCTAGAAACAAGTAATCCACATGGTCCAACTCAGTGTGTCAATCTTATTAAACGCACCAACTTCACACATTTAAATGACCATCCACATGATCAAGACAAGTCACCTAAAGTGTCGCGTTACATTCTTAGCATACAAGTGGTCCAAACTTGTTTTTGACTATGAGTCTTTTAAACAACAATCCAAACCATTTGTTCCAAGTCTATCGGTGGGTTAGTCCCATAAACCACTTAGAACAAGCATGTAAATTGTGGTATGAGGACTACACCCATCTCATGGATGTTTCCAAAATAAAAAACACATGCAATATAAATGCTCGCTTAAACAAATTTTACAAGGAAACAACTGGAATTTCAATTTTGATCATTAATGAAATAATATTAATAGAATAAATCTGAATTTTAGGACACTAAGCCTAGCGACCTCCCACTTGTCCTAAATCCAATTTATTATAAACTTTATATTCATCTTTTCTATGTATGAACCAAAGGTCTCGTGAAGTCAAGGTCTCAGTAAAGTCAACTACTTTATCTGAACCTCCATGCCCCTCTTTGTGGCTTCTGAAGCGACAACATATTTTGTCTCTATGGTGAAGTCAGCAATGCAAAACTGCTTGATATTCCTCCCACTAATGGCTTCTACTCATAGGGTAAAGACATCCCCATACATTGTATGTCTAGCCTCTCTATATGACTGAAAGTCTAAATCCGTATAGCCAATTGGAACTAGCTCATCAAATCTTTACAGCTGATAATACCCCTACCTCGTTCCTAATTAGTAGTATATCATCGACGTACAATACTGAGAAAGTCATTACTTTCTCTTGACATCGTTTGTACACAGATGGTTCGTCAACTAATTGCTCAAAACCATAAGACTTAATCGCTTCATTGAATCCAATATTTGATGATGGACTTCTTCCATTTGCATACCATATGCTCCTCATTTTTGCCAATGAAACTGTCTAGTTGCATCATATTGATGTCTTCTTCTTGACAAACATTCAAAAGGGTCATGTTGACTACCATTTGCCAAATCTTATGATGAGCTACAATGGATATGAGTATCCTTATGGACTTTAGCATGGCTACTGGTGAGAAGGTCTGATCATAATGAATTCCTTCCTTTCGAGAAAAAGCCTTAGCATCTAGTCTTGCCTTGAAGCTCTCTACCTTCCTATCCACTCCTCTTTTCTTCTTGTAGAGCTATTTACAACAAATGGGCTTAATGCCAAAAAGGTGCCTCTACAAGACTCTGGACCTAATTAAAATGCATATATGCGAACTCATATTTCATTGCTAAGACCTATTGGTCAGCATCCTTTCCTTTAACTGCCTCATTGTAGCTAAGAGGATCATATTCAATATCACGGTCTACTATTGAGGCTCCCGCCATGAACCTATCAGGTGCCCTGACAATCCTCCCGCTACACCTAGGCTCTCGTGTACTTAGAACATTCTCAACCTTAACAGTAGGTGCATCTCATGCACAATGTATGTCGAGTTGTGTCTAGCTGTTTAGAATTAGTGTCATTTTTTTTTTAACTCCTCTAACACTACTATGTTTTTATCTTTTGTAGTCTACTACAAAATGCTCATTTAAAAATTTCGTATTCTTACAAAAACACTTTTGATCCGAAAGACTATAGAGATGACCACCCTTATTCTTTTGGGATAACCCCAAAAAGAGATTAGTAAGGTAGCATGGCTCATCATGGACCTTACCATCTCTAACGATGTCCTATTCCTTCGATCTTATCCCATTTGCAATTAGGAAATCTAGAAACTCAACCCAAATATATTCACCACTTTGATCTAATCGAAGAGACTAAACCTGTTTACCTATTTACTTTTCAACTTCAGCTTTGTAATCTTTGAACTTTCAAAAGAGTCCGATTTATGTCTCATTAGGTAAACATATCTACACCATGAGTAATCATCAGTAAATGTGATGAAGTACTCATACCCACCTTTTGCTTGAACATTCATTGCTCCACATACATATGCGTGAACCAGCTTAAGCAAGTCACCAACCTTGTTGCCTTTACTCTTAAAGAAAGACTTGGTCACCTTTCAATCTATGCAGAATTCGCAAAATGGTAATGACCTCAAGTCTAAAGCCTCTATTAGTTCATCTTTCACCAGTCTTTGGATCCTATTCGAATTAGTGTGACCTAAACGTTAGTGTCATGTGTAGGCAATATCTCTTTCAAGGTGTTTTCTTTTAGGAGATCGAATAAGTAAGCTTATGTTAGCTTCTTTTAAACAAACATGATAGTTTTGATCAATAAACAACATGAATAAACCATTTATACATGTATATTTTGCAAATTTATTTCTTATATTAAAAGGTTCATAATCAAAATCAACTTAATAACAAATTATTCATAAAACGAGATACATAAATCAAATTTCTTTGTAGAGTAGCTACAAATAAACAATCTTTTAAAATCAAAAACTATAGCACTGAAGACTATGCCAACATCTCCTACATTTAAGACCACTACTCTTGTATTGTCCTTGAACATCAAGTATAGCTCCCCATCATGCAGCCTTTTGGTTAGCCTAAGCCCTTGTAACATATTACAGACATGGTTAGCCTAAGCCCTTTTGGCGGACTCTCAACTGTGCATGGCTCAACTAAGTTAGATATTAATGTATCTTTACCAGATCGCTTAGTAGTCTTTTTAAGAAGAGAAGCTAAGTACTTAGTGCAGTTTTTCAGCCAGTGGCCAGTCTTCCCGCAAAAGAAACACTTTCCTTTTGCTGACCTTTTTATGGACTTCGTTGCTACACTAGCAACCTTTCCCTTTACTTTCTTTCCCGTAGGTCCCTTGCGAGTACTAACTAAGTCCAACTTGGTTTTTCTAGGTAAATTAATGTGGTCCAATGAGTTCATTATGCATTAGTAATCAAGTGAAGTTCATCAGTCGTATCCATTTCAAAATACTGTAAATGTAAATATTCATGTAACTGTCTAACAAGAGTCATGTATAATGCAGTGATATCTATTCTTTCAATTTAGCATACACATTAAATCAGATGTCCCCCAAACTGTACTATCATGCATACAATGATGACCCAAACACACCACTCCTTACTCCCCAATAGCGGGGTCGCACGAGGCAAGTTTGGGTGAGAACTATACTCAATTAACATGTTTTCTTGTAACTCTTACTAAACATGATTAACTTACCACTCTAGTCTCTAACATGACACAACAGAGCTCCTCGGGAAGGCTAATGCATCACGCTAGTCAAGTGTAAACCATTACCTAAACCTCCATACAAATACACGTAATACTCCACGGCAGCGTGATCGCATCGCTACTTCGTGCTTTGGTTTATCCCAATAGAAGTCTAACCCTATAATTTACATACCGACACCTCCACAGCGAGGTTTATCTATCAAATATACTGCTATACCAGTAATGGAGACCCTCGCTCCCAATTGATTTTCATAAATTAGTGGTTTTAATTAAATTGAATTTACAACTTGGATTATCAAAGAATCCCCTTTAGAATCTCATTCTAAAATTAAATAAATTAATATAAATTAATTTAATTTTTGTTTATTTAAAATAATGCCAAAATTTCGATTATCTCATAATTTATTTTTAGAATCTAATTCTAAAATTAAATTAATAAATAAAATTAACTTTATTTAAAATCAATAGCAATTTATAGCTTAGACTATCTCATAGTCTATTTTAGAATCTTATTCTAAATTTAAATAAGCTTAGACTATCACATAGTCTATTTTAGAATTTTATTCTAAAATTAAATTAATTAATATAATTAATTTTTTTTTAAATAATATTGACTTAGACTGTCTCCTAGTCTGTTTTAGAATCTTATTCTAAAATAATTTTAAATAACTTTTATTTAAAGTAACACTAATTTACATCTTAGATTATCTCATAATCTAATTTATAATTTAATTCTAAGAAAAAATTAATCAATAAAATAATTAATTTTTAATTATTATGTAAACAAATGCTGACGTCTACACATACCACAAAAAAAAATTTTAAAGCCTAATGTTAATGTCAGCCTAACATCAGCCTTATTTTTTGATTTTTAATTTTTTAAAATTAAAATAATTAATTTAAAAAGTAATTCAATATAATCTTATCAGATCAATTTTATCCAATTTCGCAAATCTTAATCAAATATGCATAATCTCATTATACAAATAACATAATCGCAAGTTTATAAATTGATATATCTGTATTAACGATTGATTCATTAACAATTTAAACTATTTAAAATGATACAGTAAATAATCTAATTAGCAATTAATTCTTGAACGATTTAAACAATTTAAATAGTTACTCTATACAACCTAGTTAGCTATTAACTCTTTTAGCGATTTAAACAATTTAAATTGCTACTTAAGAAAACTTTCCTTCTTAATAAAATTACTATTTTACTAAATAGTAAATCTATTTATTTCGATCTTATTATATCTATTTATGTATTATGAATATAATCAGAGACTGGCTTCGATACCAATTATTGGGAAAAAATAACTCTAATGCCGAATGTTGGGTTTACAGTTATCAACTATGGTCACAACAAAAGACACCTATTAGAGCACTTAAATTGGGAGACTCTTCTCACTACCTAAGCCCCCGGTCGGAAAGTCACGCTTCGTAACACCTCACGTGCAAGAGCTCTTGGGAATAGGGTTACCTCTATAAATCTCTTTGCTCTAATACCAGTAGTTGGGACAATTTTAAAAATTCTCCCTAATATTATAAAGTTTACTCGACCCATGGGTTTCAAAATTCATAAGTCTAAACCTAGGGCTGATTTGAAATTCATAATTTTAAATCTACATATTTAAATTCATAATTTAAATCCACATATCTAAATTCTGAATTTAGATCTACATGCCTTTTACTCTAATAAATTCATAACAATACATGAACTTAAACAGGTATAATAATAAATACTTTTAAAAAAAAAGAACAGCAAAAACTAAAAGAAGAAGGAAAGAAAACATACCTGAAATTGCTCCAATATAAGAAAAACCAAAAAGAAATAATAATCTTCAAAAGAGCACCAAAAATCGAGACTTCGCGATCTTCTAAGCAATGACCTCAAACTGCCTGAAGGGTGAGCCCCGAAAAATATTAAACTAGGAAAGAAAAATTTTACCAAAAATTTCTCTCTAGTCAGGTCTCTGAAATAATTCTAGAAACCCTAAAATAATTTGTATCAATTGAATGCCACACCTCTGGACTAGGTACCCCTATTTATAGTAGTATACCGGAGCAAAAAATAGGTTGATTTTCGATGTAGGATTCACCCAATTAAAATCAAAACGCATCATGTAATTAAAAAATTAGTTTAAATGACGTGTTTTGTACAAGGTGAAAATCATGTGACATTTTAATTTTTAAATTGCGTGCCACGTGTCGCGCCTCAATTCGTCCGCTCGTGCAGATGCGGACACCCAATTGACTCTCCTGCACGCAACTCGTGTCGCGCGCTGGTTCGTCAGATATAGAGCACACGGATCGTGATCCTATTGCATGCGAAATTTTTTTTTTTTTTTTTTTTTTGCTTTGTTTCCCACGTATAAAAATTCATATTATGAATTTTATTACAAAGTTATTTTATTTTATAATTTTAATTTTATTCATCTCAGGAATAATGTTTGGCAAAATTAAATTTACTCATCTCATGAATAATGTTGGGCAAAATTAAATTTACTCGTCTCATGAATAAATAATTCATCTCATGAATTCCTTAATATTTTTGTGATGGCAATAAATACAGAGGCTTGCATATGGACCTCGGGGACAATTTAAATCTAGTTTCAAATGGGCTAAATTAATCATATCATGAAATAATTTAATTACCATTTAATGAGACTTAATTCCACTAAATAAATCTCACTGCACTCCTTACTTAAACCATTTATTCGATATTTTTCGAATAGACTGTATTGATGATAACAACCTCTCCACTAGATGCCCATGGAAAAGGATAACTATAACTACTATCGTTATCATTCTTATAGCTTCTCTATTAGTTACCGACTCGCCCTTCACTAATTAATCCATTTATATTTGAACATATTAAAAGTATAAATTCCAAATGTCAAATACTTGGAACACTTTGGCCAAAGATTCCAAACTATTCAAATATTTGTGAATCAACTAAGGAGACATCTTTATCTCATAAGACACTATAGATTCCCTATTAATTACATGATCCTTGTCACACTTCATGCTACTACCCAGTATACATGGGAATTTAGTCATGCGTTTGGATCTTACTTATAGTACACCAAAGTAACTACCGCTCCATGCACAAGTCCAGAATAGCCTCAGGATTTAGAGTCGTCGTTCAAACAGTACAACCTGAATCACTTACTTCTGATATTAGTCTATAAACAAGTAATCCACATGGTCCAACTCAGTTTGTCAATCTTATTAAATACACCAACCTAACACTTTTGGATCACCATCCACATGACCAGGACAAGTCATTAAATACACCAACCTAACACTTTTGGATCACCATCCACATGACCAGGACAAGTCATCTAAAGTGTCATATTATAGTCTTATCATACAAGTGGTCTAGACTTGTCTTTGACTACGAGTCTTTCAAACAACAATCCATACCATTTGTTCCAAGTCTATCTATGGGTTAATCTCATAATCCACTAAAAACAAACATGTAAATTGTAGTCTGGGGACTACACCCATCTCATGGATGTTTCTAAAAAGAAAAACACATGTAGTTTAAATGGTCTCTTACACAAATTTAACAAGGAAATGACTGAAAATTCAATTTTATTCACTAATAAAATAATATTAGTAGAATAAATCTCGATTTCATGACACTATTCCTAACACAATAGCCATCCATAAAGGATAAGTCCTCATGCCCTAAGGTTGAATTAATCAGTACACCGTCAATTGGCATTGGATACTCATCCTTTGGAGTGGTTGCATTTAGATCTTGGAAATAAATATAGACTCTGATTTTTCGATTCTTTTTTTATGACAAGAACAATGTTTGCTGGCTATTCAATGTATTAGGCAGTCTTATGAATTTGGCCTTTAAAAGTCTCTCAATTTTCTTTCTGACCAAGTCAATCACATCTTAGGACATCTTTCTCTAGGCTTGAATGATGGGCCTCGAGTCTGGCTTGATAGGAAGCCCATGCTCAACCACCTTTCTGTCAGGGCCATACGTCTCATGTTGGTCCCAAATAACATAAGTAGGTCTTAGGTCCTATGTTGAGCCTAAGTTAACCTCGAGGATGGCGTCCTAAAAATCTACCCTCAAATCCTCCATCTTAGCCGATGTTGCTCTTAATTTAGATAGCTCTAGCTCTTTCTCTTGTATCATTTGGACTTCGAAGCCATTAAATGGCTATTGGAATTAATGTCCAGGAAAAACTTAATTTGTTAGTTGTAAATATTAAATAAATGAAAATGTTTTATTTATTTAGTATCTGAATATATTTTACGAGTCAAACATGTGTGTGATTGCTTTTCCAAAATGTTCCATTAGATGGACGTAGTCCAAGATGACATGTCAGGTTTGGTTAAGTGGTCAATTTGATTAAGCCACAGCTAGACTTAAATCAAATTAATGATATGTCATCAAAGTATATGTTCGTAATTGATGATGATTTTTGACAACTTGTCTGATAAGACTATAATATCATACTTTAGATGATTTGTCTTGGTGTTAAGCTTCAATTTGTTGAATTGAAGTTAACTTGTGAAGAGAGCGTGTAGGTGAGAAGAGAATTGAAGTTAGATGAGGATTAGAGAAAAGATGAGAAGAGAGAGAATACTATCTCAAGAATCAAGTAAGATTTTTATTGAATGCCTTCAAGAAGAATACAATTCCAAACGAATATCTAAAACAAGTATTTGCCGCCAAAACCCAACCGGCTCTAACCGATTCTTGCGCCAAAGAGTTTAACAACCTTTCAAACCTTATTCTAAACAAAAACCAACCAAAACACAACTTTAACCAGAGCTACAAAACACAAACAAGAGAAATCACAACAATCCCCTCCACTTAAGAAACTTCTTGTCCTCAAGAAGATAAATTTGGAAATTGACTCTTCAAAAGTGATAGCTCTTCCCATGTTGTAGAATCTTTGTCTAAATTCCTCCATTACACCAACACCTCTTTAACTCTCTTGCTTCCTTCTTGAAAATTTCTGGATCCACGAATTGCTGATAAAATCTTTGTCTAAATTCTTCTATTGCACAAACACCTCTTTGTCTAAATTCTTCCATTGCACCAACAGACATGGCTCCACAATAAGCTATCTCACCATCTTGTAATCTTCTTGATAAAGCATCAGCGGCAAGATTTTCTTTCCCTCTTCTATACTCAATTACATAATCCAGCCCTAACATTTTCATAAATCATTTCTTCTGAGTCCTTGTCACAATCTTCTGTTCCAACAAATGCTTCAAACTCTGATGATCAGTTCTGATTACAAATTTGTGACCATCCAAATAATGCCTCCATTTATCAACAGCTAACAAGATTACCAAGTATTCTTTCTCATAGGTAGACATTGCTTGATGCTTGGGGCTGAGAGCTTGACTTAGAAAAGCAATAGGCCTTCATTTCTGAGACAACACTGCACCAATACCAATTCCACTAGCATCAGTTTCAAGGACAAAGTCTTCAGCAAAGGTAGGCATAGCTAGAACAAGGGCTTCACACATAGCAGCTTTCAAGGATTCAAAGGCTGCTTGAGCACTATCACTCCACATGAAAGCATCATTTTTTAGCAGATCTGTCAAAGGTCTAGCTATGGAACTAAAGTTAGCAATGAACTTCCTATAATAGCCTATAAGACCCAAAAATCAACGCAATTGCTTCAAAGTAACTAGAACTGGCCACTCCTTCATAACTTGTATCTTTGAATGATCTGTAGAAACCCCTTTATAAGATATCACATGTTCCAAATATCCAAGTTGTTGCTACATGAAATCACACTTGGACAACTTTGCATAAAGTTGGTGTTTGCACATAACAAGGAAAACTTCCCTCAAGTGCTGCAGATGATCCCTATAAGAAGCACTGTAAACAAGAATTTCATCGAAGAAAACCAATACAAATCTCCTCAGAAAGGGCTTGAAGATGTCATTCATTGCTGCCTGAAATGTAGCTGGTGCATTGGTTAAGCCAAATGGCATAACCACAAACTCATAGTGGCTATGATGAGTTTGAAAGGCAGTCTTAAAGATATCGTGTTCAAGAACTCTTATTTGATGATATCCTTGTTACATATCCAGCTTAGAGAAGAAACAAGCTCCATATAACTCATCTAAGAGGTCATCAATAACAGGAATAGGGAACTTATCCTTGATTGTCAAAGAATTGAGTTGCCTATAGTCGATGCACATTTTTGCAGATCCATTTTCTTCTTCACCAAAATGATAGGTGAAGCAAATCGACTGTGACAAGCTAGATAGACATTTGATTTGGCGAAGATTAAACGTGGAGTATTGCACTAATTCAATTTGAGTTGGTCTCTGTGTCATAAAAGTCAGTCAAAGGCCAAGCCTTAATAGACGCTTTAGTTGACCATCCAAACATTCACATTGGCTTGGACTATGAGCCAGACCAGCTCCTAGTGGTTGAAATGGGCCCTTGGAAATTACACTTTGATGGATCAAGGATGAATTTAAGCGCCACAGTCGGGATTGTGATTGATTCCTCCCACCCCCCCCCCCCCCCCCTTCCTCCCCCCGGCCATGCGCGGGGATCATTACCAAATTAGTTATTGCCTTCATTGGCAAGTGCTCTAACAGTATGGCAGAGTATGAGGCATTGATCATAGGCCTACAGACTCTCTTAAAGATGTAAGTCCCTAATTTTATCATTAGAGGGGATTAGCAGTTGGTCAGTTTCCATGTAAGAGGGGAATTTTCTGTGTGTAAGCAATACCTCAAACAAATACATTTTAGTGGTAAAAAACTATTGAACAAGTTTGACGGAGTTTAGTTTGAACATATCCCTAGAGACTAAAACAAAGCAGCCAATGACCTAGCTTAATTAGCTTCAAGTACAAGCTACTGACGACTTGTGTGAAGAAATCATTGTGTCATCAAGCCTAAGTTCTAGACCATGACATCAAATTCATTGAGTATTTTAGTTTTGAGAGCGAAGACCTACCAAGTGACCACTTAGATTGCTTTAAAACACATCAAACTATCACAAGTCAACATAAGGACAAGAGGAAGCCTTTAGTGGATTACTTCAGGAGCCCTTGAGATTATGTTAAATATAAGAATATGAAAATGAGAGCTCATAGGTTCCATTTAGATGATGAATCCGAAGAGTTATACAAAAGGGACGCTAATAGAGTGCTTTTCAAGTGCCTTTACTTGCATGAAGCAATGCTAGTAACGGTAGGAGCCCAAGAGGGTATCTTTGGATCCTATCTAGCTAGCAATAAGATGCATTGGCTCATCAGACATTATGGCTATTACTAGCCATCAATGTGGATGATTACATTAAGTACACCAAAGGGTGCAGAGCATGCCAAAGACATGGTCCTGCCCCAAAAGTCCCTGCAGTCGAAAAGCATGCTATTGTCAAATCATGTCCCATTAGAAGTTGGGCAATGGACATTATAAGGGAAATGAAATCCCATCCCCCCCCCCCCCCCCCCCCCCCCCCCCCCCCCCCCCCCCTTCTCTCTCCTCTAGCAAGCAACACTCTTACATTCTTATGGCCACAAACTACTTAAGAAAATGGGTGGAGGCTAAACTATATAGGAATATCAATCAATAAAAAGTGATTGATTTTATCAAAGAATACATCCTATGTAGGTTTGGAATCCTAGAAGTAGTTACTACAGACTAAGCTAAGGTGCTTAATGAGGCTGAGGTTAAGGAGTTCACCTTGAGTTTCACCATAAAAATCTTGAACTTAACCCCTTACTATGCTTAAGCAAATGGCTAGGCAGAGTTTAGAAACAAGATTCTAAAGGCCAATATTGAAAAAATGATTGAGAATAACCCCAAAAAGTAGCATGAGTTGCTACTTGATACTCTTTGGGCTTATAGAGCGTCCGAACATGATGCAACTAGGACAACCCCCTTCCATTTAATGTGTGGCCATGATGTCGTGCTCCTAATGGAAGTCATAATCAGTCTTTTAAGCTAGCTCATCAAGGGAGGTTTTCTGAACTTGAGTATGAGCAAGCTATGATGGATGATCTAACCAACTTAGACCAAGTTATGCTTGATGCTTTTCACAAGCTAGAAAAACAAAAGAAGAGGGTGGCCAAAGCCTCCAACAAGATGGTCAAGCCAAGGTCCTTTAACTTAGAGGACTCAGTCTGGAAAGTGGTTCTACCCATTGGCCAGAAAGATCATGTGTTTCGAAAATGTTTCCCAAACTGGAAAGGTCCATTCAGGGTCATAGAGGTATTTGGAGAAAATGCTTACCTATTCTAAGGCCCAGATGGAAGGACTCACCCAAGGGTCATCAATGAAAGGTTCCTACAGAAATATGTGCTATCAATTTGGGATTCTTATGAGGAAGCCCTTAAGTTTAGATTTGAATTATGGGCTCAGTTTCAATATCAATGTCTTGAGGATCAACTCCATGATCCTTAAGTTAGAAAAAAAAAGAAAAAAAAAAAACTTTTTTTTGGGGGGGGGGGGGGGGGGGGGGGGGGGGGTATGTAAGCAATTTTTATGTTTCATTATATAAAAAAACAGAGAGAAAGTACAAGAGTACATGGGGCATACCCCATAACAAGTCCAAAGCCTACAAGTCAAGCCAGTCCAAACAAAGCAATAAAGGAAACAAAAACAAAGCGGGGAAAAACAAAGCTAAAAAACGAGGCAAAAAAGAGCCAAACAAAAGGAGAAGAAAAGAGACGTCAAAACTAACTCCTAAATGAAATAAAATAAGCAAAGAACAAAAGAAAAAAGGAAAAAAAGAAGAAAGAAGGAAAGGGAGAATTTACCCTTCGACAGCAGCGGCAGCTTTGGTGGCTACCCGAGTCATCCATGGCTCAGCATGGAGCAAACGACGAGATAAAGAAGAAATAATAGTCTGTTGTTGATCAACAGTTCAACAAAAGCAGCAAGAGAGATGTACTGGGAGCAAGCAATAGAAGCAGAGGATGTGGGCGCCGAACTATCTGGAACAGAAGCTTGACCCAACGGAGCAATACTCGGAATACGAGCCTCACAATTCAGAGTACAATGTAAAGGCTCTCAGTCCTTATAGGAGGAATCTAAGCCACAGTAGTCAAAGCAAGGAAAGCAAGGGATTCCCACCTAATCTAAGAGGAACTCACAGAAATGTGAAAAACAAAGAGACCCAAAGGATTTAAACAATCCCTAGCCGATACCAAAGCAAAAATAGCACCAATAACCTGCAATGCTAGGGGAAAAATCCTCCTAGAAGCAGGAAAAGCACCGTGGAGTGAGGGTTGCACTACCCCAGTCCTAAAAGTGGGCCCAAGTGACCACCCAGAACCAGGATAGCTGGGGACAGCATGCCCCCAATAAAAGAATTTGTGCCAAGAGGCCCTGAGCCTCCCAGTATAAGAGAGATTAGGGGCAGTGCTCACCCAGCCAAAGGGTGCTAGGCTTGATATGGAATTGGGCTCGATAGCCGAACAATAGGCATGTTTTTAGGATAATGCCCAAAGGCCTAAGTTAAGGCCCAACGGAGAAAGAAAATGCAAGCCCAGCAAATGATGCAAGCCCAATAGAGGATAAATGAGGCCTTACATTCATGGGAAGCCAAGAATCAGTACTGTGACCATAAATCATAGGAGAAGACCCAATACTCACCAATCCATTATCATTTGGTGGCCTATTGCATACCACCCCATCACCATTAGCAAATGTAGGCCCAACAAATGGACCATGATCATGAGTCATTCCAATAGGTCCAGTAACATTAACCCTTAGCCCATTACCATCACCTCCTCTGACCAAGCCCCCATGCACCTCCCCCTTGCATTGTCGGCTATGCCATTGGTTCTTAACTCCAGTAACAATATTAAAAGGAGGGGGAGGGCTGGAATCAGGGCAAGAATGACAAAAAAACTGAGCATTTTTTAGAAAATTTGAGGCATACCTTCATAATTGATGGATTGGTATACGAAGACCATCAAAATTGACCTCCAATCTATTAGAAGGGAACTCTCGAGCTTTAATCTCCAGGAAAACCCAAGCATATTGAGTAAAGGTCCCTTCAAGTGTCGGTTTATCCATGTATAGGGGATTCCTTACCCCGCTAGCAAAGAGTTAAGTGCTTTATCTGTCCACAGAGGTGCATGTAACCCTTGAATTTGGACCCAAATCAGAAGTCTAGATGGCTCAGTCCTAGAAGTAAGTTCTTCAAGGAAACAATGACGAAGGGATAGATAACGACCCTTGAAATTCCAGGGACCCCCTCGAAGAAACTTATCAACATCATCAAAAGAACAAAATCAAAAGAAATAACCCTCCTTAGAAGGTATGACACACTGGAGGCCCATCAAACCCTAAAGGAAGGTAGCAATAGCGGCACAACATGAAAATGCAACCCAACCACTAATGAAACGGCTTGTGAGACAACAGCTCCATTTTGTAAACCCCGAGGCTACATCATCACGAGAGATGATTATAACAATATGTTTGACAAAATGCATCTTTAATTAATATTGTTGAGGAGTACATGGCTTACACAAGATAATACAATATGTGGCCAAACATCCTCTTTACAATGTTGAGTAAAATAAAATCCTAAGCTTAGCTGGGAACTTCATCTAACGATGTCCCTATAAGGCTTTGAATGTTAGATTCTTCCCTCCCGATGGTCAAGAAAGCTGGTCTCTTAGAAGGGGTCTCAGAACTCTCGTTGATGCCATATCAAAACTTTGTATTCCCTTAAGGTTCTAAAAGTATGATTAAATGTGGAAAAGGGCTTGCTTATCCCATTCGATACTGGTGAGTTGTGAAGGTGAGACTTTTGATATTTATGAGGTAATATGCGGTGTCACTTTGAGCCTATGTTAGATTTCTAAAGAAATCCCCCTTAAAATAGAAATGGGTAGGGTGTGTGATTAAGTAAAAGAGATGTTTTTTTGACTCCGAGGACGGTTTTCTGCCAACAAAACTTGATGACCACCAAGGAGTTGGGCTTGCAAACGTGCTGTGCATTTACATGGTGGCTTCGAAAACATTCACCTCAATAAGTGGATGGGAGTTTCTACTTGCACCAGAGTCATAATGAGGTAGTGCACCCAATTCAAGGAGCCACAGGAGGTTATCCACCAAATTCGGGTGAAGAAAAGCATCCGCTACCATGTAGCTCTTGAAAGAGGTCCATAGGCATAAAACGTCGAAACCTTTCAGAAGGATTTCGCATACTAAAAGGGATAATGTACTTAATTAAACTATGTTTGGTAGTTCCAAGTGGCCTAAAAGGATCTTCCTTGACAACACCAAGATTAATAGGGCTCTGAAGCCTATCAGAGACCATTAGAGTGCCAAATTGAACCAAATGCTCCAATTATTCAATAAGGCTGTCAATCTGAGGAATGGGAATAGAGATAACGTAAGAAATTTGGGCCATTGTCACTTGCTTTAAGAAAATGTAAAGAAACAGGGAGCAAATTGAATCAAGAATTAGATATTCAAGAATAGAGAGCAAGTGCTTTTGAAGCGCTTTGTTACAGCAAAGAGTGAGCACAGAGCAGAGAAAGTCAAGATTCGAAGCTCTAATTGTCA
This sequence comes from Simmondsia chinensis, assembly GCA_018398585.1. Taxonomy (NCBI): domain Eukaryota; kingdom Viridiplantae; phylum Streptophyta; class Magnoliopsida; order Caryophyllales; family Simmondsiaceae; genus Simmondsia; species Simmondsia chinensis. The sequence goes on from JAGTTD010000005.1 coordinate 22,845,824, forward strand.
TACTTATATGCACGTGGGTAAGAAGAGGCAAATGACAAAGAGTGTTCTCATAAGCTCCTTGTAGCCGTTGAGGCCGCTGTAAATTTGAATTTACCAACAGCAGGGGGGGGGGGGGGGGGGGGGGGGGTGTTGGGGCATATGTTTACACCTTAATTTCGAGGGAGATGGGACGATGCCATTTGGGCAAAGTGCCACGTGTTTATCATGTGAGGTCCTCCTCCAGGAGAATTAGACTTTTAGGACTAAGATAACAGCATCTTGAGAAGTTTATCACCCTAACAAGGATATCAACCACTCGAAGCCCGAGGTTGTAGAAGGGTAAAAGGAGCCCAAGCTCAAGGGACTTCCAAGAAGGTTGCAAGATAGGTGGTTTCCAATCTCAGGATAGTTACTTTGAGAACAATCTAATATACTTGAGCAGCCAAGCTTAATCCAAGAGAATGTGAGGCATCTAGAAGTGACTTCAGTTGAAAATCTAGACGTGGCCTTCAAGGAATTTGCTCAGGCACCAAATCAAGGGCACGTTTATTGATCATTCACGCACTAAGAAAGCTTGGTGGCCTGATGAGGCAAGAAAGTTCAAAGGAAAAAGGGCAGTTGTTATTTTGTTTAAGCGGCTTCTTGTAGTCTAAAATGCAGACATAATCTCACCTACAAAACTTCATCAAGTTTTCTCTTTACAGCACACTTATGCATTTTTCTAAGAGGTGCGTAACTTAATTTAGTCTATCGTAGCATAGATTTTGTTGAACTTAATGCTTCGAGCTTCAGGTATGAATCTGCTTTAATCTGTTCCCAAATTCGACAAGTTAAGAATTGAGGTTGTAGTTTCAGGTATCGATGGCTAAGGCTTGACCTTGATTGCATTGGTCCTAACACTATTGTCGCTGCTTAAGGCGTCAGGTGAACTTAGGTTCATGATATTATCTAGGGGCTTTGACGGCCAAGGCATGACCTTACTAGCATTGGTCCTATTCCAATGACCTAGATACAGGTTGCTTCATCTAAATCTAGTCAGACCAAAACCCATTTGAATTACTATAAGTCAAGGGTGTCAAGCTTAAAAAACCAGATTGACTCAGGCTTGTAAGTGGACTTTGAGCTCTTAAGTTTGTCTCCCACCCTGATTCCCTGTGTTTTAAGTGTATAAGGAAAGGTGTCTGTGGGCCCTACTCTATCACTGTAACTGCTATTTGGGTCAGGCCTATATCCCTATAATTTTCAGTCAACAAATATATAAAAAAATCCACAGAAAATATTTAATCCAAGTCTTCTTAATTGAAGCGCAAGCAGAACTTACAGTATAACTGAAGATAGATACACCACAATATCATAACCTTTTCTTCGAAAATGGTGAGTGGTTGAGGTCAAAGTCATGCTGTCCGAATTTAGGCTCACTCTCTATTCGCGTGTTTGTTTCATTTGTATTTACGGCAACCACATTACAAATAAATACAACAAACGATTCTAAAGCGTAGTAATATTTATTTAGTGAAATTAAATATCTATAAATGGTAATTAATGTTATCAAAGAGTTGATAATTAGATTTGACCCATTTGGATCTAGAATTACGTTGTCCCTGAGTCTCTTTGCAAGCCTTTAGAAGTATACTAGTTGAAAACATTTGAAATGAATTAATGAGATGAATTATTTTGTGCATGAGATGAATAATTAACTTTGTTAAATATAATTCATGAGAAGAATTATTTATTCATAAAATAAATAAATATATTTTACCAAATATAATTCATAAGATGAATTTATACCTGTAAAATTTTTAAATGAAAAAAAAGGAGAGAGAAATGCTTGTACCACCGCCCAAGATCCGCGCCAAACGCAACAAACAAATCACTTGTCATGCAGTAATTGGCTAAGCATGCTGGGGCTAGGTATCCGTGTACTTATGGGATAGCCAATTCAGAAACGATAGATGTCACATTTTGTGCGCTCCCCCCCCTGGGTCTCTATTTGTGTTTTATGGATGCTGCCAATAACATGGTAACACATGGTGGCTTTTACGTGTATTTATGCTGACTGTTGCAATTGCCTATACGACATCATTTTAAATTGTTAAAAGCGCATATTTCAGTTTTCATAGATATCCGACACCAAAATTTTGGTGAAAAATTTATCTCATGGCCCATTATAAATAGGGATCTTTGGAATTTAGTTTAGCAATTTAAAATTTTTGATTTGTAAGGAAAAAAAAAAAAAAAGGAGGAATTTCATTTTAAGATTCTCCCTTGTAAATATTTTCAGAGCCCACAATTTCGGGTGTCAAAGGGTCATTGCCGAGAAGATCTCGCGGTCTTGATGATTCCTCCAAGGCGACAATTGCGATCTACCATATGGATTCCCTTATTCATTTCGTTTAAACTTTCCTTTAATTTTTGCACTTCTACTTATGCTCTTAATTTAATGTTTATCATGTTTCGATTTCTCAGTTCGTTATTTATATATTAGAACACAGGTCCTTTAGATTTAAAAATTAAAGAATTTTGAAATTATTTCCGTTGCACCTGATCTTTCCAATTTAGGAAAATTTTAGTTTTTGAAATTAAACTTTCCCAACAATTCCACCGTCTTGGGTTGTACATGCTTGAGCATGGTTTATTGGTTTTGAGTATCCCTGTGTCACATAAACTTGTTCCCACACAAATTTAGGGTTTTGTGAGGCATATGGAAATTCTATCATGACATGATTAGCGCTAGAAAAAATGCCACAAGGGTTGCCAACATTCAATGACTCGACTACATTAACTGCATAAACATTAGTAGGATTCGCTAGAAAATTCAATATTTGGTCAATTTTACTAAGTGCTTTAATTTTTAACTTTAAGTCATCACATGATGCCACATTGTACACATCGCGTGTGTTTCCCTTAACTACCCTAGCCGAAGAGGCTTGGTCCAGGGAATGTTCACTGAGGCACTCAAATAGAGTGCACGCCTCATCCTAGTCTTGTTGGTTAAATCCTCCCCCACATGAAGCATTAACGCTATGTTCGTTGGACACGGTCAGACCATCATAGAAGTTCTAAACTAGAGCCCACTTTGGAGTTCTGAGGTGGGAACAGAGGTCCTTTAATCTGTCCCAACTCTTACGAAATTGTTTTTATCTTTTTGTTTAAGATTGTTTATGTTTCACCTAATAGCCATTATTTTGGCCTTAGATACAATTTGATCAAAAACTTTTGTTGTAGATCTGCCCAAGTTGTGACTTCACCCCTAGGCAATGACTAAAGCCACCATTTAGATCCGTCTTTAGTGGGAATGAAAAAAAGATAAAGCCGAGCTACATCGTGTGAGAGACCTTTAAAATGACATGCTTTGCTAATTTCAAGAAAAGTGTCAAGGTGCTCATACGGGCTCTCATTCAGTGTCTCATAGAAAGTGCAAATCATGTTGATGGTCTTGGGATTTATCTGAAAGTTTGCATTATCCACAATGGGTAACGCAACTCTGGCTGGGGAACAAAATGACCCCTATCGTATGTCGTGCTTTGTTAGCCATGCATAAAATCAAAGAAAGAAAAAAAATTTACTAAAAACATAATAAAAATGAAATAACTCCATAATCCCTAAGTCTAACTTTGCTTACTGATTAACAAGTGGTTGTTTTGGACGCCAAAATCTCGATAAAGTTTTAATGTGTATATAAAACCGTGTACTCGCAAGCATACGAGTTCGTCATAGCTAAGTTGAATATGTGGATGTTGTATCCACAGGGAATCAGTGTAAAGTTGAATTAATTAATTAATGAGCGGTTTAAATTTGGGATTTTGGGGAAAATGTTGAGCAATTAATGAATTAAAGCAATTTAAACAGTAAGTGGGTTGTCAATCAATCAAAGGTTAGTTTAGGGTGTGAATTTAGGTTGGCCTAAATCGAATTCCATCATTATATTTTATCATTACAATGACTTTAAAGGTTTAAGGTACAAGCCCCAAACCTAGATTAACATTAAACTACGGCTTAGGGTAATAAACTAGTCTAAGGGCATAACCCTTCTTATAGTGTACCATAGATTATCTCAATAAAACTACTAAATTCCTTCCTAATTTAATGTTAAACCTGGATTAATACATAAGTTACGGCTTAAGGCAATGAACTAATCTAAGGGCATAACCCATTGCTCTATCCGTAGCAAGGATTATATTAATAGCACTAGCAAATTCTTTCATCACTCTTAAATAACTATTAGTTTATTTTGTTCATCCTCAAAGTCCTCTGGTTTGACCTTGAGATTGTTCAATTCTACATGGAGCTAAGTTAGAGTCATATTTTGGCTGCTCATTAACATTCCTATTTGAGTAATCATAATCTGTTTATGATACTAAGCTAGTTTAGTGTGTTTCAGCTTTACTTGATTTGGTTTTAGTGATCTCTTGCTGTAAAGAGGGCTATAAGCCTCAGTTGCTTGATTTGTACTTTTTGGCGAGAAGGGCGATATTTGGTAGCTAGGAGCTCAAGTCATTAGTTAGTTCTTTAGTCAATTTTGGAGGTTGTTCTAGCTTAAGTCAATGGTTATTTTAGACCAAGTACATTGTATCTTTTTTAAGCTAGTATAGTATAAGTAGTTGATACTCTTGTATTGGAAGATTCATTGAATGAAAATATCCCAATTCTCTTCTCTCTACTCTAACTCTCTCTACTTCTTCTCTCTTCTCTTCAATCTCTCATCTCCAATCTCTCTTCTATCTTAGGTTATGATTCAAGATTGATCATGAATCATAAAAATTGGTATTAGAGCTTGTGCAATTGCTGCCAATCATGTTGAAATTGCCTTGAATTTGATTGACTTAGCATATGAATAAGCATCATTCGTTACTATTTCATCGGATTTGTGACTTGATCAGGAATTGTGCTCTTGTGATTCGTTGAGTGCAATCTAGCCAGATGTAAGAAGGTATTTTAAATGGCTGGAGGAGAAACAACTTGTGCTAATGCTGCTACGAATGCTGCCACTAATGCTTCTACTTATGCTACTGCGGTTCCTAGAGTAGAGGCTAGAACTAATGCAGGCACTAACCAAGGCGATCAGTTTGATGGACTTTGGAATCAAATGCAGGACATGATGACAATGTTGTAGTGAAGTATGGATCAGAAGTTGAAAAGGCAGTCACAACAGATCATTGGTATGTTAGAGCATATCCATAGATAAAATCTGCCTGTTGGAGTTGGTGTGCTATCTACAGCTAGTTAGTAAGCTAGGCCACCTGATCCTTCACCTTCGCCAGCTTCTGGTGATAGTGGAGAAGGTGCACCAGGGACTAGAAGCAATGGATTTAGACAACTTCTCATGGAATTAGAGCCATTTGATGGAGTGCAGCCACAGTCTCGGATCCAAAAATGTGAGAGATACTCTTCGTTCTGTCAAATAGCTGAGGTAGAGAAAGTTGGGTTGGTTGTTGTCTACCTTCGTGGTGAACAAGAGGCGTGGTTTTTCAGTTTGATTCGCATCAATCCATCAATTTCTTGGCCTAAATTTGTAGACGAACTGTGTGAGAGATATGGAGATGAGCATATTGGTGATGTGGTGGATAATTTCAATAAAGAGGCATAGTATCATCTATTGAGGAATATATGATAAGGTTTAAAAATCTAAAAGCAAGGATGTTGGCCGTGAATCCAGGGGCTATTGAGGACTACTATGTTTCAAGCTTCCTCAGTGAACTCAAACCTAACATCTAGAATCTTGTTAAGGCATTGGATCCTCCAACATTGTCCCAAGCCTATTCCAAGGCCAGGAGATTTGAGAACACAATATTCGCTACACCTGAGGGCTCACGTTTAAGGAGTGCTCATGTGGTTGCTCCCTTTCAAACATCATCTCCGGCAAGCAACAGACCTTTGAGTTTAGAAGAGAAGAAAGCCCAAAGGACATGTTTCAAATGTAACCAACGCTATTTTTTTAGCCACAAGTGTAATCCTAAGTTCTTGATGTCAGCCTCCGGGGTTTATACTGATAAAATGGAAGGAGAAGTGGAGGACGGACCAGATTTGAGAGAACAATAAGTTGATAAGCAGGGAGAGTCAGATGAAGATGAAATTCAGATTTCAGTTAAGGCATTGACAGGAAATGGTTCACACAGCACAATAAGAATTCAGGGTGAAGCTGGACGTAAGCCTCTGCTGATTTTAATGGACAGTGGGAGTACACATAGCTTTGTGGATCCAAACATTGTAAGAACAGTGGGGCATGAGATGATCACTACCAGTCCTTTGGCTATTACGGTGGTAGATGGCAATTCTATTTTAACACACACTAAGAGTAAGCACTTCAATTGGCAAATGCAATATTGCTGAGATTGGGAGGTCATGATATGGTTTTTAGTGTTGATTGGATGAAGACCATCAGTCCCTTGGTCTTTGATTTTGCTCAATTATCTGTATCATTTGAAAGAGGAGGCCAAAAGGTCAAGTTACAAGGAATCATGGAGCAGGGTCCACTACAGATGATGAGTAATAAGCAATTGCAAGGAGTGATCAGGAAAGGATTATATCAATGGATTAGACAATTGTTCTTTATTCTAGTTGTGTCTAAAAAGTCTCAGGTGACTTTTAATCCTGCTATTGATAGATTAGTACAGGAATATAAGGAATTGTTTGAGTCACCAACTTCCTTGCACCCAAAAAGGGAATTAGACCATGCTATTCCTTTGAGGTTAGACTCTAATCCTGTGAATATCCTCATGCCCAAAAGAGTGAAATTGAAAGACAAGTTAAGGAGCTTTTGAAAACAAGGTTCATTAGGCATAGTCATAGTCCTTTTCTTCTCCGGTAATATTAGTAAAAAAGAAGGATGGCACATCTAGGATGTGCATTGATTATAGACCATTGAATGCACTCACAATTAAGGAAAAGTTTCCAATTCCTATCATCGATGAATTTTTAGATGAGTTGTATGGATCAAAGTACTTTTCCAAGCGGGATTTGAGGCAGGGATATTATCAAATTAGAGTCTTGGATTAAGATATACACAAGAGAACTTTTAGAACTCACCATGGGTACTATGAATTTATGGTGATGCCATTTGGTTTGTCAAATGCTCCAGCCACATTCTAGGCTCTAATGAATTCAATATTCAAGCCATATTTGAGGAGATTTGTTCTAGTGTTCTTCGATGATATATTGGTTTATAGTTTTAGCTTGGAGGCCCACACAAGGCATCTGAAACAAGTGTTCAAAACAATGAGACAGCACAAGCTGTATGCTAAGCTCTCCAAGTATTCTTTTGCTAGAACACAAGTTGAGTACTTGGGACATGTCATTTCTAGTGGGGGTGTAGCCACAAGTCCAACCAAGATTCACGCAATGTCTGATTGGCCAGCTTTAAAAACTCTTAAGCAACTGAGAGGATTCCTTGGACTGACTGGCTAAAAAAGAACAAACCCAGTGCCTCAAGGGCTCCCGCCTACGCAGGGTCTGGGGGGCGGATGTACGCAGCCTTCCCCCTTCAGGGTGTTAACCTGAAGAGAGGCTGTTTCCCAATGGCCCCAACTTGAGGGTGAGGACTTCCCAGGAGGTCACCCATCTTGGTACTACTCTCGCCCAAGCACGCTTAACTTCAAAGTTCTAATGGGATCCAGTGACGGCGTGTTGGTGCCCTCTTTGGTATATAATTTCCAAACCCTTGGCTAATCTTCTTAAAAAATATGCCTTCCTTTGGACTAAAGCAGCACGAGAGGCTTTTGAACAACTCAAATCAGTGATGAGCTCAACTCTTGTGCTTGCTATGCCTGACTTCAGTAAGGCCTTTGTCTGGGAGATTAATGCTTGCAACAAAGGTGTGGGAGCAATACTGTCTCAAGAAGGGCGACCAATAGCTTATATCAGTCAAGCCTTGGGACCAAGGTATTTGAATCTCTCTATATATGAGAAGGAATACTTGGCCATCCTAATGGCAGTTAAGAAATGGCAGCATTATCTTGAAGGACACCACTTCATAATTAAGACTGATCACCAAAGACTCAAGTACTTGCTTGAGCAAAAGATTACTACCAGAGTTCAATGCAAAGGTCTTATGAAGATGTTGGGGTTGGACTATTCAATTGAATATAGATCTAGAAGAGAGAATCTTGCATCTGATGCTCTGTCAAGGAGGTAGGAAGATGTTGAACCTGCTACTAATAATGCTATTTTAGTTGCACTGTCTTCTTGGATGGAGGAGGTCCTTAAGTCTTATAATGGAGATGAATTTGCTCAGAAGCATATCGCTACTTCCAATATCAAGGGTCAATCTGATGAGGCGTCTGATGTTTCTATTGCTAATTACATCGTCAGGATCAAGGTGAAGATTTACGTTGGAATTGCAACCAGTCTCAGGAAATAAGTGGTGTTAGCCTTTCACAATTCAGCTTGGGGAGGACATTCTGGCATTAATGGTACATATCAAAGGCTCAGGCAATACTTTCGCTAGCATATAATAAGAAAGATGTGGTCGAGTTGGTTCAAGCTTGTGAGGTTTTCCAGCGTACAAAGAGTGATCATATGCCATATCCAGGGCTATTTGCAACCTTTATCAATTACAGATCGAGCATGGGACCAAATTAGTATAGATTTCATTGAAGGCTTGCCCAAATCTGAAGGGAAGAAGGTTATTTGGGTAGTTGTTGATCGATTCACTAAGTTTAGACATTTCATTGCTCTCCGTCATCCCATTTCTGCAGAGAAGTTGGAAAAGTTGTTCTTGGATAACATTTACAAGTTATATGGGCTGCCTCACTCCATCATTTTTGATAGAGACATGGCTATTTACAAGTAATTTTGACAGGAATTATTCCTTTTGCTGGGATCTTTTTTGGCATTGAGTTCTTCCTACCATCCACAAACGAATTGACGGACAGAAGGAGTCAATCAGTGTATGGAGCAGTATTTAAGAAGCATGGCCACACTCTCATCCTAGGAATTGGCATAAATGGTTATTGTGGGCTGAATTCTGGTATAATACCCATGCTCATTCAGCCTTGGGAGCCACTCCCTTCAAGGCTTTGTATGGTTATGATCTTCCGTCTCCCTTAGTGATTCAAGGTGCTACTTTAGATGTGGCTGAGGTTAATGAACTTCTATGCCAAAAGAAGCAACTGATGCAACAGCTCAAGGACAACCTCCAAGTGGCCCAATCCAGAATGAAATCTTTTGCAAATAAGAAAAGAACTAACAGATCTTTTAATGTTGGTGATTTTTGTTTTCTTAAATTTTTTGTGCACGTTTCTCTGGTCCGTACAAGGTGTTGGAGAAGTTGGGAAGTGCGGCTTATAGGCTAGAACTGCCCCCAGATGCTCATATTCATCCTATATTCCATGTGTCCCTCTTGAAGAAACATGTAGCAGCTGGATCTACCAGTACTGCAATTCCTCCTTCTTCCTCTAGTCAAGGCCAGCTTATGCAAGAAACAGTGGCTATTTTGGACTCTCAGGAAGGGCAGCAGCAGTAGGGAGCTCATTCCACGGATGTGCTCATTCAGTGGGCAAACTTGGGACCTGAGCATACTATATGGGAAAACTTGAACTTCCTCAAATCTCAATTCCCGACCTTCTATTATTGAGTCAAGAATGCTCTTGAGGGAAGGGTATTGTTATGATACTAAGCTGTTTTAGTGTTTTTTGGCTTTGCTTGATTTTGTTTTTGTGATCTCTTGTTGTAAAGAGGGCTGTAAGCCTCAATTGCTTGATTTGTACTTTTTGGCAGGAAGGGCGGTTGTTGGTAGTTAGGAGCTCAAGTCATTAGTTAGTTCTTTAGTCAATTTTGGTGGCTATTCTAGCCTAAGTCGATGGTTATTTTCGACCAAGTGCTTTGTATCTCGTTTAAGCTAGTATAGTATAAGTAGTTGATGCTCTTGTATTGAAAATATCCCAATTCTCTTCTGTCAACCCTAACTGTCTCTACTTCTTCTCTCTTCTCTTCAATCTCTCATCTCTAATCTTTCTTCTATCTTAGGTTATGATTCAAGATTGATCTTGAATCATAACATAATATTACTCAAGCGAGATTCGTTATTCCTGATATGTTTAAAAGTGAGCCCTTAGAAGGGATGAACTGCAGAATATAGGCTAACAAGGAGTTCTTTTAGGACAAGTTGAGGTTCACTATATTCTTTTGAATTATACTGTCATGGCTAGGTTAAACTAGGATTTTAAAGAGGGCAACCGAACTTGTCGGGGAATTATTTACACACCAAAGCTCGAGGAAATTGGGTACCGTTTTGAAATAAAACATTACCCGCTTATCATGTGAGGCCATCCTTGAGGGATGCTAGGCCTTTAGATGTTAAGAAAATGGCATATCGAGCCCAATTACCTGAGGAGTTAAAGGTGACTACTTCCTAGAAGGCTGCAAGACATGTGGTCTTGAAGCTTGAGACAGTTACTTGAAGTGCAATTCTAGATATATGAGCCTCAAACTTATCCAATAGAATGTGAGGCATCTAGAAGGAACTCCAGTCAGTTATAAGAATGTCGGGCTTCTAGAAAGATGCTCAAGTACTCAATTCAGGGCACGTTAACTGC